>JACSYO010000476.1:0-600000 GCA_016806645.1 Ophiodon elongatus | reverse complement strand
TTTGTGGCCCTAGTTTTCCCCCAAAAGAAGCAGCCAGGGATGACAACGATTGGGTTGCAGCTTCCACAGAGCCAACCACCCCACTGGTGGTGCATTTAGGGGTGTCTTCTGGTCTTGGGCCTAACAAGATTTGACTTAGAATACGCTTCCGTTTCATACTTTTCATCTTATTGATCTTGCCTATAATAGTTTTCATGATAAGCTGCCCATTTCCTTTGCTGCGAAACCGTTTGTCTCCCATGTCCCCTGCCTCTTGGTCCAAAGTGGGAGGCTGGCCCTCTTGGGGTAACGTAGGAGGAAGGCGCTTGGGACGTCCACGTTTTCTAGGCATAGGTTTAGGGGGGTTCAGGTCCACCTCAGGGTGAAGAACAGGGGGGTCCTGCTCTTCTTTAGACTTCAGTAAAGATGAAAAGACCTTGGAGGGAGCCAGCTTGTTAGGAAGGCACCCACGTGCCGGAGCGTCAAGCCTTGGCATTATAGACTTCGGCCTTCCCCTTTTCTTAGGCTGGGGTGGGAAGAGCTGAGACACTGAACTTTGTGACACAGGATTTGGTTTGACCTTATTTGGGTTTGGAGGCCTGCCCACAGGTCTCTTAACTGGTGGTGACAGGGTTTCCAAGCTTGACGAGAAAGGCATGGTGGTTTTGCTGTGGTCGAAGGGACTGTCCAGGCCTGGTCTTTGACCCTGCCCCTTGTTCATAACACGGCCCCAGCGGGGTTTCCTTCCCCTGCGTTTTTTAAGGGGTTTGCTGTCCTGCTCTGCTGGAGAGTCTATAGATGAATCAGGAGAATCATCCCTCAGAGGTGTTAGTGGACCTTCATCATCATCATCTGGCTCTGGTGAAGGAGAGGCCCTTTGTCTTACAAGCTCAGCAGGACTGCTAGTCCGACCGGATCGGCTACCATCCCGATTGGGACTGCGCTTATTTGGACTAGAGCTCTTCACCCTCTCAACTCGCAGTGACTGATTATTAGCCCCCTTGTCTTTTCCTTCTAGTTTTCCTGTTCCTGTCGGAGGAGGGCACTTGGTTAAGTCTCTAGGGTTGTCACTGTCCTGCTCCCTCTTATTTGCACTGCTTTCTTCTGCCAAGGCCGGACTCTCTCGTGCATGGTGTCCTTGTGAGGGAGCAGGGGAGCCCAGGTGAGTCACTGCACTCACTGTCCTCTGCTCAGCTGAGTTGGTGGAAGAGGATGAAATGGGACAAGATGGCAAAGATGTGTTGTGTGGTAGGCAGTGACCTGGACGTGACTGAGGCTTAGACATGCTACTGTTGTCATTGCTGCAGTCCTTTGACATGGCTGACAGGCAGTTATTGCTGTTGCCGATGCTGTTATCGCTGCTGCTGCTACTAGCTTTCTCATCCCCGTCTGTGTCCTCCTGCCTCAGTGGTGTCAGGGAAGGTGAAATATCCATAACACTGTCTTTGTTCCTAGAACCATAGGGCCGACCAGGCGGTCGTGATACAGGAGGTGGTGGAGAAAGGTGTACCATTCTTGAATATGTGTTCCTGTTGGCCATAGCTCTGTCTCGTTGCTTGGCTGTGGGGGCCATAAAGCCTGAATTTGGGAGAGGAGGAGCGGGGTCAATCTTTGTATGTTTGGCTGGTTTAGGGGTCTTTGATGGTGGACAAGTCGCTATAAGTTGAGCCAATTTCTCCGTGATTTTGGGTGCTACCCAATTTTGAACACTTTTGTCCTTGTCTCTCTGACTTTCAGTGCTGTAGGCGTATTGAGGAGGTTTAAGAGCTTCAAAGCTGGGTTCCTTTGATACAGGTAGTGGTGGAGAAGGTGAAGATGTCCGGGGGTTGGGTTGTGGTGTTGGTGTTTTCTTCCCAGATGGATGCGTTTTGCTGTCTGGTGGAGGGCGGTGAAGGTTAAGGGGTCTCTCAGATGTGGTGGTGGCTGCTTTCGTGTCTGGCTTCGTATCAGACTTGCAATCCATCTTTGGTGAACCCTGGAAAACAAAGAACGAGATGGCAAAGTTAATTATGGCGGGTTACTGAGGAGTAATAATTTATTTATTACATTAAAGAAATATACTGTCAAATGTCTATATTAAATGTATGTATGAATGTATGTATGCTCAAAGTTTTTTACTCTACTTTACACGTTTTAAGTCATACACTGATATCTTATGACACATTTGACAGAAATGTGGCAACATTTTGAGCAGCTATGGCGCTATTGAACCGTACACATCTGACCAGAGACAGCCCCAGCTAGAAATACAAACTATCAATCAGAAATAGGTTGCTGTACCCCTTTACAAAATGCAATTCATTGATAAGATTTTCTGTCTGCGGCTTCCCGGCCATGCCCAGGGGTAAAGTTAGTCTCAGCTCAATAACACTTATCAGGGTCAGATTGGGGACAGAAAGGGAGAGCTAGAGACGGGGTCATGTGGTGGAGGGGGGCGGAGAGGACATGGCCGTACAGAGACAGAGGATAGATGACACAGACGAAGGGAGATTGGAGGGGGCGGTGCATGATGAATAGGGACAGGCCAACAGAGAAAACAAAGAGAACTAAAGAACAATTTATGCTCTGCCCTTTATCTGTGCAATAACATGGTCATTACAGCGGCAACCTTTTTGCAGAACGCTGCCTTACTGACGACTGACTGATAACATTTTAAGGAAGTAGGTATGTAGATAGAATAAATATAATACAGTGAACATGCTGGCTGTCAATACTGAATATTGACTTTTGGGAGAGAGTTAATCTATTGCTGAATCAAAATACATAAATTGACTGTTCTTCCTCCTTACCCTTTTTGCCGGAGTGCTCCCATTCACTTGGGTGGGTGACAGGGTGGTAGTGCTGGTGGGAGGAGGAGCAGGAGGAGGTGGCGTAGGAGCTTTAGCAGAGGGGGTTGATGAAGATGATGAGGCTGGCCTGTTGACACCGGATTTCTCTTTCTTATCTTTTTCCCTGCCATGTGGACTCTGGCTCTGAATGCCTGCCCCATCACCTGTAGCCCCTGCACGGTTTCCACGAGCACCGCCTCCTCCACGCCCCGTATGCCTCACTGTAGCCCTGAAGGCTGGTCGGCACACGTAATTCTCCAAGATCTTCGGGGGCTTCTTCATGCGTTTTGCTTGAAGGCCAATCTTAAGTTTGACATTGCCCTCGGAAAGGCTGCTCTCTTTGATGGAGAAATGGGACTGGTCACCTCCGGCACCTCCTGGCCCACTTGCTCCTGCCCCTCCTGCACCAGCAGAGACAGTGGCAGCTCCTTCCTTCTCTCTGTCTCTCTTCTTCTCCTCCTCCTCTTCATCTTCTTTCTTTCCACCCCCTACCTCCTTCTCTCGTTCCCCTGAGGGGACGCCTGAGAGAGGAGGGGGTGGAGTTGCAGTCCCCACCTGATTTTTCGGATCCATAAGAACTTTACGGGGTGTGCAGGTTTACGAGGGAAGGGATGTGGAGGATACCAGGTAGAGTGTTTGTTGGGGGATGGGAGAGGGGTTAAGGGGGGAAAGGGGGAGGGGGATAACGGTGAGGGTGAAGCGCTCCTTGTTTTGGGGTGGCTTCTATCCCTTCCTTGGCAGTCCAGCCCTCTTTCTCCGTCCTTCAACTGTTGGAGTAAAGACAGGTATAGCAGGGAGAGAGAAAGGACGGAGGCGGGAAAAACAAATTCCACATTAGTCAGCGCAACACAGAACATCAACCAAACAGTGACAGTTTTAAACATCGCCCGTCAACTAAGAAGTATATCATGTTTTACAATGAATGATGCTGCGAAAGCAGCTGAAGAACAACAATTTTTATCATCCATTTGGTTATAGGCTGTCCTTCATCCTGTCTGGGTGACTTTTTAATGGTGTGTTCGTCCTCAGTCTGCAACAATCTGTGACCTATTTATACAGCTACGGCTCTTCTACCTGACAAATGTAAACTTAGGTTCAAGGACTCAGAATTGTCCACCGTAGAATTAAAAAGCCCATGAGGTCCAGAGTCAATAGTTAACCCCACAGTGCTGCCACATCCTTCCAAGGTGTATCAGAATAAGATGCCAAATGAGCAATTCCTTAAGTTCCCTCATTAGTTGCAGTAAAAGCTGGTGCATGTGATGGTGGCAAAGTGCTCATACCCTACGTTAGCACAGCAGAATAGAGCAGCATGTTTCTTAATTGTGCTCCTTAGAGGACAGCCCAATTCAATGAAGTTGTCTACCGCTCCCCATGGTCACTGAGTGATTTAATGCGGATTCACCCCCAAGCAGGTGCTTTCTCTGGGTGAAGTCATTTGGAGGCAATTCAGAACTGTGACCTCAGCACATTGGGCCCTCTGGGACTAGACAGAGGATCCGGCCGCCTTTCCCAGCCTGCGCCAGCAGCAACTGAGAGTGAGTGATAGAGCGTCAACGTGCCGGCGGTTTCTCTCGCCCTACATTAGTGGAAAGCACTAAAGGAGCCACTTAATGGAGCCTAAGGAAAGTCATACAAGTCGACACATCACTAAAGTGTCACAGCAAGAGAAAAAATAAATCTGCCCTACAGAGTCTTAGACTATGTTTGTTTTGGATTACGACTGTGGAAAACAGTAGTAGTGATTTTTTGTTTTTTGTTGAACCACTCAGTTATCGCAGCCCGATTTTGGGGAGTTTGGCCTGTAGATCCCCCACGCCCTCCTTTCTGTGTTTACGTCAATTACTCACTCTATTTCGCCTCAAAACTGCAGACTCCTCCTCGCTACACATACCACACTCAAATCACACCTCCCTCTTTTCTTTAACACTCCATCAATCTCTGTGTTCTTTTTTTGGTCTTCCTTAAGCTTTTCCGTCCTCCTCCTACTCTATTTCTCAAACTTAGAAAGCCGTAATAAGAGCACAAAAACTAAAGTCACTGTGTTCCTACTTTAAATCAGAAACACATTTTAGCCCCCCCCCCTCTCCCCTCCTCCCTGTGTTCTCTCACAGAGTGACAAATGTTCTCCTCATTCTTTTATACTAAGCGCTCACAGTGATACTAACTGCTTCCGCCCCCGACAGCAGCTATGCCAAAAATAAGCCACTGTAGTACCGAAATCTTTGAAAGGCTACCGATACAAGTCTTGAGAAAAGCCGCCTGGAGAGTCAAAACATTCCCCACACCTCTTACAAGCTACGCCAGGTCATTTACTGGCACTTGTTCTCCTGTAAATGATCCGACACTGGGCCGAATCACTTTCTAATTTGTGATTGATAAGTCGAAAGCACTAAAGCACATCATTTTCATATTTAGTATTCACGGTACTTTTGCATTTACAAAGCAGTAGACACCTCTCTGCAGGCGTTTAGTTTCTCACAGTCATACTGCGAACCACGAGAATGACACCACTACTGTTTTTTAAAGACAGACATCAGTCATGCCTCTCTGTTGTGTGCGTTTACTTTCAGAGGAATAACCAGGAGCTAAAGAAGAAAGACGAACAAGTGTCAGAAATTAAAATAAAGGACAGTAGAATCCCTAATCAACATCAGGCCACCGACCTAAGGAATGGCAGAGCAGGCGGAGACGTAGTAAACAACTTCCCGCGCCCCCTCCCATTTCTTTCCTCCCCTCAATCCCTCCCTCCACACTTTTGCACACGTTGTTCATAACTGCCGATTTCCCCTTTGGCCATAGCAATAGTACCCAACCAGCCCACCCCCCACATCATTCACATGAGGGCTGGCGTCCGCCCCCATAGCTCCGTGTCACCGGGGCTTCTCCTCCATCGGTATGAGTCGGCTCCAGAGCTGTGCTCCGAGGGGGGAAGCAGCAAAATTCCTTTACTACTACTACCATTAATTTGTATCATCTAACAGCGGACGTGCTCGAACAAGATTCAATCACACGCCATGGCCTTAAAATAAAGAGGCGGCTGTAATGTTTAAACCCGCAATAGACGGAGCCGGAATGACAGGTGTCAGTCAGAGCAGCACCCTGAAAACACGCCGGGGAAGTTCCTTTAGTGGTTTTAAAACTGCTTTCAAATAACACATTTCAATATATAACCCTTCCCCTCATTTTATGCACAACAACAACAAAAAAAGGGCTGAACAAACCGAAAAAAAACGTTTTCTGCTTTCGGTTTCCTGTACAGTCAACACTGCCCCTGAAGGACCCAACACCTTTTATTTACTGGTATTCACTCAGCAAATGCACCCCCGTTTAGTCACACTCATAATTACTGTTTCAGTCAAAAGGAAATCCGGCCTAAGAGACTTGCTCTTGTAGATTCAGGTGACACTGCAATGCATGCAGTCGAGGAGTAATGTAGCTTTTTGACACGTAAACACGAGATTAAGATCGGCTGGAGGGGCTGATAACAGTGACAGTGAGCAATCTGCTTCCTATCAACAATAAATCAAGCAAATATATCAAAAACCTATCAT
This sequence comes from Ophiodon elongatus, assembly GCA_016806645.1. Taxonomy (NCBI): domain Eukaryota; kingdom Metazoa; phylum Chordata; class Actinopteri; order Perciformes; family Hexagrammidae; genus Ophiodon; species Ophiodon elongatus. The sequence goes on along the minus strand of JACSYO010000476.1, from coordinate 593,639 downwards.
ATTCATATATCCACTCACCTCTGTAATTGTCCAGAAACGGCGTTCACATTATTTGGCTCTGTGTCCTCCCTGCGTGTGCATCAACGTGGTGGCCACATATTTGTATCTTTCAAGTCCTGAATTGCCGAAAAAAAAAAAAAAGAAGAAAACTGTCAGATGTGGGCTGTTTCAATGTTGTCTTTAATGACACAACTCAAAGGCGCGCGCCCTGAAGCTAAAGCGACAGTCTGAAAGCTACAATTGCATAACAAATACTGGGGCTGCTTCCAGATGGGCCACATAGGTTATAACAAAGTAGTAGCCTCGCACGCGGACACACATCCCCAATCAGAAACCAATGCACACGGCTCTTCAGAAACGGACTGTTAACCTTGCCACCTCCAAAACACAAAAGTTGCGAGTGTCACCATGTAAAGCATCCCCCCCCCAAAAAAAATGTGTCTCCAAAATGCTTCGTATAATAACAGACAAAGCGGTACAAGGCATGTCGCTTCAGCTCACCGAGCATTGAGAGAGCTTTATGTTTATTGGGTCGCGAGCTCCATCACGTCCATAACAGACGGATCAATGGCACCTGGCAGCGGCTAACTAGCCATCTATCAGCAGCCTGTTGGAGGGCGATTTAGGCAAATGTCGCCGGGCACAGCTCCACCTCACACCGCGTGTGGGCTGCACACGAGCGGCCAACACCTCCCGCGTTCACCCCCGGTCCCGTTAACCGTGTGAACGAGACCCAACGACGGAAGAGTGATGCACATAATCTCACATCTCCGTCACATTCCCGGAGCCACTCGTGTTACTACGTCTCGGCTCCGGCGGCTAGCGATGCAGTAGCATGTCAGCCCGGACACGGACCCCTGGGCCGGGGGCCCGGAGACAAACATGCACACGGGTCGGCACAAACACACGCGGACGAAACGTGGCCCGTTAAAATCCAGCAGTTATAAAATAACAGCCGCGGCGCCGCGGAGGTTATTATAAAAACACTAACTGTCAACAAAATGGCGGCTGCGTTGAATCAACAGAGACCCGAAATGGATATCCTTCTATTTCTTCCTCCTCGGTGTTAAAATCCCTTTTCCTTACAGCAGCTCGTGTCCGTAAAGTCTCCCGAGATGCTCCAAAACCCGGTCCCACGCGCCGTTAGCGAGGCCTGGATGTGTCAGCACGGGCCTGCCTCGTTAATTGGGCCTCCATGTCTCCTCAGCCCGTATCGCTACTGTGTCAGTACAACACGGGCATTCTCGGTCCCGGAGAGGAGGGAGGGAGGGAGGAGTAGGGAGGAGAGGCGGGGAGGAGGGAAGGAGGGAAGGAGAGGAGGGAGGACCGGGGAGGGCGTAGGGGGAGAGCAGAGGGAAGGAGAGGAGAGCAAATGTCGGTCGGTTCCTGCGGTCCCCGGTCATTGACAAAAAGAAAAACGTTTGTATTTCATTATTTCTCTGTCCTCGGTGACTCGGGGAGTTGTCGGCCGGTTACCGGCGTGTTTGCTGCTCTGCAACAGTCAGCTGTCAGCCGGCGGTGCCCGGTGCCAGCCGGTGCACATAACGTTACACACACGGTACCGGAGGAGACCTTCAGCCTGTAAATAAATCATTCTTCTCCACAAGGATGCCAATTCTTCTTTTCTGTTGAAGCAATTAGTCCACTAATCGATCCGTTCATTGGTGTTAAATTAATCATGCATTTTTTTGCTACAATCGATTATTCGGTGATTTATTCAGCAGTCGTTTCTTGTTTTTTTTAATCATTGTAAAATGTATTTGAGTTTTGGACCATGAGTCAAAAAAGAAAATATTAACTGAATATGTCAACTTGGGGATCGGGATGAAGTGATGGACATTTGTCATTATTTTTTTGCCAGTTTATAAACTAACTCATTAATTGATTAATAAACTACTCAACGATGAAACACATTATTAGTTGCAGCGCTATATTCTATTCTTTGTCGCATTTAGCTTCTGTTATATGTAGAATAGTATTTATTCTACTGTAGGTGGTGCTTTATTAGTCACTTCTGTTAAGGCTGCAACTGCTTATTATCATTATTGATGAATCTGTTCATGACTTTCTCAGACCAATTGACAAGTCTATAAAATATAAGCCAATAACAAGTCACCCAAGGTGCAAAGTGATATAATTTCTTCAATTTGCTTGTTTTGTCTGATTAACAGTCCTACAAATTAAATCATCAATTTGAAGTGATATAATTCAGAGAAAAGCAGAAAATCCTTATATTTGAGAAACTGGAACCAACAAATGTTTGCCGTTTTTGCTTAATAAATGACTTAATCAATTATCAAAATTGGTGATGATCAATTCTCTGTCATTCAAGAAACATTCCCTTGTTTCAGCAATATATTCTACACAGCTGTATTCTGCCCCATAGCCAACAATGACTCTAATGTATTGAAACAGAGGTGCATATTTTATATTCCCGTCAATTTAATGCTTCACTTGTCATTTTTATTAGACTGTATTTCATTGGATTAGGCTATATTGTACTGTATTTCACATATTCAAGTAAATGTTTCTATTGAGGTTTAAGATTATTTAAGGAGAAGGTGCAGAAGGTGGGTATCACAGGAGGCTTTAATATAAAGAAGAGATCAACGCCGAATCAGATTGGGTGGAAAAACAATAAATATTCTGCAGTAAGAAATCATCTTACTATGAGCCTTAATACGAACGTGTTACTTCATAACTCTGTGAATTTCCATCGCTTTGACAATCACAGGCAGCTCAGCGGTGATTAGTTCATGACATCAAAGTCAGTCATTCAGAAAACCACTAAAGAGGGCGGTGTAGCGAGAAGGACACATCACCGCCACGTCTTGCCTGCAAACTGCACGGCGCTCTTGTGTGTGGCGTAGCTTAAAAATGGTGAAGATGTTGGAAAAAGAGAACAAAATACGTCCTTAGCGGGGATGAATGGAGTAAGAGTTGAAGCTGCAAGTTATGACTGTGATGCATGTAATGTATTTTATTTAAAAGCAGTCGGAGCGGAGGGAAAGGTCCGTGGTGAGAAGCGTCTCTTGAAAACAGTGAAGGAGGTAGAGTTGCTTGGCCTGTTTCTCAGATCGCCTGCCTCTCCTGTTGCTCCGTACGGATGGAGCGAGCTTCTGGGGGCTCTGATGTGGGCGGGAGGCTGTTGTCGACGCCGTCAAGGCTTTTTCGGCACACTGGGCAGGTATCATGCTGTGGGAGAGAGAGAAAAACGTATTCATCTGCAGGCAAACAGTCTGTGGTATAACAGCATCTGCAGTACAACCTGAGACTAGGATTGCACCTTGGAGTCGTATGCCTCCGCTAACCAGTCATGTTGCAGTCTACATCCATGTCTATCCAAAATGTCATCACTTCATCAATTTATCCCATTAGACATCTGCGTGAAATTGTCAGAATTAGCATATGAACTCTTGAATTATTTATGAATTCATTATTATTAATCAATTCATTCTTGAATCAAATTCGAAGAAAGTCTCTCCCAGCTTTCCTGAGATATTGTGTTCACAAGAATGGCCCCGAATGGCCAACCCGAAAACACAAAGCCTCGGGCCAAAGCTATCGCAAGGCGCAGAGGCATGCAAACATTTGGTAACAAAACATGTTGTTGTCGTCACAGCCCTCAATTCAGGATGTGTGGCACTTCAAACATTCATGACAAATCTAAGAGACCCTTAGAACCCTGAACCCTGACCACATCCACCCCTGGTCCTTACCAGCTCCAGCCAAGGTACTATACAGTCACTGTGGAAGTAATGGAGGCAAGGTAGCTTCCTGACGGATTCACCTGGTGAATACTCCTCCCTACAAACTGGACACTCCAGTCTGCAGTCTGAGGGGGATAAACAAGAAAAACAGAAAGTATGAGAATGTGTGCAAGAGAAACATACAGAGAGAAGTAGATACAGAAAACCCATCATAACATTTTCGGGTTTTTTTGTGCAAAACAGGTCTATAAGCCTTCACAGTGTAACACAGTAATACTTGTGTAATGTAGTCCTCTGGCTAACCCAGTTAAATTATGTGTGCATTAAGATTCAGCAGCTTTCATACCACTTTCACTACTGTTTAGAAGTAGTCTGAATCGAGGCCAAAAAACATTTATGAATTCCTTGCTAATACTCGTGACTAGAAAAGAGAGGATGAAGGTATTAGGAGGAAATGACAGTAGTGAAGAGGTAATTAAAAATGCATAGAGGACACAAAAGATAGGAAGAGGCAAAGAAAAGATAGGAGAAGGAAAGGAAAGAAAGAGGGATGCTAGGAAAATTGAGAGGAGGCAAAGCAAAGTAGGATGAGGAAAGGAAGGATGAGAGGAAGAAAAGAAATGTAAGAGGAAGTAAGGAGAGAAAGAGGAAATGAAACATAGGAGGAGGGAAGGATCAATAGGAGGATGAAAGAGGAAAAAAGGGATGCAAAGAAAGGAAGGAAAGAAAAAGTGAAGAGGAAAGGAAAGATAAGAAGAAGTAAGTAGAGATAGGAAAGGGAAAGATACGAGGAAGCAAGGAAGAATAGGAGAAGGAAAAAAAAGCTGGGATTAGGAAAATAGGAGGAATGGGACGACAAGACGAGAAGAGGGGAGGAGAAGCAGGAGGAGATAAAGAGAGCTTAAAAACAGGAAGCAGAGACAGCACAAGGAAAGGCCAGATACAAGGGGGAAAAGAGTGAAGGAAAGATATCAGGGGAGGAGGAAAAGGAGAGCTGGAAGGAAGGAGGAAATGAGAAGGGAAGGAAAATAAGAGGTAGGAAAGAGATGTGTGCAGTATGCTGTGCTGGAATTGCTACCTGTCTGTTCTTGAGAGATACAAACTGTTGGCAGGGATGAGATCATCTCCTTTTCAGCAGGGGGAGGACCTGTGCACTCCAACTGTCCTAACAACTAGTGAGTGAGAGAAGAAATTAGGGATACAGAGGAGAGATGAGGGGCAGAGAGGGGAAAGGAAGGCAAGAGAGACAAAAGAATAAGAAATTAACAGTTTGTAACTTGATGGTAGCAGACTTTGGGGGTTTTGTGTTTCATCATAAAAGGTGGATCGAGAGGGAAGAAGAAGAAGGAGGAGGAGGAGGATGAAACCACTCTGAAACTAAACGCAAAGTTTAGAAATCACCAACTCTGATACCACTGACCTCCGTGATGACAGCGTCCAGACCTCCCTGACCCCACGCATAATCCCCAGGGTTTGAGTGCAACTGTAGCATGCTGGATCTGAGACAAAAAGAAAGAGAGCAAAAAGGCGTGGGAGGGGAGGGGGGCAGTTATCACACAACGCCCTAGATGAAATCAAAAGTAAATGATGTGAATCGAAAATTAAAAAGCGCTTACAGTGCAGCTGGTGCAGCACCGGGGTTTCCGTTGTTGGCAAACAGGCCGGCCAAGAACTGGTGCACAATCCTTGAAAGGGCAAAAGCAGACAGCAAAGATGTCTGCTTTATTGTGCTCCCACTTTACTGTATTTACAGCAGTTCAAATTCATGCCAGGCCTTCATGATTTTACTTGGAGTTGGTATATGTATATATACAGTATAAGTCTGATATTGATACTGCATGACTGCACCGAATGCAGAATAATGAATTTACATAGAGATCCATCCGTAAGTATGGAAGCTTACTGAAGCTTTACCGACTACAATCACCCTTTGAAGCAAATCAATCCCACATCAAGAAGTGCTGACATTATAAAAAAAAGAAGAGGTTCAAACGTGTTGAAACTGATAAACATGTAGCTACTATGGAAGTGGTTTCTGTTCACAACAAACATATAAAAGAATATGTGTGCAAAAACACAGCTGTTGTACGTGTTTACGCTGTATGTTGGCGGTTCTACATGTCTATGCCTTGATTTCCTTGCACCGCAAATGACAAGACATAAATAGAAAGTATTTTCACGGTCAGAGTTCAGTACACACTGGTGATGTTTCTGTGTACCATGTCCACACACCCTTCCACTGCGGGCCTTTGTTCAGGCCTGGACGACGTCTCTTGTTCAGGCTGGGAAGGAGACTCGGGTTCCCCGGCCTCAGCGGCGCCCGGCGACACCGGGGAAGGGCGGCTCTGACCTGCAGATACCTGCTCGCTGTCATCTGGCTCGGACTCTGAAGAGGGCGGATGCGACAGCAGAGCAGAGCGCTCCATAAACAGCAGCTGCCATAACTTGGAGAGAGACCAAGTAATGTGTCAAACACGAGCTTCATAAAAAGAGGAGTGTACATTTTAAAATGCCATGTGTAAGGGAGTACCTCTGAGAACAACGAGTCGGAGTCTTCACTGGCCACTGATGTGCTGTTCTGCAGGAGACTAGGCAGCAAAATAAAAATTGGTTTTAATATCAGCGGTGTGAAATGAAAAACATAACTCTTAAGAGCCCGACTCTGCCGCTACGGGGACCATCGTGCATTTTAATACTTAGGAGCATGCTTTAAAAAAAATGTATAAACCTTTTACTTGTAGTATAAAGAACAGTAAATATCAACTAAAAAACAAAACTGTACCTGGAGTCTTCTGTCACCTCCTCAATGAAGTCAGAGTCACATCTAGGGCAGACGAAATCCTAGAGGGAAGAAAAGAAAACATGCAGTACAAGACCAAAAGAATGCGGGCACTCAGACTTCTGAGTTCAATCCATAACTATGATACCTGCCACTGTAATGAATTGCTGTAAATGTACGGTGGCTATACAACAGTATCTTAGAATATTTCATAATAACTGTAACATACAGTTAAATATTCATCCTATCCATGTAAATTAACAGGTAATGCCGTCGGTTAATCATAGCGGAGGATAACTGTATTTTATCAGCATAATATAGTATTTTCTGTGAAGTGGATCACTATAATATTCTCTGTCTGACAAAGTCAGCTGTATAAATGATTGTGGACAAGAAATAAACTATTGTATTGTATGTGAACTCTTGTGTTTCATATCTTGTCTTGTGTACAATAGCTGCACCGCAAATTTAAAGCCGTAAATTGCTGGCGTCTGCTGCCAATATTTGATTTATTTTATTTTATGGTGAAATTGTTTAGAGTGTGGTTGCAGACGTTTGCTTTCATTCTACCACAAGAGCATTAGAGACATCTCCACTGATGTTAATGAGGCCGGCCCACAGTAGGAGCTCCAGTCAATTTCTGCAACAAGGTTGCAAGCCAGAATCAAACCAGGTACATTGCACTTATATGGTATCTTAACCACTGGGCCACCCGGATGTAATTAAAAGTACACCAAAATGAGGCATCTCTGTGGGTTACAGTTATTACAATATCCCGGATTTGAATCTAGCTGGAGGAGACCTGTTACATGTGATCCCTTGTCATCATATATGCCAGAAAAATAAGCTTTAAAAAATATAATACAAATGTATCTGCATATGAGTGTCCACATATCTTTGGACATAATGGCCTAGTGCAGATTAATCTCTATCTCTTTCTCACACACACACACACACAAACACTGGTGCGCATGTGCTCCATCATGACAACATGCGTGTGTATTCGTGCCATTAAAAGCGTCAGCTGCACAACAAATGCGCAGCAACAGCGGCTTTCACCGCGCGCTCCCAATCGAGCAACCAGGATCATTTAATCTCCAGCAACTTAATGATTTACACTTTTCAGTTGGGCTTCTCGGATACAACAAGGGGAGCACAACACATCGGGCTGCAGGGGGTTAAAGGCACATTTGCGGCTTTAGGATATACCTTTAGGAAGCCCTACAAGCGCGGCTGGTGCATGTGGCGGCGCCCAACCAGCCCCTCCTACTTCTCACACGCGCAGCTGACAGAAGACAACTGGACACAGATCGTCGCCAACAGTGGTGCTTCTAAATATGGCAACGTGAATCACCAGATTTTACTCTCTCTCTCTCTCTCTCGTCAGATCTTGGCGCATGCTTTACGCAAATAAACAACCACAAACAGGCTGTCGTACGTGTGCTTTTGTGGTCCCACTCGTTTAAATTTGAGAGCAAAAGTTAAATGTACCACTTAACTTTGCAAGTTAAAAAAAAAAAGAAAAAAAAGAAAAAGAAAAGAAGCTCTAAACATCTGAAGACGTCCCTCAATGTCCGCATGGATGATTTCCGGCAGCACGGCTCGAATAAAAACACTCTCCGAAGTGACTCACCGGGAGTTTGGGGTTTGTTTCACTTTTACAGCAGTGACAGAAAAACCGGTGTTGTGGTGTGTCCGCAGCCTCCGCCATCTTCACGGTGACGCCCAGTGCCTGACGTCGGCGAGGCAGCCCATAAAGGTCTCCAACGGGTCAGAGCCGCTTGGTGCCCGTGACATGTGTCAGAAAACCGGCTGCAGACGGCACATTAATACCATTAAAAAGCAGGCAACACTATCGGTCCTCACATTGTCCTTTTTAATAAATAAAGTGGATACAGGATTTTAAAAATAGCACACACACATTAACCCGCAGCTTCAGTCACCGCCTCAAAGATCAAGTTGCAAAAAGAAGCAGAGAGCTCGAAAAGCAACAAGTTGGATCACAGATGCAGTTTCCTTCAAGCATGGTGGGTGTCGCCAGAGAATAAAAACAATGTTTAAGTGGGAGTGTGTGTCTCTCTCTCTCTCGCTCTCTCTCTCTCACTCTGCTTTTTCTTTTCTTTTCTTTTTTTTTAAAAACACAAACTCGGTTCAAATGTATTTGTAACTTACTAGCTTCAATGCTCGACCCAAGCTATTTTCCAGACGCACAATCCCAGATAAAAAAAAATGTCAGTGAATGACGTCACAGGATACTGAACTTGCTAAGGTTTGACTCAATTAAACATAAATACAACATCAAAATACGCTATCCTGCTACTTAACTTGCCAATAAGATACGGCAATAATAAACTGTGTAAGCATGACAATATATGTTTTATTAAAAACAAGACAGTGACGTGTAATAATCATAAGAACCACAAGCAGCACCAACAGAACAGTGACAGATATATTGTAACCGGAATACATAATCTTTACAGTACGAGAGGTTTTGGCAAATAGGTAAAGAGGCATTCTCATTTGGAATGATCGTAACAAAACGTGTTAGTTTGCAAGAAAGCAACAAAAAAATTAGCGTTGAGCCACTCAGTTATGGATCAAATGTTAGACTGGCAACATTTCAGTGTTCAGCTCCAACTCAAACATTGGCTCATTGTAAACACATCCAAGTCATTTAGCAAAAATGGGAACCATCCAGACTAGAACTTTCCTACTTGGCACACAGCTTAGTCTTGTCATAAAAATAAAAAAAAGTTGAATTTTCCCTGCATTCACTGATACTGGGTACGACTGCGGTAAATTTTATACAGCTTCTGCATCTCATTGTTTTCACATTTCACACCAACTTTCTGTTTCCTGAATCAACACTTATGATTAGTTGAATCCCGGTTTGGCAATGTAGCTAACTTGTCCTGTACAGCTTTAGAAATTACAAAACCCCCACCTCCGTCTCATGCACATGCCCTGATGTTCAGTTGCTCAGGGGTTACTATACAGACAAATCCCCCCCCCCCCCTCCTCCCTCCCTCCCCAATCAAATTCTAATCACCTGTGGGGAAATAAATACCAAACAGATCCTCTATCAAGGGGAATGGGACCTCCTTCATTTCTTACCCTCCCAACCCCTCTCGTCCCTCTCTATCGAGGAGCGGTGAAGGCCCCCTGGGCAGCGCCGGTGGCAGCGCTAGTGGCTGCGCTGGTGGCGGCCTGGCGTACGGCCTGATTGGACATGACTCCGGTGGCGAACTCGGCCTGGGCCTTCACAAAGCTGGCATCGGTCTGCCTGTACAGGCTGTGGACCTGGAGAGGGGGAAGAGCAGAGCACGCTGACACCCGATACATGCGGCAATTCATCCTCATACCATGCACATTGTGAGGGTGAACACGACACGCAGAACCCGATATGGGGGCTATTCTTCGGACTGTTTGTTATCTGCCGACTGCTTCATGGTAGGTGGACCACCTGTGAACAGACGGGTGCGAGTATTTCCACAGAGCAGGTGGAAAGTGCAAATACAGCGCGACAATTTTGATTTAAATTTCTTCCCTCGACTTCTTTCAAGAAATGTGACCCACTACCTCATGTCACAGTATCTCCTAACAGTCCACCATTCATCAGTGTTCATTCATATTCAAGTTGACTGAGACCTGCCTGTCCTTTCACTTATTAACTGGATTTAAATGAGTACTTTACATGGACTAACAACTATATTTATTTTTCTGCCTTTTGTGTGCGATTGCCTGCATTTCAAATTTGGCTATTTATTAAATCCAATGTATGAGCAACAGTATCTCGGTTGTAATCTGATATTTCAAGTATACAGGTTGTTGGTCTCAGGATATTCTGTTTGATGAAGTTAGTTTAAATAAGATTTACCTAAATTACCATGGAAACTTGTCTCCCCAAACTAGCTTGGCCCCGGTGTGCGTTCCAAAGTCCGTACTACCATGCTATTTATTATGCCATAATAAGATTTGGTATGTCCCAATACACAGTGTGTCAAATGCAGTGCACCAAGAATACCAGGATGTACTACTGCATCCGGTCACATTTTGCAGTCTGCAAGCCAGCATGCTGTTCTGGCTATAAGAATACCTGGATGTGCTAGCTGGAGTACTCTGACAGAATCCAGGATGCTTTAGCATGTAAATACCTTGTCACGGTTTCTTTTCATTCCGTGCCTCAAGTTAGATCGTAGGTAGTTGGTAAAATAAAAACTATACGATGGTAAATCATATTGAAGAAGCTAAACTCTGCAATTATCCTCAGACACAAGTGGCTGAGATGTTCAGGATTTCAGACACATCTGCCGCCAGATGATCAGAGACCTGGATATTGTTATGATCATGTGTATGGGGGACATGCATAACCAGGTTTCATGTTCCATGAAAACGCCACATCCTGAGTTAGACACAGGGGAAAGTGTGACTGACACCATATCAGAAATACAACCTTAATCTGAGTCGCTACCTGGGATTTTTTTTTTTTTCTGCACGTAAACAAATCTATTCGGTTTTCACCTTCTTCAGCATGACAACCCCCATGGCGGCTTGGGCGGTGAAGAGGACGGCATTCAACATCATGATCGCACCGACGGGGACACTGGACTTCAGAGCAGCCAGGCTCACGATCCAGCCGCTGAGGGGGAGGGTGGGTGAGGGGGGGAGGGGAGACACGTGAGACAGGGAAATAAACAGAGGAAAAAAACTGGAAGGAGCCATGCATCCGTTCTGACACAGAGATGGTTTTGTTCATTCGTCATACCTGAAACCCCATCCAGGGATACCAATAGTCATGATGACGGAGACGACCACTTGGGCAAAGAAAACAAAGAAGAAGACAAAGAAATTGAAGGAGCTGTCACTCCTGCAGGGGGAGAGAAAAACAGTGTTAGTGAGCAGAATGAAGCAACCGCTCGAGGCCATTTGTGCTTTATGGAGCTAGCTGGCTCAGAGAAGTGCATTTATGGTCGATGGGCTTTTTCATTTAAATGATGGAACCCACCTGAAGGCTTTGTACACAGGACGGTACCAGCAGACGAAGGAGCAGGGGGCGAAGAGGAGGGCCCACAGGATGGCCAGGCCCAGGCCAACACCACCCGTGGGGTCCACGCAGAACATGGCCAGGGAGGAGATCAGGTTGAAGAGCAGCGCACAAGTGCAGACTGGACATTGACGAAAATAGGATTTTAAAAAAAGGAGACAAAAGGATGAATGGGAGCGGTCGGACAAGAATGAACAGCAGTGCAATCTGAGTGTAGGGATCAACTCTTTGTTGCTTCATTACAGAGCAGTGGACGAGAACACAAATCCAACGCACCCCTCCCCACCGCAAAGTAGGAGCCAACTTGTCAGGACTTTGGCTGATGCAATATGGCGTTATTTATTACCTTCCTTTTCCTGCTGCTAGGTTTGGATTTGGCTCCTTTGGTTGTCCCTCGGCCCAGACTCAGTACTCAAGGCTTTTTCTCTTATAATTAATTTTTTATGCCCGTCCACTCCCTCCTCTTATGCGGTAGCTTTCTGCCTCCCTTTCTCGCCCTCTTTCTATCATTTTCAAAATCAGAATCAAGGTTAATTTTCAAAAATCGGGCCACAACCCAAACTTACACCTTGTGAACATGCATGTGACACAGACTCATTTTAGACCCCTGTAACTCTTTTTCCCCCTGCCTGAAACTTTGGGTCGTTCAGTAAGAACAACTTAGTTATTTCCAACAATTTGAATTGGTTCTTGTGTGCAGTAGATGCCCCAGGTGAAGACCTCTGAACCATCTTCACCATAGACCCTGGTAGACCCTGATTTCTGTTGGTTCCTGCCAAAGGCCTCAATGTGGCAGTAAAGTGTCAGTCTCTGTGCAAACATTCCAGCTCATACTCCAGACAGTACAGTAGGAATCACACCGACATGAGTCATGGGTGTAGGAGTTAGTGGCATCTGGTGGTGAGGTTGCAGATTGCATCCAACTGAATAACCCTCTGCTCTCCCCTCCCCAAAATCAAGTGTGACGAAGAACTACGGTGGCCTTGAGATAGCATAAAAAAAAGCAAAGGGCCAACTCAAGAGCCAGTGTTTGGTTTGTCCGTTCTGGGCTACTGTAGAAACATGGAAGTGAAACATGGCAGGATCCATGAAGAGCACCCGCTCCCTATGTAGCTATAAACGGCTCATTCTAAGGTAATGCAAACATGACCATTTTTAGTTCCAGGTGATTATGCTCCAATGAAAACATAGTTGTGAATATTATATTCCACTTCTGCCAATAAATCCCCCTAAATCCTACACACAGTTAATAATGGGAATTCACAGAGCAGCGCATAGTAAGAGTTACAGGAACTCACACATCCAGAAGTAGTACATGAAGGTGACGGTGCGCTGGAAGCGCTGAGTGATCTCCACATTGATGTCCTGGTAGAAGCAGGGGCCCACAGGGCAGAATGAAGGCAACGGGGGCCAGTTATTCTGACGGGCTGATAAAGAGAAGAGTGGGGGGGGGGAACGTCACTAACGGCGACGTCTTATGAAATCATTGAAGCTATAAAACATTCAGGTATCTTAGGTATTCATTTCCCCTCCTATCCCCCGTCTCTTACAGGCTCCAGGTCCCAGGCTGTGTGACTCGAGCTCCCTCTCTCTTCTCTCCAGCTCCTGGGCTTTCTTCTCCAGCTCCTCCTGCTTCCTCAAGAGCTCTGCTGTGGTGGCATTCACCGCAGTCTAACGCAGCGAGACACAAAAGGGAAATGATGTATCAGAAATGCACGTCAAGTTTCAAAGGGAGTGGTGTATGCGTCATGAATACTTAAAAGGATTATATAAAAAGACCTGTTATCTTAAGAGATCCACAGAGGACGTGCTTTCAAGGTACATGTGAAGTTATACATATCAGTATTGGCATCTACCGCACATTTCTAACAATAATGTACGAGTACAATCCCATTTTTGCCACTGAATGTGCTGATATCAAGATCAGATGGTGAACACTGGTCTAAAGTGACGAGTGCAACATGGAACAGGTGTCTCTACAATGCAGCATGTATACCTGCGAGGTATAGGAGCCATAGTTGCGAGGCTCAGTGGGTGTTGTCCTACTGGGTGGGGTCTGTGCAGGCACAGATGGAACAGAGGGAGAGGTGGCTTCATACGGAGGAGGAGGCTGGCAAAAAAATAAACAGAAATCGTATCACTTTGACTTCATCCTGTAAGAAAATCCCCCAAAAATAGATACATGCACCACTTTCCACATTGAAACTAGCTTCTTTTTTTTAATCCATTGAATATCAATACATTCACATAAAAAAAAAAAAAAACAGTTTGAGATTAAAGAGAACTTGACTACTTCAGTGTCCACGTCCGAGTTTAGTTCCTGTTAATGTAGTATTTGCCAATAGCAACAGGAAGTACCAAGGACCCAAGCTGTTTCCTAGCAACAAGAACACTAAACTCTTAAACATGCAACTGAGGTGTGAGACGTATGTCACATAGCAATGTGTATAGTTTGGTCTTGGCCCTTTTAAGACACAAAGACGATTATAATGAAGTACATGAGTGTCAACTGATCACTGAATTACATCGAGTCGGTCAATAAAATGAAGTAAGGAAGTGAAACGAAAGAGCTGATTCAGTCTGATTAGCAGGCTACTGAAGCTCTGCACCGACTAACAAAAAAAAAGCCACTTTAAGCACAATTGATTTTAGAGTTTATTTATTAGTTTTTTCACAAAAGATAACCTCCCTCAGATTGCAGCCATCTCTGGGAGCAGCCCGACAGAAACTGGAAACGTCATCGACATCTGACGAGCAGAAAATGACTACAAACTGTCGGATTAACCATTAAACTGAGTTCATACTTATACGTGTGTGACAGATCGTGAATGGGCCGTTGCAGACAAACATAACGGTGTTAGACTAATTATATGGAAACGTGTTTGATGCCAACTATACATCTCCCCTATTATCTCATAATGCATCTATACATCCCCGAATGAACGTATAATGCCTCTGATTAATTACTCACCCCAGTAGTGTTGTTATCAAAAGGGTTGTAGAGGTCCAGGGTGGCATATCCAGTGTTGCTGCTGTGTTGAGTCACTGCAGGGTCCTAGCACACAAAACAAAGGCCAACAAGCTGCTGTTAAAACTGGCACAGCAACACATTTACACTCAAGTCTGCAGAAACGTTGATCCACATGAAACAAACCCGAGTGGCTTCTATTGGTGTATTCATTGTTAAGAAGAGCCACAAGTGGGCGAAGACTAAAGGAGGGCAGGAAAGGCCCAGAAGGAGAAGGAGAAGGGGAAGGGGAAGGAAGCCACACACGCGTCACATGAGCAACAACACGCCCGCTATTACACGGAGCGACGACCCCCATCCACACTGCACGTATGACACCGGCTCATATTAGATTAATATTTCATTTCACCCACTTGGAAAGGGTTGTGGTCTTCCATCGGCTCTGGGAAGCTCGTGTATTTGGACATGTCGTTGTTTTGGGGGAAGGAGAGCGAACGTCACTCCGCCGCCGCCGCCGCCGATGATGATGACGATGATGCTGATGTTAACGTCAGTCACGGAGAGCAGATGAAACGGTCTGATCCGTTTATCGAGAGGGCGGTGCAGTCGGGTTATCCTGTCAACTAGCTACCCGCCCCTCCGGTGGTCATCTCCCCGCAGCTTGACGTTAGATTGCAGGTGAACACGACGTGCGGACAGGTTGAAGGTTTTCTTCCCCCTCGTTCAGTCCTGACTGCCAGGGTCTGGATTACAAGCCGCGCCGAGTCGCACAACAGATCCGTTATTTATTTATTTCTTCCGCAGAGAATAACAGCCTTGGAACAGGAAGTAGCTAGCCGAGGACTCGGTCATGTGACCGCTGCTGCGGCAGAGAAGCACGTGGGACCGTGAGGGGGCGTGGCGTGACCTCGCGACGCCACGCTAATTATTATTATTATTATTATTTATTTTTTTAAACACACAATTCCCAAACTATAGCAATATAAATATGCCAGAGATTAAATAATAAAATGTTGAGACAGTTGTCTTTTACAATATAAATGACCTTAAAGGAGACATTTCTAGGTTCATAAAAAGGAACCTATAAAAGATGGATAGTTATTACATCCCTGAACTCACATTGGTGCCAAGCCGATAGTATTCTACATGATGTTGATCGTAATAGGGCGTCTTTGTTATCAATAACTAACCTACTATCAAACTGTTAATTACTGATATTTAATTATATGCAGGAGCTCTCAATGATGTTTCCTATCATTGTCAGGAGGTGTCACTAATATTTATATACATTATTTGATATTCCTCTTTAAATCTGGTACGTTATAGCCTTCATATCTCTACTTGTTACTTTGTTTGTCAATTAACTAAATTAGCATTTGGACTTTGTTTAGCTAACCTTAGCCAACAATATAGTCCTACATTCATTTGGAGATAAAACCGTTAAAGGTTGGTGAGAAATAATCCATGTGAAGGTGTAAAAGAAGCAGGCAGGGAGATGTAGTGTTGGTGAAAGTTAAACAGCCTCTCCAGCATGGTAAGTCCACCTGTAACCCATCATATCTGTGGTGCTTCACCTTTGAAACAATCTTAAGTTGAGCTGTATGCAGTTGCAGGCAGAGCCAGAAATCAGTTTGGAGACCAATAACAAGGAGAACAAACATATTTTGTGGAAGTATTTTTCAGTCCAAGGTGAAACAACACAGATATGATGGGTTAAAGTGGGACTTGGCATGCCCGCTTTATTAACTTGAGAAGAACTGGTATCAAAGTCTAGCACCAATGCAAACCTAGAAAATGCTGTCACGATGATGTTATGACCCTTCCTTCTTTTATAGGTTCCTCGGTTCCTTGTACTTGTATTTTGGGTAAGCGGGTTTCAACAGAATTATGTTGCTAGGCACCGGCTTGGGTCCATGTTTACTTCCTGTAAGCTAACTTAAATTTAAAACTTAAACTTTATTACAATCATCATTTACATACATACATACATGAAATTTGACCTCAGAATTTCACCCATCCTAAGCATTTTTAGGAGCAGTGGGCTGCTGTGAAGTATTTACATTTAGTCCAAATCACCAAGTGACGCTAAGCCCAAACTAGCTTCATTGAGAAAATTTGACATGGAGTTATAACATTTATATTGAGTTTTGTATGATTGAGAACAGTGGCGGGAGACCAAAATGCATCATGACCCATGATGGGTCACTAGTGAAGGAAGCCATGAAGCCAGCCAGGCTAAAGCTACACCTGATTACAAAGCACCTGGAATATAAGGGTAAAAACAAGGTGGCATTAACTTGATTCAAATTGGAATGTTTTTTTTGTTTATCACTATGAAACAGGGCCGAAGTGTTTAGGATGCAGACGGCCCACAGCATTATGAAGCCTGCCTTTGGCTGCATTCATTCAAAATCCGGCAGCTTCCCGCAGGTTTGTGTGAAGGTGTGTTTATTTGTGTTTTAGAACGTAACCACTGTGAAACAATCCGGAAATAATTAGTTATTCTTCTGATTCAGTGCTTTGTTCTCATTTCTCAACATTGAGAATGTTTCTGTTAAATACTATAAAATGGTCTACTCTATACATTGTATATTCGTGACGTCACATCTGTACAGAGCTCCTGAAGGCTCATTTAAAGGCCCAGTTTCTGAATATGGGCTGTGTGTACTTCCCCATGGATTGAGTGTTTCAAGACGTTCACAGTATTTATATAGCACTGCTTTATAATAGAAAAATACATTTGTCATTGACTTTTGGGTAAATGGATTGTTTGCTTTTAGCAAGTAAGCTTTTGATCTGTGAATTAAAATCCTAATAATTTGGACAAATACTCAATATGTAAATCCTAATCTGAGCACCTAACTCCACATTTAGCATTTAGCTGTAGGCTAAAGACATGCCGGCATGTCTTTCTGATCTCGGCCAATGTTTTTGCCTGGTCTTTTTTTGCTGTTTTAAAAAGATACTTCCCTCCTCTTCCAGTAGATGTCACTCTTGTGTCTTGACAGAATAATATCCCCCACTTCTATGGCCTCAGAATCTCAGAAGGAAGGTGAGATTTAAACCTCAAGGAAATGTTCAGGTGCAGCAGAAAAAACATTGATCCAATTATTTTCAGTATGCTTTCTTTTTTCTTTTTTTACATTGGACACAATCAAAATCCATCGTAAATATTTTTTTTGCTTGGAATAATGTTATTTTCCCGGAATTTGTTAGATATGAGTTTCCTAGAGGTTTTTTTTTGGTCTCTTTTTTGTACCGGCTTGTATGAAGTGTGCATGCTCAAAGGACCTTTTCATAGGTTTGTCTTTGTACCTCTCATATATGACCCTCACAGTCACATGATGAGCAGCAGCAGAAAAGCTTGCACCTTTAGTTTATACACACTTCAAGGCCTCATGCCCGCGAACAATCCAGCCTTGTCTCTTTCATTCTTTTCTCCCACAAGTCACATGGGGTCACATGGGTGAGGGCAGTCATATGATTCCATCACATACACGTAGGTCACGCTCACATACAGTACTCACACACTCCTGTTCGTACTGTACATGCCCTGTTTCTGGATCCTCCTGTTATTTATGAACACATCTTCACACATATGAACTGTCTATTTATGCAGGCACACACTAACTAACAATAAATATATATGTAAATAGGTTTTGGCATTATGGATATCGTCATGGAGTCAGGACCGCCTTGGAGGGTGACAAGATAAAGGCTTATCATCCAGTATTCTTTAATTTCCCATTTGCTCTATGGTTAGAAAAATCATCTGGCTCCATACTGTATGATGTTTACGCTCAGTGAAATATTTAAATCCAGGGCTAAGTGTTGTTTACGCCTGTTATCTTATTAAATTTGAGAGATAAAATTATGAATTGAGAAAATAATAATAATGAATTGACTGATCAATGAAAATAAACCTTAGTTACAGCCCTAGTTAGGTAAAACTTCTGTTTAATATTACTGCCACTAAAAGTGTACTTCATGCAATGCAACCATTGAGATTAACTGATCTTTTTGTGGAGAACCAGGAAGAAACAGAGCTCATATCTAGTTGCTGAGGTGGAAATGGATGTGGCATGGATAGCAAAGAGTGAGCGGCCATTTAGTGCTGAAAGCTTCTTTAGCTGAACTCAGAGAGCATGTATCTGTGCTTGTGTCGTCTGCCTGAACCTGCTCGCATCGTTTGTCGTCTATGTTTTGCCAGCGGACTCCTGTGACTCATCATTTCTTCTAATTGCCGTGTCATGATTGGTCCAGATGGCTCCGATTCAAAGGCTGGACTCGGGTGCCTCCCTGTCCTAAAACCACAGCATTCCAGCAATGCAGGGCTCCATGACATCACTGCCTGAGGAATGAACCGGAGTGAAGAGCTGTGTGTGGAAAGTGACCCGGCTAACAAGCAGGGACTGGGTGGTTTAGACTGCTCCTATGAGGCCACTTCAACCATCAGTCAAGAATCAGCCGTCTCGTGTGTGTGTGTGTGTGTGTGTGTGTGTGTGTGTGTGTGTGTGTGTGTGTGTACGCGCAATGCCAATTTTCGTTTCGAGCAAATAGCAGGGAACTTTCCATCCCTTCCAGAGTGCAGTTAGAGCACTGCGGTTTTGTTGAGTGCTTACACAATAACATGGGTTTTCTCTGGGGCCATTGAAAACCTACTTTCTGCCTCGGAGAAATAAAAGCAAGCCATGCATACTTTCTATTATGCAGATACAAACTGTATCCAGAGCAGGGGTTGGAAAGGAGCCTACATTTACTCAAATACTGTTTTGAGGTAAATGTTCTTTACTCTTCCATTTCCATTTTCTGCTGCTTTTTACTGCATTACATGTATTTGACAGCTGTCATTACAAGTACTTTACGGGCTAAGATTTTAAAATTAAAAACATATGATTATTGTATAAAATACAACACCTTGTTTAAGATTAAGCCAGAGGATCCCATCCTTTTTTACCCATGAGCCCTTACAAAAAAAATCAGGTCTCATTGTTTCATCAAAGAGACAATTCCCATTGAAACTTCTCACATGCAATTTTGTGTTGCAGAGCTTTTCTTCCTTCTTTCCAGCCCCACTAACCATCTCACGACACTCTTCACATTTACCTTGTGATCCCTTGGGAGGAGGCCCGACCCCTAATGTATGGAAAGTAGTTCAATCTAGTTAAACCACAACCTGATACAATGAAGCATCATACATCAGTGTCAACAATCTGATAATTAAATATATAGTACTTTTAAGAAAAATGTTGAATGCCTGACATTTATTGATAATGGAGTATTTTTACACGTGGTATTGATACTTTTACTTGAGTAAAAGGAGTACTTCCAGACACACACACACACACACACACACATAAACCCACAGAGGTTATTGAGAACATTCATCCCAAAAGGAGGCCCAGTCATCCCACTGCTTGCTCAGCACTGAGTATAAACTGGGAAGCACTTCAGAGGGGCGCCTGTCTTCACACTGTTTGAAAACCTGGAAAAACCATCACTGCCTATGAACCATAGCAGTTCTCTCCTCAGGAAGTGCCTGAGACACCCCGAAGGTCCATTTTTCACAGCATGGTGAAGAAAACTCAGACTGAACCAGCAGTTGAGTTTTTGTTGAGTTAAAAGAAAGATTTGGGGGACTTAAATCTATCTGTATTTTCAGCTAAACAGTTCTAGGCCGTTTGCATATTTTGTGTGCATCCATTATGTTGAAAAGTGGGTTTTGAGAGGGAGCGGCTGGAAATCTCCATGCACGCTGTGAGGAGAAGCCACTTTACACTTTGTACCTGGGTGCAAAGCCAGAGCAAAAGGGGTGGGGGATTTTTTTTTTATTGAGCTCACTCTGTAAGTAGGTACAGCTGGAGAGGGGAACATACAAAGTATAACCTCTCCTGATGCTATGAAATAACTTTCTCATGACCACCCTCTCTCTGGCCCTCACTCATTTTCCTTTCCACTCCCTGTCTCACTCTTGTCTTTGCCAAATGTCCCTCAAAGTGAAGTTTATAAGATATGATTTGTCTTTGGGAGTTTTTAAACTAATTCAATACATACTGTAGTGAGCTATGACGACACAAGAGCACACAGAGGGCAATGTCGATTGCAAGTGGAAAAACAGAAGGGGGAGGGGGGTAATCAGGAGGATATGAATGGCAGACAGTGATGTAAAGTGATACGCAGACGGACGACAAGGGAATGGGAGGTGCAGTGAGGAGGCAACATAAAGAGTGAGTGTTTGAGAAGGAACCATCAAACAGTGAATTCATATAAAACAATTTATTAACACGTTGAAAAAGGGGGATTTAGACACAGCTTTTAGAAAAGGAATGTGTGACATTTCTATATGATACATAAAGGAGCAAGTTCAGGCATCTTTGGTGTTCTGAAAGCAAATCGTGTAAAATGAAGCCTTTCTTCTACACAGAGCACTGTCTGAGATCTGATCAACATCTGACCGGCTGGGAGGAGGACGAGGAAGTAAGCAAGGCGAGTAAATGCAAACCATGCATGAGGCACAAAACAGGAGTATTGTATGACAGTCTTGAAAATGTTTCCTCATTCCCTTTCGTAAACCCTGGTGCAGACGACGTCTCCTGCGATCATTGTCTGAAAGAAAACAGCAACAGAGGACAGAGTATTAACTTTTGGGCGCGCTTTCTAATATGTCACACATAATAAAGGGGTTGTGTATTGCAACTAATGAAAAACAAAAAAAAAAAAGCAGCTATAAAGTCATGTATTGGTGCCGTCCACAAAATAATTACCAGAATCAGTTCTCCATCATTGGTCAGCTCTCGGGTCCACGCTGTTTTGGGCCCGTCGCCTTTCTGTACAGTCTGTTCGCAGCTGATCTTGCTGTCTGTTTCCCACTTAGGAAAACTCTGCAGGGATTCATATGGAGAAACATATGCATCGTTTAAGTGCGCTGGATCCTATAAAGTCATAGCAAAGTTTGGGTTTTGTCACAACTGGATGTGCCGATCGCTGCAAGTCAGAACTTTTTTTTTTACGTCCTTCACCACTCACTCAGCATGAAGGGATGAAGAACAGACCCGTGTGTTATCACCAGCACTGACTCTGGACTTGGGCTGAAATGATTTCCATATGGCGCTTCTCGCGCATAACTCTTGGCTAGTTAGTCTGTCCTTGGATCCAAGATCTGGTATGCATGCATTGACATTACACAGGAATGTTATATGGGGTGTGTACCGTGCAGGGACGTCCATCCACCGTGGCCTCATTGAAGGACTGACCCACGGTGAAGGAGACATGGGTGGTACGGACGCTGGTGGATGTCTTGATGGACAGACTCTCGTCCTGCTGGGTGATTTCCACTGCCGGGCTGGAGGCCGCTCTCACTGCAATCTTCCTCAGGAACACATTCACACCTGCTCACACACACACACACACACACACACACACACACACACACACACAAACAGGACTAATATCAAACAACCAGACTTTATCCAGTTATAGGTTCTTACTCGGGTTTCCTTACCATCCATGCAGCCAGTTCGAGTTCATTTAGTACAGCATCAAAAATCAATCTTTAGCTAATCCATCAAAATCAATCTTTCAGCAACTTTAGTTTTCTTGACAATGTCACAGTGTTGCTGGGCGGTAATGCAGCCGCAAGCAGGAAATGTTTGGACATTTTTTCCTTGCTTGGCGGTCATTGAAACTGTCATCTGCTATTTGAGAGTTACACAAGTAACAACTAAATCCATATGATCCTTGTAACAATGTCTCCTTGTTTCTGCTTGTTATTTGTCTTTTCAATTGGATTTCCAACAACAAAGGTTTAGAATGCAATGCTTTTATGTGGTCTGAAAGTTTTCAAAAGAGTCTGTAATGCTGCATTGACACAGTAATAACATCACGTTGACAAAAAATTATCATGCTGACCTTTTTTTTTTTTACATTTTTTGCTCTACTGAATGAACTTAAACCGAGGAAATTGATCTAAGAATTTATGGCATGCTTCATAAAATGGTTGCCAGTAAAACGGAGCATAGAGCATTTGTACTTAATGTGTTGCAACATGCAAAACCACTGGTATGGTCTTCACTGTGACATTGTTAAAGACATAGCTCATCCTGAAATTTAAATTTAGTCGTTATCCACCCAACTTGAAACTCAGCTGGTATCGTACTTGTTAACCCCCAACCTTAACCCAAGTTGAATGAGATGCAAATTTCTAGTTCTTTTGCGTCTCTTTGAGGTAGTTTTGCATCTTTTGTTGTTCTTTTGCGTCTTTTGTGCTCATTATGTGTCTCTTCACTCGTTTTTTTTCATTTTTATCGCTTTGCAGTCATTTTGCGTAATTTTCTGTCTCATACGTTTATCCATATATTGGTGCTGCGTCAGTAGAGATGTGATGTTTTACAAATTTAAAACAAACAGAAACTGCCCGTTGGCCCTTTTAGCTTTTGGACTTCACATCAACTCGTCTTCAGAAACATCCAGACTATACTTCACAAATCAGATTCAGGTCAGACCATATTTGCTCATGGAGAGGTACGAAAGGAGGCAACAAACACACACACACACACACACACACACACACACGCACACACACACACACACACACACACACACACACGGCCAGAGATTGGGTCAGGGAGGCCCAGGGCAGTGAAGGAAAGTCAGTCCCAGATCCGGCTGGCTGCTGGGGCCCATGTCAAGGCTTAGTTCCGTTTACATTGGCTCTAATTACAACCGCATGAGGAGGACCCTGCTTCAGATGAGTCTAATCTAACATTCCTCCACAGGCTATTTGTCTTCAGATTTTTAATGGATGCCACTGGCTGGCCCTCGCCTGACCTTTCCCTCTCCTGTTCTCTCTTATAACTGAAGTCCATACATTTTTATATAGCTAAGCAAGACCAATATTCCCATGAACGTATAGGTTAGCAGGGCCGGAGCAAACCAATGGAACCACACAGAGCCACTTCAGACCCCTTTGGTTCCCCAGTTGACCTCTAAGCCAAGTGGATTTCCAGGGGATAATGCCACTGTCAACCTGATTGACAGGTCTTTGTGCAGAAGATGCTTCTCTTTCCTTTTCTAATCCTCTTTTGCATTTTCACAATGAAGCTGAATGGTTGATGATAAACCAGATAACAATATGCAGCTTGACCCTAAACCAGCATCAAAGTTTGACTTTTTGCAAGTAAAGCATTTCAACAAAAGTGGAGGGGGGGTGGGGGGGGCAAAATGCAATCCTGTCTTGTGTTGGACATTTTTTCAAGACAGATAAACAACTTTATTGGGCATTTTTAAGCAAATCAAATAAAGAATATTTCTATTCATAAAATGCCTCAAATGCATGACTCACCCAGCACTTTCAAAAGATCCTCGAAATTTTCCGATGACTTCATTTTCCATTTCCCTGAGAAATCTGTGGTTTTCTTCTCCATGTCCATGATGTCTTTTTTTTGCAGATTAGAAGCGGATTCGGACTGCAGACTCGCGTTCGTTGTCCCTCTGTCCCCCTCCGTTAACCGGTGCGCAAAACTGCCTCCGCTGGCTGCATCTGCGCCTCCATTGATTGGCCGACGGCTCGCCTGTATTTGATGCTGGTCCAGCCAATACAGAGGCCGGTGGCAGGGAGGGGCTTTCCCCTTCTGATTCCGACTGTACCCTCCACCTCTGTCAGCATGGTGAAAGATTCGGACACGAGCTGGAAAATGCGCTTCCAGTAAGTGCTTTGATGTGTGATGAGCAGCCGCCTCGGATATTAAGTGATAATTGTATTTTTTTCTCGAGTTGGTGTCAAGAAGTCCAGAAAATAAATGGGAGCCTGAATCAGTGAGCAATTGAATATAAAGAAAACCAAAAAACGGATAAAACCTTTTATTGAAAAACAAACAACATTTAGATGAGACTTGTGTTAAGTTTCCTAAGATCGTGACATCAGATATCAGGGTTAATGTGTTAGCTCCAGAGTGTGTGTGTGTGTGTGTGTGTGTGTGTGTGTGTGTGTGTGTGTGTGTGTGTGCACGCGTGTGTGTGTGAGTGTGTGAGTGTGTGTGTGGGTGTGTGTGTGTGTGTTGTGTGTGTGGGTGGGTGGGTGGATGTATGGGTGATAAGAAGATAAGACTCACAGCTGGAGGCATCCATCCCAAAAGGTGCCATCAGCATTTTAACTCTACAATTACAACTTAAGAGAGTTAATCTTCATTCGCTACAATCAAAGAGTACATCGGCTATCAGTTTTATTTACCCAACACATCTCATGCTGTCTTTATCTGAACGGGACAGGGGCGGGTTACATGTCTTTAGGGCTCTTGTTTTTGTGCACAAAACCTCCTCTGTGAGGTAAACAGTGTCAGTGTAGGCTACACAAGCATACATCCTGCTAATGCCTCAAATACTTCCATTATGACTGACTCGTTTATATTTTGGTGGTTTTGTTTATTTATATGGTGCATTAATTATATGTAGCAGTAATAATGTAATTTCAAATTAAGGATGTAAGTGCTTAAGGAATGACCAGCCTTTTGTTTTGGTACTGTGTTACTGTAAAAAAAAGAGAAATTACTAAACTTGTTAATTAATTGATTGGTCCCTCTCTCTATTTCTCTCAAATTGAAGTTTACATTTAAGTCAAAATTAGTATTTCCTGGCATAATTGTGGCAAAGCAGAGAGGGCATTCATGCTGGGAGGCTGAGATGCACTCAGTTTTGTTATCACCAAGTGACAACCTCAAAGGCCAAAAAACGAAGCCAAGAACTGAATTTCATCGAATGGCCACTTAAGGCTCTAAAAGCGAGAGTCAATCCTCATAGATCCCCATGTTAAAATACCCAACTTTACAGCAGAAATAAACATCTTTACAACCTGCCACAAAAATATGTTTTGGTCTCTATAGCTACCATCCCCGCTACAACTCACCTGTAAAATATATATTAAGGCTTTAAGTTAAGCATAATTACTAGCTGTCTGCTAGGTGTCACCTCGACTAATTTAAGTCACTGGACTTAACCTCTTGGCCGTGTCTGTGGTGCTGGTGCCTTTTGGAGAATTTTTCATGCAAATATCGGACATATAATAAGGCTTGCTGTGTGTTTAATTGTACACCAGGCATCCTGTCAGCCATTATGCGGGCATTGGATGATTGACTGCAGCTGGATGACCTCCGTGCATCAGCTTTTCAAAGGTATAGCCAGAACTTGGCTGAACCCTGGAACACCGGCCAGCGCCATTTAACCGCAACTCTTTTTCTATTTATCAATCTGACACAACAGAGGACTCTGGCAAGAAAAAGGAGGAGATGTGAGCTTTGTGGTGAATAACAAGCTTCATTGTTCTTTGAGCTTCATTTTGGCTCCTCGGAAACCTTCGGGTGACGTCACAGAGACTATGTCCATGTTTTATAGTCCAAGGTTTTCACTTAGGAGGAGTGCAGAGGCAGCCAAAACAGTATGCGGTCTGCTGCAGCAAGGCCAGATTAGCCGTGGACAACACAGAGATGCACATTCACTCACTCACTCACAGATAATAATAAAGGTTGAAGGCCTCCTGGAAGCAAATGTCAAACTGTTAAAAAAGTATTTGATAAAAACACAACAGACTCAACAATAGAAGTTACAAAGAAATAAATAAGATCAATAAGAGCGAGATTTTTTTTTTTTGTCAAATCAGTAAGGCTACATTGTCCCTCATGCCAGGAGGAAATAAAGTACGTGTGCAACACGCTAATCAATCTAGTAAAAATCTAGTTAAAATACATCCACAAAAGCAAAACTAGAAACAGTTAAATAACAGTTGAGTACAACAAGTGCAATCAATTGGTTGGATAAAGATGCGTGTGAATACTTGCTTGGTCACATCTGACAAAATAGTGGACGTAGTTAAACTTTAACTATGGAACTGTGGGTTGCTATAGCAACATAATGAATACTGCAGAGAGTAGTATACCAAAGAACACATCTAAATAAATAGATTAAAGTAAAGTAAGTAAGTAAGTAAGTAAAACAAAATTCCCCTCAAGTACTGTCAGGGAGATGTATTTTATATATTAAACTACCAATAAATGTAATTCCACTTGCACCCATTGGTGGAATCCAACATATTGGCAGACTCTCTCAGTGCCAACTTAATTTTCTTTAGGTCATAGACTCTCTTTCTGTTCTTTCCTTCTTCCTCACATGCGCTCACACACTGCCAAGAATATTTCATCAGGTCTGGATCAGAAGGGATGCCTCAGGAAACATGATGCATTGCATTCACCCAACAAAAGGAGTCATGATGTTATCAGCGCAGCTCGTCTCAAGCATTCCTCCCTGTGGCACTATGAAGCTACTGTACCCTATAGAGTTACAGCAAGGGGATTAACCTCATCGGGTATTTTAGACAGAGAAAGCAAATATAAAAGCACTTTTGAATGCAAATTAGACAAACCATCCAGGCCAGCATTCACCGCTGGCTGACCTCAGACTGAGAACACACAGAGGACAACAGCAGCTCAGGGAAGAGAAGAAGAAGAGGAGAATGGCCCTGATGAAAGGATAACACTGGACACTGCTGTCCATGTTGCTATGACTACGGATGTAGTTTCATTAATCTGTGATTCACATGAAAGTAATCTCCCTATAAACTATGATAACTGCGGAGATCTGCAGATGTATGTTTTTCTTTCTCTCTATTCACTTATTTATATTATTTCATACATACATTCATTAAGGTGAATCCGTTTACATTTTTTTTTTACAAAGGGCTAAGTTTTCTGTCATAACATTTTATTTTATGCAGGCCTTTATTAAATATTGAAAAGATCAGACCTGCAAACTTTCAAGTTGTGCAAAAGGTGACAGGATACAAAACTACAATCAGGTAGAGGGCTCTGGGGGCATTCTCCCCTGGAAGAAAAAGTAAGGGATTTTAATATGAAGCCTATTGGAGCATTTTTGAGATTTGAATAAAGAGACATAAAGAGAAAACAACATCTTGTTTTGATGAATAAAATATTTTTTGCTGCATAATAATATATATGTATTAAATCATTGAACTTTAATTATTGATGTATTACTGGGTTCATCGCTTTAATGTTGCAGCAGGTAAATGTGGAGCTCATTTTAAATTATTTATATATTACTTTACATACTGGTACCTTGTGCATTTTGCCCTGGGAATCAATAAAGCTTTATTGGTATAATAACAATTATATTTTGCGTAGGTAATATGAATCTGCAAAGTAACTAAAGCCATCAGATAAATGTAGTGCATTTTTCCCCTTAGGTGTAGTAAAGTACAAATGGGCCTACCTCAAATTTGTATTTAAGTAGGCATAAAGTAGCCTACTTCAGTAGCCTACCAGTAAATGTAGCCAATAGTTACTTCCCCCCACTGGTAACTGATTTGTAAAAATACCATAAAGATAGCTGAGCTAACATTACATATCAGGAAGGTGGCTTTAAATAGTCAGCAACGCTATTTACATTGTCTCGTTCTGGCAGTGGCTACTCGGCCGTTACAGGTGTTCAGTCAAAGTATATTCCCTCGTCGAGTAGCAGCCCACTTTCCCTCATGTTAAAAATAAGTCAAAGTTAATTAGAAGTCAATTTATATAATATAGACTTTCCACAGGAGCAGCATCTCATTTTTATTGGATATTTTGTTATTGTCCCCAAATTAGTGCTTTTGCATAATTTCCAGAAAGCACACAAACAGCCAAATATCATATTAACAGCAATGTCATCTGGAGCCTGTAGAGGAACATGTATGAACATGTATATACCTTCTAAGCACCGTCACACTACAGATGTCCACCTTCTTCAGTACCACCTTGCCTGCACCAGACGTGGTGAAGACGAGTCCAGCCAGATTCCACCATGTGAGGACGAGTCCAGCCAGATTCCACCATGTGAGGACGAGTCCAGCCAGATCCCACCATGTGAGGACGAGTCCAGCCAGATCCCACCATGTGAGGACGAGTCCAGCCAGATTCCACCATGTGAGGACGAGTCCAGCCAGATCCCACAATGTGAGGACGAGTCCAGTCAGATCCCACCATGTGAGGACGAGTCCAGTCAGATCCCACCATGTGAGGACGAGTCCAGCCAGATCCCACCATGTGAGGACGAGTCCAGCCAGATCCCACCATGTGAGGACGAGTCCAGCCAGATCCCACCATGTGAGGACGAGTCCAGCCAGATCCCACCATGTGAGGATTACCTATCACGCATTCCGTTTGTGTCAACTATCAACTGCAATCTCTTCAACTCCAGCCATCTGTATCAGGCCCCAAGGACCATGGGTGGACCACAGACCATGAGGGGCAGCTGGAAAACTTGGAGTTGCTCTCCTGCAAATGAGTGAGGTTGTGCAAACCACCAGAGTGCACATGTCTCAACAATAACCTGTGTCAAGCAACGCAGTGAGGAAGAGCCTGCTGCACAGCAGACAGACTCAGGTGTGGATGACAACGATGATGATGTTGACCAAGTCGTGGGTGACATGGTCTCTCAGGAATAGTAGATTGCATTGTCCTAATATTGTGCTGAACAAACTACTCAATCCCAACTAATGGTTGTCTATTAGGCATTTGGAAAAATAGGGAAAACAAACCGCATCTAAAGGCGACGGGTACCTGTTTATAATTCACGGCCAATGCTGTATTACATGAAACATGCCAAAGATTGACATAGTCGTACTGCAAGAAAGTAGCCTATTTATCTCAGCCCAAACTACTTTGGGTGGCATGCAACAAACAACACGTGTTAAGTGTATTAAAATAATTAAATAAGCAATAAAATGCTCATGTAACACATACAAATATGTGTTCTCTTCATTTTCGTTTGACAAACTTTCACACAATTTGAAGAAGTTATCGAGAAAAATATTAATTTGTGAAAAAGTATCCTTAGTGAGTAAAATACATGCCGACGGTAACTTAATTATCTGTGTGTATTAGATAATAGTTACGTCAAACATTACTCAGGAGCTTGTTACAAGTATCTGTGGGTGTCCAGACACACCCCAGGGGAAGGCCCTTTCCAGGTTTTGAACAACAGCAGTTCATTATACTTTAAGAGGTGGTAGCCACTAAATAATTACCTGTCAGCAACTCCAAACCTATTTAAACATAATAATAATAAAGGAATGTATAGTAATTTAAAAATGACAGCTATGCCAACACACATTGTACTGGTAAGATTTACGACAAATTATCATTCCAGGGTGAAGAGTTTGAAGGTATGATTATAGTTAGTCATCGGGTGAGTTCAGTTTATTAATCAAATCAAATCCAGTGTCACAGAGTTCGACATCAGTAAGTTTTCATGCAACACAGATCGTGCAACTGTGTTTGTTCAGAAGGAACGTAACATACCTGTATTGACAATCCAAAAGAGCAGGGTGTGTGTGTGTGTGTGTGTGTGTGTGTGTGTGTGTGTGTGTGTCCACATTGTACTGTTCTTCCAAAGTAAAGCAAGATAAGATGCTTTTTCGCACCAAAAACAACACTGGACATTCACAGTGGGCTCCTGTTTGAAGATGACAGTATCATGCAGTATCGTAATTTTACCAGAAGTAATGGAGGCCACATGCAACCATCCATATCATTTAATCCTTGTTCATCCTCTTTTCTGGAATAAAACAAAGATGTAAGTCATAATTAAGGTTAAATATTGCTAATGAAGTTTAGACATTTAGAGAGAATCAAATGTAGTTTAGACATTATTTGTATAACTTCTTTTCTCTTGAGTAGATTGAGTTAACTAAGGTTAATGCTATACCTGCCTAATAATAGAAAATATTTACCAACAGTGTGTTTTGCTGCAGTGGAGATATTTTTCTCTCGTTTTCTTTTTGGTAGTTGGCTAATCATATGAACCTGTGGTCTTGTACATTGTTTCAGCCTTGTATTTAAGTCAAGACCCATTTCAGTCAACTTACATTTCAGTTAAATGTAAGTTAAATGCTATGCAGCAAGGTTTGAGACAGTTTTTTTTTAATACTAATTACATGCACTCCTTTTCTTTTGTTGGATAACATTGCTTATGCTTACTAGGGGTTTGCAACTGCAGCAGCTCTCCTGACCTTATCTGCCAGACCTGATCTACTACTGCGTAAGTGAGGAATCGGGTAGCAACAATGTACAAGTCTTATAGTAATGACCTCTTATGGAGTACTTTATAAAACATTGACTTTAATGTACTTTTGTTTGATTATTGGAGAATTTACTGATGTATAGTGGAGTTATTTTGTTCAACATGCTGTGAACAAACAGTACCTGATATTTGTGTCACTCAACTAAACAATTCTCTCTGTCTGCATCAGCTGGTACTGGTACCATGCCTGGATGGATGGATGGTCAGGGCCAAACATTATCACAGGGCTTGCTGCAGTGTTTACCACCTTATATCTGCAACCAACAATGTCAATGGATAGCATTTATGTATGAGTTTTAAAGAAATGTCCGAGGTAAAAGCTTCTTCCATACCATTTCATCCACAAATTGATTCCAATCTCAAAACACATATGGAAATGTAGGCTCGAAATATCTCTTTGGAACAGAGCTCTTATGGATCTGTTGTTAATGTCAGAATACAAAATGACAAAAGTCAGTCACGACAACAGAGAAAAGCGTCACCTAGCGTTGAATTATGGGTTTGAGCTTGAATCCGGAACTTCCTATAGTGACGTGTTTCCAGCCGGTCGACATTAAAGTACGCACCGGTCACATCATGTCGAGACACCTTCGCTTCATCGCGCGGACGATTATGGTCCAGGAAGGCAACGTTGATGCGGCGTACAAGAATTTAAACAGGTCAAACTCTTTTGTTTAATAGACAAGATATTACAAACGTTGCTGTTTATCGCAGAGATGACGAGCCAATGTCGGCTAAGTGAACGTTAGCCTTCCGCTCAATGTCACAGAACTGCGCATGCGCAGTGGTGTCACGGCTTATCGAGCCAGGAGCTAAACGCTCACTTTAATGCTTTGATGGGTCTTGGGATTTCGTTAGACAGATACCGAGGTAGATAAAATAAGGCCAACGCCACATTAAAGGGGTTAAAGTCTGCAGCAACATTTTACCGTATGTACTACTAATACTACTACTTATATACTACTATTATTACTAAGTCCGGCAGTTCTGGGCAGTTTGATGTGTTTTATCACTAACAGAGCTTCAAAGAAGACCGCTCACAGTTGCATAATCAAAAAGACAAAGTATTAATACAGAAATCAAGGGGAGCACTCATCACGGCATGGGCCAAACAGAGAAACTAACAACAATACTAAAACATACTTCAGGGGTCCAAACCCTTATTTTCAAGTGTACAATAGCATCCTTGCATGATTGGTTGTCTTTAAGGGTTAATGGTTAAAGGTGCTCGGGGCACTGTTTGTTGTTTTCCAGCAGCAGGCTCAGCTGTCTCCTTGTAAAGAAACACATGGAGGCAATAGACATGCTCCTAAATCCATATTGAGCTCCTTTAAGAAATACATGCATTATCTGATGGTACTTTTATTTTTTTTTTTTACTTCTGCACTACTGATACTTCTTTATTTTCAGTTGCAAGCGTTCTGCCAGTGTCACTTGATTAGTTTTTTTTTCTTCTTCTATTTAACTGTTGAGTAGAGTGTGTTGAATGCAACCCCAAGTGTCAGCCACTCACACGTTTTCTCTACATACTGCAGGATCCTGACTCAGGATGGAGTGATTGAGTCGGTGAAACGCAAGCGCTACTTCGAGAAGCCCTGCCGAGAGCGACAGCGGAAGAACTTCGAGAACTGCAGGCGGATCTACCACACGGAAATGGCCAGGAAAATTGCCTTCATCTCCAAGACAAACCGAGAGGATCCCTGGCTCGGCTGCTAGTGGTGTGATGGGACAGGATCTTGTCAATGGACTTGTTGAGACGGAGCCAGCAAAATATAAGAGGCCGCGAAGACCAACACAATGTCACCGTCGCGTCTGAATGGACTTTGGAAATGTTTGGAGAGAAGTGGCTTCCATTGTTTGAAAGGACAAAGACTTTTGTAGATGTGCATTCATTGTCACGTTGAACAATTTTTCCATTTTATCCACATAATCTGGCATGAAGTGCTCGTACTCCTTCTTGGTTGTAATGTGCAGGTTAATGAATCCTGGGTTGATGACATTTTGTGCTTTGAATCTTCCCACACAATCGTGTCGATGAAAAAGCTAATAAATGTGTTACATTGTCTAAAAATCGCAAGTTTGTGAACGAGTACTTAGTAATAATAATAATACATTTTATTTATACATAAAATTTCATTCTGAGGGAGAAGTTCAAAGTACTTTACAACAAAAGGAAGAAACAAATAAATAAAAGCAAACAGAATAAAACATGAAAATACTGCACAATAAAACCAAGCATTAGAAGAATTAAACATGTAAAAGATGAGAACAAAGGAAGAGGGACAGCAGTAAATATCAATCGACAAATAATCATTAATGTAGACCGGTCCCAAACCAT
Source organism: Ophiodon elongatus (assembly GCA_016806645.1). Taxonomy (NCBI): domain Eukaryota; kingdom Metazoa; phylum Chordata; class Actinopteri; order Perciformes; family Hexagrammidae; genus Ophiodon; species Ophiodon elongatus. The sequence continues at coordinate 560,681 of JACSYO010000476.1, read as the reverse complement.
ATTTTTTAAATGAAAGAAAGCTGCTTTGGTCACCTTTTTATGTGGGATTTGATATTTAGGTCTGGGTCGAAGATGATGCCCTGGCTTGTGACTTCTGATTTTAACTGGTTGGGCAAAACGTCCACGTTTGACCAGAACTAGCTCTCTTTTTGTTTGAGGACCAACTAATGAAATGTCTGTTTTTCTCACCATTTAGTTTAAAAAGGTTGGTCAACATCCACTTTTTATTGCAGCCAAACCAATTCAGTGAAAAATTGTTTGGTCATCACTTGGATTCCGATGAAATATACAGAATAAAATAAGTAAATGTTAATTTGTCATAATTAAACTTCTGTTCAAACCCACAAACTGCTATCCAGTGTAGAATACGGCATACAGTGATATTTTGCCCACATAAACGGGAAATAGCTGGACATGACCTCATTTGCTGGAGGCAACTCAAACAATGCGTGGGGATGTTTTTTTATGGGAATGGGGCCTCGGCTCAGCATCATCTCACTCTTAATTAATTCAAGGTCGCTACTGCACAGTGTGGCGTTAATGTCCACCGATGATGTCGGCCACCTCCCGCAAACCCCCATACGGCAGACACATCTGCCATGCACATCTGTCAGACCCCGTGCTTTCACCACGGGGGACTTTATTGTTTGCACTTGCTTTCGCTCCCCGTCACACAGGGAAAGTTAAACATTTGCACCAGGCTCACTTGTCTTAGAGGTTACCAGAGGTCATGTTGATATCCTGTCCTGTGGCTTCAGTCAACGAGTGGCATTGTAAGGTCTGAAGGAGCAGTGCGATGGATGGCCGATATTGTTACACGGAAACAAACCGACTACTGTCTCTGATTTCTTTTTTTAAAGGGTCTCTGGTAGTTCGTAAACAGTCGTGTCTTTCCAGAATAAGCATTCTCGTTAATGTGGCTAATCCACTGTGAGCAGTTTTCATAGGAGCTGCTTTTTGATGGAGAAACAGTCCGCATGAAAACATGAACATGGCTAAGTTACCTAACTAGTTAAAAAATGTCACTGCTAAACAAACTGCGACTTTCTTGACTTGCAAAATTATCTTTTAAATTGGAAAACATCATATGTGTAATTCATGTAACGCGGATCAATAACTTATTTGTCTCTCGCCGTTGACCTTCGTACATATTTTGTTATTCCGAAATAGGGTCCCATGGGGGACACTGGAAAGGGGAGGGGCTATGTGTAGACTAGTCCGAAACCAAGAGGGCCAACTTACTTCCTCCGGACTCGTCAAAGACAGCACATAGCAGTTCCATTCCTTCCGTTCTTACCTTTCATAATAAAAGCCCTCGATATGTACACTGCGTAACTGTTCCCCAGAGGGAACTCAAATTCACTCAGCATTTAAAGGGAAACTCAATAAAACAGTTTCCAGTAGCTTAGACTCTACAACAGTTCACATCAGACGCTGCTCTGGGTCGATAGGAACCAGGTATTAGGTCCTCGGCCTGCATGGATCTATTCAAACCTTTTATTGAAAGGTTTGAATAGATATTACTGAGGATATAATTAGTATTGATGCAAAATAGTTTCAGACGAGTATTTCACATTTGTGTGTTGTTTATTCGCCGCCGGGGTGTAAAGGCCTTAACGGGAGATGTTGCTGTTGATTCTTTTAACGTCATTTTCCCATGACGTGAGCTCCACAGATTAATTTTTCTCTCAGCTCCACTGTATTGTGCTGGCAGAGACAAATATCTACTAAAATAAATTATGGGGGAATTGTGTGGTCACATGCTGTCTGTTAATACTAGTATCATTTTAAATCCAGCACACAAAGGTTTTAAGTCTGCGTAAGGTAGGTTGTGCAGCATGTGAGCTGTCATGTGATTGTGAAATGTGCAAATGTTTTTGTTGGCCCCTTCCCAGCATGCACACTCAAACACACTGGCACTTCCTTATCGCAGGCTGGGCAAGCCTTGCAAACAAGTCACTACTTTAAATATTCATACCAGTTCGCTGGACAAAGTCCTTATACATATCCAACCGATTTATCTCATGCACCAGTGTAACATATTGGCTGCTGCTCATTTGGATTTTACCAACAGTAATAACCAGGACAGGAAATGTGCCTGACTTGTTCTCTGACTGTGTGAAGAGAAAACTTGTCATGTCCTAAAATGTTTCCACCACTGTAAAAAATTAAAGTAAATGGATATATGTGCCACATGCTCCAAGACTTAATGATAATTAGCAAAGGATAATTTTCTATATGTATAATCAACCAAACTTTGTTGCATTATTCCCACTGCCAAAGCCGTCTAACAGCTGAAGACACGTGCAGGTTGACCTTCTGCATCTTTGTAATTGCATGGTAGCGCCAGCCTTTCCCGACATGCTTCTGCATGGAGAGCTGATGCTACTGGCCACATCCGACTGTGTGGTTTCTCTATCACCTGCTAATAATATCGGCAAACGCTTTTCGCTCCTGGCAGGATTGACACAAACAATCTACCACAAAAGGAGCATCACTGGTCTGCTTATATTCCAACGTTGTCCAACTTTAATCAAATCATTTTGCGCTGAGGGCAATTCATCACTCTTTCTATTGAACTATAATTATGTTTCATACCAGGCTCCACGTGTGTTTTTCCACCTGGCTGAAAGCCAAACTGAAACTGAATCCTCCACACCCACAATTGTGGCAACATCTACTTGTTCACATGCTTTGACACTCCCTTTTTTCTTTTGTACCTCCAGCTGTTATGTGTTCCCTAAATTAATTGTAGTAATTATTATCACTATTGTCATCATAAGCATGTGCTTCTTTGGTTGTCATCTAATCAAGTGCTTGCCTACTGCCAGTAACAACATCCTATTTTTGCATCAACTCCTCAGCATATACCAATCTTATTATCAATGTAAGACTGTACGGCAAGCTCTCTGTCTCTGGCTCTAATAGGCCTATGATGCCACATCTCATAATCTTGTCTGCCATATGTGCGTTCACTTCAAGAAGAACGTGCAGCTTCTCCTGCACAAACAACAAAATAGAAATCCTATGTGGCTCGTTTGGCTGAAGGTGTACACTATTCCTTAAAAATGCAGCTATGAATTAATCTTAAAAAGCTTTTCTTTGCCCCTTTTTCTGCTGGGTTTTGTATTATCATTTGGAAGAAGGATGGCCATAGATGACCACGTAGTGGGGCAGCTTTAAATATTGTAAAATATGACAGATAATCTGTCATATTGTTTTATACTTTTACTTTGTCTTTCACAACACGGCCTACATATCTAGCCTGTGTCTTCCTACAGTAGGTGTCTTTTTTTTTTAGAGAAATAGAAGAACACTTTTCATAAAGGTAAACACACATAATAACAAAAAAAAAAACACTATGTAAGTATCACAAGCCAAACACATTGAAGGAGTGGGGTCTAGGAATCAAATTCCATCAGCCTCACCCGTAGTTGCTTTGTTATTGCCCCTAAAAGTATTGCATCTATGAACGAAGGCCAAATGTGACCTCATTTGCATACCAACATTGTATGCACATGCTAGCTGCCGCGTGCTTCTCCTCTCGTTCTCCAGCCACACCACCAACACGTGCTGCCGAACGGCGTGCGGTGGGATCTACGCATATACCAGCCAACCGGCGCTCTGAGTGCCGCCGATTGGCCAAGTCTCCCAGCCAATGAGGAGCGGATCGAACCTCCCGTCAGCCAATCGCGGCCCTGCACCGAGCCAGCACGTGTAGCGTCCGTTGCGCTCGGAGGGTACATGTCGAGCAGGTCGAGCGTCTGACAAAGTAAACGAAGCGCGTGCAGAGAAGCAGGAGCTGGGTGGGACCGGAGAACAGGCGGACACATCTCTACTCTCAGTTATTTATTTTAGACGTGAAAGTCTGAGCTTCTTTGCCTCCTCGAGCCTCACCGTTTAGTCTTTTCACCGTGTTTGTGACAACAGTTCTGCTCCGACCAGAAGGTAAGATATCTCCAAAGACCCTTTATGTTTTAGGGAGCGTTATCTGTTTGTCCGACTCGACTTGTACACGTTAAATATGACGGGTAAATACGATTGGATAGTACATTTAACTTTAGTTCATAACTTCTGATATCATGTATTTACTATTTCTGACTAGTTCAGGACCAAACCGTCGCAAATATGTTAAAACGTCAAAAATGGAGAGCAGGTAAATATAACAATATCTGAATATATTTATAAGAAACGTAGCTAACGTCCGCCGTGGCTGTGGGACTTGAACGCGTGCCGACAAACGTGCTGACACACACGACTTAGAAAGCCAAACCACAACGCAGGTTAAAGGTTTGTTATTGCTGTGGAGGTGAGACGAGGTAATGTACTGACGGTAAACAGGGCACGTAAACATCTGTCCTCAGAGGACCAGGTCTCTGCTGGAGCACCGGGCGCGCGTGCACACACACGTGCACACACACGCACGAGTTGATTTGCTTTGTCACATAGGAGCAGGTCCTTTGTGTGCTTCCTTCCTATGTGATAATCAGAGAAATCTCGATTCTATTGTACTTGCTGAGACTTGGTGAATACATTACTCACAGCTTTTGGCAACAAGTGAACTTTTTTTTAAAATTTGATTTTAATTGCATGACATTGACAAAAGAATCGTGTTTGGTTTATTTAGCTGGATATCAAGATTGCGATGTGAAAAAGGTTTATAGACACCAGTTACTGTGTAATAAGGAGTCGATGAAATGTCAGTTTAATAGTCCCTAGGGGATGGGCATTTCATATAAATGCTTTGATTTGTGCAACTGGAATACATCAACAGATTTATTTTAGTGCACTGATTAATACCATACTGCAACCCTGGCTTTTGGATTTTTTTTTTTTACATCATTGTCTCCCTTGTGTTTCCCCACAGATGAATTCACTGAGCAGCTCTTCCAAATGGCCATCTTATGACTCGCTGAGCTCCACCTCAAGCCATCTCTTCAGTGAGAGTGAGCAGACTGAGGATGAAGCGGACGTCTTCTCGGAGGGAGAAGGGGACAACGGAATGAGAAAGAGTCTCCCTGGCGACGACGGAATCTCACTCTCCGGAAAGTATCTTGATTTCCCAGCTCGTTCAGATCAGTTGCATTCGAGGTCTAAGAGCGACGGGCCTGAGCGCTGCCCTGCCGATACTAAGCGCCCCGACCCGGCCTCTTCTCACGGAGCCGCCACGCTGGGCTCATCTTCCGTGACACCTGGGGACCGGGCCTTTGCGCAGAAGGTGAGCACTCTTAAACTGATTCCTAGGTCTTCGTTTCAGTATTTCTGTCAACCAAATAGCAGATCAGGTGTAGTAAAACTAGTTTTTCTCCCTATTTTCTCAGTGTGCAGATTTGCGGAGGTTTATCTGTCCTCTGCTGGAACTTCTCCATGGGCTAAAGACCGGACGATTTGACAAAGGTATGTTGAGGAGCAATATCAAACATGATTTATCGTGTTACGTTCTTAGTACTTCCTGTAATTAAAGTGTATATTTACCTTCTAATTTGGGTGGTGTTTTAATTGCTGCAGGTCTATCCAGTTTCCAGCAAAGTGTTGCGATCGACAGATTGCAGAGGATTCTTGGAATTCTACAGAGGCCTGAAATGGGGTAAGTCCAATACAAGTAGCAAGCCTAATATTGTGACAGTAGCAAAAATGGGGATATTGTAATGGTCATCCATACCCGGCATTGTCGTTAATGCTTGTCGCTGATCTCCTTTTTTTTCTTTTTTTTTCCTGCAGTGAGAAATACCTCCAAAACCTGCTGCAGATAGAGATGATGCTCAAAATATGGTTTCCTCGGGTGGCATTTCAGTCCACAGATATTCCAAGCCAGACCACCACTCCCAGAGTCCGACCACACTGGTGCCAAAATCAGCTCCACATGCCAGTTAAGGTGAGCGTCATATTGGATGTTCCCTTGGTTACCATATGACAGTGCCTTTACAATTTGTGCATTAATAAAACCGTGGACCTCGTGACTCTTGAGATGTTAAAATACCAATCCTAAAGTTTAAAAAAAAAATAAAAATCATAATATACAGCCAGGCAAAAGAAGATTAAAAAAAAATATGAAAAGAGTGCATGAAAACTATTTTACTGTACAGATTTGGATGAACTATATAAAGCATGATTATAAGAGGCGTGCAGATATTTTTCAGCAGATGATACTGAGTCTGCAAGATTAAACTCAGGATTGTGTATTTGATAGCTGTTGAGATCCTGTTAAAAAGAACGGTTTACGACTAAATCTTGGGTTTTATTTCGTACCTCAACTCGGCTCAAATAAAGTTGCAATAAACTGTAGTTTTCCTTTTAAGGCCTTGGATTCTTATGGTTGTTATTTTTGTTTTTACTTTTCCGCTCCAGAAGAGAAAGCTGAGCTGGTCAGACCCCAATGACCCCAGCAAAGTCCCATCAAAGCATATGCACCTTCAACATGGGAGCTGCCAGGCTGCAACTCCACTTGCCACAGTTTCCACATGTCTACCAGGATCACCTAAGACGCAGAGTGCTTCGGAGGAAGGAACAGTAGAACCGGCTGAGCGTAGCAGCGCAGCTGAGCATGACTTTACGTACAGCACTGTCACTTTAAGCAGGCCTTTATATTTATGTGGCAAGAGAGAAAATGAGAATCGGAAGCCGTCTGAGCTTCTTCTGTCCTGCCCTTGTGAAAGCCCGGCCACACAGGACAGCTCCGTGTCCTCTAGTGACATCATGACTACAACTTACTCAACTTAACTGTCCTTGCTACCACATGGAGGTGCCACTGCATGAGTGAAGGCAGAGGGTTGGATTTGATTACATAAGGATAAAGTTTGACGCAGAGCCAGTCTGTGATGGCTGCAAGGCATGTAAAACCAGAAGAGGAGGAGGAGGAGGAGGAGGAGTAATGCAGTGGCACACTCGTTAACCCTTAACTCTCCGGTGTGGTGTTTTTGATTACACCAGAGTTATTGATCTACAATACCAGGAACTGTGTATTGTCTGTCTGTAAGAGTATCACTTTTGTATACATTGACTTTTACAAAGTTATAATGATGTTGGAAATACTTTTCATGTGTAATGTTTTAAAGCAATCCGTGCTCTGTTTTGTATTTTTTCATATCATGGCTCGACAGTAAAAAGAAAAACAGAAAAAACGTATACCGCTTTTATAAAAGTGAGGCAACACAGAGGACCATTGCTGGTACAGTTTTAACCTGAAAACATTAGTCAGTTGTCCATAAAATATTATGGACAACTAATATTTCACTATAGGAAATAATTGGCAGCTTATTTTTTTTGGTGAAAATAATTGTTAGTTGCAGCCCTATTAGAGTAAAAAAATTTTTAGCACAGATGGTTAAAATAGTATTTTGCCAGCTGATTGATTGTAACATTTGGGGGGGCAAAGGCTGCCAAAATGTGCCAAACAAAACCGTTATGCATTATCATATCATATGCACCGTACGTCCCTGTCCCTACTACTTTATTTATTAGCACGTAAAAAACATACACACTCAACATTTTTGTTTATATGTAAATAGGAGTAGTTGTAGTTGCAAAAATGCTGCGCAGGAAATACCACAACCGGATTGATCAATAATGATCGAGGCAGTTGAGGAAATATGAGATCCTTGGCGAGATGTTAATATCAGTCAGTTGCTCCATTAGCCAGCCAGTGAGTGAACTTGATTTTATTACACAAGTGACTATATTTTTATATTTGAGAACAGGCATAATCTATTTGATCCCTTGTACATTGGAATGGATTTACCTGCTATTACATATTAAAGCTCTGTTTAAGAGGATCAGTACTTGAAAATGTTGATTCCATTGACAGATGGATGCTTTACAGGTCCTTGAGACTTATTTAGATTAAATTCAGTTTATTATTATAATTTTCTCCCCAAAATGCAATTATGAGGGGAAGATCACTGACTTACTGTTTAAAATTGGTATCACTCAAAGTGCTTTACTATTATATATGTAAGACAGAATATCACAGGGACGTGATAGACGAAACAATTTTCATCCTTCGAGCACATAACTTCTTTTTTGACAGCGTTTGGCCATTTGCACCTCCACATTTTAAATCAGATATCATTCATGTTGAATGGTGTTTCACCTCTGATGGTTTGTCACCAATCAGCCTTACTTTTTGTTTGACCTAAAGGTAAACCGTAAACTTGCCTGAAACTCCATCATCAGTCATTCAAACTGTATAATATGTATTTAATGATCACAAAGTCTTCATTTCACCACACATGGCATTGCAAACAAACCTGCTACTTTGTAGATGTAGAAGTAATTGTCATTTGCATTGGCCCTGAGTTATGGTATTTAAAATGGAAACTGTAGGTGGAGAACAACAGTGTTGTGTTGTTTTGGAATATAAAAGGTGACCCCCCCCCACAGCGCAGGATTTGCTGTGCTATGTTACACATCTTTAATTTGTGCAATAGGAGAGAAACTGAACGTTGAGTCAAAATCTTATTCCCCTTGTACATCTTTCATTTTTCTTGTTTTTATTTTAATTTGTTTTCGGCTATTTCTTTGTTTCTTTGTTTCTTGTAAATTGTTATAATTGTTGAGTGATTGATAAACACATCTTTTTTATATATTAATTGAAAGGTGTGGTTCATGAAAATACAGTCTGTTTGTTGATTTCTGGTAAGAAAAACACTGACAGCCCAAGCTTGTCTAAAGTCGGTCAGATTAATTACATTTGTGCTGCTTTTAACAATTAAAGTTTCCAAATTGTGTAAAAAGAAAATCTAAAACCCACGCAGCAGGTGGCGCTCGCAGATATCCTCTTCCGTGTCGCTGGGTGGCGCCATAATCATATCGTGTTTGCGGAAGTGTCCGTCGTCACTTTACCAGCACGAGTAAACAGACCTCCAGGATGTTGCAAGGCGCTAAGTTTTAGCATGACACGTTAGGTTACAGAACGACTAGTTATGGTCCCGACCTCACGGTGGATGAGTTATAGACACAGAAAGGGATTGGCAACAGCGTACCGACTGTTTAAGAGGTCGTGAGTTTCTAACGCGCCGCTGGTAGGCTGCTAAAGGCGATGGTGTCTGCGCTACCTTAAGCTAGCACGCTAAACCGAGCGCTAGCCTCAGCTAACTTCAGTTGGTGTTTTGAATGGTAGAGCGCAGCGCGAGCCACAGCTAACTTCAGTTGGTGTTTTGAATGGTAGTGCGCAGCGCGAGCCACAGCTAACTTCAGTTGGTGTTTTGAATGGTAGTGCTCAGCGCGAGCCACAGCTAACTTCAGTTGGTGTTTTGAATGGTAGTGCTCAGCGCGAGCCACAGCTAACTTAAGTTGGTGTTTGGAATGGTAATGCTCAGCGCGAGCCACAGCTAACTTCAGTTGGTGTTTGGAATGGTAGAGCGCAGCGCGAGCTCCTCGGGTCATGGCAGCGGGAGCGGGGGCCGCTTCCGGCGGCTCTCTGGAGTCAACTCTGGAGAAGAAGTTTCGAGGTGTTTCCAACACGATGGATTCCATTCAAGGACTTTCTACGTGGTGCATCGACAACAAAAAGTACCACAGCCTGATTGTGCGACACTGGATAAAGTGCTTGAGGAAATGTGAGTAACTCACGTCACCGGTCAGACTGACAGTTGCTGATGAGCTCGTTCGGGGGGCAACGATGCAGTCTAAAGTCACTATGACGTCACATCACAGATCTCGTGTTTAACCGTTAACCGGTGGCGTTAAGGCGGTGCCTGATCCGGTGTTGATGCTGGAGAAGGTGACGATACTGGTGGATGCTTCCCGGTCAGATTATTGCTCGCTTGAAAAAACAAAACTAATGTTTCATGTGAAGCCGGTACAAACGTGTATGTAACGCTATCAACGTTATTAACGTTACATACACGTATGTTAACGTATTTGATGCTTGATTTTGTGTCAAGTGCTACTTAACACTAATGTATACACCCGGAAAAGCATCCCCAAAACAAGCCCCAGAGGTCCCAGGTATCAGTTGCGTTTTGGCTACTTAATTCCTATAATGTGTACTTTATTTGCAGCACTACAGTGCAACATATATGAAAGCTGCTGTCTGTCGTGATGTGTGCACTGTACGTGGTGGAGACTTGGAGACCACAGGTGCCCAGTGTTGTGTTGTTCTTCTGAGCCCACTTTTTAAGGTGACTGTCATGTAGTCGCAATAATCTCATATTTAAATTGTCGATAAATTGCTTTATAGTGTACTGACAGATTAAACGGTTGATCTAATTTTTTTTAAAATATTATCTAAAACAAAACATTTGCTGACCTCAAAGGTGCAATAATCTTTGCTGCCTGGTAATTTATGATAGCAGCTGTAATTGTTTTTTGTTTGTTTTTATAGTGATGAATTGGTTGGCAATAAAGATAACCAATACACCAGTTGATAATGAAAATAACCCTGCTTTTGATGTTTTCCCTGATTTACAGGATAGTAGCAGAGGGAGTGATAGAATTTGCATGTGCAAAGAGATTTATTTATTTAAATAGATTTATATTCACTAAGCCACCCGAATGCAAAGACTGAAGCATGAAAATGAATTCAATATTCATTTGGCACTGCAAAAAGTTAGGAATACTGGAATTTTCTATGACCGATGCAAATGAATGGTATATTTGGGATGTAAAATAGAACCTTGGCTTTTAATATTTTCAGATTGTAAAGTACGGATTTTGCCATATTACTGGTGGAGCAACTAAAGTTGCCAGTTTTATATTTACAGATAACATTTACCCAAAAGGGATATAAAGATATTACAACCAAAATCCAACATGCGTTGTCGCAGAATACAAATATACTGCGTTGCACCTTGTGTGGTGGTCTCTGTTGAGTTGACGTCTTGAATCAATCATCGTCTTTGTCTCTGCATCTGTTTGTTGGTTTGGCTTTGTGTAACATTCTTCTTACTGTGGGCAAGAGACGATCCTAAAGACGGATCATGGAGTTGGTCACCGGTCTTTTGCAGTAATAGGTCTGACTTTCCAGTTGCAGTATGGTGTCGTCTTCTGAGACGTCGTCTTTTTATTGGCCTTGGTTACATAGTGGTTTATTGGGTTGATACTATTTTGCACGAGCCTTTGCTACAAGATTTGACAATATGTGACTTGCAAACCTTTTTCTGTATATGTGTATTTAAACATTACCAATGGTATTTAAGAGGCCTGGTGTTGGAGTTGTTAATGAATTCTACAAAAAGTTTTTCAGAACATAAGTGAACAAAGTCAACTCTGAGATGTTTAAAAGTCTTGAACTCAAACATGAAATATGGTGATATATTTGTAATATATACATGTCGTTGCAGTAAGTAGAGATTGATTACATGAAACGGTCTGTCTGCCGTCCCCCTTCAACCAGATAAGGGTTCCAAGGCTACCAGCACAAGTTTGGTTAAAATAACAAAAACAAAACAAAATGACAGACAAACCGATAATGAACATGCCCTTTGAGTATACAATATATCCACAAGAATCATTTAATAAAGTTCGATAATCTTTTGATGATGGGCTTCAGTTTTAACAACAGTCTTCGATGCTTTTTGATTTCCTTTGTGCCATTTGATAGGTTTATGAACTTAAAAGGGGAAAAACAGCTAATGGTTGCAATAGTTATGTTTTTTTTCCTTCTTCTCATTTAATCTATAGCTGCTTGGAATAACAGTCAAAATACACTTAACAGACATTTAATTATATTCAGTTTATTTATTTTTTTAGAAAGGTTTATTGCGGATGCCGTTATGCTAACCTGAAGAGCTCCTTGTTGTTGTTTTTAAATAGAGAATTGTCTGGTTTCTGTCAGGTGTTGGTTTTAAATAAAATGAAGTAAATAGGGGATTGACCCACTTGCCATTATTGTGATTTATGCAGGAAACTCATTCGTGTGTTGACTATTATTGTTGACTTATTATTCAAGTTGTGCATTTACAGACGCCACTCCATAACAAAGAGAATGTGTCACAATAAAACAAAACAAAACCACTGCATGGTATTGATCCGAATGAAATAACAGACAAACTCAATAGGTTTATAATACATTTTATTGATGTACAACATGAATATGCGTGTTAGATGTCTGTTTTGATGTTCCATAACCATTTCTGTCTTCGTCACGTTCACCATGGCCGGAGATTTTATTATGCTGTTCTTTGCCAAGGTCGACTGTTGACTTTGGTTTTACTTCCGTATGTTTGTAAAGAGAGAGAGGGGACTGGGCCTCATTATTGTCTGTCTTTCTTTCAGCTTGCGGTTTGTGTTTCAGAGTGTGTTGTGAATTGTGTTCCAGTTAGCTTAAATGTAGTTTGTACAAGTCGTTCTACTGGATAGATCACACATTTTATACTATATCAATGTAATACATACATTATATGTAGCTGTTAGATTGCCTTTCAATAACTTGATAGTGTTTTGGTGAACACAAATGACTGAGTGCCTCTAGATGTTTGGTTTGTCCTGTTTTGTCATCAAAAAGTTGTTTGTGGTTTATCACCTGGAGGATTTAAATGAGTCAATGCAAACTTTGTTTGAAGGTATTTGTCTTTTTGTGTACATTTATTGGCTGTGAGTTTCTCAATGGTGGTTTTTGAAGCTTTGGTGTTTCAACCTTTGGGACAGTTAATGTTAAAAATGCTTAGTTTGCACCGTGATAAAATGTGTTAGTTTGAATAAAGATGGTCACTTTCCTAGAGATCTAATTTATTGCAATGTCTTGCATTGCAGTGCACTAATTGCCTTAATTGGATCTATTGATTGAGTTATTTAGCAATTGTATAGCTGGTTATTATTCTATAGTCCTTTTTTAAATGCAATGACATTATGTGTGTAGCACATTTTCTAAAATTGACAAGTACAGTTTGCACACAATGTTTGGTCCGATTCTCACTTTTGTTCACATGTTATTTGATGAGATAATTGCATTATACATTTGAGTTTCATTCTTTCTGAGAATTAAAGAAAAGGTTTAGGTTAGATTTCCAGTTTAACAAATGCTGAGATTTGTTTGCAAATGTTTTGATTTTTTTTTTCTTCTTTTTTTGTTTGGCTGCTGGTAATTTTTTTGGGTTCTGGTTATAAGTGATGGATGCTTTTCATTTGGACATTTTACATAGTAGACGATTAGTCGGTTGATCATAATAATAGTCGATACATTGCAGCACTACTGATATCTATAAATATTTGAAAACTGTTGAAAGATATTGGCCCCTTTGCTGGTTGTTTGGACTTGGCTCCTTCCTCAGCAGTTCTTCTGCCCTACCAGTCCAACTAACACTATTGTCTCTCTTTCCTCTCACAGCTGATACCTCACATAGACTCAACCTTTTTTACGTCGCCAACGATGTCATTCAGAACTGTAAAAGGAAAAATGCCATTGTTTACCGTACGGCGTTCGCCGAGATGCTCCCCGAAGCCTTCGTGCTAGTCAAGTAAGTAGTTTGTAGAGATATGGTTTTATGCTCCGTCAGAAGTTTCTGTCCTTATTAGTCCCTGATGTGAGGCAGTCTTGATACATGATAATAATGTACAGTATATCAGGTGCAGTGATGATGTTTGTGTATTTTTTGTCCTAGTCTTTCTCTACTTCCTTTCAACCTCATCTTTTGCTTTCCTTTCTCGCTTTCGTTGTCACCTCTGTCCTTGTTTTTTGTTTTATTCATTCGATGAATTGCCTCACACATAAAACAATGCGAATATAAATCCTTTCGCTCCCTTATTCTTATTCTGTCTTTCCTTCTCCTTTCTCCAGCAATGAAGGTGACCCCAAAGTAATTAAATCGGCGGAGAGGATACTGTCCATCTGGGAGGAAAGGGGTGTGTATTCAGGGGCACTTATTACTGAGCTCAGAAGTAGCTTAGTCAAAGAGGAGTCCCCTCCCGAGACACCTGTAGAGCAAAAAAGTAAGTCTCTGCCTTTTTTTTTCATTTGACATTTTAATTAATACCTCATTACAAAACCAATCTTGCAAAGTTTAGATTTTTTTTTAAATTGTTTTGTTATAACTTCTTGAAATACATTAGATACAGACTTTACATGCATTTACATGGTTTTATTATTCACAGTATGTTGTTATCCTATTAGCTACCATGCATTTATTCATATGTAACCCTGTTTTTACCATGTCTGACATTTAATTTAATTTTATTGGAACTAAGGTTATACACCTGTGGTGGGAATGCTCATTATTTTGATCTCTAATTTTTCTTCTTTTTTTTTTTTTTAAAGCTCCAGTTGAGTCTAAAGCAGATCTACACTCCAAGATCGTTGCTGAGTTTGTGGTAAGAAAGACTTTAAAGTTTAAGTGAACTAAGCGTTGTTGATTTTACAAATTAAGCTAATAAAAGCTGTTATTCTTGTAGTTGCCTCTTTTTTCTGCTTTAATCTAATAGTTTGTTGGTCTGACTTTGTGGCTGACTGCTCCTCCTGCTTTAGCCCCAAGCACTAGTCGAGGAACTATCCAAGTACAAGAAGTCTCTGGAGGAGGTGGACCTGAGAGAAAAACAGCTGGCAGCTATGAGGATCGACATCTGTAGTTCTGATGCCCTTAAGAGACTCAAAGGTGCCTGCTTTAGTCAACTTGTACAGTTGTATCGTTGGTCCTACTGCAACACATGGATGAGTCTTGGTTTCAAGATCAGAAGTGTCTTTTTTTTTTCTTTCTTGCATTGCCTAGAAACAAATCCTCCTTACATGCCTTATTCTTACAGATAAGGCCGGAGGAAAGAAATTTTCCAAGGACTTTGAAGAAGGAAGTGCGCAACTACAGGAGTTTGTTAAGTTCTTTGACAAACAAATCGAAACAGGGCCCCCTCTCATGGAGGCCCTCAAGAATGCAGATATCTTCTACGAGATGCAGTACAAGGAGGTCAAGATTGTTGCTAATGTGAGTGTATTTGTGAGAATGTAAAGCCATAATGTTCATCCATAAAAGCTTTTACCGTACAAGGAAGATGCAAAATCAGTACTACATGATATACGTACAGTAGATGCACCATAAGTACAATAGTTTAAACTTATTAACTGTGACATGACAGGAAAAGATACAGGAAAAAAATAAATAATTACTAATGTGCTGACTCAACATGACAAATAATTGAGTGATATTTAATAATTTTCTGGGTTGTGAGTTTAATTTGAAGCTGGCTATAAAAGCTGTTGGTAGGCCGTGTTTTGTTTTTGTTTTACTTTTCATCACTGACGCTCCATGCCCTCTGCTCTCAAGGCCTACCAGACGTTTGCCAACCGGGTGTCCCATCTGAAGCGTAAACTGGACGCCCTGAAGGCCAACTTGCCGGACCTGGACGAGTCACCCATCCCCTCACCCTCCGCAGACGCACCGTCTCCAACCGGATCGGAGTCCCCTTTTCGTGGTCTGGAATTGGCCCATCCCGATTCAGACCTTGATGGCTG
This sequence comes from Ophiodon elongatus, assembly GCA_016806645.1. Taxonomy (NCBI): domain Eukaryota; kingdom Metazoa; phylum Chordata; class Actinopteri; order Perciformes; family Hexagrammidae; genus Ophiodon; species Ophiodon elongatus. The sequence continues at coordinate 545,302 of JACSYO010000476.1, read as the reverse complement.
CGCTATGGATGACGAGGCAGAGCCGCCGGCCCCGAGCCCTCTGTCCTCACCGGGAGGATCCCCCAAACACACGGCGACTCTCGGGCAGAATGACAACCGGGAAGTTGAAGACATGGAGCTCTCGGAGGAAGAAATTGACGGCGGTGGCATTATCGGTGAGGAGTGGGCTGCTGATTAGGGACTTTAAAAGGGACAGTTCGCCCCAACATCAAAAATACATGTGTTCCTTCTTAACTGTTGTTTTGTTTGTGAGTTGTCTTGTTTTGGAGATATCGGCCGGAGAGATGTCTGCCTTCTCTTGAAAATGATGGGACTATATGGCACTTGACTTGTGGTGCTCAAAGGGCAAAAAAGAAAATACATTTGGGAAACACTAACGATGTCTCTTTCCAGAAATCATGACCCGGTTGCTCAAGATAATCCACAGACCTTGTTGTGAGCCAATTCATGTCGGAACTATTTTCTTTTTTTACCGAAGCCGAGCATATCACCGCGCAGAAGGAAGCCTGCACCTACTCATGGACGAGAAGCTTGTTTTTCATAGTTTATAGCTAACCAATCCTGCTACAGCTCAGCTGAGGAGGACGCAAGGAATGTTTACATCTCGATCTGTCACAAGCTCAAGCTTCTCGTCTGCGAGTAGACGCGCGCTTCCTTTTGCCCGGTGAGACGGTCGGCGAATGTAGTTTAGTAGAAGGAAAATAGTTCCTACATGAAACTGGTCACAACAAAGTATGTGGATTATCTTCAGTAACCAGGTCATGATTTCTGGAACGAGACATCGTTGTTGAGTTCTCCATATGTATTTTTGAGCACCACATGCCAAGTGTCATATAGTCCCATTATATTCTCGAGAATATAATGGGCAGACATCTCTACAGTCGATATCGCGAATAAAATACTGAGCAACTCCCACCAAAACAATCACTACAGGTAAGAAGAGAAAACTTAACTGTCCCTTTTAATGACTGACCACACAGCGAGGGCTTTTTAAGCGCAATATTTATAAATGCTGAATGTATCTGGCAGTGTTGTTATGTGCAGAAAATGTTTTGAAATAATGAAAATGAGAAGCACAACTAAAAATAGGCTTGTGAATCATGCAGAAAGCCACACAGAACTCCTATCACAGCCTTCATATGTCAACAAAGACGATCCAAGTTTTTCTTCCAGTGTGTGTTCCAGCCAATTTGGCTGGAGCACTTTTCCCCACCCGTAGAGGCATCTAATTAAAATCAGATACATGTTTACCACTGCAGACAGACATTTATCTGCTATTTTAGGGCATTTTATGTCCAGGTACTTTTTTCATTGGCTACAACACCTGCTACTTACCTTTTGTATATGATCTTTGTTAATAACCGCACTCAACTCTGATGGGTTGAATATAACATTTTACCAGTATGTACATGTACTTAAATGTTGTATTTGTTAAGGATTTACCATTTAATTTTGCTTTAAATGCTCTACTCATCCTGTAAAAATGATAGCGCTGATATTCGTCATCTTTTATAGAGGAAAACCAATTAATTGATTCTTGAGAATAGAATCAGCAGATTAATTGATAATGGAAATAGTTTTTGCAGCCGTACATTATTTAAACACTACGCATAATATCTTACAGCCTGTATAAGATTGTTTTTCATTATGATGTCAGGATGTTAAGAAGTTTTGTATTTTCACTTGGTCGCTACCTTTTTTTTCTAATTTTATTTTTTTGATGGATGACCATATTGCATATTGTAATTTAGTTTTTCACAGAAAGCTGTACTGTTTCATTGTTTTTGGCAGCATATTCCATTCTATTCATTTATTAGCATAGACTTCCTGGTCTCATAAATTATCTGCGCTTGTGGAAAAACAATGACAAAATGAATTGTGTTTCATAGAGTGCATATCTAATAACATCCAGGCTCTATCTCAATGCTGTGTTTTTCTCCCCAGTTGAGGAGCAGAGTGAATGTCGCACCGACCCAAAGGTGTCCACTTCAAAAACAGAGACATCAGTGGCAAGGGAGCAGCCTGTCACACAGGTCACGCCCTCTGTAGCGCCCCCTGCAGCGCCCCCTGTAGCGCCCCCTGCAGCGCCCCCTGTAGCGGCTCCTACAGCGGCTCCTGCGGCTCCTGCAGCGGTTCCTGTAGCGGTTCCTGTAGCGGTTCCTGCAGCAGCAATGGAAAGTGTCGACCTGGGTAAAATTGGCTCCATCCTCAACAGTTTAAACTCCGTCATGAAGAACACGGGTGAGTGCTGGTGGTTAATCTAACGTCATAATAAAATTGTTCTAACTCTTTAAAAAAGAAAATGAATTGCAAAAAACAGTGAAACAATATAATATAAAGTATTTATTATGCCGTGTACCACACAAAAAAAGAAAATCTTGGTGATTGAGAGTTGTCTCTGGAAGCCTGAAAGAAACTAACTTTGCAAATGAACCTTTAAATATCTGCAACATAGAACTGAATACGTTCTACAAAAGATGTTGGGTTTTTTTTAAGTCCCATCATCTTCATATAATAGTTCTGATTTCTGCAAAATCAGAAAGTGCTACTTTTGCTTAAACCACTTCCCATCTCAATGATCAGTTATGATGATTTTTAAGTGAGTGCCCCTCTTTGTCTCCCAGGACCATCGGTGGAGAGTCCTCCTGCAGCTGCCCCCGCTGCTTCCTCATTGAAGACCCCACCTGCTGTCTCTGTGGCCTCTCAGGATGCCAGTTCACTGGTTAACCTCCTCTCAAAGGTGGACGTGAGTCCTGCAGACCTCATCGGCGCCCTCTCCAAAGTCCAGGGTGAGAATAAGGAACCCTTTTGTTAACTAAAAACGTTATAGCGTACATTAAAAGAGGCAAGATTGCTGAAAATACATTTGCTTATTCTCCATTTCGTCACTTAGGCATCACTACTCTTCGGAAAAGCCCGGCTGCAAATGTCCCGTCAGACTCTTCCAGAACAGGCAAGATTCCTCCTTCTCCTTCGTCCAAATCTGCATCAGCAGTACCCGCTCAAAGCCCGTCTCTCTCCTCTGTCGCACCTGAGCCTTCTTCACACAGCTCCACTGCTCGGCAGAGTACAAGCTCTCATGCCCCCTCCCAGACTTCCAACCCAGCCTCTGCCCTGGTCCAGGCTCTCCATAGAGAAATGGATTTGACAACAGATCCAGCACCGTCCCTGTCTTCTAAGAGTTTAGAGTCTAAAATCCACAGCTTCCTTCAGGGCAACCCGGCTTTCAATGCGTTTGGCATCGGCCTTTCTACGAACCCAGTGCCGGGGGGAGAAAACCTCAGCCCAGTAACTGGGACAGACACCCAGGGTGGGACTCCGGTGCGGGATGAGGGCGGAGGCACCCCAACTCAAGATGAGATCATGGACAAGCATGTGGTGGTCCCATTCGCTACCAACACAAGTCAGTCATCGGTTGGAGAAAGTCCTAAAACGGCCCCTACTGCATACCAGAACAGCAGTCAGCAGGGCCGCAACAATCCCCAACCGCCAGCTCACTTGCAGCCAGGCGTGCCTCAGAACGGGCAGGTCTACCAGCCGTACCCATATGGCAAACGCAAGATGTCGGAGCATGGCATTACCCCACCTGTTGCACATTACCCGCAGCTTTCTGCCCAAACCGGAGGGCCAATGCCTGGAGAAAGAGCCCCAGGCAGTGCCAGTAGCACACATACAATGGAAGACTTTCAAAGGGTGAGTGAAAGGGGTTGGTATGGTGACGCTAACCCAGAGGGGAACGCTCAGCAGCCCAGAGGCTACAATGTGACGGTGCCTGGAGGGGCTGGAGAAAACCACAGGTCAGGACTTTATCCATACCAAGCAGAGAACTTTCAGGAACCTCAAGAGTTTCCCTCCCAGCAGGGCGCCACCACTTCCCCTGATTTCTTCAGAAGCACCCTCCCTCCTGTCCCAAAGTTCCCTCCCCCTCCTCGCGTCTTTGACGCGCCTCCTCCCGCGACCAGCAGTATGATGATGCCGCTGAAGCAGCAGCAGCAGCAGCAGCCGGGGCCGAGCGCAGGCAGAGGCGAGGGGGCTGGGGCCAGAGTCGACAGTGTCATCAGTGGGATGGTAGTCCACGACCATCAACACAAATCCATATTTCATCCCGACGATTCGCTGTATGATTGTGAGCGGCCTCGCCCTCCTCACCCTGAGGACTTCCCCCCTCACCCAGACGACCTACGTTACCAGGATGAGCGCCGTCACCGTGATGGCCTTTTCTTTCCAGACGAGGCTTACCACCACCCAGACGATCCGTATTACGGACCAGGCAGCCCGCCGCACCACTTCCCCAGAGTTAGAGGGCGCCTCACCCCCCCTCTCTCCCCCTCCGAGGACCCTTACTACACCCCTGACTACCAGCGGCACAGCCCCCCTCCTCCGCACTACACTCCAGGGCGACCACCACCTCATTTTGAAATCCGTCATCCTGGTCTACGGCCTCCGCATCGGCCTCCCCTCCCGGTGCACCACCCTCACCCCAGAGGAGCCCCGCGCGCACCATTTCCTCGGTTCCACGGGCCCAATCCAAGGTTGAGAGGCAAACGTCCAGGTCCAAGAGGAGGCGGAAACCCTGGTCCAATGTTCCCCCCGAAAAGACCCTTTCCACCCCCACGGTACTGACTGGACATGCAGCTTTGAGCTCTTCAAATCACTGTGGATGTCATGAGGGCTGGGGCAGGGCTTTTAAGACTGTTCAGTAATACACGCTGCCCCGAGAAACCTGTGAACATCTGGGTGGAATCAAAGTGCAGCCTCTGAGCTGGGCATCTGGAGACGAAGCTATACTGAAGAAGAATCCATTCAGCAGCTACCAGAAGAAATGTGTGAATGGCCAAGAATAAAGGACGTTGAGGAGAACAAGAGACAACACAGGGAGATGCAAAAGAAATCGGAGGCTGTGAGAGGGCTGCTGAGATGAAGAGTGAAGACCGAAGAGAAGATTAAAGAAAATAAGAGGTGGATATATATATATATATAATTCACTTTTTGTGTTTTTTGCCCCAGTAGGAAGCGTTGCATTATCTGTCATTTGAGCGTGCGTCTGGTAAAGGTCAGTGTGTGTGTGTGCATGGTTTGCGTGTGCATGTGCTCAGGTGTAAGTCAAGTAATCGCAGACGTTGAAACCGCGATAGTTATTTTTGCGAAGAGAGTCACAAAAGAATGTAGTTGGTGCAATGTTTCCACTGTTATTTCGTTTTTTTTCCAGTGAGCAGTTTTGACTGCTTCTCTTCATATCAGCAGTTTCCCCGTAGTTTTTTTTGGGTAAAACATCAATTTAAATCAAATCTCTTTGGGTATGAAAAACTGAGTGTACGTGACAGAAATTATGTTTCTTCTACAATACTCGTTAGCATATTCAGGGAAATGATATTACATTGTTCCAACTCCGAATGTTATATATTTGTGAAGCGATGCTTTCTCAGCGTGAGATCCCTGCGGCGATTATTTTTACGTCTCGTTAAGTTCCTCGAAGGGGAGCGGCACACGTCTACTCAAAGGGGGAGAGAGGTGTGAGAGTTATTTTTTTTCTGCCTCCAACACACCGACGCAGACGAAGTGCATTTTTGGAGGGGATGAAGATACTCGTCTTCAGTTTCGTTTTACTTGTACTGACTAATAAAAATCTGAGTTTGAAAAACTGTGTTGTTTTTTTCTCCCCCCTCCCCCTGCCCCCTCCCCCCTTCATCCTTGTACTGCTGAACCACCGCCCGAAACTATTAGTCATCATCTATACATAGCATTCGAGTGTTTTAATGCATTTTGTGGAATCATGCTTAGCTATTTGAGGCAATAGTTAATCACTATTTTGATACTAAATTTGTCAGAAATCCTAGGGAAAGGTTTGATCCAGCAAAGTGTTCGTTTCCTATTGGGTCTAAAATAGGTTGCTGTTACCGTGCAACACTATCCCAGAGAGGTCAAAGTATCACTCCTGGAATAGAAACAGGCCCAACTTATGTTCATTTACTGTATTTATTTAAATACAACGGATTATGTTTTAATGAAGATGCTGCCGTTTGCAAAGAAAAGTTAACGTGTTCACAGGTCACATAAAAATCCCTCAAATAACCTTTGCTCTACTTATATAGTCAATGCTGTTTTAAATTAGGCCTTTAAACTCGAGCCGCAGGCTGATTAACGATTACCTTCGCTGTGTGAACGTTCCTGTTGTTTGATATCAGTCGGTTTGTTTAATTGTGTATTTGTTTAATTGGCTTTCTAAGACTACAGTCAACTGAAGTCACCCTGGAAGTCTCTACAGGTCATTCAGTCAATTATAGAAGACGGACAAGTCTCATATTGCAATCTTAGTATTTTTCTTTGTTTAGTTTAGTGCAATTTAACTTTTGCACATCGGTTTCAATTTTGTCCTTGAAACCATAATAGATTTACTGACTGGTATTTTCAGTTGAGTCTATTAAGGTTTAACTTATTCTCCAATGATTTCATTGTGTACACATTTCTTATGTTGGTCTTCTTTTTGAAACTAGAGTTTTGAAACTATTTATTCATTCTTTATCTAGACGAGGCTTTACGGCCTCTGCGAACATGAAGCGTTAAAGCTTCAAAATCTCTCCTCACATTCACGTGACTGTTTTCTGTGCTGGTGTTGTGGTGAACACCTTTCCGGTTGAGGCGTCATGGTTTCCCTCAGGGGGAAACAGATGTTTGTCTCCCTCATGGCACCAGAAGGCTTTCTGACTCCCAGATATTCCTGCCTCTGTAATGGAAGAGGGGAATGTCAGGGGCTCTTACTTTAATCCACGCTGACTCCACACGGGGATCCAGTGTGGAGAACAAACAAGACAAAGTGATTATCAGTAAGATTGATTAGGCAATTACCAAACCAGTATTAAAGTTCTGCTTGATTTAATTAATTTGCACACAAAAAATAATCAAATGTTAATTAGATGTTTGGACGTGAACACCCGAGTACCTTGTTGCATATCAATCTTTTTTTTTTTATTATTCTCTAAAAATAAATAGATTTCATGATTTATTCTGAGAGACTCTAAATTAAGTGAAACATCACATCATCCCAACTACATAAGGTTATAATCGTCTGCTCCCAAATGTAAAATGATGTGAATTTGGTCAGTGAAGAAACAAACAGTCAACCTTAACAAATAGCCCTGAACGTCACGCAGGAATGCATGTTTTATATTCACTCTTCAGCTTTAATTGCTTTAATAAGTCTCTAACTGATGAGTTATTTGGGCTGAGATGGGCCTTAATTAAGACGAATCATTACAGCGTTTGTTCTGAGACGTTAATCTGGATCTGAACCAGACTGCACTCGTGCAACTTTACAAAAACCCGCCGTCAGATGAAACGATCGAAGGAAACGTGAAACTAAAAGTTAACTCCGGCACGTTTCAGTTTATTCGACGTTTTTGTGCGAAATGAAGTAGGGCGGCGTTATTTGGCGCAATGTTACGAGTCAGGAAGCGGCGATCAGACGCATGAGACCTGCTACTGGTGAGAAACGGCGCAGTGAGTTCAGCTGACGCAACAGTCGCCAGATGTCAGTAGATCTTACCAGGATCACTTCCACTTTATCAGGCTGCTTTCTGAGACGGGGAGCAGCCATAGCACCAACAAAAAGAAATTATATATATATATAGACCGAGATTGTTGATGTTATTTATTGCGCTAAAAACACTAAAGTGCGCCATGATAATTCATATTTTTTTTTTGTGTATCCGTGTATCCTTAAATGTGTTCCTTCTGAGATGAATCTTCTCTTCCTTTGAATTTTAACCTATTTCCTGCTCCATCCCCTCCTTCCTCCTGTCGTTATCCTCAGGGATCCAGAGCCTCACTTTGATGTGTCTGATGTGATGGCAACCTTTTCCACATGTTAACTCAGAGGAGGAGGAGGAGGAGGAGGGTGGGGGTTGATGCTGTGGTGGCTCGCAGCTCTGACTCCGGCACAGCTCTCCCAGTGATGGCTCTTCATGGTCTGACAAGGAATGCTGTGCACCAGCAGCAGCTGAGTAAGCCCTCCACTTTGATACATCAGTACACTGAGTGCCACCAGAAGGAAATCAAAAACAATTAGTACACAAAGGTTTGGGGAAATCAAATGTTAAAGTTGTTTCTTTCTTTCTCTGTTTGTTTAGGAGGAAGGAGAGCAGGGTGGGGGGGATAGGCAGAGAGGCCCATGTGAGTAAGTACATTCAGTATTATTAGATACTTTTTTTTTTAAACATATTCTCTCACTAATATACATACAATTACCTCACGATGCTTTCAACAAAACCCAGTAATCATACATCTCCAATATGTACAAGATGTTCATTAAATGCACGTTGTTGTCAAATAAAGAATTATTGTTCATATCAAATCTTTGAAAAATGTGTGTTTATTTACAGATACAATATCTCACAGCAAGGCGCGTCAGCTATATCCTGTCAGAACTGTTCATCTCCCCAATGTCAGCCTTTCATGGAGCTCAGAAAAACGTTCTAACAAATTGGAAATACCTTTAAGTTCGCAGACACATTGATTTCACTAAAGAAGAAAAAAAGACCTCGATCAGCCTGTTTGTGGAGTGTTTTACTGCAGGAAACACTTCTGTCACTCAATTAAAGCTGTTGTGGAATCTCAAGTACTCTATTTAAGTACAATTTGAGGTACTTGTTCTGGACTTTAGTATTTCCATTTCATGCTACTTTATAACTAATCCATTATACGAAATATATCGAACCTTTTACTCCACTATGTTTATTGAACAGCCGTACTTAACTGTTACTTTATTAGGATTTTTCATCCAAAACATATGACCACTTTTCAATTTATGATGCATTTGTTCCTTTAAAATAATCTTCCTACTATAACAGGCCAATACAAAATAGTTATGTACTAATTAAGATTAGCTGCACCTCAACCAGTTGCAACAGTAAAATGCTACTTTCATATTAATCCAACAATATAGTTCTTATAAGACTGTGACACTGGCCGTTCTACAACACTATTACTTTTGATAGACAATTTGCTGAAAATACTTCCATACTTTTCCTCAAGTTTTTAATGCGGGCCTTTAACTTGTATTTGGAGTATTTTTTTTATTTTGTTTGCATTGTTGTGTACTTTTACTTAAGTAAAGGATCTGTGTACTTCCTCCACCACTGTTTGAATCCCTTAAAACCCCATTTAGGTTCCCAGATATCTTTGGCAACGTCATAAACATTCTTAAAGCAATAAACACGAGCACCGAGCTCGTCACCAGATGTCGTTGTTGGTCACTCTGAGAAAAAAAAAGAAAAGAAAAAAACCGACACCCATTGTGAAAGTGACACAAATACGTTTTCGGATCGCAGTTCCGTCTAACATTCATTTAAATGAGGTTAAAGTCCGATGAGTCGCTGCCTGCGCTGCAGGCTTATATTGGGGTTGGAGGGCGGGAGGCAGATAGGATTTAGTGACTGCTGGCAGATGGCGGTCTGAACATAAGAGACAAGCCGAGGAGACGTCCTGCGGTCGGAAATAAATACACTAAAGGTTCCGTGGTCGCAGGTTTGCTGGGTTTAAAAAATGAAATAAATAGACGCTGTAATGTAGCTGGAGCCGAGCACGACCAGATCGTGACTCCTTTGAAGTGCCACCGTGTGCGCAAGTCGGGCGTGTGCAGCCTCCTGCGTGTCATGTGGGTTCATTGTTTACATGCTGTCGAGATTTCACAGAGGGCGTGTGTGTCCCGGATTACGGCCCGTGCACTTACGAGCACCCTGATTGGAATGATGTTTGTTTGTTGGTTTTGTTTTTTACTCCGAGAAAGAGAGGGAGAGAGAGAGAGAGAGAGAATATTGTAGCCGTGATCATGTGTCACGAGTTGTGTAGACTCATTTCAGCACCATGGCCAGCTCCACGACGAGAACAAAAGGCGGATTTGCTTCGCTTGATGTCAGGGACCGTCTGCTTTTTACTCGTCTATGTGAAAAACGAAGAATTAGTTAAATCCCTTAGAAAAAAAACCCGCCTCCTGCCTTCTTTACAAACCTATCTTTTCTTTATCTTTTGGCCCCATTTGATTGCCTAATATCTAACATCACCTGACATACAGTGTATTCTTGCTGTATGCCTTCATCCAAAGTTCGATTTTAGTCTGCGTGTTTGTGTATTAGCCGGCGATAGTCATGTAAAACTCTGGCAGCGGATCCATTCTCTGGTCACTGAACTTTACAGACTCAAGATAAGATATCACCTAGAAACTAGTTGGCCTTTAAAGGGGTCCACCTTAGACAATGTCTTTCTGGGTGGAGTTTGCATATTCTTTTGTTGTTTGCATTTTCATCCTTTTTCCAATGAATTGCTTATAAACACATAAAGTATTCATTAGATGTTACGTTTAGCCGTCCACAAAAGTGAAGCAAAGTATGAAGGTGGTGCACCCTGTTATCACCGGATAGAGCACGAACGACCGACGCTGAGTCTCAGCAAGGCGGCCCGAGGTTTGAGTTTGCTGCATGTCATTCCCTCTCCCTCCCCCCGACTCTCACCATCACATAAAGCAGAAAGGACCCAAAAAGTTTACAACAGGTTAGGAAAAACAAGATGAAGTAAAAGATATTTTCCCAACAACAATCAGTACAATTTGTCTTAGATATTGGGGTCCGACACGTGAGGCAAATGATGCACATCCCCAAGTCTGATGACACTGTTTTCATATGCAGTTAGCCTTTTTTTTAGGCAGAAATTCCAAAAGTCACTGATCTTCTATTTGAATACCATTGACTGTCACAAATGGGTGCTGCAATAAGCAAGGTCTGTAATACCTATGACCGTCATGCAACAGAGATAACAAGATAATATGAAAATTAGGTAATGCTTTAGAATACAGCCAGACACGTACAGCATCATTCTTCCCGATTTACGGTGTAATTATTTTTCCAGTTTACAGTAATGGGTACATGGGGAAATTTAGGGAATGAGGGGATAACAATCACCATGTATATAAGTACCTATATATATATATATATATATATATATATATATATATATATAGGTACTTATTCTTATAGCATTAATAGATGTGCCTTTATTGATCACCAGAGGGAAAATGTGGTTGTGGTTGCTGCAGCAGCTCAAGAACAGAAATAAGTAGACACATAAATAAATGTAGCATTACCTACAGCATAACAATGGTGTTTTGGAGGAATTATTATAATATTTATTTTGGATATTGGGCCATCAAAAGATATAGAAACGGTGCACAATCTCCAAATCCACAGGAAAGTCAGTAAGAACAAACATTTACCTTAATGTCAAAAAGATTTCATTTCAAATATGGAAGAAAAATAAAAAGTCCTACTGCACACACGAACATTGAGCATCACGTTTTGCAGCCACGTCTGTGTTTTATGCCTCCTCCGTCACCTCGTCCAGCCTCTGCGCCCGACACAGGGCTGGTAGTTTAGCGACGGTCCCTGGCGGCAGACATCACGGCTCGTACAGCCCAGGGGAGGAGGGATGGAGCTGAGATGGACAGGGAGGGAGACACCGGCTTACGACGTCAAAGGAGTACAGACACACACACTGGGAGAGGGAGAGAGGAGAGGACAACCAACCAGACTGCCAATTCCCCACGGTCTGCTGAAGGAAGCCTAAATTCGTCTACCACAACACTCTTCACTCAGCTTAGCGAGAGAGATTGAGAGAGATTTGTTTATTTTTGTATCAGATTTATTTGAAAAGGGGAAAATCTCGGAGCATCTATCAGGGGGGGGGGGAGAAAAAAAACAACAAGCAGGTCTAGGAAAACACGCTCATGCCGAATAAAGGACCGTCGCTGGATGTTACTTGTGTTGTTATAGGGGTAAAGGCCTAACTTGTTACAGGATCCAAAGGCGCTCTCACAGACAGATGAACTGAATAATTGAAATTGAACAACTAAATAACAGCGGGAGGAAGAATAAAGGCATCCACTCATCGCGCCGATTCTCTGCCACGAACAGCACCACAGGTATGATTGTCATTTTTTTTTTTTTTTTTCCCCACAACTCTTTGTTGTTTTGTGATTTTGGTCAGATGTGTGAAATCCTGTTCGGGTCATTGTTGTTGTCACCCATGTCTCGACAAAGAGAGCGCAGGTCTCCAGCTGTGTTGACAGACACGCTGTCATGTTTCTGTATGGGGCTGGAAAATAGGCGGCCTAGACCGAATATCAGAGCATCAAGGATGTACTATTATTTACTCTACTTTTTTTATGATTTATATGTCAAGCAAAGAGGATATATCTTAGCTCTGTAGTTAGTAATCGTGGTTATTGATCCATAATGTTCACATACTTCCAATAATATGAACCGTATGAGATTATAATTTTATTTTCTGTTATTGATATGTTTTTATTTAGTATGCTATGCAAATGATACACAACATGATGGTTCCAGCTGTTGAAGTTATATTGAAAAAAAAAACATGCGTAAATGCAAAGAATCCCCTCTTAAAATATAATTACATCACCCTCACTACTATCACTATTCCTGTAGGATTATGCTTAGCTCTGACTATGTATCCGTGTTAGTCAACAGTGAAGTCATAGTGGCCCTCTGGTTAATTTGTAAGAATTTACATATTAATATGTTATTATCTACCCTACATGATATTCATATGTGTTTTATTGGGATATCTATGTTCAAAACTCCCCAAAAAATCTCCCACCAGATTACTGCCATGTCTCCAAGGGTGTAGAAACTATTATTTCAGCCCCCCATTCCCACTGAACGCTCCCATCTGCACCTCCATCCCCGGCCTCCTGTTGGCACCTCCTGTGCAGTGTGAATTTAAGCCCGCAGGCTCCTGTCTGCTCCTCCTGATCGCCTCCTCCAATCTGTGTGTGTGTGTGTGTGTGTGTGTGTGTGTGTGTGTGTGTGTGTGTGTGCGTGTGTGCGTGTGTGTGTGTGTTATTATTCCTCCCCAGACTTCTAAATGAAGGAGCCTGACGCAATCAAGCTCTTTATCGGGCAGATACCCCGAAACCTGGAGGAGAAGGACCTGAAGCCCATCTTCGAGCAGTTTGGCAAAATCTATGAGTTGACGGTGATAAAGGACAAATACACAGGGATGCACAAAGGTGAGGAACGCAAGGCCAAGAACTCCCCTTTGATAAGATTTTGTCTCAGGGAGCTCAAATGGGTAACATATTGTTAATTTAGTATTAGTCATGATGAGAGCAAAGCCTGTTAATCGTATATGTCCTAGTTCGGTTTGAATTCTCAGTAAATATCAATAGTCCTCATTCAGCCGCGGTCCCTCTGGAGCCTTTTTAAAGACCCATGTGAGGCCAAAACCTGATGTTTAACACTATTGATCTAAAAAAGAAAGAAAACTGGTTCACAGTTGGTGATAAGTTTACACCTTCACTTTTCATGGACTGACTAAATTATTTAATATTTTTGACATTGATTGACTAAAGTATTGATCAATCTAGACCGTTTTTTTAATGAGGAAATGATTCACGCTCAATACTTTCAAGTTGAATCAACATATTTCAATCCACGTCAATGCAGACTATTTAAGCAGAAATGGACTAACTATGTAATTGTAATTGGTAATTTCCATTTTTTTATTTAGAGTCGAGCACATATCAGAGTGCTGTATTGTATTTTCACACTGCCATACTTCTACTATCAAGAGCAGTTTGAAGTTCAGTGTTCTGACTGAGGACGAGAGGAGGAGCCACTGGTTTCTGTTTTACATTAATGGACAATACACTCTTCAGCCTGAGCCAGTTTACTATGCACTCACATTGTGGAGATAACTCACTCTATGGAAACAATTAAAATGTGGGAACATTGTTGAGCACGGTGTAAAACACAAATAAAACACATGAGGATTATGTTCACGAGACCCCCTGATGCATGCTGGGAGGTTACCCTTCAACCTCTAAATGCTATATTTAAAAAATGAAAGAAAAACAGAAGGAATTTCAGAGTGCTGGTATTAAAGATGTTTCACAGCACTCTATATTTTTCTTCTCGAATGGTGGCGACCAGAAAGCTAGCCGTCAAAGATCAATCTCACAAAAAGTATTTTGTCAGTTCTTAATTGGTCTCACATGGGGATGTCAGTCAATTCCTAAGAGTTAAGTGTCACCCACTACTAAGTAATGTCTCAGCACACTCAAAATCCTGCCTGACAGATGGTCTAAAGCTGGTCAACGTGATCTAAACTAAACAATGATCCTTACTGTCATTTATAATGCAAATCTGAGCAGAGAAAACAAAGACTTTTATAAATCCACATCAACCATCGGCCATTTGGGAGACGTATGGGCCAGGTGGTATCAGTCCTCTAACACCTATAACACCTATTCTGCATACATTTGCATATTCATGATTTGTGGGAGCCCTAAAGGTTAATGAAGGCCTTTCTCTATTATGCGGGACTGCATACATTTGGCCTTAGCAGCGTGGTATTAAATACCCATTCAGACTGTTTGTGTCTGAATAGTCTCCAGGTATTGTGATTTAATAATCCCATCGATCTCCGGGCGCTGCTGTGAGAACTATTTAGCAAAATGTTAATTGTGCGTTGTTTTATTTGAATTCTTGTCTCTGTTTCATGCTGATTGAAATACATTTTAATCATGGCGGCCTGATTAAAGGCGGGAGGCATTTTTAGACATGTTTAACGCATGCTGACCTAGAACAGTTAAGATAAAAACAAAGCACATATATCAAATGGCAGATTAATAATAGGACAATAAACTCCAGCGGCATGTTTCTGCCTACAGGCATTCAGGGGCAAATGGCCAATTAAGATTAAGTTACAATAACATTGCACTGCCAACTCCAGACATTATGTGCAGCATATGAATCTGACATTAAAAATACATCGATTTATTGCTCTCTGATCTTCTAACACTTGTCTTCAGGATGTGCCTTCCTGACATATTGTGCACGTGAGTCTGCCCTCAAAGCCCAGAATGCACTGCACGAGCAGAAGACATTACCAGGGGTGAGTGTGTCTTTTTGAGCTCCTCGCATGTAAATATATATATAGAGAGAGAGAGGGAGCAGAAAAGCTGGCATGCTAGGCTATCTGAACGCACCACACAGACACACAGCGATGCCAGAAAATTAACCGAGTTTGACATGCAGGCCTGACTTCCCCCTTTAGCTGATATGCTCCAATAAAGGTCAGAGGCTGCTCTCTCTCTTATGTTTCATATGTGATGCATCCAGACACATCCATCCAGTTAAGGCATGAGTCATCTTGCTACATGTCACGGGTCGAAAGAGACAGCTATGAGGCTCGCTGCTGGAGTGACTATTCCAGTTCTTATTCTCTCTGATGTTTCTCTTCCTTTCTGTGTCTCCGTCTTTCTTTCTCTCTTTCTCTCTCTCTCTCTCTCTCCCCCCCCCCCCCTCCTTTCCAACCATCTCTCCCCCTGAATTCTAATCAAAGTTAAACCTAGCTTTATTAGCATAGCCAGGCAGCAGGTGTGCTGCCAAATGACATTTCCAGAGCTAAATATGACATGACAGCCGCGTCTCTATAATAACCGACTATATGAGAGACAAGGCGACAAGGCAAGGAATTACTGAGACAGAGTGTGCTCCCAGACTTGCTGCTGCTTCCTCTTTTACTAACAAGGCCTTACCCCTGTTTCCTTTTGGTTATTTTTGTTGAAATCTACATCATTCACTTCTTTTTTCTTTTCTTTTTTTTTTTCTGTCCCCCGAATGGCAGCGCATGACCATAGTTTTAGAGGAAAGAGAGGAGGAGCAGGAAAACAGTGTAGGGCTGCACCTAACGATTCATTCCAGTATTGATTTATCCGATGAATCATTCATTCAGCTTGGTGATGTGATCAAATTGCTCGTTTTAATCCTACAAACAGTCCAAAACCCCATTGGTATTCATTTTGGTAATTTTCCCCACCCCAAAAAAATGCAAAACATTCTCTAGTTCCAGCCTTTAAAATGTGAGCTGCTTTTCTTTGTCTCATGTGATCGTAAACTGAATATCTTTGAGTTTTAGGCTGTTTTGGACGGACAAAACAAGGCAGATCGTGATTGTCATTTTCCACAATTCTTTAAAACATTTTATAGACAACGCAATTAATATTTAGATATTGTGCAAATAATTTGGATTGATAAATAAACAAAAAAATAACAAAATAAATAAAACTATGATTAAAAATTTTTAAGACTGACTTATTGATTGTTTCAGCAGAACACTGTCGTAATGGCAGGCAGGAGGTTATTGGGGGACATAGAGACAGTTGAGGGAGCAGGCTGGTACTAGTGTGGCAACAAAAGAAATCCCATTGTTAGCGTGACAGTAGCGTGACCTTCCTGACCTCTCGTAGGGGATCAGCAGGGCCCAATGCCCCATGGCTAAAGCCCTGTCCCCCCTGTGTTTCAACCCTGTGGCTCTCCTCCTCACAACCTCTTACCTCTAAGCCGTGTGGAACAAGCTGAACCCTCCTGTGTTCTCTCAATCCTTCCCTGCCCTCCCCCTCCCTTGCCGAAAGCAGAAGAAGAAAAAAAAAAAAAGACGAAAACCATATTATTAGCTCCACACACGCCCACGCGGACAAGAACTGCTTCCCACCCCTGCTACCAGCTGTGGTGTAATTGTCATCTAATTGCACCTGCACTGCCAAAGAATAATTAACTTTGGCATCTCATGGTTCGGGCAATACAAAAGAAATAACATGAAAGCAATTATTGGACTGAGCGGAGAATGAAAGCTCACCTGAATGAAGGGAAAGCTGAAGGATGTCATTAACACTCAGTACTGCTTCATTGTTAGCATTTCTCTCCTCTCTGGAAAGTAAGAGTTGGTCTTCAGGTTTTTTTTTTCTCCTTGCTATTTTACTGATTTTTTTTCTCTCTGCTAACAATGGGACAGAAGAAAGAAAAAGAAAGAAGTCAGGCAGGGGCGAACAGATGGTAGTTTCAGAGTGGCACCTGGCCTTGTGTTTAATTTCAGGTGAGAGAGTCCGTCTCTAAGTGAGAGGGGGAGGAAGAGTGTCAAAAGCACATTGAGCTGAAAGAGAGGAGAGAAAGGTGGAGTTGGAAAAGGGAGGAGAAAAAAAAAAAGGCAGGAGCAATAAACCAGATTCACTCTGAGGGGAAGTGTGGAAATGGAGGTGGGAGGTACTCACATTCAATCCTATTTGGACATCTTGTACTTTTGTCCCCTCTGTTCTTATCGCTTTATCTCTGCGGCGTCTCAGGCCATGTTCGTCTGGCTAAGTCAGCTGGTGTGAGGCTCACAGAGACAATAACGTCCAGTTATGCCACATTAAAAAGAAGCCATTTTACAGAGCAACCTCCAAACCAAACTTATATGTCAACAACTTTAAATCGATAACTGTTGAATGAGCTGAATGATTGAATCGTCTTGCTTTTTGCCATTAAAGGTCCTCAGACAGAAAAAGGATACAGTAACTATGTTCATCATTCATTAAGCATAATTTTTCAAGACAAAATGTCAAATATACACTGTTTCCAGCTTTTAAGGAAGCTAAAATGTTTTCTGGTTTTCCTCTATGATCGTACACTTGCTGTATTTGACATTTCAAGATGTCCCCATGGACTTTTCTGGTATTTTTGGAGACCAAACGATTAATTGAGAAAATAATCAGTAGGTTAAACGAAAAGTTAGACATTTTGGGAATTTCGCTTTTTTGCCTTGTGATACCACATTAATGTCCAGTAAATATGAAGCTGCAGCCTGTTACCTTAGCATAGCATAAAGACTGGAAACAGTGGGAAACAGTTAGCCTGGCTCTCTCCACAGGTACCACAACCCACCTACCAGAACTCGCTAATCAACACATAATATCGTGTTTGTTAACAGCCAGCCTCATTGTTTCCCCGTTTCCAGTCTTCATTCTAAGCTAAGCTAACGGCCTTTAGCTTCACATTTAGCATACAGACATAGAAGTATTCTCCTCACTCTTGGCATGAAAGCAAATTAGTGCATTTCCCAAAATGTCAAACTTTTCATTTGATCGATAAGGAAAAGGATTGTCAGTTGCAGCCCTGAAGCTCATATCTGCATCAGTAGAGATACAATGTATTAAAGCCTCATCAACACTCACTGTCTTGAATTAATATTTGCAACAATACCTCACAGTTCATTTTAAATGCAATAAGTATTTAATAGTGCCACTGTGCCCAAGTGAGAAAGTAGCTGCGCGTGTGTGTGTTTTGGTGTATATTTGCATGTGCAGCGGGGGAAGGGAGGGCAGGTGTTCGCACTAACGCGGTTTAATGAAGGGTGTGTGTGCTTTTGTGTGCGTGCATGCGCGGCTGTGTGTAAATGTCTGTTTGTCTTTGTGTGCGCGTGTTTCCATGGAGAGTACACATCCAAAGATATGGATGGATGGAAGTTGTTGGGTTTATTATAGGCTCCTCTCAGGTTTCTTCATTCATTATCTGCTGCGTGCATGTGCACGTGTGTGTGCACGTGTGTATGTGCATGTGTGCACGTGTGCACGTGTGCACGTGTGCACGTGTGTGTAGAATCTGAGCTGCGAGGCCTTCTGTGTTTAAGCTGCCCATACGAGAGGAAAGAGCCCTCTTTGAGTGGAACATCTGACTAAGCCTGACATTTACTCAGCCATAAGGACTCAGACGGAGCAGACAGAGGGGTTTTATCAATAGTCTGAAATAAATGCATATGCTAAATATAGCTCAAGCTTTTGCAGGATATGAGATGGGAAGTTGTAGTGCCAGAACGTTGTGCCCTTAATGTCTGAGCAAACGTTCTGCTGTAGAGACCATGTGGACCATGGACAGCTGCAAGGTGATGTTAACAGTCTCTTATACACCTGTTATCACTTATTTAATCTTTGCATTTTGTCTCTTTTTTTTTTTTTTCTAGCAACAACAGCTAATTAGGTAGAAACTGACATTAATGTGCACAACGAAGGCAAAAAATGACCCAAAAGCACAAAGTAGATTTGTTTCGCTGCGGCCCTTAAACATTATGATGTGAACACGAGCATGTAAACCAGCTCACATGACATTTTATGTTATCTGACTATAAGCAGATAAAGCAATGCCTCCATATGTGGCTATGTCCTGATGTCAGTGAGTTGCGACGACGATGATGATGATGATGATGATGATGATAGCAATTAGCGCGGCCTCAGAGCGAATGTGTTCACTTGATGAATCTATCTGTAGTTGAGTGTGCATTCAGGCGTCGAATCATTTACATATGCATGCATATCAATGCGCGGCGGGGACGACGCAGGACAGGCGGCGCTGACTGACAAACAAAAAAAGGGCCCGTCCTCTGTACGTCACTCTGGGGCGACTGTTATGATGAATGCAGATTGGATTTATAGAGGTGGTAAATGGGTGTGAATTAGAGAGAAATTGGATAAATGAAGGAGGGGGAACAGGGAGTGGGGGCAATAAGGGAGGCTGGGGGGAGGGGAGGAAGAGATGAATGAAAGTTTGAGATAATGAACAGTGGGTGGCTGTAAGGGTGGAGGGGGTTGGAGGTGCATTGAGGCAGTGTGTTTATCAGCTTAAATACAGACATCTGTTACTGAGAAATAGTGTGTTTTGGGGGGTTAGGGAGTGTGCGGTGGTACGGGAACACACACAAGTGGAAAAAGACTGTTGTCTCAAAACTCATTAGGCTCTTTGAACTACATATACAGTGGACTATGGTGGAGTTAACAAAAAACAAAAAGCAAAAAGAAAGTAGGACATGGACCCTATCTGTACCCACACACACACACACACAGAAATGTGTCCGCGATTCAGTTCTTTTTCCCTTCTGCTCCACTGAGTCGAGTCAAACAACACTTGACATGAATATTTAACAGTCAGAAGAGACAAAACAATTGAGAGTCAACTTGAGTGTTGTTAGAAATTTACTCTTTGATATTCAGTCTCTACACTTTGAAGGATTTTTGTTGGCTGTCTGACAAAAAAGGCTGAATGTCAGCTTCAATAGCTGTCATCCTCTCCTTGATACTGGACAGACTAGTGAACCCTGTAGGGGAAGGAGACAGCACTGGGAAGCAGCTTTGACACTGAAGACTGGTTCATTGATTAAATATTATTGAACTGTGCAGGCGTTGAGCTGTCAGTCTCTTTGTGTTTGACTGACTTAACGACTGGCTGAATTCAGGAGAAGGTAGACTTTCTCCCTGCTTTCTCTGCTATGCCCGCCCTGTGTGTGTGCATCTGTGTGTGCATCCACGTGTGGAATCATTAACAGGCCGTACTTATGCATCTCTGCTTTTTTTTTTTTTTTTGTCCCTGCCTCTGTTGCTTTGTTCCAACTCTTTGTGCAAGCTCACAATCATCTGCGTCTCTTAATCTCCCCTTTTTTTTTGCCTGTGAATATACCAATTTCCACCTGTGCTTGTTCTTTTCCCCCGGGTGAATTCACAAGTGCGTCCCAGCGTAAGTGCATTTGCAGCGAGGAGGTGGATGGAGAAGCGAGGGAGCAAAAGCAGCAGAGATGGGAGAGGAACAGAACAGGGAGGGGAGGGGAGGGGAGGGGGAGGCGGGAGCTGGCAGGTTGATTACGGTCGCAGGTCTCGTTGCCTGGAGACGGTGGGGACGAGGGATGCCAGGTTGCTAAGCGACCGGCGCGATGCAATGACCAGCTCTGTGTGATGGAGCGGAGGGGAGGCAAAGACAGAAAATTGTCTTTGTGCCCCCCGCCCCACCCAACTACACCCCCCACCCTCCACCTCCAACTCTGCCTCCCTGCTGTAAATGTTCTTGAAAGAGCAGGGGAGATGGTCTCTGCTGATAAATTTACCATTCAGAGTGGCTGCTTTTCAGGGGCAGAATGGATTGAAATTGGAGAGAAAACAGGCGACAGAAATGTGTCAGCCTCACACAGCAGCAGCCGGCTATATAGACTTAACAACACGGGCTGCGTTGAGCCGAGAGCGTAGAGATTATCATCTGCTCTGCGCGCGTAATAGAGAAAAATATCATCATCAATATGCCTTACTCGCTCCGACTGTAAACGATCCTCTATCTAAAACACATTTACGTTGTCGTGGTGGATGAAAATGCATTTACATGGCAGCGAACGCCTCCCCTCGGTGCGCATGGACGTTGATGTTATGGGGGGGGGGTCATGCATTATGGCGAAGGGGTCGGGCTGTGATTTGATTGAATGACCTATGGATTTAATATCTCATAATCCCAGGAAAATCCCCCGTGGCATTGCAGAGCGAACAGATTAGGTATGTGTCGATGTTGCTGTGAGCGACAGGAGCATACAGAGTGTCTGTGTGTGTGTGTGTGTGTGTGTGTGTGTGTGTGTGTGTGTGTGTGTGTGTGTGTGTGTGTGTGTGTGTGTGTGTGTGTGTGTGTGTGTTGATGGGAACAATGAATGTGTGCTTCGTCGTAGGATGATTGTATATAATATCTGTGTGTTTGGAGATGGAGCACACGGGGGAGAAACAAATCAGATAGCACACTGGTAAAAATGGCTGTAAAAAGGTTTCGCCTTGTGCTGTCGGTGCACAGTATAGAACTGTTTTTGTAAACAAGCCTAAGAGAGAAAGGGGAGGGCAGCAACAGGAGGAGGAGGAGGAGGGGAGAGAGAGCAAATTACTGTAAAGTGTGTGTTAGTGGTTTAGGCTTAGAGGGAGATATTTTTCTCCCTGCTTCTGCATCTGCTCTCGAGGCAGCGCCAACATTCAACAGGCACGAGCACTCCCTCCATCATCCTTTTTTCTTTTTTTTTTGTGTGTGTGCGGTGTCTTTCATTTTTCCTCTCCTCCTCGTCTCACCCCTCCTCCCTCACAAGTCTAATCCCTCTATCTCTCGACCTAGAAGCACCCTTTGTCCTCCTCATTTGTTTTTCACCCGTCTCTTCCGCACGTCGTTCAGGGCAACCTTGTTTACCTGATGTGGAGTTCTCATCACCGGGGTTGTCATGGCGATGGCCATGCGAGCACCGTCTTCGTCAGAGAAGTGGGGCCGGTTGCCGTGCCGATCTGAAGTGGCACAGCCTCGATGGCCTCCACTTCTCACTGTTTTCCCTCTTGTATATTCTAATTCCAATCTCCTGAGCCATCTGCTGCGCTTCTCTCTGTCACCACCGTCGCTGTTTCCTCCTGCAGTGAAATATGGGCCACGGCGTTTTTTACAGGCATCATTCAAACACAATATCAATCAAATATGTCACACAGAACTGCTGCCGTGTGGTTGTAGCATCCGCTTTGACTCCTGAACTCCACTCCCTGATTAGACAAGATACTAAAGCGAGACTTATCCTTATCTTTGCATTGAAAGAGTAATCCATCTAATCTCATTCCGAGTCTGGTTTTACTGCCGATGGGCTGTATTTTTGATGTAGAAAGAATTTGTGTATGTGTTTTGCTGTTAGTGTATAGCATGTGGGGCAGGAGCAACCACAGAGGACACTAAGGTCTTGTTGTCGGTATAATATTTGTGATGGTTGTGCCAGCAAGAGCAAGCTAGAATTATTTTAAGTTATCCAACCGGAAAGAAAAAACAGCCCAGTGTTGCCAACTCTTTTCCAATTAAAGCAGCTGGAAGACTCCAGTGGCGAGCGGTGAGTGCAAGGGAGGCAGGTGAATGAATTGATTGATTTTTGTTTTTCGTCAGAGCATTTTATTTATTGACAACTGTTGGGATGTAATATAAACAAATATAACAAAAAAGGTTTCTAAAATACATTACCTACCATAGCTTTAAATGTAACTCTGATGAGTACTATGCATGGGGGGAAAAAACACAGGAATAAATGTTTGTGAAAACCAATATTACATATATAACCAATATTTTCAAATGTAGGCCTATACTGTATGTCACATCTTATTTATATGACCATATCTGACCATGCACCATGTATTGATCATGTATCTTTTGCTGTGGTTAAAAGAAAACTGTCCCAGTTGCCTATATCCATAACCATCAGCTTTGATTGGATTGTATTTGTTTAAAGCTGCCCTCTTTACCTCAATGCCACACATTATATTTAAAAAAATGCTTTCAGTTCAAGCATTTTTTTCATAAAATATGGAATGCACCCTCAACTACTACGGCCTCTAGTTGATGATCCTTTGATGAAAACAATCTTAATATTTGACCTAATATCCACGTGTACAAAAATCCACAATTAGATAAAAGAGTGCAAATGAAGAGTAAGAATAAAGCAATGTGTAGTTTGATATTCATCACACTTAATATGCGCCTCAATGGGCAGCAACACAGAAATTATGAGGTAGTAAATACATAACATTGCATGTAGGCCTGCAAGTGCAAATAGCACCAGAAATGATTGGTATCGAGGTAAACGGTGGACAAGAGGCAATGAATGGACCCTTTTACAACAACATAAGTCATTTTTGTTGAGTGCTTTTCTCCAAAGCACCCTACAACACCACGAGTACCTGACTTTTAGCCTCTGGGCCCTGTCAGGATGAAGTTATCTTCGCTGCAAAACGAAACTATAATTTAAACAAAAATTACTATTCCCTGACTGCAGTGGCAGACGCCCACATTTGCTTGACTGATTGGAAGATGGTTTTGAGACGTTGCCACTCCGTCTCCTCTATCATCCCATTAATTGGTGCAATCAATTGGACGCGCTCAGTGAGGGGGCACGGGGGCCCTCTGCAGCAGTTGTTGGTGGTATTTCAGCCGGCGGTTAGGTACAATGGTGGCGTGGCGGCGACGGTGTTTGTGCATGCGGGTCCTGGCGGCGGAGCGCAACCGTGGCCCCGGTCGATAGTGTCTCCTGGTGACCGATCACAGCGGATCAATCAGTGACACAGGATCAGTGACTGGCTAAAATGTCACCAGCTCCATAATTAAGACCTTCATTAAGCCACAGCTAACAGAGTGTCACTCTGTTGCTCTCACCTCGACTCCTCACCGACATCACCCTCCCTCCTTTATCCTCCTCCTCCCCTTCACACACGCTCACAACCCCCACCTCCGTCCTTTCCTCCATATGCTCCTTCCCTTCCCCTCAATCCCTCGCAATCCCACCCTTCTCCCTTTTGCCCTCTCTTGTTTGTTCTTTTCTTCATTTCACTCAAAACCTCTTTTCACCGTGCGCTGTACATTTGAAAGACTAGGCATTGATGTGTGCACCATTTCATATAGGGTTTTTTGTTTAATAGTGGGGAGGATAATAAAAAATGGCATTTCAGCAGCTTGTCTTTTGATGAATTATGAAAAGGTCGCCTTTGTGTCCTGTGTGCTCTCCTTTCTTTGTCATTCTTTTATTCTCTGTTGTTTTTTCACTTATAATTCCTTCCTTTCTAACCCTGAATACCCTCATCTCTGTCTCTCTGTCGGCCTCAGAATCTCTCGCTATTCTGATGCTGCGTGCTCCTGTAATCCAGATTAGCCGGCGAGTGTTCTTAATCTTATCACTTCCCCAATCCCGCGTGGGTGTGTGCTTTTTCTGGTTTTGTGTGATAGGGGGAGAGGGAACGATAGACGGCAGGATTAGAGCAGATTCTGAAAGAGACTTGGAGAGAGAGAGAGAGAGACTGTATGACACTGTGAATGTAAAATCACACATAAGGGTGTCATAGCCGTGGTCTGCTGGGGTAGAGTCGGCAAAAATGAGAAATTATTAGAGCATTGTAGGAGGCTGGAACTCAGGCCAAATTCACTAACATCCATACATGCCCGCATGTGTCACCATTACGTCATACTAAAGCATTAATAGCATTTCTAGATGGGTTACAGGACGGCAGGACACGCAAATGTCATCTTTCGCAGTTTACATGACAAGTACCGGCCACATTGTGATGAAGTGCCAGCCTACATAGATTCAATTGTTATTTCTAATGTCAATGATCACTGCTGCTGTCCTGCATTTAAAACTAACCGTGCCACGTGAACTCTTTCTTTCCAGATGAACCGTCCAATCCAAGTGAAGCCGGCGGACAGCGAGAGCAGAGGGGGTAAGAGACACCTGTCCCCATCTCGAAACACAGCACCTGTTCAAACAACCCCTTCACCGTGCACACGACCAACACAGTCATTCAGTCTTGAATCCACACGGAAACACTTGCAACAAGTAAAATGCAATGTTCTTTTGTGTACAGTTCTGGAGACTGTGGCAACATCTCAAAATGACACCATCAGAATCGAGACAATACCAGTTAATGATTGAGGAAATGTCCGCAAACAAGCAATTGCTACAACAATTTGCATAGAAAATATGCAGGAGGTTATCAAACAGCTCAAAACTGGAATAGATTAAATTACCTGGTAAAATGGATGTTTTGTTGCAGTCAAACCACACCGGTGGATCACACACTGTGCACAGCCTCAACAGCTTCATAGCAGCATGTCTAAACTAGTCACCTAACATGTTCACACGTTTGTGAGCACACTTGTGAATTTTAACTTAAACTTAAAGCATTATTATTATTATTATTATTTGTTTCACTCATTTACTACAATCCCTATATACTTTACATTATCCTTGCCCATTACTGGGACACTTGAATAGAACAGCTATTAGACGCATGTATTTATGTCACCTGTGCTTTTACTACTACGGACAAGTCAGAATGTCGGCTGTGAAAAAGGCCTTTTGAGATCCTTTTCTCCAACTTTTCAACATTTTGAATACACATTTGTTCATCTCTGGCCGTTTAGCGAAACAAGGGGCCATTAGTTTCCTTTAATTTCAGTTTTCTATGACAATTAGCTCGCAGACACTTGAAATTAGCTTGATCCATCACAGTCAACATAATGGTGGATTTTACTTTTGTGCTTTAGTCTGAAATGTTGGCTGTCAAACCACAAATTTGAATAAAAGCAATGACCGAAAATTGGAGTTTGATGGTTTTAAAATCATAGCTTGTGAATTGAATGCTTAACGGCAGCCAGCTCTCGAATCCAAAACACCAAGACCACATTTTCAACCACAATCTCAAAATACTAGACCATGACATGCTCCCTGTGACTGATTCTGAACCTCAAGCTTTAAGTCTCGTGATTTACAAACCATGCCAAAATGAATGGGGGGAGAAATTACAATCTGATGTTGAGGAAAATAAATAAAAAATCCATAAATCTATTGGCATGTTTTGGAGAACAGTCTGCAGGGATGCAACGTGCATGTGATTGGTAGTGAATGGGCTAAAACATGCAGAAACACTGGTCTGATCCTTCACAGACGGGGACAGACGGAGCAGCTTCTCTGACAACACAGAGGGTGACAAACATTTGAGTCACCGCCAGATGCTGTTTGTTTGTTGTGATGTTCATGCTACTGCACTCTGGTGGCACTGCGAAGCATAGCAGGCCGATCCCTCCTACGTTGTAGCTGCTTCTCACACTGTTGTCCTTTATTATTCATGCATGTACGGTGACATGGCACTTCTTCCCCCACCCCCGAATCCTTCCCATTTTTCACTGCCTGTGACACCTCTCCCATAAAACATCTGCTCCCCCTTTATTCCCTCTGTAACCTCACTCACATTATCCGCACATTATCCTGTTTTCTCCCTCCCAAACCCGGCGACCTCCTTCCCCTTAGAAGACAGGAAGCTGTTTGTGGGCATGCTGGGGAAACAGCAGACGGACACCGACGTGAGGAAGATGTTCGAGCCGTTCGGCAGCATAGAGGAGTGCACGGTGCTCCGCGGGCCCGACGGTACCAGCAAAGGTAACGTCAGTGTGTGAGAAACACACTAAATAGGTTCCATCCAGCATGGAATGTGTAGAAACACACAACAAAAACTGACTATAACCAGCATATAACACAAGGTAATTGTTGTGCATATATCGTCAAAGCATGAGACAGGATAAAAACAATAATAAGATCATTTTATTCCAGTCAGGATAACAACAACAACTGTGCCTCTGTTACATTGCCGACTTATGTGAAAGTCATCATGTTTACTAAAATGCATTCAGCAATCTCCTCTTTCAGATTCTTTGAATAAAAAACACAATTAAAAAAAACACAATAATGGATTTAGATCCAAAAGAGCCATATCTATGGATTTTCACTAGTATTATACCCATGCAAGCCTGTAGTACATTCAAGCACCTGTAAATAGTTTGGTGCCTGACCATTATATACACAGGACTGAACAATGTTAGCAAAGTTTTACCTTTTCAGTGTTTTAAAATGTCCTATACTGAAATGGATGGAACAGCTAACGTGTTACCATCTCTAAATTACCCAGAGTGATTAGACTACCTAAAATACTAAATATATATTTGTCCCAGTGAATGATGATTTCTTTCCTATAAGCTTTACTTGCCACTATTTCCAAAACACCCTTAGCTTTCCTTTAGCTTTTACAGATCTCTAAGATTAACTGATTATCAAAAGAATCCAGATCACAACTGTTAGTGAAACTCAGTGAAACAAACTTTGTTTAGCTGTTTGTGTTTTCATCCAGCCTTGAGAATTAAGCCTTCAGCACATTACCACCACGTGAATGTTAATTTATATTGTCACTAACAACAAAGCTAATGATATTTGCCATGTAAATCAAAGTCCGGCGACAGTTCAAACACAGATGCTAGATTTTTTTCTGCGTTTGGTGCATGAGGCATGACTAATGGTGCAATAGGTTTTATGGGTCATGGCTAATGATGCGTTTGGTGGTTTACGGACTGTGATTGATGAAGCAATGAATGTTTTGTGGACCATGTTTAATGATGCCACGGTAACTGATGAAGCGCTGGATGTAAGACGGCTCCTAATGTATTTTTAAAGGGAAGTAGTTTTCTGTATACCGTGAGTGAGTGAGTGAGTGAGTGAGTGAGTGAGTGTGTGAGTGTGTGTCTGTCTGTCTGTCTGTCTGTGTGTGTGAGGCCACGTTTAATGGTGTGTCATTTCATGTAGGGTGTGCATTTGTAAAGTACCAGAGCAACGCAGAGGCCCAAGCCGCCATCAACGCTCTGCATGGGAGTCGCACTTTACCCGTGAGTCCCCCCCTACACACACACACACACACACACACACACACACACACACACACACACACACACACACACACACACACACACACACACACACACACACACACACGTGCAGAGAAACACATGGTCACACATACTCAAATACAGTATACACACTTTTAGATGCTCCAGATCCAGTCATTTAGACACTCAACATGGTGACTCAGCTAACAGTCACCACTTCTCATTCCTGTCCCCCTCCTCCACACACACACACACACATACACACACACACACACACACACACACACACACACACACACACACACATACACACACACACACACACACACACACACACACACGAGGATAACATCTTTGTAAAATGTGCTCATCTCTTTTTTAATGCTGTAGGTAATTTGTTCCATGGTTTGGTACAACTAAACCAACTAGAGTCAACTAAATAAAAAAAATATCTAACTGTATGTAAAAAATATATTTAATTCATTCAAAACAAAAAAAAAGGAATTATTAAAACAGCAAACAGAAATGTTTCCATTTATTGGATGTCTGATAGTATAGAACCAAAAAGAAATGAGGGGAGACAGAGGAGAAAGGTCGGAACCAGGATGATGTGGTTGTCTTGGATGTCCAGTTCTGTTGAAGTGTCCCCTTTCCTCCGCAGGGCGCCTCGTCCAGCCTGGTGGTGAAGTTTGCCGATTCAGAGAAGGAGCGAGGGCTCCGGCGGATGCAGCAGGTGGCCTCTCAGCTGGGAGTCATCAGTCCCATGACCCTGCACCTCGGGGCCTACAACGCTTACACGCAGGCTGTGAGTAACACCCCCCACCCTCTTTCCCCCTCCCCGCCACACACACACACACACACACACACACACACACACACACACACACACACACACACACACACACACACACACACAGATAGACACTTTTCTTAAGAAACACACACTCTACCTTTCACGAACACTACCAGAGTGTCGCTGAGAGGTCTATATCTTCTTTTATTTCGTAAATATACACAATGAAACACAGAGAAAATAACGATTTATGTTCTTTGTGCCGACTGATCGTCTGTGAAGAACAATTACACGATTAAAGATTAGTCCAGTACTGCAGTAAAAGATGTGAAAATAAATAGTAAAAGATATTTGACTCAAAATCTACAAAACGTTCTGGACTGCAAACTTTACTCATCGTGTTCCATGTGATTCTAATAGAAGCATTTTAATGTCATACAAGAAGATTTTAACTGGAAAGATTTTGAGTAAAGCCACATTACTGCTCTCGTTCTTAATTGACCGTTTGCTGCAAATGGTTTCAGATTTGGCTCATTTACAGTCACTCAGTATGTGATGCTTAAGGAGGCTTGACAATGCTGTTTTCTTTTTGTTTTTTTACCTGTAATGGATGTGTTGATTTATAGTGACATTCTTTTGTTCAATACAAAGTTCAAACTGAAACCCCAAATAAAATTGCTTTCTGAAAAGTGCAGGTATACACGTAAAGCTGCAGAGGCAGGATTTAATATATATTCAATATATAATATTTAATATAATATCAATTCTAACCTGATTCAGCACACTGACTGATTAGGAATATCATGAAGCATCTGGTCAGGTCTAAAAAAAAACGAGCGAGTCCCCAAGGACAATCTGTCTGTCTGTGTTATGTTGCAGCATGCAGAGACGAGGCCTTCAAATGTATTGACTCCTAATTGAGGTTCAGACTGGAGCCATTGCAATTATATTAAATATGTTCGACTTTTGTGACTAGTTAATAATGGAAATCTGAACAAAGAAAGCCACAGAAATCACTCACTAAATGTCTGGTGTTGAGCCTTTTCACAGTTTATTGGATGTTTTAAAGTCTCCTGGTTTAGTTTCTCCACTTTACGAGCCTGAGATTACACTCGGGGAACACACACCTAAAGTCTGCACTCTGCACACAAAAACACTGTCAGATCCTTCACGTCATTCTCCTTACTCTAAACACAGAATACCCTGGATCCCTCGATCCTCACAACTTCTCTCTCTCTTTCTCTGTCCCCGTCCTCCAGTTGATGCAGCAGCAGGCCCTGGTGGCTCAGTCGGCCTACCTCTCTCCTGTTGCCACCGTGGCGGCGGTTCAGATGCAGCAACTCGCCGCCCTCAACCCCAGCAGCATCATTGCCACGCCGATCGCATCCATCACCCCCTCCTCAGGTAATGAGAGGCAGAGATGTCTGGCCCCGGCCGGCCCTGATTAGATTTCTGCCTGAAATATGAGCACAGCTACACAAGGAGAGGTGGACCTAAGAGGACAAAATAACAAACATCTATTTTGTTGTTTTTTTTCCCCCCTTCCTCAGTCTGCCATGAGGTTAGCCATGTTAGCTTTTACATTTAATGCGGAAAAGGCAGTAAAAGGGTGGTTGAGTTTGAGTGCCTGCATCCTGCAAATACTTGGATAGTCTGTATTATATCCAGATTAACACTGGCTAACATACCAATGTTGATATCTGAGAGTTTGAAAAGAACAACAACTCAGTACTCAATTTAGAAGGGCATGAAACAGACATAAGCAGCAACTTTTATCTAATGAAACTGTAAACAGCGAAAGCACAGACATCGATGTCCCCCTCAGGATGAATTGTAATAACTTTGGTGATCCCTTAGCTAATTAATTTAGTGCCATCATCAGGTCAAAACTTTAGTGTCTCTAATACTTTGATTCATGACCTGCTTTGGCTGTATTTTAGAACTAAGATGATGATCATGGTAAACATCACCCGCTCCCGGTGGAGTTTTCTTGTGAACAAGCAGAAGTTATATTTAGAATGAATGTTACTCACCAAAACGCACTGTGTTGTCCCCATTAGGTAAAAAAAGAAAAAAGAGAAGTTTTTAATGCATTTCCTTTCTTATAAAATGTTTGAATGCTAGAAGAAAAAAAAAAAATACATTTCAAATCCTGCATTGTTTACATCGACGTTTACTAGCTTTCAGGTTTCTTCGGTCCCGCCTTTATTGGCAAATTGCTGTGTTTCTCTGTGCTTTACAGCCACCTGTAGCTCGGTGGTGGAGTGTGAAACCGTTGGCAGGAACACATATCACTTCTCTCGCGTGCATCATTAAAAATAAATATGCTCCATAGCACTACGATAGGTCAAGACCTCCACAGGGTACCTTTAACGTCAGCATGTTAGTCTTGTCATTGTGAGCAAATGAGCATGCTGATACTAACATTTAGCTCAGAGCACCGCTGTGCCAGAGTGCAGCCTCTCAGAGCCGCTGTGAACTAGAGCTTAGTTTTTCTTCATAAATGTTTACATTCTATTCATATTTCTTTATTGTCTATACATAATAATACATATTATTATTATTATTATTATTCTGTATACACGGTATCTATTGCACATCTGTTCGTCCTGGGAGAGGGATCCCTCCTCAGTTGCTCTTCCAGAGGTTTCTTTCATTTTTCCCTTTTCTGAATCGATGGGTCGAAGGACAGAGGGTGTCACATGCCGTACAGATTGTAAAGCTGCTTGAGGCAAACGTGTGATTTGTGATATTATGCTGGATAAATAAATTGACTTGACTTGAAATATAATGAATGACTAAAAGAGAAAATCATCAGAAATGGAAATCAAATATTTTTTCTGTTGATAAACAAATCCCTTGACACCCAGCACACATCTCCTTTTGGTCTTGCTTTTAACTCTATATTCCCGCTGATGATTCAACCTATTTGAATGAAAGTAAATCCCTTGAACATGTCTCCTGCAGGTACCAGCACTCCACCCTCCATGGCGGGCACACCTGTTCCTACTCTGCCTCCACCGCTCACAGTGAACAGCTACGCCACTCTGCCAACTCTGTCCAACGGCCAATCAGCAACTGAGGCCCTGTACACCAATGGGGTTCATGCCTACCAAGGTACGGCCACGACGTCCTTAACAGCCGCGACACAAGAAAGTAAAGAGCAACTGTGCTGCTGTGGAAATTATATTCCTCCACAGATTCGCAGGCTTCCCGTTTTGATGTGCAACCACGAGGGTCTAATCAAGAGGAGATTAAATCAAAGCACTAAATGTTATTTGGAGCGTGCTGATGTGTCCCACATAGCATTCGGGATATTTTTTCTGTGTGTGCATATAGCAGTTGGTGACGATGTGTTTACTCTGCCACAGCTCAGAGTCCTGTCCTGGACCCGATGCAGCAAGCGTATACAGGCATGCAGCACTATACAGGTGAGCCCCACTGTCTCAGTATGAACTGTGTTAGATGTGTGCGCCACATAAATTGCCATTTATTCATATGAATGTATCTGCCTTACTGCTGCTACTGATGATGAGTTTGCATATATTGTTTGAAGTATCCATATTTGTAGGAGAAAAAAATACAATAAAAAATAATCTCACAAATATGCATTTCACATAAAGATTGACCACTGGACGTCAGATTTTTGAAGTCTTGATTCCTAGAAATCACCTTCCAGTCTGTGTCACTAGAATGCAAAACAGTTTTATGTAACATAATGGGATGCAGCTGCATTACCTTTGCATTCCCGTACTACCCAGCACTGCATGTGTAAAGAACACATTTACATCCAAAGTCAAAACATGCACATATATTACAAAATGTAAATACCTGCAGCCCTATATGTGAGTCACACATCACAAACTAAATGCAAAGCATCTCTGGGTTTTTAGCAAATCTGTAGGTGGGAATGCAGCTCTGTCCGATGTTGTTTTGAGGAGAAACTGATTAGTTTGCCGTCTCTCCATCGTGCCTCACCGCTGCTCTCTACTCACCTGTTCCTCCTCCCCCATCAGCCACCTACCCTGCTGCCTACAGCCTGGTGGGACAGCCGTTCCCCCACCAGCCCACACTGGTGGCTCAGCAGCCGCAGCAGCCGCAGCAGCTGCAGCAACGAGAAGGTAAACTCAAAGAGCTTGTGCACAGATATGCATATCTTAGGGAAAACATTCCAGTGGTTTCATGTTTTAGCCCATTTACCACAAATCACACGCACTTACTTAATTTCACAGATAGCCATTCTAGGATGTCTGTTGGTTTTCATGATATGAAAATGTTTTAGCAGACTTTTACAACTCATTTGAAGTCATTTACCACAGTGAAGATAAAGACATCTATACAGTATTGTTTTGATTATTTTGTTACTGTTTAGTCTATAAAATGTCATTAAATAGGAAGAAAAAAAATTCAAAAGGCCAAAATGACATCTTCAAATCTTTTTTTTTATCCGACCAAGAATCCAAAAGATATTTGGGAAAAGAAAAACAAATAAATGCATTTCTCAAAATGTCCAACTATTCCTTGAAAGCCCTTTTGCAATATGGTTTTCAAGTCAAGTAAAGCATCTCTGATCGTCTAGAAAAGCGCTGTACAGATAAAGTGTATTATTAATGTTGCACATCACTCGCACTAACTCAACACTGAAGTCCTCACTGACGGCCTCCCTTGTCTCTTCATTTCATATCTGTGTCGTCGTGGCTCTATTTGTGTACAGGTCCAGAGGGCTGTAACATCTTCATCTACCACCTGCCACAGGAGTTCACTGACTCTGAGATACTGCAGATGTTCCTTCCCTTCGGAAACGTCATCTCTGCAAAGGTGTTTGTGGACCGCGCCACCAACCAGAGTAAATGCTTTGGTGAGTCACTGGGATCGGCTGTTGTCACCTTGTGGTTCTTGTGTAAAGAAAGACGTGCTTTCACATCATTTTAGCTTCATCTACTTTTACCTTTTTCCTCCCCATAAATGATGCAGCTGTTGGCGAATGTTTGTGTTTCATTCCTTCACTCTGTTACGTCCCCCCTCAGGTTTTGTGAGTTTCGACAACCCATCCAGCGCCCAGACCGCCATCCAGGCCATGAACGGCTTCCAGATCGGCATGAAGAGACTGAAGGTGCAGCTGAAGAGGCCCAAGGATGCCAACAGGCCTTACTGAAGGAGGTGAGTTATTGTGTATTGACATACTTGAGGAGATGGGGCGGGCTCGGCAAGGGATTGATAGACAGCTGAAAATGTGACTGGCAGTTTAGGAGACAGAGTGGATGTAATTGGGGGGCTCAGAGCTTAAATGGCTGTCTTTCATGTGGAACTGAAGAAGTCAATAACCCTACAGTAGATTAACTTTAATGAGGTGGCAGCGCTCATCAATTTCAAATACATTGTGTGCTCAGTACGTCGAGGGACAGTTTGATTGAGAAGTAGATTTTTACTCGGTTCAAATGTTCTGTCTAACCAGTGTTCTGTCGCAGGGTTGAATGCCAACTACTGTTCGTCATTAATTTTTGTTTTACTTTTCATTTATTGTTTTTGTGCTGTGCCATATGCCATTTTTCCTGAAAAAAACATCACACCACTCTCAAGACTGTCCCGTCCATACATATATCGTGGAGACGTGCGTCGCTATGGCTACGGTTGCCTAGCAACCGCTAAAACCTCCCCCCCTTCCTTCTCACTGCGTTGTAAGTTAATTGGCCTGTGTTGGTTGCTGTGGCGATATTGCCTGTGATGGTTGCCATTAGCAATTTTTATTTTTGGGCCGTTGCCTTGATTCACCATGCTCAAACTGCATGGCGGGTTACTGTGGCGACCATGAACTGTGTTTGGTGCGTTGTGAGTTTCCTCTTATTATTTTGTCCTGGTTTTAATCCTTGCAAACACTGATCAATAACTGTCACTTTACCTCAGCATTTGTAAGTAATTGATTATCATGACATGCTGTTTTATTCTCCCAGAGACCTCTAAAAGCTTCAATGCTAAGAGCTAAATTAGTATGTTGTCCATCAAATATGGATATATTAGATTTTATTTTGCTTTTAGACTTTTTGGTGCTTGATTAGTTTCCTTTTTGTCTGTCATGATTATCATTCTTACATACTCCCTCTGTTTAGTTGGTTGGTGTGGTAGTTTTCGGTGAGTGCGGGGTTTTTGTTTGGTTGTGCCTCAATTCCAAGTGACTTTGTGCCTGAACTTTGTTGTTTTTTGTGAGATTGAAAATGTACTGAACGTGCCCCTGTAAGTGGTTGACAACATGGTATTTGTATGTGAACAATGGTGCGCTTGTGGGAGGCCCGAGTGTGAGGCGACGAGATGGTGCGTGCATTTATATCCGTGTGAGTGTTTTGTATTGGCTAGATGTGAAAAAATATTCATGTGCAAGTGAGTGTGTGCGTGCGTGTGTGTGAGTGTGTGCGTGTGCGTGTGTGCGTGTGTGTTTTGTACCAACTGAGACACCAACCTTACTTTAGAAGGTTTTGGGTAAAGCTGTTTGGTTCCTGTGACACGTGCTGCTGGCTGAGGAACTGCATTCCTCTGTAGGAATTCTGGGACTCCAAAACCATGATATATAACACCAAAACATACTCAAAGTGTTATAGTATTCAAATAGTGCATCCAAAAATGTCCACTTAACAACACTTAACGTCTAATAACCAAAAATACACAAAGTGTCTTATGCACAGGGTTTCTGCAGTTCACTGACCACATTTGAAAAGGTTAGATTTTGATTATCAGATATAAATCAGAAATATAATTTATAGAAATTTAAGAAGGTTTGAACAACATTTGAGGGTTAATGACTGCTTGTTAAGGACTTTTTAATTTAGTCAATATTTATAAGGGACAGATGATTCACATTTTTGTTAACTTGTTCTATTTAGATGAACTGGCATTACAGAAAGGTCTTTAAAATGTCACAAATAGATTGCTCTGGTACCTGCAGATGCCCTGTTTGCAGCGACCTGCATCACAAATAAACTGTCTGGTGGATGATTTGAATACTCTTACCTCCCTGAGAAACTACATTATGGTGAATGACATGGTTCTGAATATCATTAGAATAAATGTAAAATGAGCTCCAACTGTTTTCTAAAAATTTGGAGGTTATTGTTATCCCCACCAGAATTCCTACTGTGCATGTTCTGAATTAATTTGCCTGCCAAAAGAGATGACAAACTATTTCCTAAGAACGTGCATATACTTGCAGCAGTATGACTGTCACTATTTGAGTTGCATGGACACTAGTTGATTACCGAGACTCCCCTGAGGCATCAGTGCAAGCAGTGTGTATTGCAGACACCATTCCACTTCCAAAGTCTTACATTTATGTGTTTGATGTGTGTGATTTGGTTTAAAATGCTTTGTGCTTTTTTTTTCTCCTTTTCTCTCTTCTCTTCTTCTTTGCCTCCAGGAAAACCTAAGAGTTCAATCAAGAAAACCACTTGGGATGTCCCAGCCTTTTTTGGTTGTTTGACCAACCGTATAGCACAGGAGCAACACTTCACAAAAAGCAGTATCACGTGTATGCGCTTTCAAAAACAACAAACGACAGCAGTAATATCAGCAACAAAACTAATCTACAGAATCCGCATCCGCAATATCAGAAGTGCTCCAGATTTCCTATCATTCCACAGCTGGATTCATTTATATTATGTACATACTCTATTGTCAGCAACAAGATCTACATGTTAAGAAAAAGCATATCACTGATGTTATTCTTCTGAACAGGGTTCTACTGTATAGTGTGATTTGTGGTCTTTGGCATTAACAGAAGGCCAGTCTACACAGTCGGAGGCGAAAAGAAAATACTATTCTGTATTATTACCATTGGTAATATTGTTATGTAGAGTTAGTTTTATTATTTATACGTAAATTAAAAACATGGGGTAATTAAACTGGAAGAGATTTGAATTTCCTCTCACTGTACATACCTTTGTTTAAAAATGGAGTTTAAGGACTTCAGGAGTTAAGATTCTCTGCTGCCACTACTTTTCAAATTAACAAAGCTGAAGGAATGGCTGGGAATTTTTCTATCTTGATTTTTTACGTTTAATTTATTTGGTAATCAATTTGATGAGGGTGGGGCGGGTTAGGGGGGGGTATGTGACAATTTCTTTTTTAATTTAAGAAGAAGAAAAAAAAAGAGGATTTCTGTGGTCTTCAAGACAATGAACACACTTATTATAGAGTTTTTAATTGCATAAATGTACCTATGGAAGTAAAAAAAAAAAACAACAACATAATGTTTCTTTATTTATTCTCTACAATCGCTGTTTTAAAACATATGTCTTTAAAAGAAAATAAAGTACAATTTAGAATTAAAAAATGTGTGTCTGCTTAATTAACTCTTCACATCACGTGATTTACCGAAAAAAATCCCATCTTTCCTCTGCATGGTGAATCAGAAGATAACGGGATGGACTAAGGTTGTGTCAAAGTTTGGGTGTTAGCTGATTTATGAGCTATCCAGGGGAGTTTGCTGCTCTCTATAGGCCTGAGGAAGTATTGAGCAAAGTGGAAAACATCTGCCCTCCTGTGTTGGTTGCATGAGAAACTGTGCACCAACCTTACCAAGGAACAGGAAGAAGATTATTTGGCTGTTTTTGACAAGTGCAGTTTAATTACAAGTCTGTCCACAATGGTCATTATACTGCACACACTTGTGTTAAATCATTGATAAGCCAACCTCAGCCGTGAGTTATTTATGACACTACAGGCACAACTATCCAGGTCAGGTATGGAGAGGCTGTAAATGGCTGAGGTGTGTGCAACCACATTCGGGGCGTCTGCCAAGGCTTTTTGGTTCGGGTCTGACGCGTCCAAACAAGCCTCGGCCTTCTATGGCCTGCCTGGAGGTATGAAAGGTGATTAATGCCATAAATGCATACCAGGATGAGGACAGGGAATCTGTTATCTGATGAGAAAAACAGCTGCAAAAGACTGTAGCCTGGTGATCTACTATTATAACTTATGTTGGTAAATATAAGCCTGGTACATGAGCATGACAGGGTATAGGTGGAGATACAACCAAAAGTGCTGATGTGTGTGAAGTTGACGGATCCTATTCAGTCCTACGGAGAGCAGAAGAGCTGGCCCCGTGCTGTACGACATACGACGCGGCGAGTTTACTGACAATTTGTTGTACCTGGATTTGCATAGTATTGACTTGACCCCCACTTTATGCAAACAAAGTTTGTCCTTTACACACAAACCATACAGTCAAACTAGGCAGTGCTGTACAACAACAACAAATAATCAATAGTCTGTTACTGCATTGCCTATTTCCTGTTCACCCGGCTGCCATGTGGAAAACAGTCGAGTCAAAACCAAGCACCGGCCGGAGCCTGGATACAGTGGAGTAATGTCTACCTGAGCAGGGCGTGAAGTCTCCATCTCCCTCTCCCTGTGTGTGTGTGTGTGTGTGTTGTAATCCGAGCATCCCCATTCATTGTTTACATAGCCGAGCTGGCCACGCGTGCTTTTAGTGCATGTGAGTGCATGTGAGTGCATGTGAGCGTGCCCCACAGGTTACACAGTGGTTACAGCTGATAACGCCGGCCAGGCCGACAGAATTGGCGCGGAGGAATTGCAGTTGTTTGCACTGTTAGCATCGTTAGCTGCGAGCCACTGGCTCAGCCGTCGCCATGTTGA
This sequence comes from Ophiodon elongatus, assembly GCA_016806645.1. NCBI lineage: Eukaryota > Metazoa > Chordata > Actinopteri > Perciformes > Hexagrammidae > Ophiodon > Ophiodon elongatus. Next base: position 506,968 of record JACSYO010000476.1, on the reverse strand, counting down.
GAGCGGTTGAGAGGCAATCGTTATGTCCCCAATCTTGTGTGCAACAGCTGTAATGTGTAGGTACGGTCAAATACTTAGAGACACTCTCCTCTCTCAGTGTGGATATGACCATAGAACAAAGTCCAGTAGAGCAAGAAGAAGACAAAAAGAACAGAGCATGCACACAATGGGAATGGTAGGAAATGCCACATGGTGAAGACACTTATGTTATTGTTGTTATTTATCACATTGTAAGTCGACTTTTTTAAATCACAATGATGCTGGTGAAAACAAAGAGAAGAACAATATGTAGAGCAGGCTCAAGAAAGTTTTTACAGAAAATTTGAGGGAACAGAGCAGGACATTGATTAATTAGGCCATCTAGGTAAGTTCACATGTATTTGGCCTGGGCAGCTTCCCAAAATAAAATGGGCACAGAGGACAGAAAACCAGGAAATTTATGCTTAGTACATGAAGATGTCCTCTATGCCATCTAGAGGTCTTCATCAGACCTGTGGCAACCTACATAAATCCAATGTGCTTCGAAACATTTACATTATTTTGTGAAACTACATCTGAAAAGGGCCACAGTATATAATTAAACCCTTGTTCAACTTGAGTCCTGGCTACGAGCACAATTGCCTGTATGAACATGCCTTAAATGCCAAAAAGGCAGGAGACCCGACAGCTAAAACGGTAAAAAAAAAAAAAAAAGAGTTAGATTGATATATTTATTTTCATGTCATGCACATGACATGCCCAACCCTCTTGGGTTTATAAGACACCAAAACTACAGTGGACACACATTTCATTAAGTTTCATTCAATTACAAAATTACTGGTTATAAACAATTCTAATAAGGAATAGCTCACAGGAAAATTACATAATTATTCTCACGTATTGTATATTATATCAGCTCCTGCACTTGACTACATACAGTTTGGTTATTTCTGCAGTGACTTTGAGGTAAATGATACGCAAGTGTGTTAGTGGGTGAACACAACATCCAGTATCCATTACACATTTCTAGTGATTTTTTAAAAAAAATACATCACTCTTTCCACTGGAGGACTTGCCTGTCCTCACCAGCCGCCCTCTCGTGGCACTAACCACCCCTCATACAGAGTAAAGGCTCACGTCACTCTAACCCCCCTCCCCCTCCTCCGGTCCTATCCTAACGTACAACCCTAATAACCACTATACCCGACCAATTGAACCAGCCGGCTAAACGGCAACAAGCCGAGGCCCACTCACTAAGGTACTTTGGTAAGACGGAAAAGTGACAAGCGAAACACTTTTGTCCTCGCTGGACAAAAGTGTTTTCGGGAGGAAGTGCGACACAGTTTGTTAGTTTCTTAGAGAATGTGTCCGACCTGAGGTTGTAGAGGAGAAAGAAGAAGGAGAAGGGGAAAAGGGGGTTTCTGCTCATTTAACGACAAGTTGAAGTGTTTTCTTTTGATGGCCAGAACTAACGCTACATGAGCTCCTCACCGCGACGACAGGAACAGAGGACGAGCAGCAGAGGAGAGGAGACATTTTAGTAGCAGCTACATTACCTGCCCGGATACAGAGAGGGGGAGAGAGGTAAGTGTGCTGCACCGTTAGCTCACGTTACTCGGGGGACTTTTCGGTTAGGGTCGGTAACGCTTCTTTAAAGCACCCGCACACACGTTACGCTATAACGGGGGAGCCTCCCTCTCCGGGCGGTTGACGGCAAGTTTAAACGTTCGAACTCCGCTGACATGCCTGAGCGTCAACCGTCGGATTCAGCCGTTGGAATCATCCGTTGGAAGACGTCCAACGGGACGTTGCTCATCAACGTGTAGCTAGCTAACAGGCCTCGTCCTGATGTCGGGTGTTTGTTTAGCAGCACCGCGATAACAGAAGGTCATGAACGCGGTCCGGACTAACGGAGCTCCGCGGGGATACACCGGAGGAGGATACACCGGAGGTTTTACAGCAGATTAACGGGCGGGTTCATCGTTTGGGGGGAAAGTTGTGAATGCGCTAAAAAGTTTTCGAACGTAAACTGCAGATGTCGTCAAGAGGAGTTTCTCACCTGCGTTACGTTATCACACTAAACAACGAGTATACGTGTCCCTCCTGTGTGGGGGAAATATATCTAAAGCCTACAGCGTGAGTTATCTGGTGGTTGTTGGGACCGTGTTGGTAAACTTTTTGAGAGCTCCATCTCACGGAGTCAGGCAGTAGTTCCGCTATGTCCGGGAGACTCCCCGCTTGCGCCATTCATACGCACTCTGCCACTCCCTGCGAGAGTTTACGCAAACAGCGTAGAGGGCTGTGTGGCTGAAGAACTGCTACACTTTAAGTGGGGACAACAACCCTGAAGTTTAAATCACACAAGGCTGAAGAGACGCCGTCTGTCTGACATTGTTTTTAGATGTTAGTCATTCTATTGTGTCCAGCTGCAGCCAGTCAGTCTTATCCTATTAACCTCCAAGGACTTTGCAGTCTGTACAAAAGGAGGCATAATCTGCCCTTCAAGGTTTTATTGAAGAAGAAAAAAAACAACCTCATAAAGATCCCCTTTTTTTTTTTTTTTTTAAAGCACCATTCCACTCATTTTTACACATGAAGTTCAGTAAAGCTCTCCTGAGGAGGACGACTGTTGTCTCTGTGCCTCGGGGGAGAGCTTTCCAAACTCTGAAAATTGCAGGCTTCGGCTATCTTGCCTGGGCTTGAGGCGTTAAAACTTTTAAAGGTGTGTCTTGTAATTTATGGAACATTTTGAAACCTGCACAGTTTCCATCTATGGCTAATCCAAAATCACTTTTTCTGGTTCATAATTGCATATCTCAGTCCATTATCACCACTTGTAGACAATTTTCTTTTTCTGGGTATTTATTGTCAAGTATTGCATCAGCCCGTGCTCAAAATCATACATTCTACCATTTAACAGGAAGCTGGGGGTGTAGAGAAGAAGCGGACGTAAGGTATGACATATTTTTGTGGGCCAGCCATGGTAGTTGGCATCATATTGGTTCCCTCGGCAAAAAGTCAATGGGATGTTTCCCCTGGAGTTTGGATTATTGCAGAAAATAAGCTCTGGGGCAAACACAAGTTTATGATACTAACAAGCAAGATCATGTTCACAAATGAACACCACTTTTGAATTTTTGAAGCGTGAATTGGCAGAAGTAAGAAGCATTGTGTGACGTTATGCTACAGATGAACTACATCACAGGCACATGAGAACGAGGGTCCACAATGAGGCCGAAAAGGCAGACTAGACGGTATGCTGATTGGTTGTAGTCTCATTTTGCCGCTTGTTGGCAACCGCCTTTTTGAAGATGCGTAAAAACTTAAAAATTCACGAGAGGGATATTTACTGACATTTTATGTCCTAGAACAAAATGTTAAAATTTCTTAAGCTTGTGTTAACCACGGACCTTATTTCAGGCATCTAATCAAAAACCCATTGACTTTGAGACGATGGAATGGAAGGTGCAAAATACTAACTTATTTTGGGTTTTAGGACTCATTCCTGCAGGACTCTATTTGGGAGGCAGGAGGGGTTAAATGAAAGATGCCATTGAGTTGCATTATGAGAAGTATAGGATATAATGTTTTTGGAGCTTGACTCGTTAGGGACTAAAAGTCAGGATATCTCGGCCTCTATGTTTTTTAAATCTGTGTCTTGTTAGTCCTTCAACTGAATGGATACAAAATAAATATTTGAAGCATAGTTATCAGTCAAGACATTGCTCAAGGATGGACTGTAGATGGGCAGCAGTGAGTATATTAAGTCTTTCTAGTACAGTACATACTGTTGCTGAGATTCAAGAAAAGAAATGTGAATTAACATTATAATTAAGTTAGGACAAAGTCACTCTTCTGTCTAAATTCCCCACTCTTGTTCCCTGACATTATACCATTGGTGGCACAGTGCACTTTGGTCTCTTCAAACACTGTCATGAAAATGTGGAAATGTGCATTCACAAGCTGAGTGGCGTGTAATGATAGTGGATTAGCTGATAATGCCAGAAAACAGATGGAGGACAATACAACAAACCAATTAGTACAGAGTGCAGTAATGGATTCACTAATACAATTTTCACAAGCCTGATGTTTTGTTTCCAAGTGGAATAGCATAAATGTTCAGAAATTGCTTCTTTCTTTTTTTTTTAATACAATCCAAAATGTGATTAATTTGAACTGTATACGCCAGTCTACTGGTCTTACTTGTTTGTAGGGTTGTTGTCGACCACCAAAGAAATTCTTTAGTCGACAGACTAATCCATTAGTTGATATAATCAACAGATCTGTAAAACTGAGTTCCTCAACAAAATCACACAAAAGCACCAATTGTAAATCTTGTGTTTACCTGAGATTTTCTCAAAAGTTTCTATGAAATAAATCATTCAGCATGAAAAAAACATAAAACACGAGTAATTTACCAAGGAAATCTTGGTCTACTGAGATCAAAACGATCGTCTATGAGGGGGCAGCCCCTACTTATTTGTTACACTTCATACTGGATGATGCGTCAACACAGCTTAGTTAACTAAATGGAATGGAAGTTTACTTTAGCTTGCAGCAGTTGCACCTGCTAAACCGTTGGTGCCTGACCTGTTCTTCTGTAAACTCTTGAGTAAATCACACACCAGCCAGAGCAACTGTAAAACTCTTTTACATAATGTGCATTTCTGGCTGATGCCAGAATACAAAGTAAAGTTAGGCATGTTCACTTTTATGACCGTTTTGTGGAATAGGAGTGAGAGGTGACACACCAGGAGGCAGCAGGTTCACCAACATCCCCACACTGATTAACTTTAAATGATAGGATAAGTTGACATATCACCGCTATTGATCCTTTCGAAGTGGAACTCCTCTGCTGACAAAGGCAGCCTGCATGAGTTACTGTTCGTTCAGTTGGCTTATAACGGGTTAAAGTACACACACACACACACACACACACACACACACACACACACACACACACACAGGAAATGTGTGACAAATAGAATTTCCCTCTTAAACAAATTTCTCCAGAAAGACGGTCACACTAAAGACACAAAACGTTTACTGAAAAAAAACAAGGTGAAGCGGTAATATGAGGTAATCTGATGATCCGACTCACAATCAGCTGATCCGACATGTGACTTAATGTTCAATTGGGGAGATGCCAGTGATTATAGCATCACTTCTGGCGTCTTGGGTTGTTTGATTGCAGATCCTGTTGTTATTTCTGCATTATCATAACACAACAGTAAAACAAGTCCATGAGGCTGTACTTAGGCACTTTGGGGCCTTATATCACCCTAAAAGATAACGTTTGCTAATTAGCACTAAACCCAAAGTACAGCTGACAGGTATTTTGTCATCAATCAAAGTATTGGGCAAACTTGAATTTTGACCCGATGATACAAAGTGTGTTATAAAGAAATGAGAAATCATTAAATCAGGTAAAAATACATAATTACAACTCAGAGGGGTTATTGGGTGTTATTTTTTTCTGTTAAGTTCTAAAGCCCTTCTGTCAGCTATTCAGCAGCTGTTTACTGCTCACTATTAAGCGTTTATTATAGAGGGAGTGATTTCGGGCACGTGTCTGAGTAAAGATGTCATCCAGCTGCAGAAATAGTTTTTCGAGGAATGGGAATTGGTGCCAAACTGCAGTCTGGGTTAGAGGGCCTGATAAAATGCTCATGGGTTATTTGATTACGTTGCGTGCAGCATAGCAAAAAACCCCACAAACTTCATCATTCCTCTTCATCTGGAACAGGAAGTGCCCAGATACGGCACCTGTTGCAGATGCCCAGTGAGATTCATCACCTCCAATCAATACTCATTCCTCTCCATTTCCTTTCCTTTCCTTTCTCTCAGGATATTGTCACAGCTGAGTGAGTTGCTATATTTATCCAATGGAAAATCTGAATCGAGATCTCCAAGCAGACAAAACCTTTTTTATTACCGGTCTTAATTTCCTTCCCCATGATACAAAAAACCCCCTACAAATCCTTTTCTCCCTTTTGTTTCATCTTCTAGGATGTTGTCTCGGCTTCGTGAGCAGATATGGGCGGACTGGATTTGGTTTCCTGAAGGCCACGGCTGGGCTGACCTGACGGACCATGATGGCCAAGTTTTCCCTAAAACACAGGACCTGTGGGCTACTATACCCATCGCACTGTGCTTCCTGGTCTGCAGACAGATATTTGAGAGGTGAGTCATCCTTAGCTTTTGTCACAGTGTCATTTGCCTGTTAATCTGCTTCTCTCCCCTTCTGCTTTGCATGTTTCTTCCTGACAAATGTTAGATGATGTTTAAGCGGAGTTCTTCTCTTTGCAGGACGATAGCGACTCCTCTCGCCGCCCTGTTGGGAGTGAGTGACAAGCAGCGTGTTCGTGCTCCTCCAAATCCCGTCCTGGAGTCCTATTATCGCAGCACATCAAAGCATCCCACACAGGTAATGATCCTGCATACTTTAGGAAACTAGCACTGCTTCATGCATACTGTGTCTCCTCTGGCAATAGCACAGCTTTAGCCTAATCATAGAATTCAGAGATGTTTGAGGTGTAAATGGATGAGAGAGACAACATGATAGAAATAACCTCACATCTTCAATATCGTTTTCTAATTCCAGATATTAAAGACAGTACTGACTCTCTTGTTTTCCCCCTTGTCCTGCTTTTGTTGTTAGAGCTTCATAGAGAGTTTAAGCAAACAGGCGGGCTGTTCAGTGCGACAGGTCCAGAGGTGGTTCAGGCGGCGGAGGAACCAGGACAGACCCAGCAAGCTCAAAAGGTTTCGGGAAGCAAGGTAGCTAAACATCCACAGCCAGACATCAAATACACCCCCAACCCATTGTCTGTCTTTCATTCTAATCTGTGTGCTTGTAAGTTTTTCTTGTCTGATTTAATTTCATGATTTGTTTTGATTGAAAACGCATGAGACCACGAACAGTGTAGTCACAATGAAATAGTGTTTTACCTCTGTAATTTAGTGTGTTTTAGGTTCAAACAAGATTTTGCAGAGGTCATGACTAGGGGTGCTAATTTAGATTTTTTTTTTTTTTTTTTTTTTTATCCGACCAATACCCAACCCTCGTTGAACGATCATTAACGTTAACGGACGAGATTAGTGCCGAGCATGCAGGGGAGCTGTGGTTGATGTGCCGAACAAGGCCGTCCCCAGTCTACCCGTCCGGTAGAATGAGCAGCTTTGTCTTTCTTGCATTAATTAGTTTAGCTGGGAGGTTGTGAGCTGTGCGTCTGCCTGGCACACTCTTGTCAGGGTTTCCACCAGCACATTGTGAGCCCGGCGTAACGTTAACGATTGTCCGCTCAAGAGAGAGGGGGATAGTATGAAGTCAGCTGTGAACTTTTAAAGTGAAGTGGTTAGGCCCGACGTTGTCAACAACTTTGGACCAGGCTCACTTTGGGTGGACCGGCTAATCTCATTTTATATATATATTTTTTTTAACAGATAGCATTAATGGGTCAGAATAATTTTTGTCGGCTAATGATTAAACAGTTAATTATTAACAACCATTGTCATGACCTGCTATTACAAATACCAGATTATTTAGAGCAGCTAGTGGTCAGGACACAGTCAGGGGCTCGCAAGTTAGATTCCAGGGGTCATGAGGGGATTTAACAAGAGAGCAAAGCAGACAAATATATTTCTGCAATGCAAAGGTCATAGAATCATAAAAAAAAAAAGAATTCAGATTTTGCTCTAATCTCTGCATTTTTTTTCACTTCGGGCAACACCTCAGTCGGTAATGTGAAAGCAGCAACTTTTTTGGTACAACAAAAACACCGTCACACATTGCACCCAAGCATTTTTTTTATGCAAAACAAGGACAGGAGGATACATACTGTGCATTCAAGCTGGAAAAAAAACGCGCTGAAAAATGTAAAACGCATTGATCAAAAGGGTGTTTTTTTTTCTTTTCTGCCCAATGCGATTCAGTATTGAGTTTCTTGAGGTTCAAACTCCAGTGACACGTGGGCTTGAGATTTAGGTTTTTATTTTGTCTGCGACATGTGGTTTTAAAAAGTTAGTCTGTTTATCCTTTATGATTTAAAGTAACTGATAAAGTCAAAAGTAAAGTAAAAAAGTTTAAACTTTTAATTTTCCTCATCTGTTTCCAATAACCCCAAATTTGATTTCTGAGACCGCTGTGTATTCTCTTACAGTTGGAGATTTACGTTTTACCTTCTTGCTTTCTTTGCTGGCCTGGCAGTCCTTGTTGACGTGAGTACTGTGTCAGAATCTGGCACTCAAAGATTTCACAATGAGCAAAACAGTCACGTGTCGTTTTGTGAAATCTAACCATGTAATAGTCATACTCTAGTCATAACTTGAATCATATCAATTATTGTTCTACTGGCAACTTTAGTCTCCCTGACTTGTTGCTTCTTCAGAAAAAGTAGGATTTGTTTCCTCCATACAAACAAAAGTAAAGAAATGTAAGAAGTTTAATGTCGACATTGTAACTGGAGCGGACACCACAAAAACACTGTTTTCCACTTAGTTCTTGTTTGTGCTCGTGGTGTTTTGTGGCACACTTAAACCCTCATTAATATTGAGTATCCATTTCTCCTCAGAAACCATGGTTGTATGATATGAAGCAGATGTGGGATGGCTTTCCGAAAATGGTATGTCAGTCCAATAACCTGGAACATCTCTCATTTCATTAAGTTTAGATTTGAATATTTTTTCATGTATTTTAAATTTAAACAAGCTGAGAGAGCACATACATTGCAGGAACTTACTCTTGTTTACTAAATGACTGAACTAACTAATAGATACAATTATTGGTTTTATTGAATTCTAACAGCTTTTCTTCCCTATTTCCTTCCAGCCACTGTTGCCTTCACAGTACTGGTACTACATGATCGAACTAGGCTTCTATGTCTCGCTGCTTTTTAGCGTAGCATCGGATGTTAAACGTAAGGTAAGTGAGCTGCCTCCTGAGCTTTGTTGTCCCGTGTTCGCATCCAAAAAGCCCCTCAGAAACCTTCCATCAGGAGAGATCGCTCTGAGTGCATGAAATGATGAGAATGATCTGTTGCGTTGTTAGTGTAGTTTGAGGTTTGGATATTGATTTCCCCATTAAGATGTCCTGACTTTATGCATTTTATTAAGTGGAGCTGTCGGCATTCAGAACATTATAGATGATGTTCAACGCCACTTATCTGTTGTATTCTGTCAGTTTGGTAAAGTTGAAGTGAGTGAGCAACAAAACTCAACTGTCTCTCCAGTCGGGGATGTTGCATCAGGAAGTGCCCTGTGAGTTAATGTGTGACCGGAGCTCTGTGGTGAAATCGCACTGTGGTGAAATCGCACTGTGGGGAGACAGAGGCACCGTTTTGTCCCAACGCTGTTGTAACAGACCTTCGAGCCCGCTGCCTCTGTGCCAGCTCTTGTTTTATAACTCCAGCTCACAAATGCGAGGAGCTAATCTGTTCCAACCAAAACAACACTTTTCCAGACTTTTCCCTGTGTTGAAATCAACCTCTAACGTGAGGATTTGGTTCTGCTTATGGATTTAGTTTCTAGCCATATAATCTATGTGCAGAGAGTTAATCATTTGTAAGTCCAGTATCAATCAATCAGAACACGCACTGTCGATCGGTGACCAATCTTTACAGCTCGCTCAATAAGTCACCAAACGTTTTTTCATGCTGTCTTTAAACTCTCTCTCTCTCTCTCTCTCTCTCTCTCTCTCTCTTTCTCTTCTCTTCTCTTCTCTTCTCTTCTCTTCTCTTCTCTTCTCTTCTCTTCTCTTCTCTTCTCTTCTCTTCTCTCTCTCTAGGATTTCAAAGAGCAGATAATTCACCATGTAGCCACCATTTCCCTTATTAGTTTCTCCTGGCTGGTCAACTACATCCGGGCAGGGACTTTGATCATGTTGGTGCATGATGCCTCCGACTATTTGATGGAGGTATGACGACAGGCTAATATGACAGAAAAAAGGGCTGTTTCACTGATAAAAGTTGGCCTGAATGGGTTTTTATTTGACACATATTTGTTTTTTTAGTAAATAAAAATAATTTAATAAATTGTTAGTGTTTTTCCACATATCAATAACAGGGAAGTGTCTTTAATTGTTCAATTTATTTAAATATAATTATTCACACAGCAGTATACATCATAAAAGCAACAGATTTGCTGCCCTCCCTGCGGTGCCCTCTAGAGGCGACTATATGAAAATGTGAAACTGATCTCTGCCTTTTCATTGCAGTCAGCCAAAATGTTCAACTACGCAGGTTGGAGGAAAACCTGCAACTTCATGTTCACCATGTTTGCTGCAGTTTTCATTATTACCCGCCTCGTAATCCTCCCCTTCTGGTAAGAACGATGTTACAAGATTACCTGTATTAGTCACTGAGTTTACTGTATGATAGGAACATTTGTGCAACATTGACACACATTTTTTCAAATATGTATTTCAGGGCATTTTGTAATTTATAAATTAAAAAAATGAATTCACATATCTCAAAAAGGTATTTATTCTTGACGCAGGTGGAAAGGCTGGCATATATAAAGAGAAGATGTGATAAAGGCTGATTGTCAATACATCTCACAAAAAGGCCAACACAAACAATTAATTTATCCCAACAATAAGTGTTGTCTGATATAGCCATTTCCTCTGTGCTATAGAGCTGACATGTTGTCAAAAACTATTCATTCTGATAAACATGAGTTTATTTAGTCTATCACACTTACACTGCATCAAATGGGTATTAATCCGTGCTGAAAATGGTCTTGAATAGTAATATCTGCTTTAAACTGCCCAGCTGTTTTAAGAAGTTACTAAAAAAAAAATGTTTTTGGTGGTAATGGGGAAAAATATAGAATAATACCAGCATCATCCTTTATCATTTTTAAGACTAACACATTCATATTATGCTGCCACTAACATGCCTCCACTCCAGAAAATTAAATTGGGGAAGATGTTCATACCACAAAGTCTCTGGTTGCATGTCACCCCCTCTCTCTTTCACAACAGCAGCCAAAATCATTCATTAAGAAAACAAAAATGCCATCTTAAGGTGGGAAGCTGCGATGAAATGCCATTATGAGTTACTTGTGCTCTATTTTAATTATGCAATTTGATCATGGCCTCCTGAATATGTTCGCATACAGGTAGCTGATGGAAACACGCACTGATTCTTTTTGCAGAAATGACGTGAATTTGCCTAAAGCTTGAGCAACAATTTAATGGAAATGTAACAACGGACACATTGTGTACAGTTCTGGCTCCTCTCAATGGGCTTTTGATAGTGACTGTAGGTGGCTCTGACTGGACTCTCTGTTCTGCCTTTGTTCTCTCGTCCAGGATCATATACACAACGTGCGTGTACCCCCTGACCCTCTATACCCCCTTCCTCGGCTTCTACTTCTTCAACGGGCTAATGCTCGTGCTGCAGGCTCTGCACATCTTCTGGGCGGTGCTCATCGTGCGCATGGTCATCAAGTTCCTGCCAGCCAACGTACGAACTGCCACTTTCAACTTTCCCCACCCCACCACACAACACGGTTCACCTCAAAGCAGCAACTGTACAGATGTTATGTCTTGTTTTACCCCGCAGGACATTGTCGAGGACGAGCGGAGCGACAAAGATGAGACCGAGTCGGAAGATGAAGACGATGGTCGCGAGCAGAGGGAAAAGTTTAAGAACGGCCACGTGCAGAACGGCCACACTCTCCTGAACAACAACCACAGTAAGACGGACTGATTGGACTGAGAGCTGGAGATGAGGCTGTGTGAGGAGTGACGATGGGCCCTCACATGTGGCCCTCACCTGAAAGCCAAAGAACGGGAGCGTGGCATGTTTAAAGGGGCAACAGGCGGCAGCACACACAAACACGCACACACGCACGCACATATACACACATTTCTTTACCCTCCTTTCTGAAACCCCAGTAGTCCAAAGTGGATAATTTCCCTTCTCTGTGGGTTACATTAACTTAAATGGGGAGAGGAAGACTGGTGGAGAACCACAATGATCTGCTTAGCACCTAAGCAGCAGAGTGGTTATCTCATTACACGCGCCTCCTCCTCTTTTCTCACCTCTCTGGTCTCCTTTGCTTCATGCTAAGATTTTGTGCTGTTGACCAAGTTGCCACATGCCAAATCTAGCTTTATGTTTAGTCCATGGGAGTGTTTTAAAGAGACGCTGTGGTTAGGACGGGCACTCCCTTCCTGCACAGTCAGTTAAAACTCTCCCGAGTATTACTGCCCTTAAACCTGACTGATTTTTGGTTTAAATAACCACAGTGAAGTCAGCGACATGGCGAGAAGACCCATGGGGATGTCTTTTCATGGACCATAAGCTGATTTAAGTCTATTTCCTTTAGTATCGGTTGATAACAAATTTGTGCGATTTCAGTTATTGCAGCTGCCAGTTTGTCACTTTGTTTCTTCTAAATTTTGATTTGTTTCAATGTTTAAAACAAAAATAATTGGAGGTAAATAATGTTTTTAACAGTCTGAAAAACGTGCGATGAGGTGCTACATCTGCATCGTGTGTTGAAATGTGCCTTGAGTGGAAGTTTGTCTTGAATGCTTTCGCATTTATTTTTTTGGGGGGAAGCAAAACACGCAGAGATCATTTTTAAATGTTTTGTTTGTGTTTAATATTGTTTTAGTTGTATGATTTTGTTTTATTTGTTTTCAGTCCAGTCATTGGTTTAAATTTGGGAGCAATTTGCTTGAGTGCGTCCCAAACAAATCAGTAACGGTTTATGAATTCTTTGTGCTGAAAGAGTCAATAGCATTTCCATTCAGTGTTGTTTTTCCCATCCATCCAAAGATGCACTTTATGGTTCCCTCTATAGACCAGCGTTGGCTAAATATCTTGTAAACAAGCTTAGTAATGGTGTTTGACGTCAATTCAAACCAGATTGCCTTTTTAGTTTAGAGGGTATGATTTAAATTTTTTTCATATTTATTCTTGTCATTATCTACCCAAGATCTTCCTCGTCGCCAGTGTTTTGGTACATTTTGTAAAAAGGAAAAAAATAATATGTTTAATGGAATCTTAAGTAAGAGGTAAAAATGAAACACCAAAGTATGGTTTACATTTTGTACTACCTGGTCATTTGCAAGTGCCTTCATCATTTCAAGTGTTGATTGTAAAAAGAAATGTTATTTCCGTCCCATTTGTCTTTATTTCTGCTGTCTTTGTGGCCCATCGCCACCAACACTCCATGCACTGTAACGCTCTGGGCCTCTAACGTTCCTGCCTCGGCTCACGACAAGCAATCGCCTGCAGCTCCCTCTAAAGAGCTTTGCTTCTACAGAAATGGTTTTTAATCTGCATTGTGTGTTGCTGAGATGTAAAATCATAATGACAATGACGATAAAGATAATTGTGGATTACTATTCTGTCTTTTACAGTTTTTTTTCTTTTATCCATCAAGATCTGAAATGATAATTTCACGTTCCAACTCATTATTGGAGCTTGAGGAACTCGAGAGCTGCTTTTTTTTTAACCAATTGATTAACTTAGAAAATGAAGAACAATGAAAAAAGGGTTAATTCCCATTTTAATAATGAAGGAGATGCAATCTCTGTCGAGAACTAAGGGCTGCTACTGGTGATCTCATTATCAGGTAGTGGTTTTTATATTAATTTGTTTATTCGTTTTTTTGCTCCTTAAGTTGCTTGCTTTGTCTGACCACCAGCCCAAAACCCAAAGATACAAATTCACAATAGTATAAAACATAAACTTGATTTAAAAAAAAAAAAAAAAGCTGGAACCAGAATAAGTTGTTTATAAATGACTAAAATAGTGAATTGCGTATCAAAATTGTTTCCCACAATTTGTATGTCAATTAACTAACTGATTATTACATTATTATAGCAATATAACCAGAAAAGTTCATAATGCATTGATAAAGTAGACTTTTTTGTTTGTTTGTGTGACTCTAAATATCTATTTTTTTAGCATTAGTTCTGTCTGTTAGGTTTTCAAACCTTTAGACACCCGTCAAGTGAAAGGACCTGATGAAGGCGCCTCTCATTGGAGATGCTCCGTCACTGCGGAAGTGGAGCAGGCGCGGCCTGGCATCAGCGCCACCCGTCAGTCACAGCTTCCGCTGGTGTGGCGTGGCCCTGAAGGCACCACGCAGCCCCACTATCAGGTGACACACACCCGGCTGGCAGCACCTCAGGGAGTCCCACTGTTGCCAAAACACGTCTCGAATGTTTTTACAATCATCCTGAGTGGAAGAGTTGGTCTTCATCCAGCTCCAAAGTTTGAGCGAGTTGATGAACTTCTTTTTTCCATCCGCCTCTGAAAGAAACCAAAAGGAAAAAGAAACCAGTTCTCGTTTCTCCTTCCTTCCTCTGCCACTTTCCCCTCCAGTATTTTTGGCTTGTGCCTGAAAGGCCTTCTTGGCTAATTGCACCGTGGAGCGGGATCACTTTACCCCGGTGCCTCCACGCGGTCCTCGTCACTGGAGCGATCTCCGCTTTAAAGCGCCAGGGTCGATTTCCACCCTGCTCTCGCATCTGGCTCCGCAACTTAATTGCAAATGCGTCTCCTGTTTCTGTCGCGCGCCCCCTCCCCTCCCCTCCCCGCTTCTGTGTCCGGTCTTACTCCTCCGCTCTAAATCTTTGCCTTTCCTTTCACATTACGTTTCCCCTCCTCCCTTCCGTCGGCCTTGCGTAATGAAGAAAAAAAGGAGCTCCGTGTCACCTGAGGTGCTTGAGTTATAGTGGTGTGAAGTCTAATTGGTGACAGGTATGGAGGTCCTCGTGACAGCAGGACAAAAGCGCCGGGGTGTTTGATTCACTTGTGAGCCGTGTCGACTGTTATTCAATTCCTGCTGAAGTATTAATAACGGCTTTACATGCCAGGGGGAGGTCGCGAGGTGCAAGTGCGTGTGTGTGTGTGTGTATGCATGAGTACATGCGTGCGTGTGTTTGTGTGTGCAGAGAGCTCATTTGTGGGCTGCTCATTTTTCCTGTGATGATCATGAGAGGAGGGGGACAGTAAAGTCTTTGGTAACGGGATGACCGTCTCATGTAACTGGAGTGAGGAGGAACCTCAGAGGGAGCCGAGACGGAGATGTATGGACGCTTTTAAAAGCTTTGGATGAGCGGTGGAGAGACCTACAGCAACACACAACACACACCTTAGGACGACGCAGAATGGTGAGTTTGAAATGTTATTATTTTTTTTTTATATAATATGTTTCTTTGGGTTTTTTGCTCATCTGGTTCTCTTTAAAATCGTGTGCTGCTGTCAGCTTTGACAGTGTTTACAACTACTTTGTGACCTTGTGGTGATGCTGAATTTGTCTTTGAACACTTTTGAAAAGTATCAGCGATAATTGTTTCTTCCCATCAAGTTTCCATAACTCATCCATAATTCATCTATCTATTGTATTGAAACCTGAAAAGCTTTCGCTGTATTCCTCTAAATAGCAACCAGACACAAAAAGGATCAACACTGAGTGGTAAATATCCCAGAACAATATGTTACGGGTGTGTTAACTTGTCCAATATAAAAGCAGTAGATTTAAAAAGATTAGCGTATTAATCGAAGGGAAAACTGACAAAGGTGTGAAGCACATATTTTGATTATCAATTAAGCGTGTAAGTCATTTTTCAAGCTAAAATATAAAACGTTATCTGGTTCCGCGTCCTTGAATTGTTTTTTGTTTAATGCGATAGCGAACCAAGTATATTTGGTTTTTAGGACTGTTGATTGCACAAAACAAGCAATTTAGAGACAATATCTTTCCAAGATATTATGGTGGTAATTTTACAGACAAAAGTATATGTAATCTGTAATTAATATATAATTACAGCCATCAAAAGAAGAGAGACATGACACGAAACAAAGGTCCCTGACCAGAATCAAACAAGGGACATTGCAGACGCACACTAGCACCATGCTTTAAGTAACAGGACTTATGTGCTGTCTCGGCATTCAGAAGCTGTCATTTCTTTAATCTCTGTATGTTTTTCTGATTTGTATTTCTGGCATCAGGTAGCCTAATCCCCATCACCTCGAGAGCAGCCATGCGCGTGCCTGTCCTTCTCCGAGACTGGTGGTGCTGAGCTCCCATGGAAAAGAGTGAAAGGAGGACCAGCAGTCGTCGCCGCCCACATGGACCAGGCTCCTCGCCCCGCACCACAGTTTGAGGTCGACGTGGACCTGGGCTTCGCTCTCTTCTTCCTCTTCCTGTTGTGTTTCTTTCTGCTGGTGACGGTGGTGCGCTGTGCCCAGACTGTAGTGGATCCTTACGGCTCCATCTCCACCTCCACCTACCAGGAGGAGCAGATCACCTGAGAGAGAAGAGGTGGGAAGGGGGGGGGTATCAGTCAGTAACTATGCAGGACTCACTCTCACTGCTGTATTAATATATTGTTTTTAGACCGTGCGGTTTTGAATGGATTTGAAGTCGACACCACATACAGGAGACAGGTCACTTCTGAACAGAAAGGAGTCGTCGTTGGGCTACACGCTCATGGAAGTCACAAGACATGTATCAGGTTGTGTGTGAGTGTTTCTTTTTTAAATACTTTTCAAATAACCCATGGGTGGATTACTCAATGGACCTCCCAGGACCTGAACCAGCCAGAAAGTCAAAGAGCTCCGTCAAAACAACAGTGTCCATATCACGTTTCTTTGCTCCTGATAATGATCTGTTAATAATAAGCCAATCTTAAGAGCAGTCATATGTTTATTTATTTTTATTACATATTTCTTTATTTTATTTTATAATATGTAAAACAGCTGCATTGTGCATAGGAATAGGCAATAAGCCAACGTTCCTACATAAAATAATAGTTACAAAATGTATATGTCTGTGACCACTCACTGTAAATCTGTCCATGCCTGTTGAAACCACTACATGTGCTTCTCTGAAGAGACCCGAGCCATCCTCTTCAGTCGTAGGCCCACACACACATCTGTGCAGCTGTCCAGGCAAATCTTACAAATAAAAGGTCTGAGAAGAAATTGAAACGGCAACGACAGAAATTACATTTATTATGTTGTACAATTAACTGTTTGCATGTCATGTCACCTCTGAATCTGTGAGATATTATTTTTGACCGTCCACTAACAATCAGAAAGACACCCTGTGGTTTATAATCCGGAGCCATCCATCCACTCCGTACCAGCAGGGGGCGGCATTGCGCCATGTTGGTGTTTGCTACCGCTTTAAAACCCAAGAAGAAGAACAGCAGGAACAACAACAGCAGCTCCGGAAACCCGAAGAAGAAGCAGCAGCACGAGCAAGAGCAAGAGCACGAGCAAGAGCAACCACATAGCGGATTTAACTGCATAACCACAGAAGCCCAAAATGGTGAAAGCGGGGTATCATGCTCATTTTGTGTAATTCAGTTTATTAGAATAATTATATTTTCAAGTAATTTTGCATCTTTTCTTTTCTTTTCTTTTCTTTTCCATTCGTGACACCAAACCCATACAAAGCTTTAACGTTACCTGTGTGCGTCTCAGCTGAAGCTTCTGTGTTTACAGCGCTAGCTCGCGGTGTTTGCTACCTCTGTTAGCCTGCTAGCTAGCTGCCGTCATTGTAAAAGATCACCTTCAATTACACTGACACCTACACAACACGCTCAGCTGGCTCACCTGCACTGTGGCGGGAAGGACACTCCGTCAGGTGAGTTGAGTGTTTTTATGTAGTGTTGACCAACGCTGACGTTTCGCTTTCAGCATAAAACAAGACTAAGTAGCGTTAAATGACAAATCTTCTAATATCGGGTCATCTAATCACTAATCATCTGGTGAAATGTCAAAATAAAGAAGTCTCCTGTAATGTCAGTCCTCTCCTGTGATAATGTCCACTGAACGCCTCTAACAAGCCCAGTCCATCTGTCGTGACTATGTGACCCACTGTCTGTAAGCTGTTAACGTCACTCAACAAACGATTACATACGATTTTGGTTTTCCCTTGAAAATAGAAGTCATCATCAGGAGCAAGTTGAAGTGTCAGGAAATAGCAGCTATTACTTGGTATTTGTTATTATATAGTTTATTTTGGTGAAACTGGATTGTTATTTATATGTAAAGGCTGTGGTGTACTGACATTATTCTATCAGGTAGATTGGTATATCGCTCATGAGAAAGTGGGTGTACTCCTATGTATTTCAATATATTTTATATTATAGTTACTCAACTATACTCCATATACTTGTGTATACCCTCCACTACACCACTGTGAATAGGTGCTGATGACAGCGGGACTGATGCAAAAGTAGATAATCGCACATATTGACTTAAAGGATATAAGATGATATCAGACAGCTTACTGACCATGCCAATATATAATGTGTCCTTACACCTGAGGTATATGCTGGAGTTCAAACCCTTATTTTAAAGTGTGTGTGTCTGTGTGTGTGTGTGTGTCAGTAATTATGGAGGTTGACGAGATGGAGACGAGAATACCGGCGCTCCAGGAGTCCGACAAGATGGTAGAAAACAAGACAAATAGAGATGATGGAGGTAAAACATAATTGTTTTAATTGAAATATAAACATGGTAGCAAGTTCAACTTCAACCTTGTTGTCCAAAAAGGACATTTTTGGCAATTATTTGTCTCGTCTATGAAAACGTTTTTAAACAATTTATCTGAGATGGAAACAAGTGCCAAATTCTCATATTTGAGAAGCTGAAAACAAAATATATTGGCATATTTTGCTTGAAAAATGACTCAATCAATTATCAAGAAAGTTGCCTGTAGGTTTGCAAGCCACAATTTCACCAACTCTTTTTTCTTTGCAGAAGATGTGTCAGATTTCCCATGCAGGTCTGTTCCCTCCGCAAATGAAACTCCCAGCGAGGAGACACAGTTGGACGGTTCTGACTTACTCAGTGTCGTAAAAAGAGCGGTGGTGGTCTTGACACGACTCCCTGATTATAAGATCAGCGCTCTGCGACCACCAACGCCTCTGCAGTTCTACAGTGAAGACGACTCCCTCAGCAGCTCTGATTCTGATATGCAGTGGGAACCAGAAGATGATTCCAGTGATTCTGAATTCTCGCTTTCACAAAATAAAAAGAAAACCGGAAAGCACCCTACTGCACCACACACGAGCAGAATAAACAACAACAACAACCTCAATGGTAATGCCATGACCTGAACGTGAATACCACTATCACTCACAGAGGAAAATATCAAATCAATCACCACATGACAATTTTTAAATGTGATTTGTAGGTCATATTTATTTCCTTGAAATTCCAATGACCAGTCATATTCATCTGTTACAATCCCTCAAGCTTATACATTTTAATATACACATTTTGTGTTTTCCCCCAGTGTCAGAACCGGCCCCTGTAATAATATCATCGGCTTTTGCCCATTGCTCCAATGAAACCACGAAGATCCGTCCCAACCTGCCAGAAGAAGAGGTCAAAGTGGACACGGTGGTCCTGGCCAGGAAGAGATCCATGAGATGGCAACGTGGAAAAATATTAGATATAGTAACAAGGGGTAAGAATATGCATCTTTTTGGCAGGAAGTTGTGCCTTTTTTTCAGTATGTATGTCACACCTGAGATTTTACTTAAGTATTGTTCGATATACTTACTGTTGGCTGAACTTATTGCAAAGAAACTTAGCTTTGTGAAGACTCTGGTATATAATTATTAGTGCTGAAATCAGTAGTTAATTAACTGGTTATTTGACAGAATTGTGATTAATTGAAATTTGAATATTTTTGAGTTTTGGACTCTTCAAAATAAAATTTTGAAGACATGACAATGGGATTTGGGAAAATGTGGTTGGATCTTTTTAAAACTATTTTATATACTAAATGACAACTGATTAATTAAAAAAAGAAATGGCAGGTTGATCAACAACAAAATTAATTGTTAGTAGCAGCACTAGATCATTTTTTTTAATTTACTTTTTAATTTTCTATACACACAAATGTATCGACCACATATTCTTCACATGCAGATGCAACACTAAGTTCAGAGAGAACAGTGTTCACTTCTGTAAATAGAAGTGAATGAAACAATGGTGATCTAACTCATCGACGTTTTGTCATTTGCAGAGGATGGACGGTTGAAGTACAAAGTTAGTTTTGAAGAAAAGGGGAAGAGCCTGGTGTCTGGCCACCACATCGCCTTCGCCACCACACCGAAGCTGGAGCAGCTGTATGTCGGTGCTCGTGTGGTGGTCAGGTGTCAAGACAACAAGTTCCAGTTCCGGCCGGGTGTTTTGGCCGAGCTCCCCAGCAGAAAGAACCGCTTACGGTGTGTGTTTGAATGAGTGTTTATCCCTCCATCTATCAACCACCAGATGTTTTGGGTGTTTTTAGAAGAAACTAATACCGCCTTACAGAAAATCAAAATGCTTTAGGTAAGATTTGATTTAATGAATAACATACTTTAAATTTCCAGGTTCTTGGTCTTTTTGGATGGTCACGTACCGGTCTATGTTGGTTTACCTTTGTTTCACCTGGTGTGCAAACCACGTAAGTTTGGCTGTTTTCACACTCACTGTTTTTTTTTCACACCCAAATACAACTGTCCTGTGCGTTACTGTAAATTCTCATGTCCTGTCCAGGGCCTTGATTTATGTCTACTGCAGAGACTTTATTTAAAACTGATTAGAGACCGATCTTGATTTCTATTTCCCTGTTTCGTTTCACTTCTCCATTATTTATATAATGTCAGATGGTGCTTTTTAATGTACCGTGGAGAGTTTTTGATATTTAGTAGCGTTATGGTGCAGGTGCCTGTTTAGTTTGTATTGTGCACATGTAATTGTGTGCGATTTACCTCCCCAATCACGAGAGACCAACGTATCTGGCTGAATCTAATGGCATTTTAAATTGACACTGATGCTAATTTTGGAGGGGGTTTTAAGAGAGGAGCGGAGCAAAATTAAAACAAACTACAATGTCTGCAATATTGCAAAGAGGAGGCCTTCGTAGTACTACAGGACACGCCTACTACAGGACACGTCTACCACAGGACACGCCTACTACAGGACACGTCTACCACAAGACACGCCTACTACAGGACACGTCTACCACAAGACACCCCTACTACAGGACACGTCTACCACAGGACACGCCTACTACAGGACACGTCTACCACAGGACACGCCTACTACAGGACACGTCTACCACAGGACACACCTACTACAGGACACGTCTACCACAGGACACGCCTACTACAGGACACGTCTACCACAAGACACGCCTAACAGGACACGCTACCACACACGCCTACCAGGACACGCACACAGACACCTACTACAGGACACGTCTACCACAAGACACGCCTACTACAGGACACGTCTACCACAAGACACCCCTACTACAGGACACGTCTACCACAGGACACGCCTACTACAGGACACGTCTACCACAGGACACGCCTACTACAGGACACGTCTACCACAGGACACACCTACTACAGGACACGTCTACCACAGGACACGCCTACTACAGGACACGTCTACCACAAGACACGCCTACTACAGGACACGTCTACCACAGGACACGCCTACTACAGGACACGTCTACCACAGGACACGCCTACTACAGGACACGTCTACCACAGGACACGTCTACCACAAGACACGCCTACTACAGGACACGTCTACTACAGGACACGTCTACCACAGGACACGTCTACCACAAGACACGCCTACTACAGGACACGTCTACTACAGGACACGTCTACCACAAGACACGCCTACTACAGGACACGTCTACCACAGGACACGCCTACTACAGGACACTTACTACAGGACACGCCCTCGAAACAGTCTGCAGTTTGGTTAGGGTTAGGCACCAAAACTACTTTGTTAGGTTTAAGCAAAAAAATACTTAGGTCAGGTTTCGGTCAAAATACATTTGTTAATCCCGAAAGATATCTCAGGAGGCGTGTCGTGTAGCCTGCAAGACTGCAGATGGATCCTTTTAGACATTTCAGTAATACCCTTTTCCCTCTAAAATAAGCAATTTCTCTTTTTTTTATTTTTTATTTGGGGGTTACAACAAACAAAAAAGTCCTTTTTAACTTTGCCAAACAGTGTTACTAAACAGTAGAAAGCAGTATGGAGGCCAGTGAAAAAAAATACGGTGGTTACTTCTTTTTTTAAATGTTTCTCATTTGGTCTCTTCAAATTAGCGCGTCCATCCGGGTGTCATGTTTCTCTCACTGCCGATCGGCGCTGATAAATACCTGTGTCCCGGGAATGAATGCAGATTGTAACCTTTCCCACTGCAGTGTGAGTGTTTATGTTGGGCAGTGGGGAAAGGGGTTTAAGAGGAGTGTCAGACTCTTTCTTTGTTTGTTTTTTTGACAGTGGAAGATGTTGTAGACGACATTCCAGAGAGTCCTCACAAGTCTTTCATGACGCAATACCTGAAGGACTGGCCGTACCCACATTTAACCCAGTACAGGGCTGGACAGAGCTTTAATGTCGAATTAAATGGAGCCCAGCGGAGGTGTGAGGTGCAGATGATCGACTGCAGCTTGATGCAGGTTGTTTTTCAGGTCAGTATCATGTAGTTGTTGTTTAAACTATTGATGTTATATTTGTTTCAACTTCTGTGGTGAAATGTAGTTGTTTCTTGTCACTCTCAGGATAATCAGCATAAGGAGTGGATCCATCGAGGCTCCATGCGACTTGAACACATGGCTAGATTTTTGGAAATGAAAGGAGCGGAAGAGCACCAAAATGATTCTGACTGAAAGCCCACCGACACCGAAACATATGATCATATGACTCTGGAGTACAAAGCATTAATAGAAAAATGAAATGCTTTTTCCTTAACATCATCACACATTATGATGTGCCATTGGAATTTTTAAGGAACCATTTCAGCACATAAGATTTGCAAATAAGATAAGCGCACATGAATGAATGACGATGGACATTTGAGCCCATCTGCTTTGCTTTTTTTTTTCTTTTTTTTTTTATTGTTAATAGTTTTATTATTTTTTGTACATATTTCAAGATCTAGTTATTTGGTCGATTGTTGCGATTGTTGCGATTCTGACTCAAGTTGTGCACCATTAAAGCATAGTGAACAAGTTTTTCCAGAAATGTGAATTCATCTTAAGAACAGTTTGTAGTATTTAGGGGGAAACTATCCACCGTAGTTGTCCTCCACGTTTGGCACACAGGAGACGTTTGAACTTGTTGTATCGCCATGACATCCTACACGCTGCACCTTGAAGTACAAGCAAGCAACTTTGCATGTCGCAGACAAGAATATTAGCTTCCTGTTTTGTTCTTTATTTCCCTTTTTCACAGCGTGACACTCAAAGGGACCCAGATCAAAGATTTACTTGATGCATTTAATCCAGACTTTGTATCAATGGAATGACTGTAGTGATATTTGTTTTGTAGATATTGATGAGTTCTGGAAAGCTTGAAAGACTGAGTCTTTCCAGCTGGAAAGACCGAGTTGGATGTCACAGTAAATATTTTTGCTAAATATTCTTCAGCTGTGTAATTCTATTTGAATATGTCCTAATTACATTTGTTAATGTTCAAAATCTTTGGGCGGACTTGGAAGAGAATTTCTGGATTCAGTAGGTTATAATAAAAATCAATTTAATAAAAGTTGGCAATATAGTGCATAATCCTCAGCTGAGGGTTCATAAGCCAATGGCAGGCCACAGCCTTTCAACAGGTGCCTGTAAAAGCAGCCTGCGAGAGTTAACTGTCGGTGCGCATTGACCTAAGAGAGCCTCGAACTGACCAGTACATTTGGTAATATAGTCCAGTAAAAATGTTCATCGTCGCCTCTCATTGGCTCAGTTTTACAACATATATTCGGCTAAAGTTTCACGTGGCTAGAATCAGCATTCGGATTGGTTGGTAGGTGCAAAGATCTCTCCCAGACCTACCGGCACTTTAAGTCATCTCTCCACCCTCGTAAAGTTGAGCATCTCCACGCCTCATGAGGAGTTGTTTTATTGCCCTTGGTGTTGATCTTGGAGACTTCAGTGTCTCCATCCCCCTCTCCCTATCTCATTCCATGCATACCTGAACTAAGTCTAAGTAAGAAACTCAATGTGGCTTTCTTCTATGTCACGCATACTCCTTGCCATAAGGCTCGCTATTCCTTATTAATTATCCTTTTTAAGTATCGTAATTTATACATAGACATTCCTTATTTACAAGTGTAAGTCATATTATATTATTACAACCTAACACATTGCATACAATTTATTAAGCTGACATATTTATCCAACGCAACTTAAAAGTTGTTGAAAATATGCAGGTACATCAACTTCCTCAAATATGATGATCGGCTTGAAATGCTACATTTAGAAACAAAAGAGGAAGAAAAGTTGTATTGAAATTTTATGGCTTGTGGTGCAGTGAACAGATGTGTTTTCAGTCTGTGATGGAGATGGGGAGCTTGTTCCACCATTGTGGAGCCACGACAGCAAAATCTTAAATTGTTTAGTTCTGAGCCCCGTTCTTAATACGGAAATAACCGTGTCCCAGTTTAGAATATTGACAATTTTGGCGTGAGTCTGGATTATTTGGTTCTTCAAAATGGGCATAATCTACATCAGGAACTGTCCTGAAGCCATTTGTGTATAAATATCCACTCACAGTAAACCGTCTGTGTCTTGTGTCTTCACTTTACCCCCACTTACACATGATACAACTAAATAAGAATAAATACAAGTTTTTAAACAAGAAACACTTGAGAAAATTAAATTACATCTGAAAAACACAAGATAGATAGAACATTTGGCAACCTTTTTATGGACCAGTTCAATTATATCAGATGTTGTGATAAGACAGCTCAACTCACTTTTCCGAAAATGATTTATGCAATTAAACCTGCTTCTAATAAGGATATCATTTCACAACTGGCTTATGATTCACACATCATGCACCAACATCTCCGTAGACAGGTAAACGGGGATGAGCATATGAACCCCTTGAATCTTAATTTAAATATGAGGGATTTCCAAATAAAAGTTTGTTTAAGCATTTAAGTGTTGGCCTTCAACAAATGAAAGAATCTCTGGGTTACCTTAATTTAAATACATTTATTATTTTAGAGGTATTAAGTACACATAACTTGAATAAATATATTTACTAGAATATTATTCTTCATTACAATTTTGAGGTAATTGTTATTATTCCACTACATTTAAGATGAAACTATTGTACCTTTTACTCCAACATTTATTTCACAGCTAGAGTTATTAATAGTTACTTTGCAGATGAAGGATTTACTTACAAAACATATGACACATTTAAAAAATATGATGCATTGTTTTATATTGAACTACCCAAGAGTACATAAAGCATTTAATTAACTTCAACCAGCTAACATGACCAATATGTTGATATTTTGCATCTATTGTAATGATCCAATACTATAGTATAGCATAAAGATATATTACAAGCATAATATTAATAGTATTTTTACTTTTGATACTTAAACCGGCGAAGTGTTGCCATTCTGTATTTTTACGCAAGTAACATTTTCAATACAGGAATTATACCTATGATGGAGTACACCTTTCTCTACATTGTGGGGTTGCTTTTAAAAAATATATATATAAATGATCTGAATACATTTTCCATCCCTGGTGTTGATTTAACTTTAATTTGTTGGCTGTAGTTAGTGACACGAATGGGGTGTACTGCAAGGCTGTATTGATAATGGGTGTACCCGGTAAACTGGCCACTTTATATATCTTTCATGTAATACATATAGGTATATTTTATTATTCCCTGTTATATTAATTTAATTTGCTCGGGGTTGCGCGGGGTAAAGTGAAAAACGAAAAGCCCAAGTCTAAAGAGCTGTTGTGCCCGTGTCCGGACGCAGGGGGCAGCAGTGAGCCGACGGGGCGGCGGAGCGGCATGAAACGAGGAAGACACCATTCTCCAACTGACTTCTGCACGCTACGCGGGAGGTAAGATTTAGGAAACTAAAACATCTCTTTTACGAGATAAAAGCACGAGCCGCCGGTCGGGGACCGACGTGGGTCTTGTCAAGTTCACGTAAAGTAGTCACGTGCTCACCTGTGTGTGTGTTAGAACTGATACTCGAGCTAACGTCCGGCTCTCCTCAGCTTTAGTTACCTTTCATGTATTAGTCTTCACCAAACCACAGCACCACTGCTGTGTGTGTGTGTGTGTGTGTGTGTGTGTGTGTGTGTGTGTGTGTGTGTGTGTGTGTGTGTGTGTGTGTGTGTGTGTGTGTGTGTGTGTGTGTGTGTGTGTGTGTGTGTGTGTGTGTGTGTGTGTGTGTGTGTGTGTGTGTAAGAAGCATCAATGCTCAGCATCTGTTGGGGTTTCTCTCCACAATGTGTTTCCTTGTCTTCACGTTACTCCCCTGGATGATGTGAAACAGACATTAACGTTGCAGAGGGTTTGTTCAGAGCCCGGGACCCAAAACACTGATTTCAAATTCAAATGTCGAGAGGAGAAAGTTTCTCTGGAATGGTTCACTCCTCAAACCTGACTTTGTAGAAGTGTGACCTTCCTTAAGAGCATGATTTTGAAGAACTAATATTGTTTAACTAACGCTACCGTGAGGCAATTTTACTTATTGTGTGAAAAAGACCAACAATAAATCTGTTGTCAGATACAACAGATGTATTACTCATATGCATATGTATATGTATATGTATGTATTAGCAGATTCATTTTCATGTCGTTCTTGGAGTTCAACGTTGTGGGCAATCCAATTATTTTGCTTCCTGGTGCAGAATTAGATTAGAAATGATCGTATCATTCTACTCAGTGCTTCAGCCAGCAGTCAGCTCAGTGTAGCATGAAGACCGCTGTGTTTACCAAACAGCAGCATTTTATTCACAAACACGATATTGGAGATTTTCAAGAAGCTGCATCTCATGTCAAGTGAGGTGAATATGATTCTCAGTGAGCACATTTACATCACCGCCACATACAAAAGAAGACTTTTTTTTTAGAAAATATGTCTTTTTGCATTCATATATTCTGTCAGCATCTAGGTGACATTTTGGGTTTGGGCTGATTTTAAAAGAACTGGTTACTTTGAGCGTATCTTAGAAAATATCTGAACATATTCATCCATGTTTTTTTCTTCTCAAGGCTACTGCCATGTTAACCACCTTACAGCCCCCTACGACGCATTATGACCTAGGAATACTTTTATAAATTGACGACGCGTTAAATTTGGTCCAGAAGCACATGCTGTTTATGTGGATGCCAAAAAGCGTAATGGCCTTGTCCAAGAGCAGGTTTTTTGTTCTTCAAATTTGAGCAACAACATGTGCTTTTGTAGTAAGAATTTAGGAACTGCCGCCCCCTCAGCAAACTGCCCTGCTGTACGCCGGACCCTCGGCACATGGTTTAACACGTTGTGTGTTGCAGTCACTATGGAGGGGGACGAGCTTGAGACGAGTTCAGAGGAGCTCCAAACGTGGATCAGAGAGAAGGTGAAGACGCTGACGGCCCCGGATGTGCAGGAGAAGTGCGACCTGCTGCATTCGCTGCTGGAGAGGCGGGAAAAGCGGGCGGCCCACCTCCTGAGGCTCTGCCAGTGAGTGTTGCGCCTACTCTGTGCTCTTGTTTCCAGCTCTCGTGTTTCCACCTGTCGTGTCAACCCTTTGGACGATAATCAACCATGTTGCCCCGTTTGGTTGCCCCTGTGGATAACGGCTTCTCATATGTTACGACAGCTGTCTGTTTATTGCCTGTTGTCAGCGTCCAGTCGTCTGCTGTCGTTCTGATTCAGATTGCTGGATATAGCAAACTGAAAGAAAATAACTTCTGATAAAACAATTGTCGCGATGTTAACTTGATTTATTTTATTTATTTAAAAGGGGAGAGTGTACTGGTCCCTTCTGTATATTGGAAGTACAGTGTTTCTATATGTTCTTCGCTTGATTCCTGTTGTCTTTGTTGTTGTTGTTGTTGTTGTTGTCTTTCAGGTCTGTGTCAACATGTGAAGCGGTTGTGAAGAAACAATACTCTTTGCTGGGGTGGGAATACAGAGCCATTGATTCTGATGACGATAATAAAACAGACTGTGGTAAGATGCCAATCGCTTGGTTAACAGGAAAAAAGTACTCTTTGTACACCTGTTGCTAGTTGCTCATTGCTCTGTCGTTTTAACCATGCACACTGGTTTATCCTAGTTTGCTTGTTTGACCTGTTTTTTTTTTTTTTCCTTTGTAGGAAGTACTGTTCCCAGCTCTCCAACTACTAATGGCCTTACTTCTCTGTTACCAAAGCGACATGACAGTGAGAATCTCCATGGAGTTATGGACAAAAAAACCTTTATCAGTCGAAAGGGAGAACCAGTTGTGGTCTTGACCAGACTTTCTGCAAAGAATATCCGATCTTTTTGTCCTTGGATGCTTGCGAATCCCGACGGTGAAGAAGAATCCTTAACCAATTCGGATTCTGATATGCAGTGGGAACCCGAAGGGGACTCAAGTGATTCTGATTTTACTGTCTCAAATAATATGACTGTGCCAAACAAGAGGAGAAAAATGGATCAGAAGAATAAAAAGCTTACTCAGAGTCATGCGACACCCCAAGCTAGCACAAATGCTGGAGCCAAAAGCAACAGAATCAAAACACCAACACCAACACCCCAAGCCAGTACAAACGGCAATGCGAAGAGCAACGTAACGAAAACATCAATACTACCAGCAACCACTAACGGTAATGGCCACAAATACTGATATTTTCCTATCAAACAAACAATACAAATACTTTCACAATGACATGGCAGTTTTCTATAACGTGTTTTTGTAACTTCAATTGGGAGACTGTTCCATCTTATTGGACCAATTGCAATTAACTGAATTACCAATGCCTGCCATGTCAGTTTGTTTGTTTGTTTGTTTTAAAGACGTTTGTTTGTTTTAAAGACGCTTGGTTTGGCGGATATTTAGACATCACTTATGAGATGCAACTTTTATCCTTACATTTTAAAATAAGTATACAGGTACTTTATGTGTAGAAATGTATTTAACTTGTGTTAATCAATGTTGATATTGACATATTGTGTTCCTTTTTCAATGACATGAGTAAGCACCGTGAACATAATGACTGCTTTTTCCCAATCCTCTGACAAAGCTCCCAAGAACCCTCCTAAAGTACCACAAGTAGACCTCAAGGCAAACATGAGCATTCTAGCCAGAAGGAAGGCCATGTGCTGGCAGCCGGGGAAAATCCTGGAAAAAGTAACAAAGGGTAAGAAAAAAAGATCTGTTCTGCACAATACAGAATACAATGCGACATTCGTCGTCAACTTGACAGCTTGCAGTTGTGCCTCAGCTAGCAAATAATAGGTCTGTCAAAGTAGTCACCAGACAAACACAACAAATCTGTGGAATCTGTTAAAAATAGTTCATACCATAACTCACACAGAGAACAAGCTTCAAGAATATCTGGTAAAAGGAAATTGATTGACAGTAAAACTATATAAAATGTGTAAAAACTCCATTAAGTAAGACAGCAGTGTCTAGCTATCCAGTTCCATGTTTCCGTGCGCATCTCATTATATATGTAACTAAGACAAGATTCCAAAATAAATTTGTCTTGAACACATACAGTATCTGCTGTTTTAGAAAATGAAAAATAACATGGTCATGCCTGCAGTTCATGCACAAACTGCCACCACCCAACAAATTACATACTGCCTGTCATACGACACGACACAGTCGTCATAAGAGTGTACATAAACTGTGGAGTCTAACCGCAGCCTAACTCAAATATTGCTAAATATATTGGCACGCCCAAAAGTATCTTCCAATTTTACAAAAAGAGTGTTTTGATCAATTGTTTGGAAGTACTCTCATGTACCTGCGACTGAGGTCATGTCCACACTAGTACAAATACTTCTGTTAAATAGCCGGCGCCGGCGGCATTGTGTTGTCGGGTTTTCCGTCCCTCCAGTACATTATTGTGACCGTAATATCTCAGGAATACCTTGGGCACATTTCTTCAAATTTGGCACCAACGTCTGTTTGGACTTTGGGATGAATTGATTAGAATTTGGTGGAAAAAGGTCTGCGTGACCTCACAAAACACGTTTTTTGGCCATAACTCAAAGAAGTCATGTGCTAATTATTTGTTTGTAGGCCCATGATGTAATAATCAACTGAATTACAAACTTTCCTCAAGTGTCGGCCAAGTTGGAACATCACTTATCTTTTGTGCAGGGCTTCAGTACCACAACAAAAGATGAGGAGTTGGCTAATAAAATGTACCCACCACAAATTGCAGGTGCAGAGATATGACGTAGTTTAAAGAGGGCGTTGCTTATTAGAAGTGTTTTTTTTTTTTTTTTTTTTGTAGAAGATGGTAAGTTGAAATACAAGATAAAGTTTGACGAGAAGGGGAAGAGCCTAGTCTCTGGTCACCACATCGCCTTTGACTGCATGCCAACGGTGGATCAGCTGTTTGTCGGTGCTCGTGTGGTGGTCAAGTTTCCAGCGGACCAGTGCCAGTTCTTCCCCGGCGTCCTGGGAGAGCTCCCCACCAGAAAGAACCGCATGAGGTTTGTGTGTATAATGGACAACCTTTTAAGACAAAGTCAGTTTAACATGTGGATAAAGTCACAGTCTCCTAGATAAAATGCAGTTGCTTTTGTCCAAGTATGGTTTGGTGTAAAAAATAAATAAATAAAATGTTTTCTTTTTCCAGATTCCTGGTCTTTATTGATGATCACAAGGCGGCCTATGTTGGCTTACCTTTACTCCGCCTGGTGTGCCGACCATGTGAGTGTGGGTGTTTTCGTTCACAGACGCTGACTGTTTGGAATGTTTATTACGGACACAAGGTCGTCTGATCTGAAAGTTGGATACATTTAGTCCAGTTTGAAAGGTGTTTGGTATGCGCTACTCTGGTCTAGAAAATGAGTTTATCTCTGTTCTATTCAAGTGTTCCAGTAAACCATGACAGTGTGACAATGAGACGGCTTGTACAGCCCTGCTATGATAGCAATGATCAACTCTGGACATTTTAGACAGGTGACCCTGAATGGAATCAGAGCTCAAAATTCTTTCACCTGTCAAACAGTAAGTAAGTACTATTATAACGTCAGTAAGCAGAGTGACAGACTTTTTTTTTTTTTACTTTCCCCTGTGACAGTGAAGGACCCTTTGGACGATATTCCAGATGGCTTCCACAAGGATTTCATCAGGGGGTATATGAAGGCCTGGCCTTACCCACCCCAGACCCTGTACAGGGTTGGACAGACAATTAATGCAGAATTGAATGGAGTCCTGCAGAGTTGTGTGGTGCAGCTGATCGACAGCAGCTTGATACAAATTGCTGTTTCGGTCAGTATACATGAAAATCAATCTTTAAACTTTTTCCAACTGGATTCTTGGTGTATTTTTCTCTGTTATATTTATTAGGACTGCGTGACTCATAATAGTGTTTGTGTCATCAATCTTAGACGGATCAACGTAAAGAGTGGATCTACCGAGGGTCCACATGCTTGGAACAAATGATGAATACAAGGGGGGCTATGGCGTTGAAAAAGGATGAGGGGCAGAAGAATAAATCTCCAAGTTGATGGTAAATTATAGTCTAACACTAATAAAAACATTAAGTGTTACTCCTACGATCTTATTTATCGCTTCTGTATTTCCCCGTCTTGTATACTTCAGGGTCATCAAAGTCGGCACACTGATGGGATCGTGAATGTG
The DNA here is from genome assembly GCA_016806645.1 of Ophiodon elongatus. Taxonomy (NCBI): domain Eukaryota; kingdom Metazoa; phylum Chordata; class Actinopteri; order Perciformes; family Hexagrammidae; genus Ophiodon; species Ophiodon elongatus. The sequence continues at coordinate 475,365 of JACSYO010000476.1, read as the reverse complement.
TTAAGAGAAGTGGATGCTGTGTTCCAAGATGGTGTCCCGTGCATTCAGTGAAAGTTGCTCACCAAGAACACACCAAAACGGTTTTTCAGGCTTTTTAGGCCCAAAGAGCATCCACCCTTGAGCTGTCCTCTGGCCAAGCCCAGTTGAGAGCAATTTCATTTCAGCTTGATCTTGAGATTCCAGAGGGGCTATTAATATTACTCATCTGACTCTTTGCCACTTGCCATGGTCAATGCCCGTGCTGTTCCTGAGCAACACAAGAAGAATAAGTTGTTCTTTTAAAAGTGTATTTGTATTGTTTGTGTTCTTAAATAAAAATAAATTGTCTAATTTTAACATGTTTATTTGATCTATTACTAAGAAAAACAACATCTACTCCCGATGTATGATACATGAGTAAACAAAAATGCAAACCCCGGAAGAAATAATTAGATGAAATGCTGGACATGATGAAAATAAAATCACTCATGGCAAGTAAAAATTATAATAAAAGACAATAGTGAGTCAAGACGATTGAATAAGTCAACTAACTTAGTAAAATTGTGAGAATTAAAACATAATGAAATAATTGAATGTGCCAAGTTGTCAATTATGATATTGTTATTTCATGGTTGAATGCACTTATTGTAAGTCGCTTTGGATAAAAGCGTCTGCTAAATGAAATGTCATTCAAATGTCTTGGATGAGTCAACACTCTGAAGAACAAATTGTAGGGAAGCAAGTCCCTAAGTCTGGCTTAATATACCAGTCACGTTTTACATCACTCCAAACTTAGTGCAAACTTTCCCTTTTGACTGATAAAAACATGAATGAGTACTGGCTCTGCAGGTCCGGAGTGTTGCGCTCGCCGGTCATGTGGTCGCGTGGTCTTGAATGACATGTTGGGCGCGCGGAGGCGTTCCCACCAGTCTGAACCAGAACCAGCGAACAGCGAGCGACTGGCTGCCAGCTAGCAAACAGAGCTCTGAACACTGAGCTAGCGAGACGATAGAAGAGGAAACTGGAACGCCATCACGGATTTCTTGTGGGACAAACGCACGGGCCTCGCTGCTAAAACGGTAAACACGACCCACGAGCCGGCTCGAGTCGCCGCGCGAGCCGCAGACCGACCGCGGGGTCGGTGCGACGGAGAGAGAAAGTCTCTGTTTTGCTAGCTGGTGAGCGCAGCTAAGCTAAGATGGCGGTCAAAGTATTTACGTTAGCGCACGTTAGCGGAGCAAGCTAACGGCCGGCGAGCGGCTCGGGTGTCAGTTAGCTGGAGTTTAAAGCTGTTGTGACTGTTGGCATGTTGTTATTTGAAAAGGGGACACGTTTAATGAGGACCTAATGTCTCCGTGTTCACGGACATGAGCAGCGTTAGTGTATTTAGCACTACAGGGAGGACGTGAGCGTTACACGTTAGCAACTAACCCATAGACCCGTTTTATGGACCGCAAACGGTGTTTAGTTGTGGGTCTGGTTGAGTTGAGCTGCTGGTGGCAAGACGGTAAAAGTAGTGCGAACACTTGTGTGACGCACCGCTGTGTCTACGCAGACCTGCGCTGGGTTGTGAACAGTTAACGTCACACGTGATCATGCAACAGGGTTATTAAAATGCATCCCTCTTCTCTGTTCACATACTTCGAGGCCTCTCGCTGCAGCTATTCGTGCACATATCTGTCGGCTGCACGCTTCATCTGTATGCTCGTAAAAGTTGGTGTTGTGTTTCTGTGGTTGGCTGTATTCAAATGTAACTGTTAGGTCTCCTCCACAACCAGGCTTTAAACCAAATGTCTTCACCAAGCCATTGTCATCAATCAACCCTTTGGATCTGAGTTTATCTGTGATGAACAATGTAGTTAACGCTTCTTATGCGTGTGAATGCGTGTGCTAAACAGGCATGTTTCAGGCTCGTTGTGCCGTTCATTTTTTGTTTCCTACTATTGCCCTCCACTAATCACCTGGTGTCTAGCAGTGGACAGCTGTCCCACTGATGTGAATATTTGTCAGGAAGCAAAACGTAAACAGGAGTAAATACTAAAAGGGATCTTCAATTGTTCCCCGTAGTTTTTAATTCAACAAGTATTTTATGAACTTCAGAGGGCAGTTTTTTAATTCTCGATTATGTTTTGTTTATCCAAATAATCCAGCAGATGCCTCACACTAGACGGTACTCGTCTTCGGACAGAGACAGTCGAAGCAGCTACCAAGAACGTTACAGAGACAGAGGGCGAAGAAACCGGCACAGAAGATCACCTTCTTACTCCTCCAGCAGTGACAGAGACCGAGACAGAGACAGAGACAGAGACCGGGACCGGGACCGGGACAGAAGGGGACGGGGAAACAGACAGGAAGGAAGCTTTGTGCGCTCAAGGAGGTATGTTTGTGTATAGTGAGACATAATTGGTTTAACTGTTACACTATAATTTTACATACCATGACAATCATTTTCTACCACAAGTACCAACTGCAGATCTTTTTCTTTTGGGGGGGGGGCGGGTGGGTGGGTGGGTGGGCGGGCAGGGGCAGGTTTGGTTGGTTGTCAGTCTTATGATGTATGCCTCTGTCCAATTATTCAGTCGTAGCTATGATAATCGCTCAACGGAGCACCGGCCATTTGACCGAAGATACTGCGAGGGATACAGACGCTTGGCTCAGAACCGAGATCAAGACCGCGACAGAGAAAGGGAGCCACATGGAGCCGCTGAAAGTTACTATCCACGCGACTTCACCCCAAACATGTACGACTACCGACGCGGCCGTGAAAGGGAGCGTGAACGGGAAGAGTCGTACCGGCGGAAAGGCAGCAGGCGTAAGCACAAACGAAGGCGGCGTAGAACCAGGTCCTATAGCCCATCCTCCTCGGTGAGTACAGCCAGTCCTGAGTTGGTGTTTTAACTCTCCTCATCCTCTCTCCTTCCATCTCTGTCTCTTCCAATCAGCTCTTTCTGTCTCTGTCTTTCTCTAACCATTTCTTCCACACAGCCCCTGGAATTGGTAAGTAGTAAAATCTTTATGATTTGTTTTCATCCTTTCAGAGGGGTTTTATTTTTTTTTATTATTTTGTAGGTAGGTTTTGCTGAAATTGGCCTTTCTTTTTGGCAGAGCATTTTCATTTTTATAGATACTTTTTCAGTAGTTCATTAATGATCAAGCACTAATTCTTGATGCTCTTCAGATACATGCTCATCACATTTTTCCTAACTTTTTTTTTTTTTTGAAAGCCTAGTTACACCTGGTCACACTTCATTCGTGTCAGTGGCCCTACCTTTCTTAAGATAGTGTATGTTGTCACTTCTTTTGTAAAAGGCCTAAATGCCTGTGGTAACAGTTAGGTGGCCACTTGTGAACTTTAGTGCAGATAGGCTGAAAAAAGTGAAAATGTTCTACCAAACACTGCAACATTTAGGTTGAAATAAAATGCAGACTTTTCTTAGAAATTATTGACATTTGAAATGTCTGAGATTTGTTGCATTTTTTTGTGTGGGTTGTATTTTACCGCACATGTGTATTAAGTAATATACATTTAAGTGATCAAAGGGTTGAATTTGGGGTAGTCTATATGCTGGGGGTTATCTTTAAATAGTACCTGCTTGATTACATATGGTCCTCTCTCATTTTATTTTCCATCTAGTTTGCTCTGAAAAGTCAACCTCATAAGTTTGCATTAGTTATATTACTGTTTTTATTGGTTTTTGCGTTGATGAATGGATATGCCAGTTGCTTCCTTGTTTGTAAGCAGCTATGGGTTAAGATAGAGGGAGGAGAGGAGCAGAGGACATCATGTAATCTTTGACTTGTTCCCTTGCACTATATCCCTATCGTTATATATTTCCTTCACGTGGTGTCATGCGTGAATCGCCCCATGACCACCAAATCCACCTACAACCACAACTACCACCAACACCACCAACACCACCCTCCTCTTCCCTCCTCGTCTACCTGTGCGGCCTGACGCCATTGCTGCGGCTGCCCCTGAAAATCCCCTGTTCCCTCCGGTCGTGTCATGACCTGCTGATGGCGGTTTGGGTGTGAAAACAGCGGAGCGACAGCCGGACGCGGGCACTGAGTGTGAGGGACGACGAGGAAGGGCACCTGATCTGTCGGAGTGGGGACGTCCTGCAAGAGAGATGTACTCACTGCCACTACTCTATCGTAACCATTCTCCATATGAGTATTAAAGCATAGAGCATTTACATGACATGGGAGTGCCTGATGATGATGATGCCTTGCTAGAATGCTCTTCGCTCTAGCTGAAATAGCAGGGTGGATTGCAAGAATGTTGAAGATTTTGAGAGGGACTAGATACCTTCTCCTTTTTCTTCTAGGATTTTAAGCTGTGGAGCATTTTCTGTGTTTCACAGGTTACTTGACTTTCCTAAACATAGAATCCCATTTCCAGACATCGTCTCTGTTGCGTTGCAGATTAAAACTCTGTTACAGTTCTATATCTGTAACTTAAGATAGCTATTTTCCACTATGAGGGTTTCAGGGATTTATTTTCTTTCTTTTTTTTCTTTTTTTTCGTAGACATCTAACATGCACATCACTTTTAATATCTTCCTAGTACAACCAGCGCACATTTAGATGGTGAATGTAACACGTTTGTCATTTTCAGTATCATGCAATGTTCAGTAGAAATACTAATCATTTTTTCTGTTTTACACAACACCCCTGTGTCCTTTGGGGCAAAAACAGCCACTTCTTATTTTCGATGACTGCAAATTGGTCATATTTACATATGCTCCCTTATTTCCTTCACATGTATCATAGTGCGATGCCCACAATTATCCTAGATTACCTCAAATTGTCTCAAGCCTGCCAGATTGGACAGGCAGCCATTTGAAAACGGGACGGGCGCTAGAATTGATACGCCTGTCTGCACTTTTGTATGATGTATTCCGGCTTAAGTCCACATGTCTAATGCTTTTGTTCTGTCTTTCCCCGCCCTCCTTCTCTTCCTTTTCTATCTGTGTTGTGTTGCAGATGAGATTGTCAGCACTTTGGGGGAAGGCACCTTTGGAAGGGTGATGCAGTGCATAGACCATCGCAGGTATGTATCAGTTGACACTGAAAAGCTGTCATCTGCTCACTCTGCTTGATTTTTTTTTTTTATTTGTGTCGTGCATTGCGAGTAAGAATTCAGCCTAATGAGATCAGGGAAATAACATTTAACCATTGTTTTCCACCTTTACAGTGGTGGTTTTAAATGTGAAAAAAAGCTACATCAGATTTTCTACAGCTTTGAAGGTTTTGTTCTTCTCCCTGCTGCCTTTGTTGATAACATGGTGCAGTCTACTGTAGGCAAATTAGTGATAGTGCTCGAAAAGTACAGCAAGCATTTTCATGGTCAGGGCCATAAGAAAGTGACACTTGCAGATTCTTTGTTCATGACTGGTCACCAACTGAAGCTGCATTATCAAGATGCTTTTTGCAAGCAGGGACTTCTCGTATTCCCATCATATACTGTAACTATTATGGATATCAGAGACTTCTCTGTCAAGGACCATGTTAAGTTTTATGTGTTTACTGTAAAGTTAAATCATGTCACTTTTGTGCCTGGAATTCAGTAAGGCCCTTTTCTGGGACTCAAGTGAGGTATAAATACAAATGCACTGCAAGTTTTTTTAATTTTGCTTCATACTATCATGTGTTTCACAGGGGAGGAGCCTCTGTTGCTCTGAAAATTATCAAAAATGTGGAGAAGTACAAGGAAGCAGCTCGTCTGGAGATAAATGTACTGGAGAAGATCAATGAAAAGGACCCTGATAACAAATTGTGAGTTTTGACTATTGTGGCACTGCAATTAAATTAACCTTCAACCCTGCCTGAACCAACACCACTTTCATTATTAGAGCTTGGCGATAAACCTAGAATTTTACCAATACTCACATTAGGTGTCACCAACACCGTTTTGCTGTTCAATAGAAGCCTCATTGTTTCCTGGCAGCTTTCATCAGTTACCAAGTTGTGCTCGATTAGTCTCTGTAAAAATATCAACAAGTATCTTGTTTATCTTGCAGCCTGTGTGTACAGATGTATGACTGGTTTGACTACCACGGTCACATGTGTATCTCCTTTGAGCTGCTGGCGCTCAGCACCTTCGACTTTCTAAAGGAAAACAACTACCTGCCCTATTCAATTGGTCAGGTCCGACACATGGCCTACCAAATCTGTCTTGCTGTGAAGTGTAAGTTTTTATTTTTAATGTCCTTTATTTGGTTTTAGTACAAAGGAAACTTTTATGACCGGGGAGTTAAGAATGAAGTGAATGCAACAAATGTACTGTATTTCTCAACACAGTGCTAACAAGTAAAAGCAACTATGTTCAGTGTAGACAAAGAGACTCTCATAACTTGAATTTATGTGTTTTTGCGTTCAAGGATTTTTGTCTTAATGCCCCTAAAATAAGTGTAGTTTTGCAACAAACACGCCATTACTCAAATGATGTGTCTCCACCAGTTACATACAAGTTGCGTGGCTATAGTATAGGTGCGTTCACACCAAACGCGGCGCGAATCTTCGCGGCGCATCATTCGCGTGGTGTGTTCACACAAAGCGTTGCGAATATTCACAACGCCGGACTATTTGTGGTTGTTTCGCTTTTTCGCACTCGACGCGCCGCCGGAGAGGGCACGTGGCTTATCTCCGTGGAAATAGTTCCTTTCTGCCATCCACCGTGGAAGAAATAACCACTAGTTCTGCTTTGTACATGTTGTGGAAGTCCCACAAACGTTGGAACATCAAACGCCCTCATGTCTGGGTTCATAACATCATCCGTAGTCGCACGCAGCTTCTCTAGGAGCTGCGTCTGGAGGACTTCCTCTTCCAGACTATCGACTTCTCCTTCATAGTTTCTGATCAGCAACGGCAGGACGGCGGTGATGACGGGCGGAGCTTCTCAACGCTGATTGGCTTTCGCAACTCAGCGTCATGCGAATTTTTCGCCAGAGTTGAAAAATTTCAACTTGTGCGAATAAGCGAATTATTCACGTCACGTCATTCGCCGAGTTCGTGTGTTTTCGCGCCGCGTGATTTCGCGCCGGGCGATTTGCAAAAGAATTCGCTTTTTCGCAACCATTTCGCGTCTGTGCATTGACTTTGTATGTAATCTGGTCGCGCGAAAAATTCGCGCCGCGTTTGGTGTGAACGCACCGTATGTCTCTTTATTAAGAATTACAGTCTCAAATATGATGTGGATTTGTACTATTACAGATGTTTTTATCACACCTCTTTTTTATTTATTACACCATATCTATATTATTATTATCATCATTATACATCGTCTATTCTAATCTGAAAGGAATGAATATCAGCACACTGCATGAATAACCACTTTACTCATGTTTCTTCTCTTTAGTTCTCCATGACAACAAGCTGACGCACACAGACTTAAAGCCTGAGAACATCCTATTTGTCAACTCAGACTTCACAATGTCCTTCAATGTCGAGAAGGTAAGAAGCAATAGATAACAAAATGAAAAACATTGGCATAGCAGGTCGGTTCCAAACTGATGAAATACCACTTTTTCTATGATACTAAACATTGTTGAACTTTTGTTAAAGTGTTGCTAATATAAATTGCTGAGAGGTCTCCTCTAACCCGCAGCTGCAGGTTAAAATAAAACTGCTGGACTAAAATTTTCCATGAACCAGCGCTACTTACAGACACTGTTTACATAATACTTTGTAGGAAAGTCCATCAAAACTCAACTGTTCTGAGAAACACTGTGTTCTTTCTTGCAGAAGCGAGAAGAGCGGACGGTTAAGAGCACGGCAGTTCGTGTGGTGGATTTTGGCAGTGCTACTTTTGACCACGAGCACCACAGCACCATTGTGTCCACTCGGCATTACCGGGCCCCTGAGGTCATTCTAGGTGAGCATGAGAACACTACTTCTCAGAATGGATTTTATGATTATTTCAACCTATCTCAGTTCCAATTAAAATAGTCTCAGACAGGGGAAATCGGTTTGTTTTAGTCGGCACAAGTCGGTTGTCCTTCCCACTTTGCTCTGTCAACAAAAGATTTACCTGCAAGTTGTTGTAGAAACAGGATGCGTTCCACAAGTTGATACAAGCACAGTTCAGTATTTCTGCAAGTCGTTGTCTCCTCTTTGCATCCATCATATACTCACATTAGGTTTGCCGATTTTAAAGAATCTAATCTAGAAAGTGCTGCTTGAGTAATTCAGAAATTATGTCATCACATGGTTTCTCCAGCAGAGTGCACTACCACTCACAATACAGTGACAGGCTGCATTACAAATACCAACAGGTGTAATATTTGCTTTTTGGAACAGAAAACCTAACCAACCACGCAGACCAGCACTAGGCTGTAGGCGGGCATGATGGGAAATGTGGGTCGTCCCGATTGCTACGATTGGGTAGGGAGGTCACACTATCCTCATCATCATCACTTGTTTAAGCCTATGGCATTTTACACTGCTTAATTTAGCCTAGCAGACTTTTCCTTACTCATAGCTCTTATACTCTTACTTGTTTTTAAGTCGGTGTATCTCCCGACAGAACCCCACAGTTGAATTTTAGCTTTATTGAAAAAGGCCAGCTAATATTGTAAGCAAGGGTAACAAGTTAAGGGATTGGAAAACGTTTGAATGCTGTTGCTCTGCTCTCACAAAGCTCTGCTCTCAGTGAGACACAGAAGAGGAAAGGAGAGAAACTAGCGTGGCAATAAAGACTCACAATGAGCTGAAAATAAATTGAGTGCACATAGTTAAATTAAAATATTTAATTTCTTTCTGTTGGGCAATGTTAGGGGAAAGACTGAAGTTTATTGTTAAACTGTAAAATATTTGGCCCAGTTAATGTAAAGAGTACCAATTGACACAACACCATTTTAGCCTCTGTATTTATGCCCTCCAGGTTCTAATCTTTTCTTGGCTTTCTGTAGCTTAAAGGCAGTCATTTGAACAATTTTGTATGATGTTGGCACGCATCGACTCCCGTCTGGATTAGTCTCCACATATGACACATTTTCATGCCTCCACGCCGGCGACAGCCAGAAGCATTATGTATTCGGGTTGTCCGTCCGTCCTTCAAAAAACATGTTTGGTCATAACTCAGAAACAGATATGCTATTTATGACAATCTAGGTTCAGGCTCAAGGACGTCCTGTGGTCCCGGGGCCCAAAAAAATAGGATCGGGATGGATAAAACTACATTTTGGAATGAAATTCATATTTCAAACAAGAGTTGAAAAGTTAATGGATTGGCAATGAAAGTTACTTTTTGTGTCGCACACAGTTCTTATTCACCTTCTTTGACAGCATGAACACACACAAACACACCCAAGTCAATGTGACGAGCTTGCTAGTATTAATGCTAACGCTACAAGTTAGCTAATGTTAGACTGTTTGACTGTAACGGTAACATTACAGTTAGCAGCCGACGTCTGTGTTTACAGTGAGTGAACTGACCATAACGCTGCGTTAACTATAAGGAGTCCAAACCCCCACAACAGCAAAATCATGTTACTACTTACTTACGACGACGATGATGATGATGATGATGACGATGACGATGACGATGATGATGATGATGATGATGATGATGATGAATGATTTTAACTTAGGATAATGTCGAAAAACAGATTTGAAATTTGGGGAGATCCACATTCATTTCGGTACAACTTAAGTTGTATTTCGGGACGGTTCTGGGAGGATGGTGAAAACGGATAGTTAAGGGGCCGGGGATGACAATTTCACACAAATGTTCAATAGGATAAAATGATGAAGCGATGACGTTTTGGACAGACATGGATGTGAACTGCAACTTGACCAGTTGGCGGAGGCGTACCTCCACAAAGTAGTTATTCTAGTTGATGTTTTAATTTATTCAATGCATGTGGTCGTCTCTCAGAGCTGGGTTGGAGCCATCCCTGTGACGTGTGGAGCATTGGCTGTATCCTGTTTGAGTACTACCTGGGCTTCACCTTGTTTCAGGTACAGTTGCCCCCTAATGAAGCCGAGACTTTGGCCTCAGTCAGACCTCATTCAAATGAGAATTGTTGGTCAGTTATGGTCAGCTAAGGCCACTTTAGGACTTTTCTACTTTGATATTTGTTAGCTCTCACTGTGTCTTTGAAGCTATATGCAGCAGCAGAACCAGCAGTAGTTAAACCCTGATTATCTTCTGAATTGGTCTTTATCTCTGTCTGTTCCTCTTTCCTGCTGAATCATGGTTGTGCATTTCATATTTCTTTCAGACTCATGACAACAGGGAGCATTTGGCCATGATGGAGAGAATCCTAGGACCAGTGCCCTCGAGGATGATTCGTAAGACGAGGTGAGAGAACATACAAATAAAAAGAGCCTGTAACGCACATTAGTACAACTCCTTTGAAAATACAAAACAACATGCTCACTGAACTCTGAACCTTCTCAGAAAGCAGAAGTATTTCTACCGTGGCCGTCTGGACTGGGACGAGAGCTCCTCAGCGGGGAAGTACGTCAGAGAAAACTGCAAACCCTTGCGGGTAAGAGGGATGGATGTGGAGTGGGAAAGGATGAAATATGATTATCAGGACTGAAACATGAAAATGGTGCTTGTACTGTAGGAACGAAAGCTTTTTTTATTTTTCATGAGACTATGTCAGTATTCCTCTTACAGTCCGTTTCTTCTTTCCGCTGTCAGCGGTACTTGCTGTCGGAGGCGGAGGACCACCACCAGCTGTTTGACCTCATCGAAAGCATGCTGGAGTACGAGCCCTCCAAGAGGCTGGTGCTGGCCGACTCACTCAAACACCCTTTCTTTGAGAACGGGACGATTAGCGAGGCGGGAAGCAGCAAAAACTGGGAGGGCAACCGGGACATCAGCCGGTGACCCATGAGCCTCCAAAGACTGAATGACAGGGGAGATCAAGTCTTTTCTATACGGAGCAGGTGAACTGTTGAATTAAACGGAGCTGCTGGTGTTTTCTGTCGTTTGTCATTAAAGCATGGACACCTTAACTTCTCGCTCCTCCACCCTGCTCCTCTGACGTCCACCTCTGCAGCCACAAGCGGCATGCTTCTGCAGCAGAGAGACCAAAAATAACCCGCGAAAGACTGGAAGAGAGATGAAAAGAATAAATCTTTTATAGCCGTCACAGCCTGAATAGAGGACAATTATATGGAAGATTGTTTGTACCCAAAGTAGCCCTCTATGCAGCTCCTGTCTTCCTTTTGACTTCCGAACTACCTTCCGTCCGCCCGACTATTATTTTCATCAGCATGAAGAAATCCACATAATAATCCACATCCATAAGGAAACAAACACTACAAAACCGGTCACACAAAAACTCAGTTTCGGAGAAGAAATGTCTTCCTGTTCTGAAGTCTAAGGAAAGGGTAAAAAGGAGATGGAGCTGTATGCAGCGCAAGTCCTCACTCACATGATTCTAAACACGGAGACATGCAAGATATTCTATTATGCTAACATCAAATTGAATGTCATATTTCCTTGGAATTTGCAAGTATCCCCAGCAGAGACGAACGTCTCGGGTTTTTTGTTTACGTTTTTGTTAAGTGAACACTTGCTTTGCATATCATTTTTCATGTTTCTGTTTGTATGTCGAAAAGGATTCTCCCTTATATGGAGACTCTTGCCCTTAATCTTGAGTTGATGGGTCTATTATTATTTGCCAATGAGATGATAATGGTGATGGACACACCCCACAACACACACAGGCCTCTGTGGTCTGTCTTATTGATGGTTATGTTTCTTACGTTATGCAATGCTTTGTGTGTGTGTGTGTGTGAGTGTATGGTGGGAGTGAGACGTTAATGTTTTGCTTGGTGAATAGCTCAGCATTAGTCATGGGGATATTCTTGCGTACTTTTAAACACACAAAACATAAACTGCCTTTTCCGCGTGTGATCTGGTCAGACCTGAAGTCTCATTTAGGTGAAGCACACAGCTCCTGGTTGTAGCCAATGAGCCACACACACAACTCCTGTTGCCGGTATTTATTTGATTTATAATAGGTCATAATCCCCGACCCCCCCCCCACCTGTACATGACTTGTTTTTTTGTTTTTTTTTGTATGAAATTAAAGCGTATAAAACTGTATATATGTACGATTGTGTAGAATTAAAGTTAAGTCCTCCTGACCAAAGGCTTATGGTGCTCTCAGTATCGGGTTTGGCCTCTGGTAGCTGAAGGGAGGCGCTCTGTCTTTACATACCATCACTGTGTCTGAGTCCATCTCTTATCTCACTGACTAATGCCGCTGCTGGATGATGTTCAAGAGTCAGGCGTGTCTAGAATGCGTGAAGGTGGTGTGTACACTGTTCTATTTAAAAGTGAACTCGTGAATCGGTCTTTAAAAAGGAATACAGATAAATATATTGCTTGAAGAAAATTAACATTACTTAACTTGTATTGACAAAAATAGCTCATTTTTCACTCCATTGTCTTTCTAGGAAGTAGCTCAGGCCTGCAGACCAGCATACAGTTAGGTTACGATATTCATATGTTGAATTTGTTGCCAAAATCTTAGCTTTTCCCCCCTCTGATTGACAGGTCTTAAAATCTTGTTTTTATTTGTGAAACTATTTTTGATTTTGTTGGTAAGTCCCCTTGGTGTTCACATGTACAGGTATTGTATGCTTCCTCTTCTACTTAATTTCTTGTGAGTTAATTAATTAAGGTTGGGAACTAATCTCTCTCTCTCACTTCCTTCCAAAACTTAAGTTAAGCTGTCGGGACAGGTGGAGTGGAAACCGCTGAGGATCTGCTGCAACAGGTGTATCGACGCCTCGTCACGTAAGCGTTCCCATCTGTCCGTAAAGTACCGGTGCGATGTTCACCTCACTCACTGTCCCCATTCTTTCTGGGCTCTATTGCCCTAAATATTATCTTCATCTGTAGGCATTAAGACCAGATATTGGTAAACACTTGGTCAGAAGTGTACTTAAATTGACACCGTAATGCTGGGCCCCTTGGGGCCCCTTAGGGTTAGTGGTCTGGGTCAGACTTATGACCTACTATATTATATACTATACTTTTCTATGGCAAACTATACTATGATATTTATGGAACACTATATTATAACTTTTTAATAACATACTATACTGGCTGGAGGCATTCTGTGTTCAAGTTCTCGGTACTTGAATCCCATGTTGTGAACGTGATATCTCAGGAACGCCTGGAGGAAGTTTCTTCAAATTTAAACATCCACTTGGACTCAAAGATGAACTGATAAGAATTTGGTGATCAAGGTCACTGTGACCTCCCAGAGCAAGTTTTTGGCTAATTACAGCTCCTCGCTAATGTCTAACAGGATAAAATAGTGACTTCTTTGGACAGACATGGATGTAAGCTGCAGCTTCACTGGTTGACCTTCCATGGCCTACTTCACCTCAGATGACATACTATACTGTCTTTTTATGACATACTCTACTATGACTATTTATGGCCTGCTGTACTGTGGCTTTTTTTACTTTTTTGACATACTATACTCTGACTTTATTGACTTTCTATGACACGATACCATGGGTTTTAATGACTTTATGACATAATACAATGACGTTTGTCATTGACAGACTGCACAAATTTTACGACATACTGTACTGCGACTTTATTTTGACATACACTATATATTTTTTACTTTGAAATACTATACTATGACTTGTTTATTTTACTCTTTTTTTTTTTTTCTTTTTTTTTTACATACTTTACTGACTTATTTTGGCTTTTTCCGACATACTATACTACGTATGTACTATAACTTTTTTCCCACATTGTTTGACTTTTTATTTTTTATTTTTCAACATGCAGTACTATGATTTCTTTTGACATACTATACTATCCTATGACTTTTACTTTTTTGACCTACTATACAACTTTTTTTTTTTACCTTTTTCGACATACTATAAAACTTTTTGACATACTATACTATGGCTTTATTTTTAATTATTTTTGACATGCTATATGATGACTTTTTTTGTCATACTATTCCATGAAAACATTATTACTGGACCACTAACGGTATACAACAGGATACACTAATGAACATTGGAGAAGGATGCCTGGGGAGAGGACCTATAAAAGACCCACGGCTGACGTTGAGGACCACTGAAAGCCGAGTAGACTGTAACGGGAGGAGAGCCGAGGTGGAAGCTAAACTAACCCAGAACAAAACCCAAGTTTTGGGTCGTAGGAAAATTCAGACTAACCCAGCAACGGGAGGCCGGTGACTATTGTGCCCAAATGTTAACAGAATCCAGGATCAAGCTGCACTTGACAGGAAGACTTCAGGACTCCATTGTGATGTCAGGAGGTGGACTCTGTTTACATTGATGACGCTTGGTGTTTTAACATAATTACGTTCATGGACTGTTGGCTGTTTTCTGGCACTTCAATTTTTAATGTCAAGATATCGGCCATATTATTTGCAAAGAGAATGGCTATGACAATGCTGCTCCTGATACATATTTAAAAAATCCACAAGAATGCACTATGGTTTTTGTCATGTTTGTCGTGTGCAGCAAATGAGTTAAAATTGCATTTAGTTGTAGAACCCGGTGTTATATAATCACAATAAATTAACCTTAAATCTTTAAATCATTGAATGACCTTTCTGACTTTTTTCATCATACTATGACTTAAAAACTTTTCGAAATACTGTACAAGGTTGTTTTACTTTTCAACATACTATACTATAACTTAAAACCTTAAAAAAAATATACTATAATACAACTTTTTAAACTTTTGTCTTAATGACATTTTACTGTACTGACTATCTTTTGATGACATACTACAATGACTTTTGATGACATTCAATACTATGACGTTTGACACTATTGATTTTTTTTGGCATACTATACATGCTACATTATGTATTTGTCATGGCTTTGACATACTATACTGTCTTTTTTATGACGTACTATACTTTGACATACTCTATGACTTTTCTTTAATGACATACTATACTGACATTTTAATGAAAATACTGTACTATGAATTTTGACTTTCCTGAAGTTGAGACTGTGACTTTTGAACTACGACCAGCCAGCCTATTTGAATTCAAACCTCTAACTGTAAACACAAGTTTATACAACTGGCTGTTCCTGGACCGTTGTTAATGAGATAAACTCTTACGTCTTCAGCTAATCTTGTTTGAGGATCAGGGAGTCGTCAGTCAAATCCCCATAAGACCAGACGGTGACGGCGGTGTACAGACTACATGTACTGAAGTACTGGAAGCAATGCAACCAATGGATACTACCAGCTGATTGTGTCTACAGGAGATACCACTCGCAGGTGAGTACAGTGAATTGTGTTCATTTGCACAGAAACCAGACGGATTTGTAGAAGACTGAGTTGATTTAAGATGCCAACTGTAAATGTAGGGAGATGACATTCAGGATATTGCTGTACGTGACCACAATTGTTATTCTTTGTTGCAGATAAAACCCTCATTCCTGGTTTGAAAGTAAAGAAAAGCCACAAAGCAGAGTTTTGGTCCTGGACTTTGAAAGAGTCAAGAGTATAACCCCGTGAGCTTTTCACAGAGCCTGGGGAATCCCCTCCTGCCACTCCACACAAACAACATCCCCACGAGACGACTCTCGAAATGGATTCCCTGATGTCGCTGGGCGCCCCTCTGAAGCAGTTCACCAGCTGTGTGTCAGGGAAATACACCTCCAGCAAGAGAAGGGCCAAGGGGAACCAGTCGGTCCGCAGAAGCAGCTTCACCCGCCGGAAGAGCGTCAGTCGGAGGAGAAGCCTTCCCTGCAGCAACCAGAAAGTCCCCGAGTCCTGGCTCAGACTGTACCAGGACGACCTGAAGAGAGAACGGTAGGGCAACACATTTATTCACGGCAACAACACAAAAAAATCTGATGTTTTTAAACCATCATCAGCTCTAAAAACAAGCATTCTAGTCTCTTAAACAGATATGTTGTCACCCAGTGATTTATCCATTGCGCTAATAATTGTTGAATGGTTTTAAAACTTTTCCGACAGTGTGACAACTCATTAGGAAATTCAGTTATCCAGCTGAGACGCTTGGCACAGGCATATTTGTATTAATGAGGATGAGGCTGTTCCTCTCATGAATAAGCTGCTTGCCCATGTGGCGTTCCTAATGTTGCTCTGTGCCGTTTGCCAAAGGAAACGTCAGCAGGACGTGCTGGCCAAGAAGAACGCAGAGCGGACGGTTAGAGGAACTCACTTCAGGAGCCACCACTGCCTCCCAAGGGTAAGGGGATGATAAAATCAAAAATGACAAAGAAATATATATATGTGTATAGTACAATCATCACCTCCTCCTCCACGTGCAGCAGACCACCGCTGCCAGAAAACCGGCCCCAGTGAAGGACGAGT
Source organism: Ophiodon elongatus (assembly GCA_016806645.1). NCBI lineage: Eukaryota > Metazoa > Chordata > Actinopteri > Perciformes > Hexagrammidae > Ophiodon > Ophiodon elongatus. The sequence continues at coordinate 459,056 of JACSYO010000476.1, read as the reverse complement.
CCTTCTTCGGAGCCTTCCAAGGCCTCAGTCTGGATGGACTGCTGGGAGACGGCAACGGGTCTTCCGCTATCTCGATGCCTGCTGTTGGTGGAGGAGATCAGTGCAAAGTTATGTGAGACCAAACGTTTGAGGACAATCAGACTGTTCAAATGATCCGAATGCTCAAGAGTCTTGAAGGACAAAGGGAAGATGTTTTGAGTTGAAAACAGAGGCTCAGACCTGTAACCCAAGAGAAAAGGGAAACTGATTTGGCTAAATGTCTTAATTAGTTTTGTTCTCGATTCCTTGATGGCTGTTTTGCATTGAACTCTGTTTAGTCTTTGTAAGGTTTCTGTCTCCTTGTTTGCTTTTTTTGAAAAATGAATTCATTAAAGTAAGCAAATCTGACATGTTGGCCTTGCATTTTATTGATCCAGTGTTGTCACTCCTGAGCTGCTTCCATTATGTATTATAATTTGAAATCCAAAGCAGAAACTAAACAAGATAATTGGATTTTATTCAACATAAATAAGAAATGTGCAACAAATACCAGTCAGATGTTTTCATTGACAGTATTTAAATGAATACATTCAGGACATGCAGAACTAAGACACAAAATGCAAAACCTGCATTTGTACGGTAGATTTATTTATTTTAACTGCACGACGGTCCAGAAATATTTTCCTGTTCTGCTCCGTAATGACAGCATATCTTAAGGTTGTGTGTGTGAAAGCTGTCGGTATTGTACCTGCATGGTAGCATCTATAATTACAACCAGATTCCCAAAACCAATGCCACATACTTTTAGATATCTAGTCATACCTACCTGTTAACGCCTGCACATTTTCAACTCAGCTTTGAAGACCAATGTAAGGGTAGGCTTTTTAACACCAAGCTTTATTTAGTTAAAAAAAATAAAGAACAAAAAACAATGACAAAACCACATATTTCAGTTACGGAAGAGGAAGATCCATAATTTCTCTTTCTTACATGAGGCAGGTATGATCTCTGGGTCCAGATCACAGATATGTACATTAGAAAACCAAGTACAAAACTACGTTTGTCAGGATGAGGAAGTTTTCGCACGACAAGTAATCCCAATGACTGTGATGACGACTTCACAGTTGATTGCAGACGAGGAGGTGAGCACACACAGAACTGGGTGTTTTATAACAGTGGGTTTAATCTAAAAGTCCCGTTTAGCGGCATCATTCCCTCTGTTCCATCTTGACTTTCGGGGGCTTGAGGAAGGACCGGTTCTTTTTTTCCTTGCTCTTTTTGCCTTTGGCCTGGAAGGTCCTCCAACTGTCCACACGCCCATCTCTTGTTTCCTGGCAAAATGTGTCACCAAAGAATGGTCATTTAAGAAATGACAAAAACGCAATCATGTCTCAATTTAAAAGTCACCGCAGTTGTGGAGGAACGCACCTCGAAGTTTTTCTGCCATTCTCTCTCCCGCTTTGCTTTCTCTGCCGTCTCAATTTCTTCCTCTCTTGCCCTTTTCCTGATAAATTAGGAGGAAAAAAAGAATAAACTAAAGTTACCACCTCACAGTTGTATGTATGCCGCTACGCTAAGTCAAGTTGCAGTCTACATTGTCTAAAATTACTTCATCATTTAGCTATTAACTAGACATTTGTTTTAAATTTTCATATTTAACATACAAATTGTTGAATTATGGACAAAAAACGGGTTTCATGACGTCACAGCAACCTTGACCTTTAACCTCAAATTGAATCAGTTCATCCTTGAGTGCAAGTGGACGTTAGCGCCACAGTTGAAGAAAGTCTCTCGAGGCGTTCCCGAGAATGGGACGCATGCGAGGTCACAGTGACCTTGACTTTTGACGCCAGAATCGAATCGATTCATTCTCGAGTCCAAGCGGATGTTTGAGGCAAATTTGAAGAAATTCCCTCCAGATATTCCAGAGGATTGTATGTATGTACGTACAGACGGACAACCCAAAAACATAATGACCACAGCTGTACGGCATAAACATTCATGACATTCTGAATTAACTGCTTTTCTGTTCTGATCAGATATTAAGAGTCATGATTCAGATGTTTGAATAAGAAGGCGGGTTACCATCTTTTTAATCCTTAAGAACAACAAAAAAAACAACATGCTGTGTGAGTCATTTACCTTTCATGCATGTCCTTTGCTTCCCTTTCCTTCCTCTTTATTTCAAGCTCTGCGAACAGCTTCATGGTCTGTTTGTACACGGCTTGCTTAAACTGGAAAAGCACAAGTGAAGTCTTGTATAACCTTTAACTGGTAGCATGACAAATATTTGCTATATTACCATTGTGTTTGTCTAAAAATAAATCAACCTATAAAAAAAGACAATGCTTTAATGTTTTGACAGCTATAACCAATAACACCACTTACTATCTTAGACTGAAATCGTAATAGATCTCGCTCTTATTCTTTTTAAAACACTTATGTCCCGGTATTTTTTTCTATAACCGACTCACCATTTCAGGGTCGTCCTCCTCCATGTCCAATGACTTCCCATCCTTCTTCAACTGTTTCTTTTTCTCCTTCACCTGTTTGGGAGCACATGTTGGCCAGATATAAAATGTTAAGACAAATACAGTTCCTCAGGAGAGCCGAGTCACACGGAGGCAAGATGCCTTGAATGTTTGAATGGTGAGGAAACGTGTATAACTCACGTTGTGCTCCACATATTCCTGTCCCGCATGGACCACATCTAAGGCTCTCTTCCTCTGTTCCGGTTCCAGCAGGAGTTTGTATGCCTTGTCCACCGCTAGAACAGTGAGACAGTCAGGTGAAACTAAAGTTTCGCTTTCCACCTACCGACAGCATGCGCAAAGGAAGAAGCTGGACGTCCTATTTTACGGTCTCTATTAACATCAGCCAAAACACAAATTGGGCAAAATGAAACAAGTTTAGTGACAGCAGATGTTTATTAGCAACATAAAAGTGGTCTGGGATGTAAGGAATGTACCTTCAAAGGCTTTCTGTGCTCTGATTTGATCATCCTGATTTTTGTCTGGATGCACCAAAATGGACAACTGCACAGTTCAAAAAAGAGATCAAATATTAGGAATTAGGAAACAAATAACATTATTGCACTATCACCAAACCAGCAGGCAAGTCACGTCGTCACGGAGGAGACTGATAAAATATAATTATAATTTATTTTCCGCTCACCGCCCGAAATCTTTTCTTCAATTCATCGTCTGTTGCCTCAGCATCAATTTGCAGCACCTGGAAATGATGTGAACATTGTTAAGCTTATTCAACACAGGTATGTTTATCCAAAGAGAGAATCGAAGATAATTATTATGCGGGAATCAAATTGTTATGAGAGCAATGGTGGCTCATACGTTTACGAGGGCTTGATAACAGCATATTTGTCGGCCTATTGTAAATAAAAATCCATCCAAAAAGATCAACACAGTATTTGTTTTGCTGCTTTTGATGGGTGGAGTTCTTCCCTTTTTCTCCAATACCGTTTTGGGAAACATATATGGTTGCAACATTACGCAAGTGACAAAAAAATAAAATAAAATTCTGACCTAAACGTTATAAGAATATAATTTCAATCGATTTAACTCCACTGCATTGATCAATCAAGCTAGTCGTTTATTAAGTAACGATGTATTTTGTATTATTACTTTTGAGATATACACATTTAATATCATTATAAATCAGTAATAAATATATATATATAGTAATCGCCTATTAATCAAACTTACCATCAGGTCCAACAACTTGGTGACATTCATAAACATAACAATAACAATAAACACAATCACCAATGATGAAAGGACTGCATAGGTGGTCCACTTACCTCAAAGGGGTTGAGATTGAAGTAGGACGCACCGGGTCTGAGCAGTCTCTCGATCTGCTGCTTGGAGGTCAACACAGAGTCTCTCTTCTCGATCTGCTTCACCTGTCACAGACACAATGGCAACTTTCAAAACACACCCGAGTCTAAATGCAGAGTCCACCTGAACGCTGCGCTGCCTGGTGGGGTTTTCACCAGGAGGACGTCCAGGCTCAGCCAGCATCCAGGAGAGACGTGTGGTCAGACAGGAGGCGGCTCTGCGGCTCCTCTGGGAGTCGGACCTCATTCATTCGACAACCATGAGACTCAGACTGAGCCAAGCGGAGCCTCAGACTCAGACTGAGCTGCTAACGTCACATGGAGGGCTACAACCAGCCGCCCTGAGACCCATTGGGCATTAGGTGACTTGTGGGAGTCGAGAAAAGGAAAACAAAAACAAAAAAAGACACGGGCGATCTTCGGCGGTGTCCTTACAAACACCCGAGTGACGCGTCTGCCCACAGCACGTCTCTGTAGTCGTTAGCTCCTTATCGTTAGCTGACGGTAACGTCCGCGAGGCCCCCGGGGGACCAGCGCGAGAGCTGTGGCGCAACTTCGGCTCGCGCACGGAGAGCGAGCGACACTTTAGAAACACACACACACTCTCACAGAAGCCGTATCGTACCTCCGTGTAAAAGTTTTGAAATAATTCATCCGACACATTTTCGGTAGAAGGTTCTCCGCCGGCAGCCGCCATCTTCCCCCCCGATTTACATGTGACGTCGGAGCGTCACGTGACCATGCGGTCTACTTAATGCAAATCGCTTCGCGGCGCCTCCAAAGGGAAGGAGAGCTTCATGAATGCCTTCAACGTTATTGTTACGTCGAGAATAGTTCATGACAACTCCAGGCGACGTTAGAATGGCTCGTTGGTTTTCGTTTCATGGTGTTAAATGGAGAAAAATGGCGGGATAATAAGTGTAATCGTGCACAGAAAGGCTGTATTTGTCATCAATTTAACTTTAACTTTGTCGGGAGAAATCGCAGATTTATATACTCTGAAGTTCGTTTGGATCCACACATGTCATTTATAGACCAACCAGAAGAACAGAGGCTTGCATTGTGTTTCCTCCATCATCCTATTTACTGCTGCATTTTTGTGCAGGTGGGGACAGACACAGTGAACCAGGATCGGTACAGGTAGACCACTGAGGTTACAGTAGTCCACCCATTAGGTTTGCAATAAGAAACATGTTCATCATTTACTCTAGGAACCACTACTGAACTCCATGATGAACTCCATGACGTTGCACTAAATCCCAAATGACTTCCATTTTGAAGACCCCAGTAAAAGTTGTGCACATAGTTTTTAGATTATTTATCACAAGGTCTGTGTGAACAGACATACATACACAAACACACATTTACTTGGGTATTAACATGTATTGAACAATCAAGAGCAACAGATAAATTCCCTTGACATTAATCATTATTTAAACTGGATAAGGAAGGAGCAGTCTGCCTGATGGAGCTCTTGATTATGACATGTCCATCAACTGTATCCTCTTACGCTTCTGGAGCAAGTGGAAAGACATTAACCATTAGAATAAAAGGCATTTCTCAAGACTTCCAAGTCTAATGCACTCCTCTTCTGAATCCCAGGTATGGCTGTGACAACGTTTGTTTAAAAAATCAAAAAAACGTTTTAATGTGACGTTTACATCAATTGAGACTTGAGAAGTTGGTCCAAGCAACAAAAATACAAGCCCAACCTTCCTCCTATACAAGAGTAGCTACACTAATCCAAAAGTATTCCTCACCTGTGAAGTCCGCTGAGCTGGGAACAGGGAAGCGACTTTGTGTTCCCATGAGCACTGGACCTCAAGTGTACAGTCCAGTAAGCAGTTCACTCGGAGGGATGGGAAACCCAGCGACGATGCTGGCTGGTTGAGGACGGTCTCCTGACTCTGAGCTAGAAGAGGGCCACACAGATGAGGGCATGTTGACAAATCTTGGTCAATCAGCTTCTAAGCATCAACATGACCAGAGACAGACTGTATTGTCTTTAACATGATGCAATGTATTGCATCATTACTGGGGGAAAAAAATGAATTTGCCGGACTTGTGCCTGGATACAGAGTTAATATTCTGAAAACTAGCCCTAAACCTTACAGAACAAATTGGCTAGTAAAGAGGTCATAACATCAAATATTATGTTCCAATTGATATAAAAAATGTAAAAGTAAAAACATGTTGTAAAAGTAGAAACATGTTGAGACCTTCTGAGCATTAGTACAGATAATGAACAATCTTACCAATCAGTCCCTTCCATTTGTGTGAACTCATTCACATGGATGGGGGCAGCTCCTTTACTGCCTGGTGACAAGAGGCAACATATAAAGACACAGTTCTGACATGAGAAACTGGAAAAGGAAACGCCAGCATTTTATGGCACTTCAATACAAACCAAAATGTGTGATACAATAAGCTTTCTGACGCAACACTGTGCTCCCTATTTCAGTCTTACCTGTGCAATATGAACACTGGAGCACTACTACTGCCATCTTGTGGCGTTCAAGGGTACAGACATCTGTTTTGAGGCACAGCCATTGTTCCAACGTCAGCCAATTTGATCAGTTTTCCATTTAGTATCCGCACTACCATTTGAATAAATTCTAACAACAGCTCCTCTACTTAATACATGTGTATTAATTAGCACCGTTCCAGCTCAGATGGCCAGCAAAAGCAGCGTCGCATAAAGGAACAATGGATCTCTAGTGGTGCTGGTGTGGGATTGCTACCTCTAGTGGCATCAGAGGGGAACTGCCCACCACCACCCTCCATTCACAGAATGTGTGCAGACAGCTGAGGTGTGGCTTTGGTGCAGTGAGCAAAGACGGGCAACAGATGTTTGCAGGGTTTTGGGGTTTATAGCGCTTACCAAATCCTTGACTGTATGCCCTCTGGCTGTTTAATCCAGTCTGAAAGAAACAGCCATTTGGCTCTAAATTTGCATTTGACTTTCCAATTGGTTTACAGGGGAAAAATATGCACTGCTGTGAAGGAAATATGCACTGCTCCCGTGTTCTCTAAAACCCAGAAACATGCTGGGAACAATGAATTTTAACATTTCCAATGATTCTTGAGTCAACTTTCGTGACTTGTGTTCTTCATATCCTGGGAAAAAAACAACAACAAAATCCCACTCCTACTGCTAAGCTTGATTCGTAGTGCAATACATTAGTAAGGAAACAATTAAAAGAACAAAGTAGAATTATGGCTAGTGTTTCTCCAGTGATTACAAATGGCTACAGGAGAGGAGAGACAGTACTCTGTGCAAGGCTAGCTCACCCTCGAGTACCGTTCAGGTGAGTTCCTCATTCTAGTGGTGCCGCTCTCAATGCTTCTCCACCTAGGCAGGTTGGAATAAGAGGACAGACACATGAAACAAAATACAATGATACCAAAGGACAAAAAAGCACTTAGGTTAACAGATTCTGATTCAGGTGGTCGCTTGCAATGGCAGAAGGCACATTTTAGAATTTTAACCCTTTGGATGGTCAGATCCTTGGTGTCCTCGCAAAGGAGCGCAGATGGTTGAGATGATGTGCAGATTGTTTTTTTAGAAATTAGGGGAAAAAAATTAATTGGAAAACAACTCAGCACACAAGTACAAATCCATTCAGAGTCAAATGTGTTCAAACTGTTGTTAGGGTGTCAGTATCAGGACCATACCAGTGCAAGTGACATCTCACCAATTATACAGGACTATCCATGCCTGTAAAGTTTGTGTTAACAGGTAAACATAGTATATGCTTCAGTAAATGTCAGCCTGCCTTAATAAACACCATTCAGGTTAAAAAAGGTGTAAAACAACAAAGTCTGGAGTTGCGAGGCACAGCAGATTCACACCTGTGAAAAGAATCCATGGTTTCTTCTAGTGAATTACTTCTGCTGGGCTTACTGCATCCCAAAAGCATCTGCTCAAAATCTGTTAAACACATTTCTATGCTTCTGCACAAGAAATGAGTTTCCTTGGCTGCGTCCCAATAATGTTTCTCTGGCTGGCTCTGAAGAGGTAAAAGTGGAAAGACATTTTAGAAACAGCTTTTTTTAAGCATTCTCAAATTTAACCAAAATAAAATCACCTATGGGGAGAACTGTGTTTTCCTTTTCTTCATGAACAGCATTTAGTGAGGGGAAGCTAAAATCTACTAAAGCATACACTGTTTACCTGTGCACACACACATTCTGAAAGACAGGTACAATCTTGAGTAATTGAAAGTCAACATTGCCAAACGTTTGGTCCTGTAACAGTCGTTTGAATTGCTTTAATGTTCACAATTTAAATTCTGAGTGCAGGAAATGACTGTAGTCTGATGTAACATGCACTGAAAATTAAAGGGTTAAAATCCTGTGTTCATCCAAACACCTTTCAAATTCTCTTGTGCAATGTCAGTCTTTTGTAATTATCCTTTGAGACAAAAAAATAATTTGACTTGGAAAAGAAGATCTTCATCCAGATACGGGAATTGATAATCAAATACCGAATGACAACACTGAATTTGAGTATCTGAACGACTGATGCTCAGCTTAGTTTTATTGAAACGGAACAAACGTAAAAGTTATAAATACAAAGAACATCAGAACAAACTGCTAAGGCTCTTAAGGTAAGCCAAACCAAATTCTATTGGGCAAGTTCAAAGAAAACATAGGAAGTTATGGTATCAGTTTAAAAAAAAAAACACAATTTGTCTATCTCTAGAAATGCTAGGCATACACTTTGAACATTACAAAACTTTGATTTCTTCCTTCCTGTGGATTCTTTTCTCCACCATTGCAAAAAATGAAGTATGAAGCTCTAACCATATGCATTTATTTACAAGCAAGTCCCTAAGCAACTATGAGAAACCACAAATAAAGGGAGTACAAGAAGGGGAAGGAGGAAAGGGGCATGGGCAAAAACTTCCTGCTAGGCAATATCACTATTTAATGTCCTCTCAGACTTTTGAGAATGAATGTCCACTTTTTTTGTAAATGTTCAGTGTTGGCTTTAAAAGAATCAGGAACAAAACGTAACAATAAAAGTGTTTTGTGTGTGTTTTTTTTAAAGACACATGTCCCAATGTAACCGTAGGAGTAAGAAATGATTCACCACAACGGTTACGTTCCCTTCTTCAGCCAAAAGGCTTTCCAGCCAATCATCTTGAGCCAATTCTGGGGTCTGTCCGTTTTTTCTGAGATATATACAGATATTTTTTTTTTCATGAGGGGTGAAGAATAAAAAGTCAATCAAAAAATTGTGGCCAATCACCTTTTTTCTTTTTCTTTTTTACTGTTGTTTTTCTCTTTTTTTTTTGCCACTTTGCCAAATACCTTTGGGTGCATCTACTTCCACTGCTGCCCATAAGAATCCTGTGAAAACTCCATGGTGTCATTACTGTAACCATAGTTACCGGAATAGTCGGCCCCTTGCTGCAGGGGCTGCTGGGCGATGGGCTGGGACCCCCAGTTCTGTTGGTTGTTGGTCTGGCGGCGCTTGGAGTCAGGCTGGTTAAACACGTCTGCCTTCCTCTTTCCGCCGACGTTACCGCCACGGTTGCCCCTGGCCCCACGAGGACCGCGACCCCTCTGCGGCTGGAAAGGGGCTCCGCGCCCCCCTCGGCCACCCCTTGGACCACCAAGGGGGGGCCCTCTTTGGGCGTAGCCCCCCCGACCTCGTGACGGGGGTGCTCCACGAGCCCTAGGTGGAGGAGGCCCACCCCTGCTGGGACGAGTGCCACGGCCCCTCATGCTGTACACATCTTCGTAGCCGTAGTATGGGTCTTCATAGCCACCACGGTAGTCATGATAGTCATAGCCATAGTAGTCATCATAGTAGTCATCATAGCCATAGTAATCTGGTGGATAGGAATAGCCCCCTCGGCCACCACGGCCCCTGCCTCGGCCAGGTGGCGGCATGCGTGGAGGTGGGTAGTAGTAGTAGTCATCATACCTACAGGGGGGGATAGAGTTACATTTAATGCGTTCCTTATGAGAGAAGAAGTCGGGCGGTTGACAAGTCACATGTCCCTCACCCTGAATTCCTGGTGGTCTGCCGAGCTGCTTGGCGCTCTTTTCTCTTCTTGTCTGGGGGCTTTGCCAGGACTATCTCAATTTCCTCTCCGCCTAGCTCTTTCCCATTCATCTCGTCCATTGCCTAACCAAATAAAACAATCCATAACTTAACTGTAACATATACAGAATCAACAGACGAGCAAAATAGCTCGTCCAAAGCATGAAAAACCCACCTTTACGGCAGCATCCCTTTCTTCAAAATGGACAAAAGCGTAGTCTTTCAATTTCTTTACTCGCTCCAGCTTTCCAAACTGAGAGAAGGTTTTTTCAAGGAGCTCTTCAGTCACTGCTGTGGCCAGTTTCCTTACAAAGAGCACCTTGACCTATAAAAAGACAAAAAGTGGCGTAAGTGCTGACAGAGAGGGGGACCAGGAGGGTGGGTGCTACGCTTCTGCTTCTACACATCAGCTGTAACCACCGTATGAGGGAAGTGCAGAGCGCCGGACGAGAGGTAGCCACTGGGGCGCGCTCATTTGCACCGACATGCATGCACGGCCCATCCGGCTATGTCCACACAGCAAGGAAAGCTCTGATTACAACACACGCAGAGGGAGAACTTCATCCTCTGCTCAGCTGGACATAGAGTTTAGAATGTTAAATACAGCTCCTTTAAAAGAGAAATACATAAGACTGACCTTGGCCATGACCTCCGGGTCTGGCTCAGCAACAGGGTCGGCCCACTCTACAGTGACGGGGTTCCCCCACACCTTGACCTTGCCACTCATTAGGCGGCGGCGAGCCTGTGCTGCGGACTTGTGATCCTCGTACTCCAGGAAGCAGAAGCCACGGTTTTTCTTCTTGTCATCTGGCTGGTGGTACAATATCACCTCTTGGAGACCCTCTGTGCAATAAAACAATATTATCTCGAACTTCCAAAACAGTTGTCATGTCTTAATGACTGAGGATTTGTTTTAATGGGTTTTTGAGACAAATTTGTCTTTTTTTAAACTGACCTGTAACTTTTCCAAAGTCTTCCAATATACTTTCCCTTGTCTTGTTCTTGGGAATGGATCCAACAAACAGGCGATTGTTTGCTACAGATATACACACACCCAAGTACTTGCCAGGGCGGATTTCATGGTTATCACACTGAAAATAAAATGGGGGAGCCAAAAACTGTGAAATTCATTGTACATGAACAGTAACGTAAAGCACGAAGCAATTTGAAGCTTGAATTATTTTCTTGTTTTTAAAGTTACACTCCAGAGATCAAGTCAGACAATTTTCAACATGTCTAGAGTATTACTTTCAAACTAACTCTGTTGTTATGTGGTTTGAGATGCTTCTTCCAAAGTCGTGCTATTCTACTTACAAGCTTTACAGCCTTTTGTGCATCATCCTTATTGCAGTAGGTAATGAAGGCATAGCCCCTATTCTGACCAGAGAGAGGGTCCATCATTAGCCTGAGGTCCCAGATGGGACCAGCAGACTCAAAGAGCGGCACCAGCTCATCTTCATACAAATCCCTTGGGATTTTTCCGACAAACACCTGATGAAGAAGAGAGAAACTGGTGAACAAGTGTAAGGATTTGTCCAATATGCAGCATGTTCTGCAGGATTCTGAATGTTACTGCAGCACAGATATATATATATATATATATATATATATATAAATAATTTATCTACCTCAGTTCCAATCCCTGGTTGTGTTCCTTTGAACACATCATCAGGCGGGGGGCCTCCATATTTTCTCTGCCCTGTGGTGACATCCAAGGTATACCCGGTCCGCTCCAACAGAGCCTGAAAAGCCCAAACAAAACGTTAACTTGGTTGCACGGCTGCAGAGACATGTTTATGCAATATTCATTCTAGCCTTCTGCACAACAAAGTCACATGACTTTGTTTACCTTTATTTTGGCTTCATCTGGGCCTTTGGTGGACTCTTGTACTTTACTTCCTTGTTTTTCTCTCTGTCTGTAAGTCTTCATCACTCCACAAAGGAAAGCGCTTTTATTCTACATTTTAAAAACAAAACAAAAAAATCAAATTAGGTTACTTCTAGTGTACCCTGAGATAAAAAGCCAATCGAAGACCAAAAAGGATGCAATTGATACACGTGGTTACCTGTACGTGGGACAGGTCGCTCTCCTTGAATTGTTGCAGCACAGTAAGCGCTCCCTCCTCATTGAACTCACGCAGCGCATCAATGGCCCTTTCGTCCAGGTCAACGTACTCCACCAACCCTACAATTACAAAGCATGTTCACCACCAGGCTCAGCCATAGTAGTGACAGCTCATCTCTCTTTGAGTCAAAAACAACCATCGCCCACCTGTCTGGAAGATGTTATCTAGACTTTCAGCTACTTTCTGGGGCAGCCCGGCGTCCACCAGCGTCTGGTAGTTCTCTGTGTGCGTGGTGGTCACGTCCATGGGCTCCTCTTCTTCCTTCACAGGAGCGGAGCTGCCGTTCACCTCAGCAGCGGCCATCGTCCTGTCACATAGCAACCAAGAGACACAATGCAGTCAGTGAAAGTTAAACACAAGATTGGATTCTTCTTTAAGAGGACAGATCCACAAATACTGGGATTTTTATTATCACGATACAACAATTAATGTTTGTTTGAATTAATCTTTATACAACAGTTATAGAGCAAATAGTTCTCAAACGCATGGATGTGATCTGACTTTTAGTCGATGGCACAAATAACTTAAGAACCATTATCACTGTCAATAATAACAAAATAAAGCATTTCTAGCCAGTCTGGTAGGACGTGTGTGTGTTACTGATGACCTGATAACAGGCAGCACGGTAACACAACACTCAGACAGCTAGCGGCACCGTCCCGCCCCCCTCACATGCAGCTAGCTAACGAGGTGACACATTTTATTTACACACACACACACACAGTCTGACTCGGCGCGCGCAGGTTTCAACAGTCAGATGCATGTTTTACAAACGTGAGTAAAATCGACCTCAACCCTTTTGTAGCTCGAGCTCAGTGTGATGTTGGCTATAGGCTAGCGGACGAGACCGTGCTTAGGCCTCTCCGTGCAGAGAGACAGCCCTCACACACACACACACACACACACACACACACATACATACAAACACACACACACACACACACACACACACACACACACACACAAAAACACACGCTCCCTGCGAGGTAACGGACAGTTAGCTGAACTCACCGGTCTGATTCGGGACACTAACAGTGGCGAGCGTTAAAATGTGGATTCGAGTATCTAGTCGCGCGTACAAAAATTGTCCTATATGAATAATACGTTTTAGTCTAAACCACGAGACAGATTCCCAGACAGCTACGGTCTCGTCGTCGGCTCGCCCGAACAACGCAACTGCCGCGCAAACACCGCGAGATGTGACCGGCGAAGCGCCGACGCGCGGGAGCGCTCGTTTTGACTTCACACGCGAACGCGCGGTGCTCGAGTCGGACTGCTGTGCCTTGATGTTGAGCGCGTAGCCGATGTGAATACAATACACAGGCTTAGGATGAGATGTACGCGTACTCTACACGAAGTAGCGTTGATTATACACGAACAATGCTGGAGGAGAGTTACGTTCCCGCTCAGTGGTCACCGCAACCACCCCTAGCGGGAAGCGCGGTGAACCAAAACGAGCGCTCCATCAAGTATCCAGCGACAGACTAGTCTCTGTACAGGTCCAGTCTTATTATTCTAACTAGAGTTACTCAAATCCCAACACACAACTGACATTTGACGATAATCAAGAGCTACTCAAAGATGCACAGACATGTTCAAAAGCGTTCATGAAAACATGAAAATTAAGGGCTTTATTGGTTTATTGGTATTTATGAGGCCAGTATGAAGTGTCATACAGGACCTGCCTTCACAAGCAGTAAATAAATCAATATTGGATAACGATAGACTTGGCAATCAGATGGTCAGAAAAGAGAAATTACAACAGCTTTAGTCGTCATGGTTCAGCTTTCTGATTTTCCCCTTGTGACGGTCAATCTCCTTCTGTAGGCGCTCAATCTCCTTTTTGTGGTGCTCAATCTCCTCCACATGATGCTTCCTCAGCGCCTCCATCTGCTCCTTCTCCTTCTGCCTGCAGCCGGAAACATAGTGATGGAAAAACTGGGTTCAAAACGTGTGAGACCTGTGATTACCAGGTTGCTACTAATATAATGGCATGCTTTTCACCAGTGGCAATTTTAGACTCTGGCGGGGCTCCATCGAGGCCAGTGGTTTTCGAATGTTAATCGACTTGCATTTATAGAGCGCCTTTCTAGTCTTCCCACCACTTCATTCACACAGCCGAGGCTGCCATACAAGGTGCCACCTGACCATCAGATTCTAATCTCATCATCATTAAACACACCGATGGCGCAGAACAACGCTTGGAGCAATTGGGAGTTCAGTGTTTGGCCCGAGGACACTTCCACATGGGGACTGGAGGAGCCAGGGATTGAACTGCCGATTTGCAGATTATGTAAACAACCTGCTCACATTGCTGAGCCACAGCTGTGAACGTGTATGAGAACGTTGGTATGTACGACAGTTATAAATATCTGACTGTCCTCAAGGTATCCAGCTGTCATACACAGTACAGGTACATAGTGTTGGGGGGTGCTGGTACACTGTGAAGTGCCTTTATGGGAGTTTTAAGGGGGTTCATAGTTGTCATTACAAAACGTGCCAATGAGTGGTCATCGGGAGACCCTTTTCCCATTTTGTTATAGGGGGGGGGCAAACAATTATCTGGTTTGCTTTTCCTGACTGTGCGCCCCTGTTTTCTCACCTGAAGTACCGCTCCTCCTCTGCCACTTCTCGCTTTCCAAATGCGCCCCCCGCCGCCCTCACAGAGCCTCCTCCGCCTCCACCTTTGCCTGCGCCCTTGCCCAACTCGCCAAGCTGGAATAAGCAGAATGAAGCCTCACAATTCACATACAAGTCACCGCCCACCACCATCGGCGTATGAATGTGTGTTTGAATGGGTGAATGAGAGGCAAAGTGGAAAGCACTTTGTCAAATAAGGTGGAAAGGTGTCATAAATGCAGTCCATTTACCATAATCATTTAACCAATTACCACACAAAAAGGTATTTGTCCTTTTTGCTCGTTGAGCAAACCTAAAATACAATCATTACATCTTACAAAAGTTACATCTTTTTAAGATCCCTCAAAAAAAAAAAAGAAAAAAAGAGTAGATTTCAAGCTAATTAAAATAAAAAAAGGGACTTTTGGATCAATCATGCCACATCTTCCAATACTGAAGAGTTGTTGGTACTCATTTATTGTTGGTACTCAAAGGAATGTTGTACAGACACCTCTTTGTTAGTGGCTCCTGCAAACTAGTTTAGCTGGATACATGGTATTGTTTCCAATAGAAGACATTGATGACAGTCTTTGAACTTTAGGGAAATGTATCTATAAAATCAAGAACACCACAACGTTTTCCTAAGCTTTGACTTTTTATTGTGCAATCTCTCAAACAATATCTGCAACAGCAACAGAAAACAACTCTATCGCTCATGGTGAAGCACATTTAATGTCTTATTTATTCATTTCCTTGTTAGGCTGTCCTCTGCTTGAGGTTACAAACCTACAACTGCCCCGTGACCTGTTTACCAGTCGGTCGCAGCCACTTTGTTTGCTTAGGGGGCTGTGTATGAACCGTGAAGGGGGTTTCACAAGAGTACATTTAATTATTATCGCAGACTCCTCCGTTGACTACTTGAGTAACTTTAAAAAACACAAAGTTACAGCAACACAGTTATTGCAACATGTCTGACGCGTCATTGGGGCCACAAGCAACACGCTGCAGCCTTGACGCGCGAGACGCAGAAAGGTCATCAGTGCACGCGCACAAAAAGTGGATCCCTGACCGCACGAGCTAACGACGAGCTAGCCGGGCTAACCCCCGTCCGATATCAACCACTTTACCGATATTAGCAAGCTAATGCTAACGTGCAAGAAGTCAGCTGTCACCAGTCCACCACATTTCGGACGTTGCGTTACCTGATCAGACGCCATTCTAATCTGAGAGGCGACGCATCTCCTTAAGTCTGCTCTAAGGAGCAACCTTGACATTGTGCAGGTATTGTTAAGGTGCAGCTGCAGCGGGGCAGTGGCCACTTTGGTGTTTCTTCTGCTCAACTCGAAATGCGGAAATCTTAAATAAACGTCTCTCTTGTGGGTGTGGAAACCATGGATGTATAGTTGGAGACCGGCCCCTACGTGGGCGGGTTGCTGCCGCCAGGCGGCGAGGGGTGAGAACTGCAGGAGTGACGTGTGGGCTCTGCACACTTCACATTTACACTTCAAGTGTGTCAACAAACTGCCAACTAGTTAATAATACGTAATACATTAAATACGTTAAACCTCGCGCTCATACAGGTTTGATACAATTATATTTGGAAATTAACTTTGTTCTGTTGTCACAGGCCAGTCAATATATCATTTTTCTTTGAAATGCAACATTCATACCTTTTTATGATTTTGAATTGGCTTGCCCAAAGAATAAAAATCACATTTTTACATGTTTAACTGACCTGCTCTGCTCTGACTGAAATGCTCTCTGGCTATCACAAGCGATTCGTTTTAATTATTAATTTGAATTATGTTAATTCTGCATTGCCATTTCTCCTGTGATTAGCAATAAATTAAAAAAGATCTTTCCAGGATTTTTTTTGTTTGCGATGTTACCAAATGGTATGAATGTTTCATATATTCCATGGTGTGATTTATGATTATTTTGGTCCTATATTCCATGTGTCTCCCACAGCACTTATGGAACTGAAGAAGCACTACGTAAAGCCAGAGAATTGTTCGTCCACCCACCTTTTCAACCAATGATTCCTGTTTAAAAACCTAGCAGCATACACAGATCCTCAGGTCTCAAGTCCAAGACAGATAAGTGTGGCACCATGCAAACAGTAGGAAAACAAGCACACGCCCATAATTTTTCACTGATTTGTAAACCTGTCGTACAGACGATTACGCTTTTCAACAATACAAAATACACAGATTTCCCCTCTTTTGTTTTCAGTCATTTGTATCTATTGATCACTCCTGAAAAGCTGCACGGACGTATCTAATTAATGTCATGCTCATATTTTATAAGTACTGGCTGAAGACCTCTGACATCATTGTGTTGTGGGCTTAATACTTAAAAGGATGAGACCCGGTGCTCATCTGTGAAGCACTGGATGAGACACACTCAGCAGCACAAAGGGAAGCTTTGCACAGTAAAGGGAGGTGGTGGGTGTTTAGTACAGATGAGTCATAATGGAGTCCCACTGATAAAGAGTCCTCCCTGCCCGACAATGCACAGCCCAGCACAATGTCGTATGAGCTCACCTTTGGTGCCCGACACTCCCCTTTCATCGTCTGAATCCTGCAGAGTCGATGCTCAATGAGCAAATGTAGGAGGGTGGGGGTGGGGGGGTCGGGGTGAGGGGGCGGGGGGGATGACGTGTTGCATACTGTCAAGCTGTTTAAGTTCAGCAATGACCATGATGATCCGGAAGCTCCAGTGAAAAGAGAAGCAAACTTGTTGAGCCACAGTGTTCTGCCGGGCAGCATCCTTGGTCTACAATATGGACTTAAACACAGAAAAATAATGGTTCTTAAATGGTTCTTTAAAAGGCTTTGTGGTTCTACGAAGAACCACCTACTGAAGAACCATTTTATCTATCGGATGGTTCTACATGCTTGTCATATGGTTCTTTGGGATATTAAAGGGTTCTTAATTCATGTTTGAGTTATTGGACAGTGGGGGATGGTATAAATCAGGAAAAAAACCTACCTCTTATAAGAAACGAAGTTGAGGGATGTACAAAAGCGTCGACACAACTTGGAGATTGTGCAACAGAGTAAGAACAGGGTCAATGACAAAACACTTGCACAGTTTTTCTCTGAAATAAAGGAGGTCCCTTGCGTTTCCAGGTTAGATTTGAACACTTAAAGATACATTTTGCACATCAGTAAGAGAAAATTGCACAAGAGAGGTAGTAACACCGTTGCAACAAATGGTGGCAGTATACTCTCGTACGGATTGAGACCATCTGCTTTTGCAGTGAATATGTGATCAGCTTCATATGGCATCCATGTAAAACAATTCCCTCTTCTCTTGTAATGGATGTGCTGCACTCATTTAGCTTCAAATGAGAGTGGAAATTGAGTTTCACATAGAACATTGAATATATATGCATATCCAATATTCCCAGAGGTTGCTGGTTGTGCTACATAACAGCATCAGACAACAAAATAACTGATAACTTGAAAAAAATCACAGATACATCTTTCAAAAAATATAATAAGAGTAATTAGGGCAGCATCCTTGATCCTAAACCGATTGACACATACATTATTCCCACTTGAATAGATTTTATTGTAAAATTACCTCTGAGTATACAATGAATCCTTGTTGAATGGAACCGGAAGTCAATTTGTTGTGTCTGCGAGAAAACATCAGCTAACACATTAAGGCCAAGTGAACTTTTCAGGGACTTTTTGTGTGTGTGGCCGTTTTTCTATGGTCATGTATGGACTTCCGGTCCACTGGATACAGAGCAGCCCCGTTAACTGGATCCTTTCAGAGCTGCTCACCTCGCAGGCTCAAGTGTTGCCATAGGAAATAGTATCCTGGCAACAGCACTAACCTGAGGAAAGACAAAGTAAGGTCATGCAGACAACAAGAAGTGGATGTTCCTGTATGAACAACTCATTTTATAACCTCTGCTTGCAAGAAATTCACTATAATTTTGTCATACTTTGCTTTCAGCAATTTAGCATTATTACTCGGTATGACATTTAGTGTGAACACACGTTATTCTTGCATTGCTCCATTTAAGAAACTTTTTGGTTCAGTCTTTTATTAAATCCACATGTTTGGATGTCATGCATAATGCTCATAATGTGCCTCCTTTTACCAGTGCACTATCAATAACTTTAATGAATAGCGTGTTGATACCCCTGGGGATGTAAGGATTAGGGTTAGGGTCACATATTGCTGAGTTAATAGTACTGTTTTACTTTAGTTTTGAGTCACTTTAGAAAGGTACTGGAATGACAAATACATTAATTTCCTAGAAGCCTGTGGAGCACATTTTTTAAAAATTGAATAAATGGAAATTTGAATTGCAATGCAGGAAACTGTATGATATTTTGTAAGCATAAACTCTTATTGGTATTTTAAAGTGTTCAGATGTCTTGGTTTCCTCTCTGTGCATTCAGCTCATATAATTCTCATAACCTACTAGTGCTGAAACTCCTTGTTCCAATAGCCCTCATGAGCAGCCTGGATGTTGCCACTGTTGCCATGGAGACTATCAGAATTGATATAGGGGTCCAGATTATTTGTGTTGTGTGCATATACAGGGTCTTTTGGCCAAGGAGCATTGGCGGGCATTGGGCTATTTACCGGATTCACTGGCAGCCTTGCAATAATTAACAGAGAATTGACTTATTTAGCAAACAGATGCAAGGTGTTTAATGTGAGTTAAAAAAAAAGACAATCAGTTTTTTTGAAAGAGGCACGGTGGCCCACATCACTTTTTCCCCAACCTGGCAGCACAGAATCAGACTGCTCTCTAAAAGTGCTTCTGTAGCATACACTAATAGATTTAACTTTGCATTCCATAACATTGATAATTGGCCACTTTGTACAATCACAGAATTGTCTGTAATAGTGAGACACAGGTGTACATGAAGCTGCTTTGTGTAGCTATAATGCTAACATGCTTATAGCAGGTATAATGTATACCATCTTCATCGTCTTAACTTGCCGTGTTAGCTCAGCGTGCTAATATTTGCTGATTAGTACTAAGCACAATGTAGACTACACCTGGGGCTTGTAGCATTCACTAATAGCTGCATTATAATGTTAAAGCTTGGCCTCTCATTATATTGATAATTGATGTACAATCACAGAATTGTCTAAAATAGTGATGAGACAAACATGTATATGAACAATATTCTACAGCAATGCTACCTACTCTGTAACTTCTGAGCTAAATGGTAATCTCACTAGGCTAACATGCTTTCAATGACGACACTGACATGCTTATAGAAGGTTAAATGTTTACCATATTCTCCATATTAATTTGGTGTGTTAACTCAGCATGCTGACATTTGCTAAATAGCACTAAACATAAAGCAGGCTGCAATTGGGGCTGATGTCAACAGTCTAATGGTAATTGGTCATCTTGACCTGAAAATGGCGCTACATGAAAAGTCAAGGGATTAGAAAAGTGATACAAACATCCTGATGTGGGAATGAATATGTGTGGATTAACTACAATTAACTACAGACTGCTCTTGCAGACTCACTATTGACTCACTCACTTGTGACCACATTGAGCCTCTTTGTTCCAGCAGACAAAATGTCGCAATTCAATATCAATGCTGAATGCATTCCACCGGTACCAAAGCTGGTCATTAGCCTCCCCCAGTCTAGTCAACCCCTGGGGTTAGCATATGGTCTGAAGGTAAGACTAGTATGCTAATACAATACCCTCCGGAAAAAAACCACTCTCAAGAGACTGCTGGCATTTAGCTATGACGCACAGACACAGCTGTAATCCACCATATTTGACTTCTTGTCATTCAGAGGTAAAGGAGCCACATCAGGAGGGAAAGTGCGAGAAAAATAGAGTGAGTGTGAAAGAGAGAAAGAGAGAGACATACCAATAGTGTTAGACATGTGTAAGTGCTTATTTCAGATTAGTGAGTGACCATATAATATCAACGCCTCCTTATCATTCCTGCTCCCTGTGCTGATTTCCTGAGTGGTCCGTGATTGCTTTAAATATGTATTGACAGTCAAGAGAAACAGATAAGCCTATAGCTTTCAGATCAGTTACGCTCTGGGAAACAAGAGTATCATTTGAGCTGAAGGACATGTTGTGCCACAGCTGAAAACAATGGATGTAGCAAATCTTCAGAGCTCAAGTTTTGTTTTCCAGCAAGTATATGAAACCCACAGTTTTGTAACAAAATCCAGCACGACGCAGTACCTTCAACTGAACACAATGCAATCAGTTTTTGTTATTAAGACTGGAGTACTTTTTTGGGGTGTAACTATGAATATTATACATTTTAAACTCATACCTTCAACATTAATAATATGAATATAAAACCTTATAGGATTATAAGATAGTTCTTATATAATGGGAGAATTCAATACACCAACACGACAAAAGAGTTAAGAGTCAAGAAAACTATTTCACTATTATAATTACCAGCGGATCATACCACATGATCTTCTTCAGCAGATTCAGGAGCTTTCCCAGTTATCGTGGATTTGAACGTTCTACTTCTCTCTATATAAATCTTAAAATCATTTTTTTTTGGGGATAAGGGATCAGAATTGATGATGTCTGAACAAACAATTCCATGACAATGCTGACAAACTTGATCTGCTGACGAAGACTGTGGCATGTGATTGAAAGCTCCAAAACAGCTACTAAATGCACTTTGTGACAAAAACCTGTTGCTGTTTCCAAGTGTTATTGCTGGAATTGTGGTTTGTGATACTTTTATTGTGTTCACACCTCCTTGTAATTAATAGTATATTACATATATACGGGCATGAGTGAGCAGGTGATACTTCAATGACTTGCTTGTCGACAGTTTGCATTCATACTATCTAAAAGACATGACTGGTTCCAGAGATTAAATCCATAAACCACTTCTTAATTGTCTCTCTAATTACTGCTTCTGTCCAGCATCTCAGATAAAATGTCACCTCACAATGTCATACAATTTTTAGGCGACATGCAGATAGCGGTATTAATGGGTTCATGCATAGAGAGCCAAAGCTATATTTACTTTCACTGCTCCCTTCAGCCTTTTCTTGTTGTCCTTGTGCTGTACTGTAACACAATAAATACATCTTTATAAATAAAAATACATTCAAATACCACCTATACAATTACAAATTGTTATTCAGGATTAACTAAAACAATAATAAAGTTAATCAAGCCTTCTCTTTTTCATTGTTTTTCATTTCCTGAAATGTAATAACTATATTAACTACAGGAGATGAAAACAATTCAGAATTCAAGCTTGCTGCTGCTCTACACTCGATGATTATAATAATTTCATGTACTGCTGACAATCATTATCAGGACATTACTGCTGGTGGAAAGAAATGACTCCTTCTCTGTCTGTTCTTTCACTTCTCCTAAGGAGTTTAAAGACCTTCTCTTCTTCGCCCTTCTTTAGGATTAACATCTGCTGTTTCTATAGCAACAGCCTTCAATTAAGAGACAGCCAGGACCTCGCTGTTACTGCCAGCAAGGTGCTAATTGATACTGGATTTCACGTCGCGAGGGGTAGGGGGTTGAGATGAGAAGTAAGAGAGAGAGAGAGAGACAGACAACATTTGCATATACTAATTATTGTGATTTTGATTGGATTTGATTTATTAATGGCTGTTGAGGAGAGAGAGGCTGCATCCTTGTAGATATTAAACATGCAATAGTCTCGGCCTCTTTGTAGCTGCATTCAAACTGTTTATGTGTGTTTATGTGGGTATACAGTATAATTGGCAGTTGCAACCAATTGTACCTTAAAGGGAAGTTGTGTGTCATGATTGAGAAAGGCTGCAGATTCATGCTTAAAAAAACATACATAGGTGAATAAAGATTATTCTTTTAAATGCACTTTAACATTTCAACACTATAATTTTCATGTGTGCATGCGCCAAAAATGTTGCACTTTTTCCCTTTTTCTGCATGTTATCTATTCCGTCTGTCTTGGTACCAGTTCGTCTGTCTTCTTGCTCACTGATTGCAACTTTCTGCAGGTCATAACATGAAAGAAATACAAATAATGAAGGGCCACAGTGACTTCTATGCTATATATATATATATATATATATATATATATATATATATATGCAATGAAAGATGGCATCTACAGTAAAGCATAATTTGCACACAAGCCAGTCTGCTCTCCAGCTGACCTCACAAAATGAGCAACGTCTTAACAAATGGAGAATGTAAATCTCCTTTTGCGTATGCCTTGCAGCAGAATTACAGCTGGTTCAATTAAAATGAAGAACAAGAGCTGATTATATGGAGGGGAGAGAAAGCAGAGTGGCAATACTGCAGACAAAGCCGGCAAAACTAAATTTAAACTGTCGACAACATGTCCTATTTTTAAAGAGGTCACAATCATATTCTGGCCCCTGTCAAATTTATTTGTTTTCTCATTACTCAACTTCACAGGTTTTTTTTCCCTCTGTAATGATTTGCCTCCCTGCAAAGCCTGAAAATAGAACAGAGAAGAATTGCACTTTTATCATCTTAAGAGATTGCTGTTTTTGTACCTGCAAATCACGACTAAATTTAGACTGTAAAATGTTTGCCCGAGTCTTTAAAACGGCATGGGTTCAAAATCCATTTCTACATGTAATGCGTAATTTTCTGCATATTGCCATATGAAATTTAAAGTTGTATTTCACCATTATAAAGTGTTTATTTGCGAGGTGGAAATCGCCCATCTAGTATTTTCAGCTTGTCTGATAATGACTTTACTTTTATTTTTAGGTGCTGATCTGTTTTTCGTACTTTAAATATCTTCAACTTGTATTTCACCATTATAATGTGTCTGCCTGCCAATAATCAAGGATCAGATTATTCATGTAATATAGATGTGTTTTATTAGAAAGTAGTCACATTCATTTTGTGCTATGAAAACTGTACTTTTACAGGAGGTAAAACAGAACACAAACAAAGTTGTGACAAGAAAATACAAATGGGTATTCAGTACAAGTAACTCGAGGTATGATTCAGGCTGAGGGTAGGACATAGGACATTTATGGGACAGGGAATTTGGCTGGTAGTACATACTATTGAGTTACTGACAAGGTTATCAAAAACATACTGTTACAGAGACATGAGGTTCAATTACCCATCGCTACAAGGCGGAGAGTAATAACAAATATCCTGAAGCACAGTTTATATTCATAGGCTATCATTCATTCTATATAAGTACAATTATCTACCTGTCACAAAGAGCTCCAAATATGGAGTCTTGTGCTAACAAATCTCTAGTGAATAAATTCCTTGAATTACTAATACAGATTTGTAATACAATATTCTCAGAATGCATCTATATGCTCTGTAAATACGAGGAAGATGGTATAAAAGTGTTGAAACATTGGTAAGAAAAAATTCTGCCTCAATCATAATATCAGTCTTGCTTGATCATCAAGCGCCCATCATATTGCACTATTTCACACTGATGGCTGAAAACACAAATGTGTTGAAGTCTCGAGGACCTGGCGCTGCACTGGAAGTCATATCAGCGCCAGGAGCCTCTGCTCGGTTCCAGGAGTCCTGCAAGGCTGAGAAACAAAAGGGCACTGATGAAAGGTCTCGCTGACCCCTTGAATCCACATGTACGGCATGGAAGAGCCTGCATCTTGTGCCAGCTGAGAGGGGCGGTTTCCCACCGCCCCTCACCTCCTCGCATTTCGACCCAGCGTTTCCCTAGAGTGCACTGCTCTTTCTGTGTGAGAGTCTGTGTTTATCCTGGTGCTGGTGTTTTGGTAATGAAGCAGAATGCTGGAGAAACCAGGACATTTTGGGTAACTAATCACCTCCATCACCACTCTGTATGTTTGTCCCGATGCAGTCCACGTGGGCTCACAATACATTAACGATGCATTGAATTTCTTTTTTCTTTTGGAGCCTAATGCTGTCACAGCACAAAAACAATATAAATTGTGCCTGACAGTCATGAGGGGGATGATAAATCAAAATATAGGCTATAAACTCAATAATGACAATAACAATGCTAATCATAACACTGAAAATAATCATTGGAATAATAATAACCATGGTGAAAACAGCAGTGAGAAGCTCCACCAATATGATTAAGCCTGCTCTCTAGAAGAACAGTCATTTTCTCAGTCCAGAGAGTCTCATGGAAGAGACTCATTTTAGGCTGTTTGAAGCAGTACAAACAAACACATAGAAGAAATGAAGGAACTCACAAAAAACAAAATATGTGTGCCCTTCTACCAAGGTGCAGTGTGTTGGACTCCAAGCATGAAACTAGTCCCTTATGCTCTCTTGCCTTGTCCTATTCTGGAAGGTAACTTGGCTGGAAGAGGAGCAGTCAAGAGGAGCAGTCAAGAGGAGCAGTCAAGAGTTCGCGGTTGTCCCTCCCGAGAAGTGGGGAGGACACGCAGCGTTACATCAACTTGTTTTTCTCCAAAGTTGAGTTGAAGGAAAAAAGAAGCACAGACATGTCGACCACATCTTCTGAACCCAGGCTGGAGAGGTCAGGCAACTCCCAGTGAAGCGTTAATGGAACCATAGCCAGTCCTGGTCAATGGAAACCACTGATCGCTCCACTAACCCTTTGGCATTCAGAGCACTCTGACAAAAGATGCTCTAAGTCCTCACAGAGAAGCTACATTAAACATCCCAACGACACCACATCCACTCCTCCATCACTCCTTCTCTCTCTTCCTTCCTGCTCTGGTTGAGGGTTTGAAGACATTGATTCTGGGACCTACTTTCTCCCATTCTCGGTTTCCTCTTATCTATCCATAAAGGATCCCAATCCTAAACCAAAAAGGTGAACGAGGTGAAATCAGGTGGCTTCTCTAGCCCCCCTCCTTCCCCTCAGACCTCTGTCTGCAGGTCGATGATGTCCTGCCCCACCAGAGGGATGGTGGTGCCGGCCTTCTCCCACTCCACAGAGTGCAGCTCCAGAGGCGAGGCAGCAAGAGGCTCCAGGTCTTTACGCACCCATGCGGGGGGTGACTGCTGTATTCCCCGGACTCCCTCCCACGGCCTCTCCAGAGGACCCTGCTGTTTGTCCTGTTGAGGTACAAAGAGGAGGCACTTTAACACTGGTGTCAGCCATCAGCCCATAGCAAATTCCTGATTTAATCAAAATGAAATGGGTTTCATTACATCAGAGGTGATTTTCTAATAATGAAAGTCATGTTGAGATTTGGGGAAATTATTCCTCCTTGAGGCGAGTGTAATATCTGATTGTCTGGCAGTAAAATTTGAGATTGTGAGTTTGTATATAAACACTCACACTGTGGTTCGTTTTGTCACTTCCTCCTGAAGACACACTCCATCTCACAGACTGTAAGAAGGAAGGAAGGAAGAGAATACATCCTTAATCAAATGACCTCAAAGTAATGACAACCATAGTTCAATACACAAATCACTGGTTGTTTTATAAGGTCATTATTACATCAAGACAAATCTTGTTTAACTTTAGAATGGCCTCTGTTATGTTTCTCATGTTTTGTTCTGCATCTCCTGAAAATGAATGCCTATGCAAATGGTTGATGAGCATCATATAATGATATGTTACCTTGCTGTCAGAAGCAGGTGACTCCCTGTCTTTCTCAGCATGATGTAGCTTCCTATTTAGGTCCTGGAACATGTTCTGGTGGCGTTTCTTTGTGTGCATTATTTTCTGGGGAAGACAATGAAAAAAAAAAACGTTTTACTCTCAAAATATATATGGTTGCTGTAAAACGTTTAATATACATCACATTCCATTCATAATGTTTTTAAAAGACAGATTCCAAACAATATTTACCTCAAAGTCCAACTCAGCATAACGGGATTTCTGTCTCTGCAAAGACAATAAAAGACAAAGAAAGTTGGTTTAGTTTCAGATAGATGTTAGAAACATTACACAAGAATGCATAAAATAAGTATTCTGCAAGAGGTCACACTATTCCATCTCCTCTTACCTCCAAGGAGCTCATGGACAGTGTGGAGATGGTCTCACTCTTGGACATCATGGAGTTCATGGACTCAAAGGTGTTCTCCAGGCTGCTGTGGGTGATGTGAGACTCACTGGACATGTTGTGGATGTTCTGGATGGGCGAGTCTCTCTCTGAGTATGACACGCTGACCTGGTCGAGGGGGATGGACTTGATTCCGAAGGCAGCCTGGGGCTCGGCAAAGGGCCCGCTGAGGTGCATCAGTCTGGCCTGTGGCAGCTGCTCCACGCTGATGTTGTATTTCGTGGGGTCATCCTTGGGCTTGGACCTCAGGGTGGAGGTGGTGTTGGGCATGAGGACGTAACTGCTGCCGTCGGACATGCTTCCCTCGGCCTGAGCCCGAGCGAGATCGGCGTCCAGCTGCTTGAAAAGCTCCCCTTCGCAGACGTACACGGGTTTCCCGCAGGATGGGTCGATTCCTCCCGTCAGTCGGCTTTTCTCTCTCTTCAGGGTGAGGGTGTGGCTGGAATACTCGGGAACTGCCTGCATGTGGCTCTTACTCGGATTAGATGGCAGGGTGTGGAAGTTGGGGCCCATGGGAAGAGGCAGCTGAGGAGGAGGCATTTTCTCTTCAGAGGAGCTCTTCATTCCTTTTAGGAGAAACGGTACAAGAGAGAGTTAAAAACCAATAAAGAACCATGCCATGCCTTCAAATTGGTTAAACAAATATGTTCTCCTTTTATGCATGATGTTTTAAGTGAAAGGCTCACAGAAATTTAAATGCAAATGGAAAAATGGTTAAGAGCATGAGGAAAACGCTGATGTAAAAGGGTCTTTACCTTGTCTGCTTGAATCTCCATCCTTTTCGTTGTCAGACTGCTGATAAAAGAATAAAAAATGTTCTATCAGTGCATGAAATGTCTGCACATATTCATTTAGGGATGAAATGCAAAAGGCACTCAAGACATTAAAAAGGCAATACGCCAAGAAATTTACCATAAGCTGGTTGTGGCCATTGTGATGGGAACTGCCAGAGTCTCCGTTGCCGTCGTCCTTGCGGTCGACTACTCTGCACTTTACAGCTTCTTGAACCTAATGGATGAAGGGAAAACTTCAGGAAATTGCATTCAGATCACAGCTCATGTGACCTCATCAAGAAAAACAACTAACCAGAAACAACATTCCTTTATATTTCTGTTACTTTATCTAATCTAAATGTTTTTCCTTACCTCTCTACGGAGGATGCAGTGAACCATGACAATGATGAAACCCTCCAGAGAGTCGAAGACGGCAAAGAGGATCTGGAAGAGGGCAGAGCGGCGGTCGGTGATGGCCAGGACGGCAGACATCCAGGTGAGGGCCAAGAGGGGCAGAACCACGCAGGAGCTCCACAGTGATGCTCTACAGGGAGAAAAACAACACATTAGAATCAGACATGCTGCAATGGACTTCTGTTTCTCTGCTGCCAGAGCTCTATTCCCTCCTGTTGTTTGATTGTGAGGCTTGATATCAAAGCACATCATCAATATACCTGTAATGGCACTGATGAGGGCGATAAGCACAATACTCTGGTGTACAGAGAAGATCAATAAGACCTACCCTGCTCTCTCCTTCAGCTTCACATCGGTGATGCCGTCCTTGGATACCAGCTTGTTGAAGACCAGAATACCAATGACCATATTCACCTGTGATTGGAAGGGGAAAAAAATGGATGAGACAATGTAATAATAGGTAATGCATTTATACAAGCGGACTACGTATTATGATGGATTAGGACGCCAAAGTCAGAAAACATACCAAAACAACAGCTGCAGCAGGGCCAACAAAGGAGTAGAGGAGTCCGCCCTCAAGAGACAGCCAGCAGCTACAAAAGAGAAGGAGAAGAATATTAATGCTTGAGCTAAGGGAAGAGCTTTTCAGAATAAATGCAGAGAAAAGAGAAAGCCCAAAAAAAGGGAAAGGTTGAGACTAGACTCACTAGTTGACAGTGCCGTATCCCTTGGCTTTGGTGAAACCCACAGACACAGCCACCACCAGTGCAGGAAGGCCTGTAAGATAGAAAATATGCAAAGGGGAGGGGGAAAGTTAGAGCCCGAGAAGATAAAAAGCTTGCGAGAAAAATTATGCAACAGAGGGGGAAAAAAAAGGAGAGCTGAACAGAAAGACAGGTGCTCTTACCCCAGCCTAAGCACAAGAAGCGCTTGCGGATGATGCGGTTGCGCAGACGACCAGTGACAGCCATGTAGGACTGCCAAGCTTCTGTCAGCACCCAGCAGAAAGAGGAGAGGAAAAAGAAGTGCAGGAGAGCAGCAACGAGAGTACACACCACCTGTGGGAGCCCGGAGGGAACGAGGGATAGAGAGGAAAGATGAGAAATCTGTGTCATTGGCGCTGCAGTTTCCAAAATCCCCAAAGCAGTGAGTTTCAGAGAGGTTTAAAAGAGAGGTTAGGATTGGCTGGAAGAGTGCCTTACCTTGTTGCGAGCCTGAGTTTGTCCGATGAGAATGAGGGCATTGGAGCATATAATGGAGAGGCAGAAGTTGATCAGGATAACGGAGCGCTCGGAGCGGATGTACCTAGAGTTTTGAAAAGGGAGAGAAAAAGAGTGAGTTTAGGGATGAGCGGGTAGAGGAGAGAGAAACCAGAGTGCGCAACATATAGCGTTAGAGGCCAACATGGCGGACTTTGCTGGTGGGGTTACTTACTTCCACACGGAGACGTAGATGATGATGAGGAGCAGCAGGGTGAGAGACGAGACCCCACAGCCAACGATGAGAGTCACGGACGGGAGCAGTGACTTGTCCATGATCTACAGAGAGGAGACAAGACCAAATATGCCTGTTAGAGCTGATTTAAAAAACACACGCATT
Source organism: Ophiodon elongatus (assembly GCA_016806645.1). Lineage (NCBI taxonomy): Eukaryota > Metazoa > Chordata > Actinopteri > Perciformes > Hexagrammidae > Ophiodon > Ophiodon elongatus. The sequence goes on along the minus strand of JACSYO010000476.1, from coordinate 429,656 downwards.
CATTTAGAGTGGAAACCAGCACTGAGATCCTCACACAAACACACACACACACACACACACACACACACACACACACACACACACACACACACACACACACACACACACACACACACACACACACACACACACACACACACACTCACGCGTGCGTACGTGCACTAGCAAAGCCTCTGGGTGTGCGCTATCTGGAAAAGCAGACAGCTCCCTGTAGGCAAACAGTTGAATGGCACAATCAGGCCACGGCTGAGGCAAGGTGACCCCAAGGTGAACATGTCAGAAAGATGGAGCGGCAAACCAAACAAATGGTCAGGGTCACTGCGTATCTCCAGTGAGCTTTTGAGTCAGCAAATGAGCCGAGGAGGATACTGCACATATCTCTCTCTCCAATAGGCAAAGAGGGGGGTTGTTCAATTCCCAGGGGGCAGTTCAGGGGGGTTGCTGTGGTCAGTCATTAGTATGAGCTGCTACAGCAGCCTTCTAATCGTTGACGGACATCCTGAGCTCACCCCCCCCCCCCCCACTAGGCTGGTGTTTCTGGGCCGACCAGCAGCTCCTTGCCCGTCTCTGCAGGAGTGGACAGGTGGACCATTATCACCCAAGCATTAATCTGCCACCACCTGCCCTTCTGATCTCTGACAGCAGCTTAGCGCCTGCCACTGCCAGCGGCGGTGACCGTCCCATGTTTCAAACAGCCCTCTCTGGTGGAGGACACCGAGGAGGGATTGTCTTTTGTCCGCCTTCCCTGCTGCTCGATCACCTGGAGGGCCGACGGGTCACTGCTGCACACACAAATCTCAGCTCCTTGAGACTTCACAAAGCCCTCGCTGCCTGGCTATCACACCTACAAACCCCCAGCAGCTAATTGTGTGGTTTCACTGCGTCCGTAATCCTGATCCGTCTCACACCTACTCTAGTGGCTTTAATACGGTTTTGAGTTAATCTAACACTTCTGATCAAGTTGTCATCACCGCAAAACGTGCAAACTGGATGGAAATGGTTCAGGCTTCAGATAATTGACAAATGTGTGATTATATTTTTGTTAATGCATTGAGGGTGGAAAGGGTGAGAAAGGGCTAAGTGGCTCCAAAAGGTGAGAATGTCCTCAGATCTAATAAATCTGCAGGTATCGAATTAGAACAGATAGAGGGGGAAGGAACAGACACTGCTTTGGCCTTCATTTGATTTATGATGGCCATAAATCCTCATATTGCAAGCGCAGGTGAAGCATGGCTTCAACTACGTTTGCCATTGTTGATTTAAATGGCGCAATACTGAGCTTCAAATGGCTGTTTCTCTCCACCTCAATATGTGCTCCACATAGACTTTTCTGATACCCAAGCACAGCTGGTGAAGTCCGGCCCACGGGCAGCCAAAGACTAATTTAGTGTGGCAAATTTGTTTAAAAATCTATCCAACTACATCAGAAGCGCCCCAAAACAGATGGCAGATAGCAGTGCGGTGAGCTGTCTTTTTGCTTCAGCCTTTACTGAGTCTGGGGAGAGAAAAAAAAATAACAAGGGCGATACAGTATGTTCTGTTCCTTCTCTTCCCAATCTCTATATCTGGGTTGATGCTTGCACCATGGGCCTCTGAGTGAAATGCAGACAGCCAGTTTGACCTAAATATGAAGCATGTCTTCTGCCTGTCCTTGACCGAATCACATGTTCCCATTTCAAACAAATGTGCAGAGAGACCCGTAACCAACGCAGACTTTCTGCTGTTTTTTTTTTTTTTGTTAAATTGATTAACCCAGTGGTCAAGGGCATCTGTTATAACTGTGTGGGCTGCTCCCACTGGACCATCATGCTTCCAACACACATGAGGCTACAGGACTCCTGAAATCAGACCATATCGAATGAGCGCTAACACACTGCAGTATCTGACTGTTTTTCACACCTCCTTTCTCTCTCTCTCTCTCTCTCTCTCTCTCTCTCGCTTCCTGCTGGTGCTCTTCATACGGCTTGTAGAAAGACATTATTGAAAATGTCCATGGCACACATCAAAGGATGGCTGGAGAGGTGGAAGGAACCATCTATGCATTACCAGACGTCTGTCTCTCATTGGTCTGCCTCTGGTATTTTCAGCCTCTCTGCTGTGGCCGAAGAGGAAGCAGGGGGATGAGGCAGGGCGGGGAGGGGGGGTGTAATTGAGAATTCAGAGATACTGGCAGGCTGGAATGATTGGCGCAGCTGCCTTTTTACTGTTGCGGGAGGTTAAAAGGAGGGGGTATGTGCAGCCTATACGACAAATATGGGAGGCGCTGTTCAGACTGGCAACAGCAAGGCAAATCAAATCTTACATGTAAACAACAGGTTGGGGAGAAAGAAAAGCAGGAGAATGGGCTTAGCAGCAGAAAAACACTGCAGTCCATATTCATGAGCTGTTTTTGCCACTCACAGCAAGCTAAATAAGAGAAAATGAACTAAATGCACATTTAAATGTACATTTCCTCAAACTAATAGACATCTGTTGATTGCTTTTGTGTGTGTGCAGCAGCAGTCAGATGCACAGCAGAGATGGACAGACCATTTCCTCTGTGCTGGGGGGCTGTTCAGGGATTAGGTGTGTGTGTGTGTGTGTGTGTGTGTGTGTGTGTGTGTGTGTCATCAGAATCTCAGCTATCAAGAATCACACAGGCCGAGTTTGCGCTGCAGAAGCCGTTGCCACGGCAACTGGAGAACGAGCAGCTCTCGAGCCAACACAGTCTACGGGGGAACATTACACATTGTCTTTGCGCATGAAATACATCGATGCGTAATGACAAATGTCGGTAATCAAAGCATCCGGAGCACACCAGTTCCCCCGCACTAACACCGTTTACTTAATCTGGCATGCATTATACAAAAAGCATGCATAATACGGAAATTAAATACAAAGCCAGATTACACAATAATCAAAAAGTCATTTTGAGTGATTGAATAAAAAAAACAAAAAAAAACTGGGGTTCAATGTTTCATAATTTTCATGCAAGCAACTGCATGCGTTATTTCCCATAGAGGCGATAATATATATATTTAGTCGATTATGCAGCTGATTGCAAGCAAACGAGCACCAATTAATGCGCTCGTGCACAATCGACACGCCAATGTGAAATTCATCACGTCTTCGTTTTAAAACCGAAATGCAATTCCTCCACATCAACATGTGGCTCGGTTGTTTCCCCTCAATATAAGAACAGCCGGGCTGTAACGCTCCGATCGGCAGCACCTGCACGGAGACAAAGAGGCGCTGCAAACCGCTCGAAAACAACAAGTCCTGGACGTTCACACTGCGCCGCATTCACACGCACGCTGCACGAAACATTTAAGACGAATGTTTGGCAAGAAAAACACGATCACATTGTTAAAAGACAGGAGACTTACCGAGTCGGAGTTGACGCGCGCTAAAATGGCGAAGGTAGAGAGGCTGTCACACACGCATTTGGTTCTGAATGAATGAACGGGGACCGCTCTGCAGCTCCGAGCAGACCAAGACCCAAGCAGAGAGGAACTGCACAGGGAAGGAGAGGAGAGGGAGAGGACGGGTTAGGAGAGGGGAGCTCTGACAAATCTCTCATGTGAATGTCACATTTTTCTCAATATAGGCTGTGTGGTGAAACGCAGATATTTAGAACATGGCCAATTGGAGTTGCATGTTAATTAGCCCACTGCAGACAAATACACATTGTTATATACCATTTTAAGACTTAAATATTTGAGATCCAGAGTGAGGACAATACATATTATTTACAATGATCTGAAGTGCTCAGTTGCATCTCATGCAGGAAAGCCTTGATGATGGCTTTTCACATTTAAGTGATTAATAGCCCCCTGCACCGTGATTAATGATGATAGGCCTTCATAAATCTCATTATTAGCATAATCTGAATTATTTCTTATTGTGTGCAATCTTTCCTCAGCAGACATGAGATGATTGGCAACACTTGGCCCGTGCACTGGGGGGACAAAGGACAACATGTTCCCTCTTTTGACAAAGATGGAGGGGAATGTGAAGAGAATCTAATTGCCATAGGTCTTCCACAATCTACACTCCAACTGATTCCTGTTTGTATTTATGCAGTCTAAAACAAAATAGCAATGACTTTTCACATAATATATCTAAAATATCTGTCGCCATCATCCTCAATAATACTTTGCCAAGATGATTACCGTACAAGCAAAAAGTAAAATCAATAAATGCTTCGTTGAGGCCATCTGTTAAATGAGATGCACTTATAGTCTGATGACAAATCAACTTCTACAAATCCCTGAATCTACAACATTTGGTTCAGAACTTGTACTGAGATCTGCCTTTGTGTGTTTGGGTTTAGCAGCAGATGCCAGTGAGCCCAGAGGAGGTCGAGGCCATGAGCAGCACCCTCAGGCTGTGACTGACTGGTGAATACAGAGGGGCATCATAGCCAGTAGGTCCGGCCTGGTGCAGAGTGTCATGGGCGCTCGGCCGCGGGGCTAAGTCATCGTGGCGGTTAACTGGAATGGCATCTAAGCAGGCTTGGCTGCACAGTTTAATGTGTGTTATGTTCGAGCTATCGTATCATGCAGATGGGTTAAATGTTGCGTGATGCAAAGACAGCCAAAAGAAGCACGCGTGGCCCTATAATTTGCTCCCTATCTTTTGTCACAAAAAGCTGCAGAGCATTTTATCTGTATCCATCTGGTTAAAGTTCATTGGTGGAACTAATAGAGCATTTCCGGTTATCAGACATATGCAGCTCTACAAAGAAGCATTGACCCCAAACTCTGCCATCAGCCAGAGCTTCCTCCTCTCCACTGTCTCTATCTCCCCATTAATCACATCCGCTGTCAAAAATGAATCTAATTTTACTAGAGGCACGTTGTCCTCCATCCAGAGGTATAACAGATTCTCCTTCCATTCATTTTTACTTTTGCTTATGCTTGGACTCTGGTTATATAAAAAGGTGTGGGGGGTATTCAGTTGCATTTTCATTTCTTATCTGTCCTCCACAAGTGTACAAAACTATCTAAATGCTAATGGTCCACCTGTGTATTCTTCAGGAGGGCAGAGTGGGCCTAGGGCTGATTGATCCAGGCCAGCAGGAGCTCTTGTCATAGGTTGTTCAAATGCATCTAAGCATCTTTATAAACTCCCACGCGCCAAAGTCATTAACCCTGGCGGTGACATATGAACATGACATGAAGGAGGGAGGGCTGTCATTGTCTTTAGATTGACACTGCAGTGTGACCTATACGGGACGCTACGATGAGTTTACTCACTGATGTATGTAATGAGGTTCCGAGTGGCGCCTTTTCCCTCCGCAGAATGTGATTAGTTTAAAGCTATGCGGGAGACTGCTCGGTCAAAGTAAAGTGTCAACTCTAACCACTGAGGATCACTGAGGTTGTCATTTATGTCTGCATGCCATGCAGTAAGTATGTCAGACAGCCGAGGGAGGCCTAGTGCTTCTGGCTGGGAGAGTTGGGTCAACATGTTGTGGCATTGCTTTGTCCTCCTTGTCAGCAACCATTGACATGAAAAAAGGATGAAACACTATTGCTCTCTCTCTCTCCGGTGAGTGTAGTTCTGGGGGGGCTGCATGTTCATATGCAGTGACAGATGCATGACTGACGTCGGCTACAAGTGAGGAGACAAACAACAACAAGCGCCAGAGTGGCTTACAAGGCCACCCGGGACAGAGAATAGATGGGAGTGATGGTTGGACACACGTTCAAGAAGAAAAACAACTGTGGTCAACACTTACGTTTCACTCTCGTCCCAGGAGAGGCATGTCTCATTCACGGTGCCCTAAAAAAAAAGAGAGGCAGATGGAGAAGTCAGTGTGAGGAGTCTCTGCAGAAAAGGGAAATGTGTAGGTTGTGGTAGCGTACTATAAACGTGTGAGATGCAACAACTTGCTACCAGCCACCTGCCCACATTTCTCACCACCCTCTGCTGTAATGCACACGCAAAACTAAAAACAGGTTCTTCTCAGCTGCAGGGACTAATTACTGCGCATGATTTCTCATCATCGTCAACTGGCCGTTTGGTTCAACTGTGATCTTTGCCGGGTTTCAACCGACACAAGTATAAGTAAAAGTCACAGTGTCACTGCAAATGCCAACAAAATGTCAGGCTCTGTGTACCGCGGTGAGCAAATACCCAGAGGGGGGTTGATATTTTTCGTAGGGCTCCATTAGATTGGGTAACCATTAGGGACTTACATTGTAGAGGTGGGGGAACTCGATCTCAATGGGGGTGGACAGGAGAGAAGGGGTGGGGCTGACAATCACTGTCACCACCTTGGAGTTGATAAGGGTGGTGTTGCTGTGGAGAAAGAGAACATTACCCAGTCAGTGTCGTCCATGTGAGTCATTATGGTTGCATGAATATGGTCAGGGTTTGACATGAGCTATCCGCAAGGCCGTACAATAAAAAGTGTAAGTGAGAACGCAGTAGTAAATGTGCAGTGAGTGAGGCGCCATCTGGTGACGATAGAATGAATTTCACGGAGGGCCAGTTATATACATGTAAAAGCAGAGTAATCAAATTACCTCTGGAAGGACAGAATAGAGGCGAGGTTTCTGTAGAGGACGATGCCGGTCACAAAAGCATCGTTGCCATCTGGAAAGAGCAAAAAAACAGCCTGCTTAGACTCAAATTCACAAGACTGCACATTGGTTGACGCATAAAACGATGTCTGTCTCGTCTTACCAGCTTGTTCAATGGACAGGGCATCACGGGACACTGAGATCTTCTCCTCAGAGGTCCTGACCCAGTCCAGCATGCCCCTCCAGCCTTTCACGGGGAAGGTAAAGTTGGAGTTTGTGGTTGTCGGGCGCTTGTGGATGCTCAGCACTGAGAAGGACAGAGATTAAGAGGGGGGTGGGGTGAGGGGACTTTGTTAGTGAGCATCACTTAGAGGTCACAGCTTTTTTGTACACTGTGTTGGTTGAAGAGTCGACTAATGCCAAGGACATTTTGGTTTGATGCGTCATGTGTGTCTGAGCGGAGATGTCATTCTCAATTACATCCTGTGAGAATGTCACCTTCAATGAGGCCAAACAGTCACACAAGTCACAGAGAGTGACTCAAGAGGGTGAAGTTCACAGTTATTTACAGGATTTGACAGATTGATAAGTTTGTGTAGTAGCCATACGTGTGCAATGCAATAGATACTTGCACAACATTTTTGGAGATGGCACAAGTAATATGGTATAGCTAATGGACTTGACACTGTCAAAGTGATAACTGATGCATTCTGCTGCTGCCTATATAGACTCAGATTCTCAGGCAAGATTAAGATTGATGCATTCTCCGGCTGGTGAGGGGACAAATCATCCTGACTAGACATGAGCAGAGAGCAGCTGGCAGCGGGAAATTAGGGCTCACCTAAATTGTCGGTGACTTCGTAAATGTCCTGAAAGCCGCTCATTTGCATCCCGATCATGTTCACAAAGTCCTCAACAAGGCGGAGGAACTCCTTAATGTTGGCACCCATCTGGATTAAAGAAGAACAAAAAAAAGAAAGGGAAAGGAGGAAAAGTCAGAAAGAGGGAAAATGGGTAAAAAGGGGCAGGGGCTCATCCATGATATGCAATTTACACAATTAGCATAAACGAGCATTTAGGCAAGGCTGCCATTTATTGATAACATGCCCATATCTAGATTTCCTACTCTTATGTCAGTCGAGCTTGTTATTCTTTCAGAGCACTGAAATTGGTGGAGTGAAAAAAAAAAAAAAAAAAAAAAGACACTGCTTGCTGCTATGCAACCTCAGAACTTCCTTAAGGCCATAAATGGGCAGACTGTTGATTCATACTCGGTTTTTTTTTTGTCCTCTCCCTCTCGCTCGGTGGAAAGGGAGGGCTGTCTGACGTGCATGTCTCTGACGCAGAACTGCAGCGATGTGGGCGCAAGGTGCGTGCTTGTTTGCGATGTGCTGTCCGTGTCCTTACAACAGCCATCGGTATTGTAGGATGGCATAGAGACTCACAGATTGCAAAGTGGGTGTTGTGATTCTCCCTGATTCAATCTCACTCTTTATCTCTCTCTCTCCTTCCCCTTTCACCTTGAAGTGTTCTCTTGTCGCAGTGGCCTTCGAAAACTCGCGATCCACTTTCCAATTTGTGTACAAATATGTGTTTACTCGCCGCAGTGGGAGTCTTTTGTTGGTCTAACTTTTCTACACTTGCGTATCTTTCTCAGGGAACTCTATTAGTAGGAACTGCTAGCACTGAACGTAACACTAATTTGATTTGGAGAAAGTACATCAACAGGTGGTCAAACAAGTCAAAGTTATGTTTAGTCTGTTGTAATTATAACTAATGAACAAATCTAAATAAAGAGGTAGAACTAGATGATAAGTTGCACTCTAGACATGTACTTTAATGCTTTTAATGTTGTACTTGTCTGAGATCATTTTAGCTCTTGGTGTGTTAATCATTGCAATTGTACCAGCCATTCGCTCCTGAAACTCTCACATTTTTCACACAAACTTCTTATGCACACCTCGACAATTCTCTCCCTGAATTTGTCCTGCACACACTTATCCCACCGCAGGAACATTAACATAACAGACTTATTTTCTCCCCTGCTCACATTCACTCTGGATCACTCACACACACACTCTTATCACGTACCAGCTGTGCCTCTTCCCATTTGTCACGATGTTCCTCCTTCAGTAAGTTGCTGATTGTCTGGACGTAGTTCTGCGGATCATTAAATAGAGGCAGAGGTGTGAGAAGGTACCAAATCCAGCTTAATTAGAAACTATTTTTGGTCAGAGAAGCACGTGTCAAAGACTGCTGCATTATGTTATTCACTGATATGAACACGTTTCAGCTTACCTCAACATCGGCGTTACTCAATCTCAGTCTGGTCCCCTTGTACTGTTCAGTGGTGTTCCTCAGGATCTCCATGACAGCCAAGAGGTCGCCGCTGTACTTGGCCCCCTCATCGGAGGAGACTCTCAGGCGTGAAATCACCTCGGCGACCCCGTCCACACTCTGCCCCATCTGCGCTTTGGAGTTGTAGTCCCTTGACTGCAGAAGAAAGGTCGAGAGGTTAATCTGAATCTTTGCCATCCGCTGGTTTGACTTCACTACTGGGAAATAAGCCGTATGAGGACACAACAGATGAGGCATTTAGCATTTAAATTAGGGTCCACTTGCGGGACATACCAGCATCTGAATGTTATCGTAGTTCTTGGAGACACACTTGATGTGAGTTGGGCTCTCCCAGGAGGCAAGACCTATAGCGTCCAGGGTGCACCGGCGCAAAATCAAACCTGTTAATGAGAGAAAATACAAACTTGTAGTTGGCATAATGGGGGATGATAAACAGTCTAACATGTACAAGAAAACCAGACAAAGCGTGACAGTATCCTCGCTATCTCTGTACCTGAAGCATCAGCAGGGCAGGCAACGGCAGCTATGTCTCCAGCGGGGGTTTTCTTCCACACAACATCTCCAGTGTTCTGCTCGGGGCAGATCTCATGGGGCTCTATAAAGTAAAAAGGATAAGTAGAAGAATAAGTACTCTCTTTCCTTATTGAATAGTATTGTGGTGTGGCCACCTTTTGTGCATTGTAATGGAGTCACTCACCAGGGCATCTCCTCTCATTGCAACGCTTCTGCTCTCCCTTTTCACCGGGGCAAGGCTCTCCACCAAAGAAGGGCCCCTCACAGACTCTCTGTCTCTGCTGGATGCCGCCACCGCAAGTCTTGCTGCAGCTGCCCCAAGAGGTCCACGCATGCCAGCGTCCATCAACTAAAGAGAACATTTCACACCATGAACTCTGGCCTGTGATATGTCCAATTCATTTATCTTTTATTTGGAGAGTGACCCTTAAACAAGTAAATTTTGTCTATTTTTTGTTTATTTTACCAGGGCAGTCTTTCAGGAAGCAGGTGGCTGACTCTTTCCAGCTGCCGTGGCACTCGGAGCCCCCGTAGGACGGCCCGTTGCACTCCCGTATTCTCTGCATGGTGCCGTTGGAGCAAGAAGTGGTGCACACGCTCCACACAGACCACTCATTCCAGGATCCGTCCACTGGAGGGAGGCAGAGGATATACAAATACACAAGAGAGTTACAGCGAGCAGGAGGACAAGATGGACCTTCAGGCCACAGACATCACGGCACACTCACTAATGCTATTAACGATTCACAAACCTACGTAAGCCAAGTTTATGTGAAACAGAGAGTTGGAGCTTGGTTATTTGTCCTTTAAGCATGGCTGTAGGTGACTCTAACTCTCAGATCCACTGTGCTCTAAACTAAAATCAAGTTCATGTCATGATGAGCATTGGTCAGTGCACTTGACTTAGCTGAGAAGACCATTTTCTAATGGTCTTCTCAACAGACCAATATTTTTTTTGCCTTACTGAGAAGCAATGCTACTGTTTTTTTAAATAAAGGGCATAGAAACATAAATGTGAAGGAATACTGATTGACCACATGAATCATAATCATATTCCAGATTTAATTTGGTGGAATAAAAGCCTGAAAAGGTAAAACAAAACTTCTAACACTATTGAGTAAATGCTATCTTGTAAGATGGTAAATTAGATGGAATAAAGTGCATAGTCTTAAAAAAAAGGGTCAAAATGAAAAAAATTCTATCATGCTAAAAGGGCCATTATGGACTACTCAATTTTGTAAGCCTTTCAGTTTCAAATGAAAAGCTAATCATCCCTCAGTAATGACTTTGCAGATCCTCCCTTTGAGACACGAACAGTAATTCAGTTGTAGTGCAGAGAGACATCTGCTGATTGTAACACGGAATTGCAACAAGGAAATATACTGTTGGACAGATAGAGAAATTCCTTTTTGGATAAAGGCACATATGTGGTAACAGTAACTACCACGTTCTGGAAAAAGTGGGAAAAAACTAACTGCAGCCGTGACTTCAAAATGAGTCAAATCCTTTATGCACACGAGTAGGTGGCAGAATAAGAAGACTTCTAATATGTTGGGTGACCATGAGCACAGCATGAGTCACTTGCGGTTATTATAAAGCTGGTTGACTAATGCTCAAAGAGGCTTTTATTCTGTCAATGCGTCAGATGTAATGTCAACCTGCCACTGCAGTTGCTGTTTGGGACGATGGGGATGCCAATGAGTGGCTTAATTATCGCTCATCAATGAATCAGTTCGCTGAAGTGTCAAGTGTGGTAGCCAGAGTCAAATGTCATGTGTTTTTAAACATGGTAGTACAAGAACAAACTGATGCATCATTTGATTTCACAATGATTATTATTTTACATTTTTTTTAAGTAATGGGGTCTGTTTTTTACATTAACTTTATTTTTACCCATCATACTGTATATCATCAAACCACAAGTCTGCAATAAGAAGAATTCCATGACTCACCTGGGCAGACAGCGATGTTGCAGAACTTGGTTTGTCTTGTAGGGCCGCGGCAAGGCTCTCCTCCATTCTGGGGCTGCTTGCATGTGCGGGTACGATCACGATAACCACGACCGCATGTGGATGAGCACAGGCTCCAGGGGGTCCACTCATCCCAAGCACCATCCACTACACATGGGTAACACAGAGGGATAATATGAAGATGGAAGTTCAGCAGTGCAACTGCTATTTTTTAACTCTCCACTAGGTGTAGTAGTCCTTCACACAGTTAGTGAAAGTTTAAAAATGCCTCTCCAACTGCTTCTCTTTATCTACTTTCCCCTTTTGACTGGTGCTGAGAAAGATCATTAAGGGATAATGGCTTTTGCCTCCAGTGGTTACTTCAAAGAGTGTCGAAATGTTCAAGATCACGCTAACTTTTTCTCCTTTTCTCCCCCTCTCATGCTCAAATTAGAGTGGAGGAACCAGGCACTCACCGGGGCAGACGGCTGTGTTGTTGCAGGGGCGGTTCTCACGCAGTGGCCCGGTGCACTGTGTGGTGAAGGAGGAAGTGGCGCAGACGCGGGTGCGGCTCTGCCAGCCCTCTCCACAGGTGATTGAACATGCGCTCCAGGGGGACCACTCATCTGTCTTAGAATCTACTGTTGAAAAAAACAGGGTCAGCACACCAGGCCCTCAACGCTTGCAATGCCGATATTGTGTAAAACATCCATTAACAAGACCTTCCTCTCACCTGTTTGGGTTGCAACAATTCCATGGTGAGAATCATCAGCATTGTCTCTCTTCAAACCGACGATGGCTCGCAGACCCTGGCTCCTGTTGCGCTCTTTGCCTGAGAGAATTAGAAAATTGCATGATTATTGCATTGAATCGGGGCCACCTGCAGCCGAGTGCTCACAACCTAATGACTAAATGACAGGTGGGCTTACCAATGCAGGGCTGAGGGTTGCAGGCCCGTCCCTCTTCAACGGTTCCCTCGCACACGCTGTCCTCGGGCTGACATGCTCGGCTGCGCACCTGAACTCCACCATCGCATTCCTGACTGCATACTGACCAGCGGCCCCAACCAGCCCAGCCTTCTGCAGGAAGAGATAAGAAGAGGAGAGATATTTAGCAAGGTTGGAAACTCATCTTGTTGCAAGGAATTACAGTTACCCAGTTATAAAGTAAAAAAAAAAAAATGTTTATGTGTACAAAAGAGTGACTCAGCAAATATCCTCCCTCTATAACTTCAAATATAAAAACAGAAAGTGAGTATAATTTTTCTATGTGCAGAGAACGAGCAATTCTTTGTGAGCAGAACTGAGCACTCAGCGCCATTGATGATGCATTTGAAATGGTGATTGTTTGCTTTTTACCACTTGGTGTGAACCGGTGCAGAGTGGTGAGGCTGACAGGTGCGCTGCTATGACTACCACAAGTGCTACACTTACATTTCCGCTGCCAGCTGACTGTGAGGTCTTTGTGCTCTTTTCATCTCCCCCGACCGAACACACAAACATGCCCTCTATCCTTCCCAAAAGCCCAGACTCCTTGCCAAGCGTTAAACAAAACATGCATGCCTTGGACAAAATGGAGAGCCGGTGATGTGTGCGGTTCAGGCAGTCTTGCCAATGAGGCCTGAAGACGCACAATTACTCTAACACCTTTGATTTACTTCTCATTACTTTGTGGCGGCAGAGTGCACATCTCCTAACACTCAAACACTGAGAGAGAACAGGGCTGGAGACCGCCTGTAGAGCCGTGGTGTCCTGGAGAACATGATCCCCCCCCTCATCCAGCCTAATGGATGTCATTACGAAACAACACAGCAAACGGAGGAGAACATACTTTCTGTTTGTTTCTTCAAAGGCTAGATTTTTGGAGAATTTAGTTTGTCTTTCACTGTTTTTCACATTTTACTTAAAGTTCACTCTGGAGGTAAATAACCAATCATGTTACAAACTTACTGATAATCTCAGCATCGCGTCCGTTGTCACGGGGAACAGAAAGGCATTTCTCAACGTAGACACCGCCTCTGTAGCAGCTCCCTGGCTTCCTCTTTGGGGCTTCCCAGCACTGGCACGGTGTGTTCATGATGCCACAGGGATAATCATGGGTGCTACTGGACAGGCACTTCTCCAGCCACTGGCAAAGCATCTGGCAGGCGGGCATGCTTGGGTTCCTCTTCCCCACGACCAGAAACTCAGCCTTGAACTCACTGACATCATTCTGCCCCTCCAACATCTCCACGCCGTTTCTCGCAGCCACCTTGCGGATCTGCAGGAACTGCTTGGTGGACTCCAGGTAGGTGACAGTGGTTGATGCGTCGCACAGACTGACAACCTCGTCGAAGCTCTCCATGCCCAAATAGGTGCGAGAGGTCTCGATGAAGGAGTCGAACTGGAAGGTCTTGATCTGGCGGGGCACGCAGGACTCGGTTGGCTTGGTGATCTTCATGTAGACGGTGTAGCGGCGAGGATCAGGGTTCTGCAGGGTCCACGAGCATGGCGTGGAGTGCAGGGTGGTCATCGAGGAGAATACACCGAAGAAGCGACTCTGTTCCAGGGTGGCGCAGGTGGCAGAGGCTGGGCCGGAGGGAGTGCAGGAGGTCAAACCGAAGAAGAGCAGTACGAGGGCCACACAGGGGCCGGTAAGAGCTGACCACGCCATCGGGTCGGCTTAGATGGAGGACGCTGTCGTTGTTGTTTCTGTAATTGCTAGTTTGACCAGGTCTTTTTCAATGCAAATTATTGCACTTGTTTCAGATCTTTTGATGGATCTGTGAAACCCCTTTGTAGGCTTTCGGGAATCAGACAGTCTGCACAGAAACAGGGAATGAAAAAGAGGAAAATATCTGTCAGAGTGCACCAACATCTCAATAATCCGAACAAAACACCACATGTCAGTATGCAGTATGCAGTATGAGAGCCCTGCAAATTAAATGCATTTTTTTCCCCAAAATATTCAAGATATACATTTTAATTGGACCTATTGTTGAACTGATATTTATGCATCAGGGATTTGCCGCTGATCAGTATGATAGTGTTTTGGGGCAGATTCAGTGATCTAAAATGCCCAGTTCTTCGGGACATAATTGCTCTAGCACTGCAATTAAAGTCCTTCACAGCAGGCTGGTATTTCCAAGCTCTTGCTCTTTCCTCCCACACACCAAACTGCACTACGAATCATGTGCGTCAGTCTGACGTCCATAGAAGCATTGCCACTGGCAACCACAGACACCCATTAGTTCCACTATTTGTGCAATGCACTCCTCCTATTGAGCAGTAAACAAGAGAAATGGTTATTTTGTATCCATGGTGAAGTGTGAATGCATACATATCAAATCACTTTGGAAATGTTTCCTGCATTGCATACCAGAGAGCAAAGTTAAATGAAATATGCAAGAGTGACAAATGTCACTCTTGCATATTAATTCAAATGCATGCAGGGTAACAAAGATGCATCACTAAAACCTACTCAAATGATGCAATTTTTAATGCACGAAATTCATCCTGCAAACTTGCTTTATGTGAACTTAACTTGAACTCTGAATGAATAACCCTGCATGGAGAGAGAGAGAGAGAGAGAGAGAGAGAGAGAGAGAGAGAGCAGAGTCCGCAAGGTCTCTGTACCTGACTGGACTGGCTGAAATGATGTTGGATGCTCCTTGGAGCACAGAGGAGGGGAGGAAACACTGTTGCTCAGCAACATCTTTCAAACGCATTCAGGATTATTCTTCCTTCTCATGTTTTCTGTTTTATTCTTTCTTTTGTCACTGTCACTGTCACTTTTGCTGTCAGTGGAACAGACAGTGATGTCTGTATGAGGGAAGATGCTATTTAATGCTTCCCAATACATGCCTGTGTGTTCTGTATGTGACCGAGGGGTTGATCACAGAGAAGGGGCATTGCAGAACAATTGATGCCTACAGCGACATTCACTGTGAGAAGCACCTGCACTTTTCAGGAACAGAACTCATAATTACATTCCCCACATCTCTCCCTCCCTCTCTGCCTCGCCTCTCTGTGAGCAACACAGAAAAGACCTCTGCTTTGTGTAGGTGGGTGTATATCTCCCGCTCCCAACAACCGGAAGCTCCATGAATGGGCATCTGATGAGGCACACAGTGAAAAGAAAGAGGTCCAGCTGTCGTAGGAGAACTCTTTTTCACAATCTCTTGCTTTTTCCCTCCCTTCCTCCATCCCTCCCGACCTTTCTGTTCCTTTCTCTTGATTATTCATTTGCTGTCGTCAACAACAATTCTGCAAAGTAGGGAGCCTAAAAAGCGAGCCGTTTGTTGTCTGGAGACAGGGTTTATTTTTTTTGCAGATTCGGTGTGAAAAACAGTAAAGAACTGCAATATTGCCATAAGCAGCATGCTCTCCCTTTAAGCTGCCATGCACAGTTTTGCAGTAGCCTGTCTCAGCAGAGATACACAGTTCATATTAGGTGTATAACTAAGAGAAGCAAGTTGCAAATTAGAAATGTGCAGGCATTTGATGAGATGTGACATGTTTCACTGGCTGCAGATAACTGTGTGCAGATGGTTAAGTAATTTGCATGACTGAACCAGAAAGCTGTGAAAAGACATGACAACCTAAAGTTAAAGTAGATAAAGACAAACTGATAACGATTCGTCCGATGCATACATCTGGACGGGTGGTATGAGAGATTCTGTCCGAATGACATCATTCTTTTCCTTGCAAGAATGCTTTCTTTTGCTGAAGCGAACTTAATAAAAGCCAAGTTTATGGCTATTACGGGGCATCCTTCATCCACAAATTGCTCCCGCTCTCTCTTCTGCTGTGCCCGGTGCAAATACTTGCAGATGTGTGCAGGAAACTGGACCACTTGGTAGCTTTGCTGCAAATCCATGTGACAGCAAAAACAACAAGCAGCAAAACTAAACAACTAAGCAGATTGCTGACAGACGCTCGCTGCCTCTTGAGACAAAGTTTAAAGAATGTGTGTGTTTGTTCAGATTCAGATTTCTTTACAAAGGCATGTAAATGAATCATGGTGTATCTCTATGGGGTATTCTACAATGCAGGATTATTTCCCTCCTTAAAGAAAAGGGAAACGAGCAGAGAAATTAAAATCCAGTCTGCCAACTGACTGCAGTGCAAGTTTGTCAAAACCTTGATCAAAGCAGTGTTTCATTTAACCACCTATACAAGGAGAAATGTTCAAGGATGTTCCAAGACATCAATGCAAAAGCATCCTCATTGGACAGTAGATGCCTGACGTGAAACTTTATGGATTCACATCATGCAGGTGATTATGTTGTAGCATCTTCCACAACCAATGCCCAATATGTCAAGCAATCTTAGTGAAACGAGAAAATCAGAAAGTTCGAGACAGCAACCTGTTGCTGAATTCCAACTCTCTGCTGCTGAGCTATGAGATCGTCACAGATCGGCATCACTAGGTACAGCACTACAGTAATGGTACGATATGGTGCTGGAACTAGCGATCCAAAAAACTCTGAAAAGAAACAGACAATATGGCGATCAGATAGCTCAGATGTGTGCAAGAAGCAATGCAATAGATGCACGCTGCTCGAAGCCGGTCGAGAGAGTTTCAGCACCACGGACAGCGACAGAGGAGCTCGCTGCAGACAAATCTGCTGAAACAAACTCCGAAGCTGCAGGACAACACGCATGCACTTATCACTCATCCTCACTTTGTAACTTTCGATTGTTCCGTATACAGCCACACTTAAACATACAAACCCGTAATCCACAGGAAACAGGCATTCGCAGGTAAAAAAAAAAAGACATAAAAGAAAGGCTCGCCGTCTTTCCTTACCTTGAAAACGTGTCTTGGAAGTCTTAGTCAGTGGCTCTCTATCCGGTCGCCCAGGTGTGTTGGAGCAGGGCTCGAGTAGCAGCTGCTGAGCGTGTCCTCAAAAGTCTGACTCGACTCGAAGTCTTCAGATGTGGCCGAAACTTTCGCAGCGTTCAAAGCCGCAGAAAGGATGCGCCAAGTCCAAGCCGGACCCCAGACGGGTCGATCCCAAGTTTCAGTGCAGTCCACTCTCACAAGCGAAGAAATAATAATGACTCTAACCAAACTCCAAAGAGTTTACTACCAACTTTGTTTAGCAGCTATGTCCAGAGAAACTGGCGTATAGCGAAGTGACAAATTGGTTGTATCGGAGCTCCAGCAGACAGTCCGTGGAACCAAAAGCTGTGGTCTCGGTTGTCTTTTCTCTAGGCTCCAGGATAAATGTTGGTACTTCTACTCCCGGCTTCGGAGTCTTCTTGCTTGTGGTCTTTGCACTGCAAGTGGGTCCTTTCTCAGTGTAGCTTGTGGCCTCCTCTCCGAGGTATATATCCTACCCCGCCCCCCCTGCTGCAAGTCGGAGTCATGTGCGTGGATGGCGTACTGAAGTGAATGAGACAGCACCAAGACGGGGGGAGTGTGCGGGGGAGAAGTGTTTGTGTGCGCGCGAGCGCGCGCGTGTGCAAGTGTGAGAGTGACTATGTCAGAGCACGGAGGAGGGAGGGAGGGGAGGGGCCTTGAATGTGAAGAGAAGGGAGGGATCTGTGTATGGAGACAGAGACAAACGATTATGAAGAGCAAACTACGCAGATATCAACGTAGAGCCAAAGGTACCGGAAAGAGGATCAGCGGAATCGGTGTGCAGTCAGTGCAAAAGGGATGAAACAAGGTGATCTACATTTTGTGAACATTGCACAGACAGTTGTGATTAGCCCTGGCAACGTGATGATATATTTATCATGAAATATGAATATTATAGCTCATTTGTTCATTAATAAGCAACTGTCTTATTTCCCCAATGCATTTCATTTAATACACACATACATTTTGAGACACTGTTGGATTCAGGTACGGTTCGCCAGTTAATTGTGGGTATAAGGGGTGGTTATCTCCTTAGGGTTAATTCAAAGGCAATCAGAGTTATTGAATAGTCACGTTGGGGGGGGGGAGAGGTTCGAAACTCGGCTGTGCAGAGAGCATGCCTGTTCCGGCGGCTGTCATCGATGACAGTATCTCCTCGTCCAATGAAAAGTAGAGGCGAGGCGCAGACGGTTCAGTAATGCAGGAGAGGAAACACACTCCCTCTGTCTGTCTGACCCCCCCTCTTTCTAAAAAAAAAAAAAAAAAACACACTCTCACATACACAAACAAACACGTGCACACAGGAATTACGGTGACACCCTCTATTCCATCCCTGCCGGTTCCTCCTCCTCACCTCTCTCACCACAGGCTGTGGGCGGTTCTGGGTAGTGTAAAAGGGATAACCTAACTTGGGCGTCTGCCTATTGGTGTAGTGTTGGCTCGTTTCCCCTTAAGCTATAAGAGAGAGAGAGAGAGAGAGAGAGAGAGAGAGAGAGAGAGAGAGAAATCTAGAATTCATAAATAACAGTCGAAACAACATGAGTCAGGAGAACAGAGGAACTGATTACGAGTGATCATCAGTCATTGTCCTTCCTCCTGATTATTGTTCCACAGTCTCCTCAAGAAAACTGAGCCGGGTGGGAGTGAGGAGTCATGCTGTGCTGTGGTGGCATGGGAATTTTTAGATCCTACTTGTTGGGAATTACAATACGCAACATCAACATGAAAAAGTAATTTCCTCCTCCACTAATTAGTTTGCCTTGTACATTTAAAGCAAACACTTTTAGATTCAGAGTATGTTTTTCATCCTGAGCAGGGTCTTTCTTTACCTAATAGCTCAGTGGTTAGGGTGACCTGCAGGACTGGAAATTGTGCTCTATTTTCAGCACATTCAGCCAATTTGGACACGCTGGGTCAGGTTGGTGTCAACTTAATCTCTTTAAAAAAAATAAAAAAAATATATATATATATTTATATATAAATTACCTTTGGAAGTAAATACAATTTAGAATTGTGCTTTCTTTGACTGCTGAAACAGTTCTTCATCAACTATTTTGATAGTCGATTTTTGCTTTCCTTTGCTTTGTATCATTGAATATCTATAGTTTAGAGGCTGTTGGTCAGAGATAACATGAATGTATACTTTTTAAGACATACACTCTTGGAAATTGTGATTATAGTCTAAACAATGAACCAAGCCCCCATGGTGTTATCTTTGAATTTAAATTGGTTTGTAAACCACTTTTGTTTGTTGTTTTAGTATCACATCACACACAAAGTATCATTGTTATGATATTTTTCTAAACATTGAGAGGTATAACTCGTTCTAATCATCAAAACTGTCACTGTCACTTTATGAAATAAAAAGTAATTTTAAAGTTGTCTCTTATACGCATGCATGCTGGTGCAGAAAATGTGTTTTGTGGGGTTACTCCATCTTGTTGCCTTATTGCCATCCTCACAGCGCGGATATATCAGCGTGCAGACAGCCAATCCAAATCCCCTCAGTGAGTTGCACTGTTATGAGTTGTGAGAACAGCTGCAGCAAAATTGCTTTTGTCATTTGGATTGTAGTCAACAAGCAGGGTTATGACGTTGGCACCATGAGAGAAAAAGGAACTGGTAATACGTGTGTACTCAGAGTAAAATGTGTCACTATAAAACAACTTCCACAATAAGTAATGTCATAAATATGTAGAGCTGCTTGTCACAAATAATGACTCGATCCCACACATTTGTACTGTCTCATCACACTGTAGATCATATCTTAAAATACATTATCACACTTTGTAGAGATATAGACTACATGCAAATCACCGAAAGATATTCTATATTAGAATTACTTTTCAGTTCATTCTAACCTTGCTATTACCCTGCTTTTATTTGATATTAGTCATTAATGTACACACCACCATCTCACCAGTGAGCTAAGTGTTTCTTGCAGCTTGCTAAATGTGACAAAGATCTCTCAATGCATACCCTAACCCTAACCAACCGTAAGAACCGGGTTAATGTAAGAACAAAACCATGTGTAATCTGGTAAAAGACGACCCCCATAAACTGGTTCATGCCCCTGATAATATCTCTGTAGCATGTTTATTCATGTAGATTAAACTTGGCATCATCTGTGGCCCCAAGAAGAAATCCTCTTGGTAAATCTTAGCTCACATTTCACTCCTTATCTCTTCCGCTGTTTGAGTAGAGAGCTTCTCAATGGATGTAGGTCCAGTTCTGTTATCAGATAAACTGACACCCGGCACGTGAGGAGCTTAGGACTAGTTTGACCCGATGTTCAAGAACCCTCCATCTTTTGGCATTTGTAATGGGGACAGGAGTGTCAGGGGACCAGGAGTAATAACAAGTTGTGACAATAAACTGATGTTTATTGTGATAAACCGGACAAACGGTAGTAGTCACTCTGGTGGAAAATTTCCAGACAGTCGGGGCAAATGAGACAACAAATAGAGAGTCTCTTTGCTCACCGTCTAATGCTAAACTGCAGTTCATTTAACCTCCAACTGCTGAACCAGAGCCGCTCAGTAACCAGAGCTTTGAGTGTGAGCATGTAATGCACACAGCTAATGTGGGTGTAATTACCAAATACACAGAAACACAATAAGAATTAATATAATTCCAATATAAACCGACATCCAAGTTGTTGCACCTGCTTTATTGAACATTGAACGCCTTCTGGTTTGTCAGAGCTCCCTTTAGAGGGAGGCGTGGGCCACTGCAGGCACAGTTACATAAACAAATGCCCATATAAGTGAGTGTGAGAGAAAAAAAAGTTTCGAGGGATCACCACTGACCCTCTCGCCTCCACACTTCTTTCCACATGGAGCCAGGACAGCCCTCTCACTACATGAGTATTTTGGAGGCAGGATGAAACACTCAAGGACCCAAAAAGGCAACTCCCCGCATACTGCTGAATCACAGGATGTAGTTTCCTCACTGAGGTGGGAGAGACTTTCTGGGATTGTTTGATCTTGATGTAAAAACTGCAACAGGCTCAGACAATCATAACAGTGACTATGAAAAGTTGTTTCTCCATCATTTCAGCTAATTTCTTTTGACAATGTGCCGTGTCGTTCGGTCTGGGACTCCTTCTGAATGTGTTGTGCTTGAGTTATACCAAAATAAGTGATACAATATCTCATTCTTCTTTTGCTTTCATGGACCACGATCCTTGTAGCTATGACGGTATCTGGACCCTAGATGGTGTTGTTTTTAGACGCTTTATGCTTCCCAAAGTGATGAGGCTGCAGCAGGTTGTGCCTGTGTTCTGCTCATGTGTAAACAGAGAGGAGAGTTTCTTGATCAGAGAGAGAAACCAATATATAGAATATGGAAATAAATTGTCGTAAACAATTAATAAATATGTATACTGGATATAATCAGACAGTTAGAGTAACATTAAAAAACACACAGTTGGCTGTTCCCTTACATGCACATACACTGTTATGTATGAAGAAGAATATTGAAATACTGAGATGTACTAATTCACTTTTACATGCAGAATCTAGATAATTTGCATGGTGAGTATAGCGAGATGGTAAATGCGTTGCACAATCTGATGGCTGCAGGTGTTACAAGAGCATTTAAAGTACCCTCTGCTGCAGTTTAAGGGAACACAAAGAGGCTTGGGGAAGCTTAAGCCTAGATTTTGACGCCTAGTTTGAAGCAACTGATGTTCAGGTTGCACTCACTTTTTTCCATTTGGCGTCGACTTCATGGAAGAACATCTAGGGTAGCAAAGTGTGTGTTCTACAGGTGCTTGTATAACTGAGTAAACTGTGTCAGTGTGTTGAAGCCCTGTAATGCACTGTACAAGAAGCAGATTGTTCAAAATCCAACTGTTTCATACTGCACAGCTGCTGCAGCTTTAATATGATGGAAATCTGCAAGAGGGAGAAAGAGGGAGAGTCACCGGAAGAGTGATTCAGAGGATTTTTTTAATTTACATTTTTTAGTCTTTTTTTTATGTTGGTGGCTTCAATTCTCTTTCACTTTTCAACAGTAAAGAGCAGACATTGATCAAACACGGTAGAGGGGAAAAAAGGGGAAAAAAGGGGACAAGTTGGTGCTTTTCCAAAAAGCAATTACCATGACCTGTGCCTGCAAATCACTACTCACCAACAAGGCAGAGTCTCAGTCCAGTTGTCAGTACAATAAAGATGAACTGCAGCAGTTCATCAACCTTCTCCTCTAAGGCATCTGAGTCACCGGCGAAACATACCTGGGATAAAAAGTACAATTTAACAGTAAAAGTTTGAGTAGTTATTTTAACTAACTACTAACTATTGTAAATAAGGTAAAAATCAAACCAGTGATTAATAAATATCTAACAAGTAGTTCCTGAAATACTCCTAGTGAGGAACTAAATATAGAGAGAGCAGACTATTAGACATCATAAGGAACCTGTGTCATTTCTCAGACACTGCATACTGACCAATTTCCTAACAAATTTATTTTGATTAATGGCATTAATATCTAATGACATTAATGAAATTAACCACAGCCTCCTCATTATGCACATATTAAATACACATTTGTGCACCTCTTAAAGAAAAGGTCTTTATCCAACTGGCAAATAGCTACCGAATGGTTTTAAGTGTTGACCAAATGGCGTATGAATGACACAACAATTTGTAAGTGACTTTGTGTGCATTTGAGTGGTGCACGAATGAGTTCTAAAACCCAGAAATGAGTTAGCATTTTTTAACTTCCGCTTCCCTCATCTCCAAATCAATGGGTTATTTTAATCGGATTTTGGTTAGATGCCTGAAAAAAGGTCTGCGAAGCTGAAGAGCTTTTAACGTTTTGTTCGACGATATAAAATACGTCAGTAATAAATACCCATGTTGTGAATTTTGCAGCTTGGATACGTCAATCAAACACAGGAAACTGGTGTTTAAGACCAGTGTCTCAAAGTCTCCTTCTTTTTTTTAAAGTAAATTAGTGTTGTCCTTACTTATGTTCAGTTGATTACGTACGTATTTCACTCAGTTCATGTAGTTATTTCAAGCCCAACCATGATGTTTTTCCTAAACCCAACTAAGTGGTTGTATTACCTAAACCTAACTGCGTCTGTTACTGTTGTTTTATTGCCGAAACACAACAAGGACCATTTCGCGGTTACAATGTGTCGTTGCGTGACACACAATAATCCATTTCCCAACATTAACCACGTGGCGTTTAAATTACACGCTAAAAGCCTAAAATGCGCACCAATGGCACGCGGAAAGGTCGGAAAATGTCGTGCTATTCCATGAGATCGGGTTGAGCTCCAGGACGTCTAGTTTGTGAACTGATAAGGTTTGCAGAACTATTCTGTGTTTCATGTGTTGTTGTGTAAATGTGTGGTTTTATGTCAAGTGCTGGCCGAGATATCATAGCAACGATTTAAGACAATGTGTGAAACAAGAGACGAAAACAGAACTCTTGGGTGGGTGTTTGCAGGCGTCGGAGATCCTGTAGTCCTCCGACTGCTTTGCTTTGCATAGATTTAAAATGCTGCTAAAATATCTTTTGTGATATTTTTTGATGTGATATTCACCTTCGAAAATGATTTAACAATCTTGTTTACTTTCACTAGTGGAGGCCAATTAAAAAAAGCTAGATATTTCCAACCCAAGAGATGGGCAGAAAATTAACCACTGCCTAATTTCTCTTACAATTACCTATTCCTCCTTCCTGACTCCTCCTTCCTCTGTTCACCCACAGTGATCCTCCATGAGTCACCGTAACAGGTTCATAAGTATCATAAGGGGTACAGGATGCCCTTTTCTTCACTCCAAGAGCTCTCTTGAAAGAGTAGAATTTGAAAAAAGTTGGCCCAACTAGCTTACATGTACAAATAAAAGGGTACTGTACAAGATAGAATAGAAGGCACAATGTATTTAAACATACCAGCTAAAGACATTTTTTTTTTCATTGTACTTTCAGCGACGAAAGTGGCCCTCTTAGCGAATAAAGCTGAGAGAGAGAGAGAGAGAGAGAGAGAGAGAGAGAGAGAGAGAAAAGAAGAGAATATCTTAAAAAAAGGCTCTCCAAATTATATTTTGACACCTTCCACCTCTTATCCAAGAAGCCACAGTCCCTGCAGGGCAACACAACTTCTAGGGGACTGAGGGGTAGTGTCTAAAGATTCATATATTATATTTTCAGACTCACTTATATAGTTCAGACCCAGCTGGACAGACACTAATGCTGCCTATACTGAACATCCTGGGTGGTAGTGCAATTGTTCTGGTGATCAATACAGATGCATAAAAAAAAATAAAAAAAATGAAATGCTGCCATTTGAGTTGAGGAACATTGATTTCTTCTAATGTAACACCCAGCAGAGCTCACCTGAACCCCCTGACTTTTTCTTAAGAGCAGGAATGAGTTTACCTGGCCTGTCATGCCTGTCAACAGGACAAATCAGGGCTGCAGGCAAATGCTTCATATTAGGTTATGTTGGTTCATATCAGATCGACAAGGGTTCTGCCAAGAACACAAAGCCCATTTTAATCCAGCGGAGGCTTCCCTGCTGTTCACTTTCAACAACAACAACAAGCTAAAAGCACAAACCGAACTGTTCTTAGTCACCGTCACGTCTATGAAAGGGACACGATTCATTAGGAATTGATGGGGCAGGTGTGGATTTAATAAACAACAGAGGGACAGAGAGACACAGAGAGAGAGGGAGAGATGTTGGCATGTAGCAGAATGACTCACAGGAGTTTCGATACAGTGAGTGCCAGAGGAAGGCCTCTCCACAACAGGTTCCCAGGAAAGAAACTGATACGGCTGCAGGAAAGACATACATGGTGTTACCTGAGGATGAGTGGTCCAGTAAGTCCCTGGAAACTGAAGAAAGCAGGGAAAAGCTGAGCCAGGCTGACCTCAATGCTGCGACTCTAGTTCTTGAAAAGAGAGACAAAAGTCTTGAGAACCAAAGAGATGGTGATGTATGAATTTTCACAAACAGATCACAGTTTCTTCTTTTGCTTTAAACACATCATGAACAGACAAGAAAACAGGGAGAGACGCTTATTCACTTTCTGGTGGAGAGTTCGATGAGAGGATCGATATCACTCTCATATCTGTCCATTAAATATAAGGCTATAGAGAGCAGATGGTTAACTTAGCTAAGCATAAAGACTGGAAATAGGAGGAAACAGCTGGCTTGCCTGGTTACAGTAGATAACGCTGCCCCGACCAACATTGTTGACGCAGAAGCATAGCGCCCAACCACAACTGTTCTCTGTCAACACTGTTGCCGTTGTTTGCACTGTAGCGTTGTTAGCGCTGTTAGCTTCAAGTCACCTCCTCAGCCCCCGCCATCTTGAGAGCCGCGTGGAAGCAAATGATATGCTCCGACTTTCAAATTTAGCACTGTTAAAGTTTTTTAACTTTAAAGATTAGTGAGCTTTAAAGATTCTACTTTGACCTTTGGACAAAACCTGGCTTGCCGTTGCCCCTTATTCAGTCTTTATGACAAGCCAGACTAACTGGCTGCAGGCTACAGCTACATAGACACAATATATGAGAGACGAGTGATATCAATCTCTTAGCCTAATGATATCGGACTTTCAGACCGGATTATTGATTTCAAGAGAAATGCTACATGAATAGGAGACCCCAACAGCCTACATTACTAACAGTATTTTGTAAGAGTACAGTGGAAAGTAACAATATATAAAGGTTGGCATCGCTAACAGCAGGACAGGCTAAAAATATCAAAGACATATCTTGACGTAAATGTGTGGTATAAATGTCATTAGCGAGACAGCATCACCTCTCTTTGGGTATACCTGTAGGCTTCATCAAAGACTAGAATTGGCACTCAGTCCCTCGTTGCTTGGCTTTCATCCCAAAGACAGACTGCAAGAGTGATATATCACCTTGTCAGTGTACCTGCGATGACGAAATGTCCCAGTTTGGTAATAGTATAACATTGTCTCCTTGCACACAAACAGCAGAGAAACCAGCAGTTCAACGGTAATTACAGTAAAAAATGAGGTCTATGGAGTTAAAAAATGATTATTGGCAATTATTGATTGTGTATTGTATCACTGAATTTCCAAATATAATTTCCTGTACCACTGCGAGGGTCCTGGGGTAGAGGATGTTATATGTGTACAGATTCTAAAGCCCTCTAAGGGAAATTTATTATTTTGGGCTATACAACATAAATTGAATTGAATTGAATAATAAATACGACAGAGCGTCTCATTATTACCGTCTGTTTGCATTGGGTTCTATCTAACTATAAATCAAGGAATCTCTGTCTATCTGTCCGTATGTAGGTATGATCTTCGAAAGTCTCGAGAACCAATCATCATATGTTTTCACACTTTGGTTGGTTCTTTCTTTAAAAAGTAAAACAAGAAAAGTACTTTTCTTATGAAAGTGAACTTGTTCAAATGCCAATTGTTAGCATGCTAGTTTCAGCCATTTGGCTCAAACCCCTACCTAAGTAGGAAATAATGAGCTCATTTCTCTCTTCACTCAGGCCAGAATGGAAAGTTTCTGTCCCGCTAGTGGTTGGTTTAACCATCTAATAAAAGTGACCTCTTCATTTTTCATCCTTCTAGCAATTTTGTTTTCCAGTGTGTAAAGAGCACCATTCTCATAGGGCCGCTGGCATGGTAAAACTGTCATCATTACTGCATTTGCATAGCAAACTATACCAAGTATACCAAACTTAAAACAATAGTACATTGAAAGGTGGTCAAACTGAAAAAATCAGACTCTGAATGATCATTTCACAATTGGCCAAAGACTTTTAATTTTCCATTCTGCATAATGAAACATTAAAGCCAAACAAAGGCTCAACAGGCAGCTGTTTTGTGTTTCGTGGGTAGAACAGGAAAAGGGCTCATATCACAAGTTCAGAGTGCAGAGACTAATGTTATTCACAGTCCTTGCTCTGATTTTGTTATTTCCTCAGTGAAAATGTACGGATGTCATAATGTGAACACCATTACTTTGTTTGCAGGTAAGCCGTACACAGTTTCCGCAGAGCTTTTATTTCTTTATTCTCTTGCTGTATCACTCTGCGTTCTCTCCCTCTCTGTCTTGCACACATGCAAGGTCGGGGAGTGTGGGAGTCTGAAGGATGACTCATCTGTTGCACACCTCATCGTTGCCTGGCCATATTTGGGCTGCCCGGATATCCATTTTTCTGCGTTTGTTTAGTGGAGAGAAGCAGGCAGTGCTGCGACAATATGATGAGCTCCTTTTCTTTTCTTTCCTTCTGTGTGATTTTTCAGAAAAAGGACCTCTATTTCGTGCAACAAGTCTCCATCATCACAAGGACAAACACTGGTCCACTTTTACATGGGCATTTCAAGGTTTTCTTTATTGAGGGAACATTTACAGATTTTAGATCAGGCATGATTATGCATGTGTTCTCTCACACACACAAACAGATATAAACTCGTGCATGCATAAATACAGTACATGTGCAGTCTCTAAATCTATCGCTAAAATAAACACACCAGCTAAAAATGTATACAAAATTAAAATTAAATTCATTAGGAAGATAAGCAAAACAAAAATAACAGGGTGTCCATATTATTAATGTTCCCCTTTTTTTAAATCAGATTTGATGGATCAATTTGTGGCAACTTGATTTATTTTTTCATTTTTTATGGTAAGCCATATTTCAGATATTTTTCAAAGAACACTAAAACACTGGACACATTTTTGGACGTGTATCTCTGTGTGTGCACACACAGTGGACATAACAAATGAAAGGAAGAAGAAAATAGAGAATTAAACAGATTTCGTTTAGTTACAGGGAAACATCAAGTATTCAAAGCCTTTTGTACCAACACATCACATTTTCACATCTTAACTCACAATGGGACAAAACTGTTTTGAGCACGAAGGTCATGCTGATCTATGTGCTTTTTTTTAATTTATTTGTTCGCAGATAAAGAAAGCTACATGTGTACAAACACATGTACACAAACTAGGCTCCATGTGGATTTTTCGTTTCCTGTGATAGGTCTTCTCCCAGCAGCCTTGTCTCCTAAAATGGATGTTCCCATACAACAAGATTAAGTGTGTTTCTAAACAAAGTCTGCGTCGGGGGGTGGTCGATGCGGTTGGAAGGGTCAGACAAACACGGGGCTTTCATCCTAGAGACCTCTGTTTGCGTCCCGTGTGAAACCACTCACTTACGTATCAAAAATATTTGAAACCAAACCATGATCTTTTACGTTAACGTTAAACTCGTGTTTAAAAGTACGACGGTAATCCGTTAGAAAATCTGTTACCCTCAAAATTGACAGTGAAGTTTCGTTATATGGGAACATCATTTTTAGGAGAGAAGGTTGCTTTCAGCAGTCTTTCCTACGAACATTTCAAGTTATCATCGCACCTTTGGGTTATTGCTGTATACTGTATACATTGATAGATGGATGGATGGATGGATGGATAGATGGATAGATGGATGATAGATAGATAGATGGGTAGATAGATGGGTAGATAGATAGATGGGTAGATAGATGGATAGATGGATAGATAGATGGGTAGATAGATGGATAGATAGATGGGTAGATAGATATATGAATAGATAGATGGATAGATAGATGGGTAGATAGATATATGAATAGATAGATGGATAGATAGATGGGTAGATAGATGGATAGATAGATGGGTAGATAGATAGATGGATAGATAGATGGATAGATAGATGGGTAGATAGATGGGTAGATTGATAGATGGGTAGATAGATGGATAGATATATGGGTAGATAGATGGATAGTGTTAGGTTGTAATAAAATAATATGACTTACACTTGTAAATAAGGAATGTCTATGTATAAATTACGATACTTAAAAAGGATAATAATAAGGAATAGTGAGCCTTATGGGAAGGAGTATGCATGACATAGAAGACAGCCACATTGAGTTTCTTACTTAGACTTAGTTCAGGTATGCATGGAATGAGATAGAGAGAGGGGGATGGATATACTGAAGTCTCCGAGATGAACACAAAGGGCAATAAAACAACTCCACTTGAGGGGGGTTGTTCTGCTCAACTTTACGAGAGGGTGGAGAGATGACTTCAAGTGCCATTAGGTCTGGGAGAGGCCTATGCACCGACAACCAATCCGAATGCTGATTCTAGCCATGTGAGACTTTAGCCGAATATATGTTGTAAAACTGAGCCAATGAGAGGCGACGATGTACATTTTTCATTGGACTATATAATCAAATGTACTGGTCAGTTCGAGGCTCTCTTAGGTCAATACGTGCAGACAGTAACTCTTTTCAGGCTTCTGTTGAGGGTCTGTGGACCGCGGTTGGCTTATGAACCCTCAGCTGAGAATTGCTCACTCAGCTGAGAATTATGCACTGTATTACCAACTTTTATTAAATTGATTTTTATTATAACTTCCTGAATCCAGATATTCTCTTCCAAGTCCGCCCAAAGATTTTGAACATTAACAATAGATAGATGGATAGATAGATAGATGGGTAGATAGATAGATAGATAGATAGATAGATAGATAGATAGATAGATAGATAGATAGATAGATAGATAGATAGATAGATAGATAGATGGGTAGATAGATGGGTAGATAGATAGATGGGTAGATAGATGGATAGATGGATAGATAGATGGATAGATATATGGGTAGATAGATGGATAGATAGATAGATGGATACATAGATTTTTGTGTCATGCACATAACATGCCCAGCCCATAACATGCCCAGCCCTCATGGGTTTATTAGACACCAAAAACTACAGCTGCAGTGGACACACATTTCATTAAGTTTCATTACAAACTTACAGGTTACTTCACTGCTCGATGTTAAACAAAACATTCTGCCTTCTCTCCCCGGCCTGGCAAATAAAATCTGCTACATAAAAGATTCCTTTCCTAAAGCACAACTCAAGTTTTTCATAGTCATCCAGCAAAAAGAAATAAACATAAATGGAAGTCATTTCAGCCCTTACATCCCTTATGTCCTCGTAGATAGGAAAGTAAAACAAAAAGTGCACCTCATTCTCAATTTCCCCGAGCTCATACAACAAACAGATTCTGTCCTCCTCAGGAGTGGAATTAAACCTACCGGTCTCTAGGGCTAATGGTAATGTTCCTGAGCATAACTGTGCACGTAGGGATCTTTGTCTTTTGTTTAAGTTATACTTAAGTTATAAAGTTCTGCACTATAGTTATTCTTTAGTTCGTAACTTTTGTTTACACCATGTATCAACAGAGCATTTTATCTATGCATGAGAAACAGTTTGGTCCTAATCTCCTGAATATCATAAAATAATCTGTTCTGAAAAATCAATGACAAATCGTTCATATTAAACAGAAATGTCAAACCCTTAACCCAGGGATGGCCATTCAAAATGCCCCAATGAAATATATTTTTAGTTAGTCTCTGATCAGACATCGTCACAAGTCTATTCCAAAGTCAAAGCATTTGACACTTATGTCTGATGTTTGGATGTTCCCAAGCCATATCCGCACTAATGGCCAAAACAGAAGTAGAGTTTGTGAACTCGAATAGCTCTGTGATGCAGTGTTACAACCCCAAACACCAGAAACATAGTCAGACACAGGACACACACATGAGTTTTAGAGTTTGGTAAAGTAGTGTGCTATATCCACTGTTGCTGTTATTTTTGGTAGTTGTAACTTTTTCATCATGACTACTACTCTCATTATATGAATCATTTCTGTCATATGCATTGAGGGATCCTCCTCTGTTGCTCTCTCTGTTAAAGTTTTTTTTGGGGGAGTTTTTACTGAACCGGTGTGAGGTCCCGGAACAGAGGATGTCGTATGTGTACAGATTGTAAAGCCCTCTGAGGCAAATTTGTAATTTGTGATTTTGGGCTATACAAAATAAAGAGCTCAAAGATCCAAACGGTCCAGCCGTTAATTTTCCAACGCACTAGTGTGAGATCGTCAACATTAAACGCCGTAAGATTGTCAACATTTGCGGGTTGGGCAATTACTGTTCAGTTCTCCAAATTCTCTCTGCCTGACCCCCGTCTCCTTATGCGAGGGTTAGCACTGCTCTCTGGCCCCAGCTGGTCATGTTTCATCAGTCTCCCGCTGCCAATCAGGAAATACTCATTGCCCGACGGGAGTTCACTGAGAAGAGTTCTAGAGTTCAAGTTAAGCATCTTCTCCGTGTATGACTTTGCAGAGTGAATGAAAACGTGACCGAAATATTTTGCTATCCCCCAGACTCTCCTTACGACGAAGCACAGCTACTTTGTCCTGCTGGGTTCGAAATTCCACCTTGATCACACCTGGCCCGTATCCTCTAGGCCTCATCTGCTCCACATTAACAATCTCCGATACAGGCTCACAGTGTAACCTTTCAGAAAGTAAAGATTTGACTCTCTCCAAAGGGATTTCCCCATCGACAAAAAGGAAGGCCCACAATAATGACAAACACATCCGACTGGAATTTGAAGGCCGGGCGCTTTGCTTCATCCAGCTTAACCTCCATCCTGTTCATTCTAGCAGAAAGCTGACCAATATCCAAATCATGATTTTTTTTTATTTGCCTTACTTTGTTGGCCAACTCAGCTTTCATCCCCTCCCGGTTTATTGGTGTTTCCTGTGAGCACTATGGGGGGCATTGTGTCAAAATGACACAATGCCCCCCAGATGCTTTCAATCTGCATGGTGTCTCTGCAGGTTTGCCTTACTTCCTGCAGGTCAACAGCTCGGGGCGCTATATCTTGACTTAGTACACATTAGCCTTTTTCACACAGTCTGTTCAAGGCGGAACTGTTGTTACGTTATTCCGCCTCGCTGTTCTGTATGAAAGGTACGGAGGCAGAAAGGAGGGACAGTGTTGTTCCGCTGCTGAGCCAACAGCGGAGGAAGACACAAAGCCAATCCAAGGTCTGAGTGAAAAGGGTTAGCCAGTACAGTGGAACAGGTGTCTTGTTTCGAGATGTGTTATTTGTGCCCCCTAAACACAGAGATTTAAAAAACGCTAGCAGCAGTTAGCAGCTAAACTACCGCAACAGAGAATGGCAGCAAATTGGGGAGACAACGATGTCCGAAGCGCCTTACCATTCAAACAGAGGACAAGAGCTACCGAAATATAACAGGGAAGGTATGGACGGATGCAAGTTGTTGCCTGATGCGTATGCTATACTTATACATCACACTAGACGCCAACGCTGTTGTGTTAAACGTCAGCCTCTTTTGCTTCCGTGATCCCGGCATGCCATCTGAAATCACACTTATTATGCTGCCGTTGTTTGGTTAAGTGTGAAAAAGCAAAGTGACGTAACGGCCGCTCTTCTTTACAGCAGTATAGCCAAATCTATTCTATCGTAAATGTTCATATTTTTGTTTTATTTTAATTATGTCTTTATACAAATGTACTGTGTTTATTATGCACTAATCACCAAGTCAAATTCCATGTATGTGCAAACATGCAATAAACCGTTTCTGATTCTGATTCTGAAAGGGACTACTGTCTCCTAAAAGCCAGATGCAAAATGATTTTCATGCAGAGTCTTGAGTTTTTATTAGGTGCTAAACTTACCTGACTCGGTCTGAAGACTTGCCAAGATGGAGAAATGAGGCCTCTTAATTGCCCATAATGGATTTGCTTGGTTGTGTGTTTATGCATCATGCATCATCCGCCCTCTCATCCTGAAGAGGAATGAGTAGGAATGAAAAAAAAATAATAATCTTGGAGAGAGAGAGAGAGAGAGAGAGAGAGTTATTCCTTGAATACTCCTAATTCGTCTTTCGCTCAAATACTCTTGGGCCAGTTTAGGACAGGGATTAAGCCTGGCTATAGATTAAAGACGCCTTTTTAAACCAGATGAATTCAAATAGGCTTTCTCAGACAGGATTTGGAGGAGTCCAAGATTCAGCCTCAATCTAAGGAACGGATTTCTTGAAGATAAATGACAGTTTCATTCTCAACGATTATTAAGAGGTTTAACCTCCGAGGATGATTAATTATGTTTGTCAATGGAGACACTTGAAGACCGAGGAGTAAAAGCAAGGCCATGCAGTTGTTAAATACACAAAAGTTGGCCTAATTGTTATTATAGTTGCACTTATGTCCTGAGGTGTACTGTTAGCCATTCCATCTGTATTGAGACTTATTCCACTGGCCTAGTGGTGTAGTAATAAAATTAATTTGAACTATAATTTTTTTGCATAGTGTAGATAATCTCTTAAGTGGAGCTCAGATACAGCATTGTTGTGGTAAGCACCCATTCTATCCATGCATTTGTAACTTTAAAGCTTCTATCATATTTCTGAATGTGTCCTTCTTTGTGTGCCCACTTTTATGGTCTATTTTCACTCTTCTAATTATTATTATTTTCCTTCCTACTGTAGTTTTTGAGCATCAGGTTAACACTTTGGCCACATACTCTCACTAATGTTGACCAACAAATGCATGCTTCCCTGACAATAAATACTATTTGTGTTAAAGTTAAAGTTTAAAAAGAACAATAACTTAACCCAAATTAAAATAAATTATATATCAATGTCAAACTAATAATTTAAAGCAGTTCTAATGGATTTTCTTAGCCAATTTGGGTTAGCAAAACAAGTAAACACAATATTGACATATTATTGCTTAGTTTCTATTTAGTCGAAACAGTGGCCTATTTTCACATCTAGTATTTCTTCCACCTGTTGAATTAAAATGAAAAATATACTGAAGGCTAGACTACAAGGCTGTTCAACATGTACTCAAAACGGTTGTACTACACAGTATTACAGCCGGTAACAAACACATCTACAAAGTTCAAGACCTGATTGTGGATTTTCACCCATCATTTTACTCATTTTGATAATACATTTAGTCATCTGATCATATTGCGTCTGTGTGGTAAAAATATCATTTGGTTTGACTTGGTCGCTTGCCAAACTGGTGTGAAGTGGGTGGCAGAGAAAAGATGGCTGACAAAGCCAAACTATTTATTTTCCAATCATGTTCCTGTTTTGTCCTTGTCATCCCCTCCTCTTTCTCCTGCTCAGCTGGGTTTATTGTTATTGTGATTTTCTCTTTTTGTTCACTTGATTGATTTGACATCACATATTTTTAACCAACAAGTTCCTTGATGCCATTTTTAACTCGAGTGTCTATGCAATTCATCTTTTTTTACAAAGACAAAAATTAACTCCACACATACTTAGCCTTAAGAAAAGAGGCAGCAGGGTGCACATTACAACATAAAAATACTTGTTTGATTGTATACTAGTTTTACCATGTATATGTGAAAAATAAACTTTAGGAAGATGTAAGATGCAATAGTAAGGTTGGACCCATTTGACTTGTTTACATCTAAATGGCTCAAACAAGGTCAGTTTATTCACAGTGAACTTGACTTTACTATCTGCAGCCAACAAGTCTCCATAATGTTCTGCCGTCTATTTTCAGAAGTAAAAACAAACATTACTACTGATGGCGCAAAGTGGTGGCAATTCAATTATTCTGTATACTCATTTTTCTGAGCCAGAAATATTCCTTTAAAAAGTGTACTTCAAATAACATGTTTAGTTTGCAGAAGAGATGCAAAAACAACAAAACAAAGAAAGTGTCAGGACATCAACACAGCATCTGTGAGGTAAAGAACACAAGAAAACAAACACCAAAGGGGGCTGTTGGTAGAAAAACAAGGCTGTGGTGGCTGTCTCTTACATCAGCCAGTAATGGATGTGAAAATGTTGTAGCATCGTGGATTCATCCAATTTTAACAAAGGTCTTCTGTGTCTGATTCTCTGTCTCAGCATGTGGTCTGTGAAACAATAAGGGAACGATTCCCCTGCGTTTTGTTTGTTCTCTCTGGAATACTAGATTTTGAATCTAATGAAAATGTTGTGTTTTTTTATATTTTGGGACTCATTTTTTTTTATAAAACTCGCCAGACTCCTTTGAAATCCTCGGTGCCACCAAATTTAATTTGCAATTAGTATAATTGCATTCATTAGGTCATTACTGTTACACTAATTTCAAAACAGCTTTTCATCACTCAACATGTTAGGATGCATAAAGACACATTGTAATCGCAATCTAATCACAGCCTGAATTCAGGCTATGAGAACAAATTGAGAGAAAGAGTAGGAGAGGACATTTTTAATAGAAGACAGGGTTGCCAAAACACATGCATAATTGCCGTTTGTAGCACGAGCATCAGCATACAGCAATGTGATCTAATAGATTAAGGTCTTCAGACGCAGATCTCAAAGTGAATACTGAAACCCATGGTTGGATAAACCTGTTAATGGGCTCCAGAGCAAAGATATAGCTCTGATGAAGACACGCTAGAGTTTAAATGTTCAAAAACTGCTTATCAATCTGTGTGCTCCAGTCCCTTTTTGTGCACATATGTATCCTGTGACCTTCAAGTTCCCAGTTAGTTCAGTGTAACAGAATTTACACTAAATGCAACTAAAGGTTGCCGGTCTGTATGAATAACTGTGATGGATGTTTATAACAGAGAGTTTGGCTAATCTTACCGTTCACCTTCATTTTTTCTTTCACATAACGTTGTTTAAAACCTGTATAATCACCTGTATTTAATTTAAATATTTTTTAAAACACAATGAAATCAAAGTGAAGGCGAATGAACACATTTGACCTCAGAGGGCTGGCAGATTTTGTCTTTGATTTAATATCTATATTTATTTTCAGTAATGCCCGATTTTTACTCCTGCAGCTGTGCGCCTATGAGTTTCGTCCGGGCTGATGCGGGTATCTGTCATACACGCCAGGCATACATAGTACTGCGGCGGAATGTAAATTAAATTGCAAATATGATTTATTTGTGTGGTGAAAATGGTAGTTCACAAACAATGTAAAGCGACAGGATCCCAAAGGTGGTGGTTAAATACTACAGTAATTTCTGAGGCTACACAGTAGTTATAGGTGGTGATGTTCTGAAAGCATTTAAATGTAAATGTATTTCCGATATTTTGTCCACTAACATTTACATCCGCAGAAGAAGTAATTATTACAAAATCCCTTTGATATACTGTAACGTCAGTGAGTGTACTTCCTGGCTCAGAGGCTTTCTCACTCCCTCACTGATTCATCTAGTTGCTCCTATGCGCACATATTCTTGCCGAGAACGGGAGTTGCTTCGACCATCAAACCCCCGGATTGAAGCAGAAGCAATAAGTACTATGACAGCATCTTTAAATGAGTCAAGGAGGTAATTTACCTCAGCAGCCAGATGTAGCTCACCACGACTGTCCCCGTTGGCTCTTGGAAATGTGCGTCATGAAGGGCAGATTTCTTTGCTTGTAATTGACAGCCGGGAAAGAGTGCTCTCTGTGTAACTGATGTTGTGGTTGGTGCAATGTAGTCACGAAAAAAAAAGATTAAGATGCATATATTAGAGTCCAAAGGGCCTTGAGGGAGCAGCACCTGTTGTCTTATTACTGATGTGATGCAGGTTTATCATCAATCTGAAGTGGGTACGCCATTAAAGTACACATTTTTTTTACATGAATGTAATGTCACGCATTTTATTATGTCTTACTGAGGAATATAGAGTTAGGAGACGATATCAGCTGTGCCATCAGCATAGCAGTGTAAATGGAGACCATGGTGGCGAATGATGTTGCCAAGGGGGATCAAGTAGAGGATGAAGAGGCCAGTTGGTTGTAAATGGTCTCAATTTTGACTTTGTGGAATGACAGAAAGGACTAAGATCAAAACATCGATGCTCCAAGAGTTTTAGAGTACGTTGTATGGTGTTTTTTGAGGAACAGCAGTTGATCCATATACCGAGCTATCACTGCGCCCAGCTGTTGTTCACCAAAAAGTAGTTATAGCTCTTGACTCCCTGTAAAACCACACCTTTCAGTCGGTGTACAGATTAAAAGCAATTAATTTAATTTGTTGATTAGTGAGCTTCAGAGGTTTTGGGAGGCATATCTTTGAACTTCAGGAAGGTTTCCTTCTGCTTCTAGTCTTTATGCTAGCTAATTTACTTCTGGCTCTGTAGCTCTATAGTCAAAATACCAACATTACAGTGGTGATATTGACAAAACTCTCAACGAGAAAGTGAATAAGTGTATATCCCAAAACGTCTCAAAGTCCTGTAAATAACTGACATTATTTCCTTCTATTTAAGGATGTTTTCACACCTAACCTTTTTGGGTTCATTGACATGAACTCATGGTGTGTTTGCCTGGTTAGTGTGGTTCGTTTGTGAAAAACTAACTACAGGATTTTATGATAGCAGATATGTGATTTGAGCATGATTACAAAAGCTAAACTACAAAAGAATCCATTTGCTGATCGTGAAATCTGTTCAGGAAGCGATCTTATTGATCTAAATTCAACACTTACGCACTCAGCCAGGGTATTTTCTATGATTAATAGGTCAAAAGCAGTTAAAACTGCTGTACCTGTACTCAGTGTACTGTCAGTTCATCAAGTCCATTAAATAGTTTGTGACAGCGATTCCAGAGTAATACGCCTCATCTGTGTGTCCAACGTTCGCAAATGGGAGCACGCAAAGGAACTTGTACAGTCCTGTCTCTACCTGTTTGTCAATATTCATCATAACATGCAGCCGATTTACAGTCTAATAATACTTATAATGCTTATAATCAGTTATTTCTTCATGAGCTTTGCAACACTGATTTGAGCAGAACTTGGTTTCCCCAGATGCCCGATAATGCAGGATGACAATTGCCAAAACTGTCGAATCAAGAAGTTACTTTTAGTCTGTCTAACTTCATGTTTACTCTTCTTGGTTGGTTTGTAAAAAGTCAATGTTAACAGGAACCAGATCAGAACAAAAATGCAAGCGCATGCGCACGTTCACGCGCACACGCACACGCGCACGCACACGCACACGCACACGCACACGCACACAACACCCCCACCTCCCCCAAAGATCATGAAAGCCTGACCAGCATGGTTATACATAATAACTTTTATTTTCTCGCACATAAAAGGCCACAGGATTGGTCACTTGTCTCAGTGTGAATCAATATTAGACCCATTTACTGCTTAAATATCATTCTGACAGTTTCTCAGAGAGATACTGTGCTCTGAACAGTTCAGAGTATCAAGCCGTATTCCTAGACTCACTGCAACTGCGCAAGGACACTCTTATGTTAATGTATATGTATGTATTATGTATCAAATGTGTTTTATACATTAAAAAACAGAAAAGAAAAAAAACCCACTATGTCCTTTAGGAATTCAGTTTGGTCTAAAGAAAGATAAAGAGGCCAAAAAAGACCAGTATTTAGATTTTAGTGTGTTTTGCTGGTAATGGCAAGGAAATTAAATCCAACCACTTGAAACTTTCTCTATGAAAATGTTAAGGTATTTTAAAAGTACTAGATGTGGCAAGACCAACACATCATCGCAGGACTTTTCCCCCTCACAACACCTCGTCAAAAAACTATTTATGGATTGTTTGTCTCTGTTTTGGTGCAATCGGTCTAGTGTTTCCAATCAGTGGAAGCTGCCATATGGTCCCTGCAGTGTCAAGGGCAAATTACTCACAGCTCAGTCAGGGGCC
This sequence comes from Ophiodon elongatus, assembly GCA_016806645.1. Taxonomy (NCBI): domain Eukaryota; kingdom Metazoa; phylum Chordata; class Actinopteri; order Perciformes; family Hexagrammidae; genus Ophiodon; species Ophiodon elongatus. Next base: position 390,971 of record JACSYO010000476.1, on the reverse strand, counting down.
GAGTATATTTTGACTTGTTTGTGGTCCAAGGCACACTTCAGAAGTTGTTATCAACATATTTGAATTAATGTAATGTGCAAACAAAATGAGTGCTGTTTTCCATCTTATTTTGATTTGTTGAAATATATATAGTTGCTCTGCAAGCGACTGGTGAAAAAGATGAAACAACGTCAACACACAAACACACACACACACAAATGAATCCAGAACAAAACTAATAGTTGAGAAGCTACCAGTTTGTAAAAAAAACTTTTGGCAGGTGTTTATCCTCTCCGTTTGGTAATAATGCAGAAATAAATGTTGGTTTCTGCTGGTTTCTAATATGCCATCAAGTCTGTAGTCATTCATTTAAACTGTTCTATTACCTATGAGGTAGCGTACAGACAATAGTTTGTGTTAAGATAACCTAGCCTAGCAACAATAAAAAAAGACAATAAACTGCAAAAAATGCTGATTGGGCACCTTAAAGAAAAAAAAAAGAAACTTGAAAATGTGCTCTGTCTGATCAGGCCAACTGTTTATTCAAGTGGTGCTGATTTAATGATTCCCAATCAAGAAATATGAAAACATTTTCTATAAAAGGACAATGTTGTCTTAATCTGCAAAGAAAAAACAATGCCACACCATTGCAGTTTTTGAACCAAACCTAATTTAACTAATTAGAACTGGTAAAATACACATTTTAGGGCCATAAAAGTAACTTTTGTTTTAATGACCTTAGTGGTCCATTTGTTTCCCTCGCATTGTGATGTCCTAAGTTACTCTGACCTTCCTAACACCATCATCCTAGATTTGTAGTCTTCCTCTTTACTGTTGTGTTTATTTACGCAGCATGTAAATGGAATATCCTATCACGGCCCAAAATAACAAAATGGCCATACTGTGAGGTGTTGCTCAGACAACCAGTGACGAAGAAGTCTGCCCCGCGGGGGCTCCGTGTGGTGATGAAACACCACACGGGGAGTAAATTATTTAGTTTACACCTCTTCCCACACTGTCCATGTCTCAGGCCTGACTAGCTGTCCATCCCAGCCAGAATACCACTTGTATGATACATCACATGGCACCCATCGGTCCGTAAACGTGGTTTGAGAATGATAACTCGGCCAAATGCCCAGAACAGGATGGTGACGGCTGGCAGGTCCCTGATACAAGGGACCACTCTAACTTAGTCGTCGTCCTTGCAGAAAGTGCCATAAGGGTTGAATCATCAGTGGGCTTGGCACACAATGGCAGGGGCCTCCCACCCACACAACCACTGAGTGGATCCAATATGGACTCATTTGAGTAGACAGGACGTCACAGGGAACCACCCACTGTATTTCCTACGGTTTAGCGTGATGTTATTTGTATTCAGTATTCATGCAGTCATTAACGTGGTCTTCTGGGGGAACTGAACTGGATTTATTTATTGCTATTTAATTCACCACCTACTGCTCTCTCTTTGGGACACAAGCAAGATGTAGAACTTTCAGAGGCTGCTATGCTATGAAATATAAAATTACACAAATAGGAACATATAATATCCATATTGATAGATATTACATATAGAAAATAGTTAATGTACTTAACTGAAAGTTAAATGAAATAGTTAAACATTTCTGTAAAAACATTTATTAACTTTCTTGTCAAGACTAAAATGAAAAGATCAATACCACTTTCTGAGAGTGGTATCAATCTTCTCATCTAACTCTCTAAGCAGGAAAGCATAGAAGTGTATTTCCCAAAATGTCATACTATTCCTCTAAAAAGAGGACCGTCTCCCTACACTCAAAGCAGTCTGGGTGTCCAACAGTGCAATCAATCCTTCTAAATGTATGTTTGAATTAACTGCAAGGGTTTAACAATTACAAATAGTCCACTTGTTTAGGTGGGCCGCCCTCCGTTGCTAAAAGGGATGACTATGTCTGGTGTTATCGTGGTAAAAGAAAAGGTGTTGGATGCATGCTAAAGTACAACCTGCACACCCACAGCTGTGCACACCTCCATACCGACACTCGAATATCTACACAAATCCCAGACACCCACTTGTGCAACCAACCACGCACACGGAGTACAAAGTAAACTCAAACACTAAGCAGATATTCAAAGACCAACACTGTAGAGACTTTGATTTAGTTCAGTTGTTGGGAGAAGAAGCAGTTGGACTCAGTTTAGCAATATAATCCGTTTAATCCTCACGGCTTCGTCCACAGCTGGCTGCCCTTGTTTGCTCTGCCTCTTGTTCTTGCTCTGTGTCTGTTGTGTCATAATTCATAATTGAAATGTGGATCGAAGAAGCTCATCCCAACTGTTCTGTTCAACAAGAAGCATTCATATTTGCTGGGCTCATAGTTGGATGGATTAAAACACTTTAAGACGCTAATCGAAATAATGAAGCGGGTTTGGTTAATGTGTCCAAAAAAACTGAAGCCCTTCAAATGCGCAACAGCTTACTTTTAAAACTGAGCCTGATGTGATTTTTTTCTTTTTCTTTTTAGTGATACAAAGTAATTGCTGTACTAAATAACCTCAGGACCGATAATTCCAGTAATTACCTTTATTTTGCAGGAAGATAATGTGTAGCCAATGTGAAGTCAGTGTATTCAGGACATTGAGAGGGTGACTGCCTCAGCTTTACACCAAGATTACCTGTAATGATTTTGCTTTCGTGTGCTTGAATTACAAGTCGTGGCGCTGATATCAAAACCCGTACTGACATGAAACCTGGGTACCTACTCTCTCCCTGACTCGTGACTTCTGTCTTTTTGTAATACCCACACATTCTTTTTGTAATGGAGTTGTTTATTTCCGAATGCGAATCACGATCCACTTTTCCATGGGAAGTTCTGACAGTGGTCTTAAATAGTAATGATAGTGGTTGTCTTTTTTTTTTTTAAAGGGCTCAGGTATTGATTTAAGCTTTTTATTGGCAAGTTGTTGTATTAATGACCTTTAATCTAGGTGTTAAGCAATATAGCGGCAATAATACACTCTTTTTTAGCATTTTAGCTGCTCCTCTTCCACATAAAGCTCCAAATAATTTAGTGACAGTCCAGCCTTAGAGCATTGCTAGAGGTACCATCCATCCAGGCCTGGCTGCTGTATTTTTCCATAATTTAAATAAATGCTCCACCAAACCAACTGCCAAGCCCTAATAAGTGACGTACAATCACTGCGCTGAGATCTGTCCAATTGTCAAAACAAGTCTGTCCTAATGAGCTAATGAGGGAGCAATATGCAGCGGTAGCAAACATGATAATGTGCCATGGACCAGTGCCTGAGTCATTCACATCTGCTGCCACCTTGACTCACTCCCAGCATTTGACTCCAGTTCTGATTTAAGGAAAATAAGGCTGTCGTTCATTATCACCCTGTTCAGAGTGATTTCAACTTAACCCAGAAGGGAAAGTGCAACAAAGAAGTGTAAAATTCAAATTTGGCTGGCAATATTTTATCTTTGTATTGTTTCATTAAAAAGAAGAAAAAGAAAACCCTAAATGGACCAAAACCAACAATGGCTTAATCCTGGTAACACACATCGTTTGTGCAGCCCAAGCCTAACATATGTAGGTAAAGCACTGAACTCCACTGCCATCAATTAAAAACATTAAACAACCTATAATGTTGAATTAAACATGGTTAGTGTTGTTTTTTTTGGTAACTCGCTCCAACTTTGTCGAGCAGCTCTTTGTGAGCCAGATATCAGTGTTCTCAGGGCCATTTTAATGAAGCACTATGTCACCAGATGTGTTTCTCTTTTACGGTGGATTCTTATTAGTCAGATAAATTCAATGCAGGTTTGTTTTTCATGGGATTTGTTGACAATAATGAAACACAATACATTGCCATCATTACCATCTAACCTTATTGACATGTTAGAACCTTAACAGATCTCTATGTATGTACCTTTATGTATTTGAAGTCATTTTCATGTGCATAAATGAAAGGTAAAGTCTAAAAGCTCAAAACATAAATGGCCCATTCCATTATGTCAAATTAAGCAGCGGTCTAAAGCAGCACTGGGACCTCAGATAGGAGTCCATTCTGTGCCACGTTTATCCTTCTGCTAAGTTCAACCCCAGATGTGTCAGAAACACCTCACCTTTCACAGTTGTGGGTGTAGAGAACACAAATGTGCAGTTTGAGACAAGCAATGCTCGGACAAATGTGCAGTGTTACTTCTCCCTAATCTGCTTAAACCAGTAGTAAACCACAGACTGAGGCATTATGAGAACATGATGCGTCATTCTTTTAATGAATGTTGGGAGTTCAAAATCATTTGTGCTTGCCAAATTAATATCTGATGCATCTGTGATTGGCAAATAACTCATAATGGGTCTGACTGTATCAAATGCATCATGGAGGACCCGAGAACAAACGAGAAAGATACACATAAAAAAGAGTTTCTGAAGTTGTCTTAATACCAGGGTTTAGGCAATGTATATTAGCAGCTTTGAACTTGTTTATTGATGCATTTTCAAATATGCTTTCATAACTGCAGACCTGATTGGGTAATCTCATCCAATAGCTGCATTTCTAAATATTTTTGAAGACTTTCTTTGTGTTTTTGTGTCAATGTTGTCAATGAAACCTTGGGACCAGTTCATTTTCACAAAAAAAAGCCCAATGTTTTTCAAAAGCTGAAATTATTATCTTTTTTAAGCTTTTCACACCACCACCCAGAGCTGTGAGCAATGCCTCCATTTCCTAACTGCATTGCATGGTAGGACAATAAGGTACATGTACAGTTTTTTAGTACGCATGATAACTGTTTTGTGTATAGTCCATTTCAACAGAATCGTTTTACTAGGCAACCGCTTGGGTCCATTTTCACTTTCTGTCAGCTGATGCCATTCACATACACTGACACAAGGGGTCAATGAGAGGGCAACAGGAAATAAACTGGGACACATTAGGAATGTTTCCCTTTACAACTGTGAAATACTATCTAAATTTGGTCAGTTTCCGAGTGTATACTGTTTAGAATTAGTACCTATTGTGAAATTTGGACACAGCTTATGTCTATATCTCACAGGCACACATGCACATCCCCACTCTTTCTGTTACAATCTGCTTTTTCTCATTATATGCCAACCGTAAAAACATGCATACATTTAATTCATCAAGGAAAATGAGAGATATATAAACTGATTTAAAGGTAGCACAAATATACAAAATTACTTTTATTCTCAAGGGGGAAAAATTGCTCTTTTTCTTTGGTGTGGCCTGCAAAAAGCCAACGCGATTAAAAAAACAACCCTGTGCACCTTTCATGTTTCTTTCATGACATCCTTACTACAGGTCAACAGATAATTTACATAACATACCACAGCGTGCTTGTGTTTTTTTTTTTTAAATATCATGAAAGGGAGTTGGTGATTTATCTGATACACTTACCTAAAATAGTCACTTAGGAATCCCTCTCCTCCACACACACACATGTGAGCCATTGAAAAACAGAATGTGTGTAGGAGACTCAACCATACAAAGAGATATCCGGCTCACACCAACTCTTATCAATTCCAGGGTGATGCATCTTTTTTTTCCCTCTCACCCTCCTCCATTCATACATTTATCATGAGTTGTCTTTAGGTTTGTTGTACGATTCGTCATAGATGTGTACTAACTATATCTGGACTTATGTGTGGGTCGCCTTCAAGCGATGCCCACTGTGAGGGCCGGCAAAGGCCTACCGGGTTGAAGCAGGCGGTAAGCGGAAGAGAAGAAGAGGTTACGGGGTCAGCTGGCACACACTGGAGAGTATTCTATTTTTCATGCAGCAGATCCAGGATATTACAGTGTCTATGAGCTTAAGACAAAGAATACACGTTTTTTTTGTATCATATATCAACGTGTGGAGGGTGGACTACAAATGCGAGGGAGAGGAAAAACAGGAAAACTGAGACAGGGTGATTCGATTATTTTCATGATGAGGGGCCACATTGAGAAATGATTCCGATTACGTTCTAATGTGGCAAACAGCGTGGAGGAGCAGATGTAGTGTGGAGCACAACTTGAAACGGAGAAAGCGAGACAGATAGGCTGTGGGAGGGAAAGACGACCTTCAGCAGTTTGCCATGGAATCTCCTGATGATGTCATCTTCCTTAATGACATCACAGTGTGCCCTGGCAGCACTGGAGGATTACAACCGACAGCAGAGCGGGAGCTTCCTGGTGATTCATTCATAACAACCTCCTTTGCTGGGTCTGATATCTGTTATCAATGTTCTACATGTGGAACAATGACATGTTTAAATGCAGAGCTGTAGTTCCTCCACAGAAATAGAATGGGAGTAGAACGGACGTTCCCATTAAAATCTACGTAGGATGGTCAGAGTGGCAACCTTTTTTATGTGTACCATTGCCATTGCGACCGTTGTACCCGGCTAACCCTCATATAAATAAAACTGACTTACGGTTGGGAACTCACTTAGGTTTTGCAGTAATGACTAAAACGAGTGGCGTATATGACGTTTTGAAGCGCAGAGGACAAGAGTAAATTAGTTCATTTTAACAACTTAATGCTTCATCAACACACTTGTGTCACAGCGTAAGAATGACACCAGATGAGTGACAACTTTGTTCGGCTCATTTTCTTTAACCAATGTGGCGTTAGCTAGCTTACTAATTCCACCATGCTTTAATGCTACACTGGTCACAAATAATGAGCCGAATGGCGGGCTGGTGGCCAGCGGTCTACGGTGCCTCTGCCTCACTCCCCGCCGCTCTGGAAAAGGACAAGCTACCTAGCTAACCAGCCAGCCATCCGTCTCCTCGGAGCTGCGTCCGCTCTCTTCCTGCCCAGCTGCGACAACTCTTTACGGCCCCTGAGACAAGATGGCACCGTAACAACTAACAACAAACACCATTTATTTTTGGACTGGTCAAATGACCACGGAAGATAGTTCAATGTCCATTCTACTCCTATTCTATTTCTAGAAGTTCCTCTTGTTCTTTTGATATTGCCATGACAACTTTACAAGATTTATGCATGGCAATTTTTGAAGGAACTGGCAAGTTTACAGTATGAATTAATAGTTTCTGTTCTTTCCTGGCAGCCTGTGGTGGGAAAGAACCAGAAGGCATCTCAGAATAAGCTAAATGCTTCACTATTCACTAAATTAACCATTTGCATTTCTGTCATTGTAAGTATTTGTGCAGTGTGCAGCCATAGTGCAGCACAATTGACCTGGGATGCATTGATACCGATACTGATGTCTGATAACAGGCCGATACTGACTAAAATAGCTTGATCGGTATCGGTCGCATGTCTATTCAATTAAATTCTATGCTTATATACTATATACATTAAATACTTGAATTTGAATTGATCAGAGAAATACAACAATTGACTAATCTACTGACTGGACAGGACTGAAAAGCTTTATCCTCCAGTCAGTCCTGGAGAAGTTTAAACTATAATGAGTCACCATGCCATTTCAGTCATCATAATTAGATATAGTGTTTAAATTTGGAGTTTGAGTAAATAGAGGTATTGGTCTTAAAAATGAATTGCGTCAATGTTCTTTGACAAGGGGTTTTCCATTCACGGAGCTGATTAAATTAATGTAGACACAAAAGATTATCAATTGGAAACTTGAGACTCTTGAGAGATCTCATCTGGTGAGCAAAAAATGATGCGTTGGCTCTTTTATAAACCTCTTGCGAGGCAACATGATAATACCATTAGGGTAAGTCCATTAAAAATAACTGCTGGGATGTTATTCATAATCCAGTTGCTCAGCCAACCGGGACAAAAATAATGTAAAAATAAAACTTGATGACGAGGTGAGTCAGCAGGAGAGCTTCCTGGAACAGCAAAGTTAGCTTATCAAAAATATGAAAGGTTTCATGCTTGTTTCTCTTGAGCGCTTTGAATAGGTAAAAGTAAACATGGGGCTGACGTGTCCAGCCGAAATGACAAAGGCCTAGCCAGCTTCCGAATTGGAAAAAAAGTCAGTTAAGTTAAACAAGATAAATTAATGTCTAGACTGCAAGACAAAATACCTGCATTGACAAAATAATGGTGGTGGCCGGTCTGCAATGTTTTGAAAAGGCAGATATTACTTTGCAGCCTTTCAAGTCCCAGCAAACTAAAAATAAAAACATTTCTAGTTTCAATCCTATGTTCCTTTGTTAATTGTTCATTTATCGCTTGTATTCTGTAAAACAGTTTAAAATGTTTGCTGACTCATCCTGTGCTCGGGGGCGTTTGCAAAAAAATGTCATCCAATAAAATGAGACTTTGGGCGAGCAGCTAGCCACACCAGTCATATCACCCTTTGTAAGGACTGTGGCTCAGTGGTAGAGAAGGGGTCCTTGTATCAGATGTTCGATCCCCAGCTCCGCAAGCATGGAGGGAGGCTTTCTTGCTGTAGACAGCTGCCTGCATTGTCAAAGGAGATTAAAACAGTGTTGTGGGCTGGGAAAATCCAAACAATGAGCTGAAAGATGCTACAAATGCTCCATAATGCTGGTAATTGCAGAGTCAGCTGATAGTTCTCTGTAGATTTTTCACAAGAAGCAAACCTCTCTTATAACTGCTTGAACTTAACTTATAATAAAACCAACTGCAGTAAATCATGCATTGTGCAAGATTGGTTAAAGTTCATCCAAATAAAACAACAAACTGTTCTCTTACAATTAATTAAATGTATGCTTGTGTGTTTACACCAGGGCAGGACTGTGTAATAAATGGTTTACTGAGGAACCAAAGAGATATGAAGGTGTTAAAGAAAAAGGCAGAGGAAAAGCGAGAAGACCTTTAATGAGAAGAGCAGGCAGAAAGACAGGCCTGGCCTCTGCAAGGTCATTAGTTGTTCTTGTGTTTGTAGCATAAAATGTCTGCGCCTGTGTGAGAGGTTGCAGACAAGTGTTTAGATCCACAGTCTGGTTTTCAGCATTTCTGATCTGCTGGCACCAGACATGGTGCTAACACCTACGTCCTGACAGGCACAAAGTCAACATCTTTGATAAACTCTACAAACACCGCCTCCCCGGCCTTTTACCATACTTATGCAAAGCTGATAAATGTCACAGGAGGCTTTTTCCTCTCAGCTAAATGTTAATGTTGACTAAATGAGAGCAGCAGGAAAATAATGGTAATTGTATGGCCTGGTTACCAATTGTGACACGTGCCAATAGATTGATTCAAATACAGAATACTGTATTTTCATTATCATTCAGACGTACAATTTCTAAGCTACTGCTACGATTTAGTGCTCAGGGAAGAAAAATACTGGTTGTGTCATCCAGCTGCATAACTCACTTCCTGTTCAACTTAAGAGGATAATGACTGCAATAACATTTTCTCTGAAAAGAGGGGCATCATTTTACAAGTATAAAAATATCTGGGTTTTAGAATGCTTTGTTTTATAAAGCTGAAACAAACGGAAGTTACTTTAGTCAGTTTAATTGACTCAATTCGAGAAACGCACTGTAATAATGTGATGCAGTGAGCCAAGCTATTGAATAAGTACCATAGGTGGAGAGCATTGCCAAAGGGGCTACAACAAATGCAATTCAAAATCCTGTCAGTGATATATTACATTATATTACATTATTAGATTGTTAGTACGGATTCAACAATGACAGAGGTATGCAAAGAAAAAAAAATTACATTTTACTTTAAGATTTTTATCCTCTAGTTTTTGTTAGATATTGGATTTTTTCAAATGTATCCATTTAATATATTTAGAGAGAAAATCTCTCTTTGGTGGAAGTGATAACAACTCACAGACATTTGAAATGTCCCCAAGAGACCCAACACACTGCCATACAGGTTGCAATGGTTTATTATTTAACAATGCATTGTGTTTAAAAGTGCTACGTGTAAGAGATGGCCACATGTTCCAAACAAATAAGGGGCAGCATTTTGCCTCTACTACTGGGTCCAAACAATCAAAATTTACAGTCATTTGTTATTTAGAAAGCCAACAACTAACTAACAGCAGGGCAAAAATATGCAAATTTCAACCAAACTGCTGAAATTCTGAGCTGGTCAAAAAAACACTGTTGTGCTATTTCATAATCTAGCTTCTATTGAGGTTTCAAATGATACTTGGAATGTCTGTTAATACAGTAGCGTGCCTCCCTTTGTGTGTAAGTGGCAAGTGGACGAGTAAACTGTAATGGACTGTGGTAGAAAATTTGAAAAGCTAAATGCAAACAAATATTGATTGAAGCAGAACATTCTGTTGAATTAAAACATGTTGTGAATTTTGGAAATTATGACATTTACCTTAAATACATTTTGAGTTGTGGATTGAGGACTGAGAAAGCGGCACACAAGCGGGGTAACTCCCTGTGTGTGTGTGTGTGTGTGTGGGCTGGTGGAGCGCTGGGTCTCACCAGTTTAACAGCAGCAAGAGAGGTTTGCCACGCGGTTCACTCCCGGAGAAGCAGCCTGCTGGTGGTGATGATGAGGCAAGGGCGCGAGTCGTTTTTCTTATTTGGATAACAAGCATATCCACATTGGATAAAATAATTTTTATAGAGTTTGATTTAAGATTTTATCACTTACATACTTACACTTCTATCACGTACATGATGGCTTCATTTGAATTGCATCACTGCATTTGTCTTACGTTGCAATTATAAGCGTTTACAGCAAGTGGTGAATGATTATATTTTTTTTCACCAGGAATGACTAAAGCAAAGCTAACAAATAATCATTTAATGAATAACCCTTGGTATGCCAAACAGACTGCAGTGGGAGGAGGTAAAGTAATGCATTCACGTCCATGGCAACTAACCGGGATTGTCCATGTATTGAAGTGTTGCATGTAGGAGGCGACTTTTCAGGGATCACCTGTGGAGGAGCAGAGCTCATCAGATGGTATTATGTGCTGTGCACAGGAAATCCCTTTATTGCCATGACAACGCCGTGCAACTGCGTCAGAATGGCGTCAACCTATTCCCCGAGCCTCACAGCAATAATTTTTTCCTGTAAAATCAAAAGAAAACTTGTCCTTCAGCTTGAATCATGTTATGATCCTAGTGTCAAGAACAGGATATGACTCAGCTACTCTGGCCAGCTTTACAATTTTAATATCTAAGTTGTCATAATCCTTTATGGACTAATAATGGAAAAGTCACTTTGATTATTTATCAATCTCTTGATCTCCTTTAAAGTAATTTATTCCTGACTGGTCTACAATACATGCATTGTGTGGAAAGTGAGAGATGAGGGACCGTTGATTTATGGGAGGCAGCGATTTTCCACCAACTTCCTTCATTATCAATCAAACCTGCTCTCGCCCTGCTTGCTCACCTTACTTTGTGGACAGTGATTGATACCAGTATGCAATGCCTGGGTGCAAATGAAACTTGAACCTCTCATCAAACAGCAATACATATGTAATCAGAGACTGTTTACTCTCAGATGAGTTGTGGTCCCTGACAATGAAGTCTCAGGGAGTCTGTTGGTGGACAAGGGCCTCTTTGACACCTTTGGCTCTGTAACCTTTGTACTCAAGTGGATCCCTCTTAATTAGAGTCTCAGTGATGGCACAATGAGACATCAACTCGTATCCTTTTCGGACTTGGAAATTCATGCTAATCCCAACAAACTACAGTACAACACATTTTCTAAGTTGCCACTGTCAGGGAGTGTTTTTCAGGTAATGCTTTTCTTGAAATTGTATGTAAACAATAACGTCCGCCATACCCTAGATATGGAGTATCTAAGATTGCTTGCTTCATTTAGTTGTTAAAGTTATGGCTCTTTGTAATTCAGACAAGGTGACTTTTACATAAATGTTCCTAATGAATTTATTTAGACGCCGATGGTATTTACAGACATTTACACATACTTGAAAAAAATATTTGTCTGGAAAACAGAGGTGAGTTTATAAGTTTAATGAAAGAGGAAGAAGAGTTTACTTACTTACAGGCTGCATAAGTGATGAATTCTACAAATGTATTTCGCCATTGAAGCAATGGACATTGAGTTTGAGGGCTTGCCTTGCAATATATTTTCTCACCAGTTTAATCAGTATATTTTGTTGCTGACAGTCCAACAATTTACAGATAGAGACTATTACATTAACACATCACGTTATGATTCCAGTAACAATTTTTTAACCTTTTTTGGTTCCGGAGAGGGTAAAAATGATTTTTATTGACTGAAACAACATGAAATAAATCTAAGTCCAAATTATTAATATGTGCATTGAATATCTCTGTGTATTTAACTATTTTCTGCTGCAGCCTGCATGTTATTCTAACTGCATTCATTTCAGGCTCAAGAGTGGCCGTAAGGTAACTGGGTCTGACCTAGTGAGAATGGCGGAATGACTTATATGTAAAAATTACTCAGGCTTTAAATTCGAGCTCGACATGGAAGATTGCCATGACTTTTACATACAGAGGTGCATGTATGAAAGAGGCTATAGTCAACCTATTTGTAGTGGCAGAGTTACAACTTTCAAATGTAATGATCGAGATAAAAGAGGGTAAAAGAAGCCTTGCAGACTGTTTATTTTTATTTGTAGTAGCAGTATACAGTCTTGTATTCCTTTTAACATGTATTTATCCAATGGAGCAAATTAACCCAAAAGGACTTCCAAGAAAAAATACATTTTGAATCACCATCATCATCTTTCTTTGAGAAATACTTATTGGACCTTTGAATGTCGTGCAAGACAATTTCTAGAAAATGTCAACGCAAGAGGTGAGTGAGGTGGATCAAGTCTCTCGCAGTAACATCTGGACACTCCCACAAGACCTTCACACTTCGCCTGGTGACTAGAGTCTTACGGCATATTCAGTAGACTCACTCCTTCACACTCACTTGTAGAACCGACACCCTTTACACCCTCAAACTAACACCGAAAACTCACAGTTCAGGACCCCCTCATTCTGAACTGTGGATGAATGCAAATATGATCAAGCAATTTGTTATCTTTCACAACCTTCATTTCTACTCCTCATGTCTGACTCGCTTGACCTCTTCATGAGTTTCATCGTTCTCTGCATTTCAAACAAGCATGCGTTTATGTGCACACTCGCCCTCATGGAGACAGTCTCTCCAGCTGTACACACACATACAAGACCGGTTTACCTTTTGACCTTTGGTAATCACTGAAGCTCATTGCAAGGTCTTCTCAGGCTGTCAGTGTTTTGGTGGAGCTGAACAGAAAGCAGATGGCCCAAATTGAAGAGGATAATCTCTCAGAGAGCACAGTAAGCATGGTGGTAAACAAGCGGAGTCGGAGTACAGTAGTGAAATGTTAGATAATAACCGGGAGTATGTGATGATTGGCTGGGGGAAAAACTTTTTAACTTTTGCTGAAAGTGTAAAAAGGAGAAAAGCAAACGAGGTGATAGAGTCGAAAGCTGCAAGTACATCACTTAGCAATCGGACTACTGTAATTTAGCTAAGTGGAAATGCATCTGACACCGAGTGTTATCACACTTCAATTGTCATGGTCTTGGGTTCTGATTCAGTTTGTTTCTTGTTTTATTTTTAATTCCCCTGCCTCTTGTGTCCTTAGTTCACTTCACTTCCTGCCTTTGTATGTTTTCCCGCTTTTGGGATTGTCTGCCCCACCCCTGATTGAATTGTGTCTAATCACCAGTACCTCCCCAGTGTATTTAACCCTGTGTTCCCCTGTCTGCCTGTTGGTTCGTCTGCTTCAGTTCCTGGTATGTTCCCTGTTTTGCTCCCTGCTGCGCTGCTCTGCGATGGTCCTTGCTGTCTGTCCTGATCTGTAGTATGTTTCCCTGCTGCCCTGTTTGGATCCTTACTGCCTTTTTATAATTACCTGATCTTGTTTTGAGGTTTGCCCATTTTGGTTTATATTGGTTTTTGTTACACATTTTTTGACTCCCCTGCAAGTTGTGTTGAACATTTTTCTTGAATATTAAAATCACTGTTGATCATCCCTCTGTTTCCCCGTGTCTCTTTGCGTTTGTGTCCTTCCCCATTGCCCTTTTTGCCCCTTTTGTGACAGTTGTGACATAACTCATATAAAGATTCAATGTATACGCAAGTTGCATAAAACTGTTGACTAAGTGTAAAATGGTGCCAAAACATGTGCCTTAACAGCTTTTAGTTGACGCACAACAGCACATTCAGACTATGGAGGTCTGGAAAAAAACTTTACTGAAGGCTTCATGATTTGTATAACACATGGATAAAAAAGACCAGGCTTTTCAATGTCCGTCTTCCACGCCCTAAACATGCTCACTGGCCTGACAAAACAAAACACTAGACCACTACCGTTGTTTTCTTGTCATTATGTATGTGTCTCGTCAGCAAATGCAGTGTGTGGGATAGATGGGCTGCCTTAATGTATTCCACTGCAATTTATATTCATTATGCCACTTTTCCTGTCTGATTATGATTGTGAACGAGGGGCACAGAGTGACTAACCCCTTGTCTCACTATCCATCGCTTTCTCTCCTGTCCTCTCAATTCTAATGCGACCTCTCTTTCTTCCTATCTTTTTGATAGTCTCTTCCATTATCACTTGCTGTCCAGCCTGCTGAACCCAAACATCTTCCAGAGGGACACGTCGGTAATGTTGCTGCCATGGGGTCAATAACAGACCAAAATCTAATAACAAAGAGTGGGCAGCCATGTGGACTTTGTTGATCCTTCCCCTGGCAGACACTTCATATGCATACTCTCTGCTCGTACACACACTCATACACCAGGCCGTGTGATTAGTCAGAAGCCGGGGAACCACAGTGCCCTCAATGTGGGTGAAGTGGAGAGAGCGGAGGATGGGAGGGGAGCAACAAGGAGGAACGCAAGATCAACCAGTGTGAGGAGAGGGAAGGTCAGCGGTGCCGAGATCAAAGCAGGAGAGTCCAAATGGTTGAACAAAAAGATCAGTTACCATTTCCTCATGATTAGCATTAGCACATGCATGGAGCGGTGGGGTGATATAATACTCGGGGCCCATCATAGTCCACAGTTCGTCTTGGACTGCTCCCTTGCACTACATCTGAGGGCCTGCTGTTCTTGTGTCTCATGTATGATCCATAGAAAACGTCTTCTGGTTCCTGTCTACTACTATACTTGATTAAAGGAATGTTTGACTTTCTTGCCAATAATTAGGATGATAAGATCAGGACAACAGGATGTCACTGCTCTGGGCCAAGAAATACAAACAAGATATAACATGCTAATTAGCGAGCTTTAGAGGTGCTGGTGGATAAATTGTGATAACTTCGGACAAAGTCATGGCTTGCTGTTTGCCCGTTTCCAGTTTTTATGCTAAGCTATGCTAATCATATCTTGGCTCTTGCCTCATATTTGGAAGACAGATATGGGAGTGGCATTGTCCATGTTGGCCTAAAGCCAGTGCATGAATGTTTGTTCTTGACTTTTGGGAAATGAAGACTGTGATGTGTATGAAATCTCATAATCATTAGCAAGTGGATGTTTCAGTGTTTCTCTGACATTACTGCTTCTACACATTCTGGCTCAGTAGAGATTTCCTGCCCCTCAGAGGATTATATTAATGATTGAGGATAATTTAGT
Source organism: Ophiodon elongatus (assembly GCA_016806645.1). Taxonomy (NCBI): domain Eukaryota; kingdom Metazoa; phylum Chordata; class Actinopteri; order Perciformes; family Hexagrammidae; genus Ophiodon; species Ophiodon elongatus. The sequence goes on along the minus strand of JACSYO010000476.1, from coordinate 375,496 downwards.
TCCATAATTACAAATTATACCATGTACTTTACATTACAACCCATGACTTTCCAAAGGTTGCAATACTGTCTGTTTTCAAAATGACCTCCCACCTTGCAGGCAGCTGTTGGTTTCGTTTCATTTTCGGTTTGCCAGGAAATTCAACATGCAGAGACTTGACATTTGGTACTTTATCACAATGGGCAGTTTGCTGCCTTGATCATAATTGTTTAAAACTATCTTGGGATTTTCCAATCTGATTCCTTTTACCAGCACTTCAATGCAAAGTGTCACTCTGCACGAAGTAACACAGGCAGCTGTGCAGTTCACTCTGCAATAATAGCAAAGGTATGAATGAACAGCTTAACTGTGGGATGCACTTGCCATTCTCCAACTCTAAGCAGGAAGCATCTGTCACCATGGATAATGATTGATATGTTGTTTGCCCAGCTGTTTTCTTTAATGCTTTACATAATTTGTTAAAACGGTACCCATGACTGCAAAATTAAGTAGATATTGTGACTTTATTCATGAAACCATACAAAGATGAAAGCTGGATGTGACAAACTTCTTAACTAGTTTGGTGAACCAAACTAGCTAACCGATCAGTATCCCTGAATACTATTATATATATACTATATACATTACTATATAATGTATTTATAATAATCTCACCCTCAATTTATTTACATTTTATATATATAATATCACAGGCTGCACGGTGGTGCAGTGGTTAGCACTGTCACCTCACAGCAAGAAGGGCCCGGGTTTGATCCCCGATCCAGCATGGTCCTTCTTCTGTGTGGAGTTTGCACATTCCCCTCGTGGCAGCGTGGGTTCCCTTCGGGTTCTCCGCCTTCCTCCCACAGCCCAAAGACGTGTAGCTCAGGTTAATTGGAGACTCTAAATTCCCCATAGGTGTGAATGGTTGTCTGTCTCTATTGTGCCCTGCGATGAACCCCTGCCTTTGCCCAATGTCAGCTGGGATCCAGTGACTCTGAATAAGATAAGCGGTTTTGGATAACGGAATGGAATATATAACATATTCCGTGGTAATAGTAATTTATAGTTTTATATACAGTATGTATGGGTAGTTTCAAGAACATTTGCCATGTAATAAATGGTGCGATACCAGATGAATAATGTCTAAATGGATGCTTTATGGATTGATTTCTGGAGACTAGTCTGGGTTTCTTTTGAACATGACACACATCAGACAAGATTTTGTTTAATAAAAAGGGAAGATCATCTTGTGCTGCAATGAATAGAAACTGATTGCTGCCTGGGGGGCCTTTCTGCATAAAATAATTATTTTGGTAAGTTCCTAAAATAAAGCCTGGCGCAGACCACAATAACCCTGGTTGGAATGTAGAGTTGTTTATTCTTTCACTACATTGTCATATTTTTAATTTTTAGACTGTTTTCATCAGTGTAAGTGAGTTGTTAGTATTTTGTTTGTGTAACCTACCTCGCTCTTTGTTCGGAAGGAACTTCAAATGATTACTCACTTAATTATTCGTGGCAACATGCAGAGTAAGTGATTAAGAACTCCACATTTGACGAGATTGAAGGTTTTTTCTCTTTTAGTAACATGGTGTATATTAAAAAGAAACTTACACTTTAAACATCAATAAATTTCCCTTTGCATAACATGAAAATCATTTTGTTGCTAACACACAACAAAGCATGGATCAACCACTTTGACTGTCCCTCGTGCTCTCAAACTGCAGTGCAAAACTTCCTGTTAATGTTAGTGGCTGCCATAACGTCCGGTTAATTTTAGTAAGGGATGGGAATGGGTAAAACAAAACACTTGACCAAGTTTTCACAATTGCAGTATCTAATAACATAAATATAAGCATAAGGTAAAACTTATGTCAATAGATCTATTGTTTACAATACAACTATTGATTTCTATTTTACCCTGTTTTATTCAGCTGGGTTACATTTGCCTCAAATTTCCTCTTAAAGGACAAATCAAATTCATAAATATGTGGATTTTAAACTGCCTCTACTTTATCACATATTGCCAAATATATTGTCAATGTTTGAAAATAGCTTGGAACGATGACACAATAATATATATATATATATATACATATACACAACGTTGATATATATATATATATATATATATATATATGTATATATATATATATATATATATGTATATATATATATATATATATATATATATATATATGTATATATATATTTCTATCAACGTTTGGTTAATTAGGGTCCTTAAGCCCTGACACATCAACCTCTGTTGGTTCCTTTATTTAGGAATTAAATAATATTGTATTGTCTCACACATTTTATGTCACTGTGGTTGCTGTGTAAAATGAATATCATCTATTATGTTGAGCTGTCATTGGAATTTCTGCAAAAAACAAAAAGAAAATGACTGAAAACGATGCAGGGGTGCTGTTCCAGTCGCGAGATTTGAAAAAAAAAAGGATAAATGTCTGACAACAATTTTGTGTATCATCTACCACCCTCATGATCTATCCTATTTACTATTTAGTGTCTCTTTCAAATTGCAGCCAAGAGGATATTGGCTTGAGCCAAGAACAGCACATAATATTGTAGCCCACATCTTTACATCATCTCCCTTAAACCTTCACTCATACGCACTTTGTCTGGGTTTGGCGACTGGAAATAGCGTAAGATTTTAAGAATCACACTACCACGTGGAGCCTGGGACCCATCAGCCTGCCAACCCCCCACTGCTTTATGGAGCTTACATGCGTCATAGCGAGGGCTGGAATGCATCTAGTGATATTCTTAGTCCAATGGGAATGATAAAGACAAGTGAGACAAAAACAACTAAACTTATTCATGTTTGAATTAAATCTCTTTTTCTCTAACTATTGCAGATAAAGGCCAATTGGTAATAAGTACAAATTTGGATTATTACCTCAACAACATTGGTTGGTTGCTTGTCAAAACAGTCTAGATAATCCATAATTATGTTTTCTTAACAAACAACCTTTCAGCCCAGTGAATAGTAAAGGTCCTCCAGGATCTTTGGTGACTTCGTTAGATTGAGAAGTAGGCTCATATTATGAGGCTCACACTATCAGTTTTCTTCAAAGTAGGGATGTTTGTCTAAACTCGGCTAAACTTGAAAAAAGTACTTAGTTTTATAAATGGGGCACCAGAGCAGCAAAATGCTAAAATGAGTCATTTTGGAATGAATTGCGCTTCCAATACAGATGTTCAAACATACAATAAACCAACTCATTTAGACTAAAAGATCTATAACTACAAAATTACTCAACACTGGCGTGGGCATACAGCCAGACAAGTTGACAAAGTTACGCAAATCCTTTATGCCCTTAAGATCGGCATTTGGAACCGACAACTAGTAAAGTTAATTATTTTACATTTGTTTAGTTAAAGGGCTATGCATTAATGTATGATTTGTATCAATGACCAACGACAAGAGTTGAAAAATCAGCAGCACTTTCTCCTTCTACACAGCACCAACCTGTCTCATCTTTCACGTAAACAACAGTGGGTTATCATTGACACCTAAAATCAAATTTGCTGTATCATTTGTAATGACCTGAAATGCACTCTTGTTCCAAAAGAGTGATTTTGCTGCAGCTAATAAATTGTATAAATGTTTATGAATAATTCACAATATCCAATGTGCACTTATCCAACATAACTGTGGAACTGCAGGCCACACTAAATTGTGTGCAGAAAACAATGCTGGATAATTCAATTTTTCACTATTGTATTTTCTCTTGTGAGAGACATGGAGGGACATAATACAAAAATATCAATAAAGTAATATGAATAGCTCGAAGATAAAGTCATTAAAGGGGCTAAAAATCTCCCTATGGAGACCTGCTTGCCGTTCTAATCATCCCTCTGGAGTTGTAATTGAGTTAACAACTAAATTATCCAACGGTGCAAGACTGTTTGTTTTGTAATCTACTACCATTAACATAATGCCTGCCGAGCCTGCCAAGTGTCATATCTCAGTCGAATGCCTTTAACGGTATTCACTCTCAAAAGGTTGCATATTTTAAGAGAAAAGCAGCCCTTTTTTTTTGTAATACATTCAAAATGGCTCAGTAGAGCATTACAGCCATGTTTAATGGGATTACTCCCTCATAAATATGCATGAATCACTCAGTGAGTGGGATATGGTAGATTTTTTTATTGTCATGGCTTCTAAAATAACATAGGAAGAACTGGATGTAGATGCCACTGAAATGTTCGCAATTCAGCTTTTGAAATGTCATCTTCCAAAACAACAGAACTTACAGCTCGTCTCGTTAAATGAGTTTGTGAGTCATGCGGAAGAAATTCGTGAATGAAAGCATGCCCTGTGTGCTCTGGACATTTAAAAAAAAATTATTTCCCTCAATGAGCAAATTAACAAGAGAAACAATAAATAAACAACATAAATATTCAGCTGATCAGCTTTTCCGTACATCATTGTTTACTGCCGTTTGTGCATTTCTTTGGTGTAGTTGTCAGGGACTGGGACCCACAGGGAACAGAACTCAAAATGCAGACTCGACTCGGTAGTAGGGTGCTAAAACAAGGTCTTCACTGAACAGCCAAAAAACATATCCAAGACAAAACAATAGAAGCAGTGGAATATAAAATGTATAACCAAACAAAATCAAAGATCAAAAACGGGCAAAACACAAAACACGATCAGGTAACCAGACAGCAGGGACTAAAGCAGGGAACATACCGGGGATCGAAACAGGGATACAAACAGCGACAGAAACAGACTTGTGCAAGAGGGTTACGAACATAGCAAATGAACCAACAGGAGTCTCCTGCCAAAGAGGCAGGAGACAAACAAGGTTTAAATACACTGGGAAGGTGCAGGTGATTAGACACAGGAGGATTGAATTAGGTCCGGGGCTGACAATGACAAGGACAGGAAGTGAACAGAGGAAACAAGAGGTAGGGAAATTCAAAATAACGTGATAGTAGTGGCTTTATATCGGATTTATATTCTATAGTGTTGTGCGGTACTTGTTTCGGTCATAACTTCGACTTGTAGTCCCTTTTGCACCTTATGCTGTTGTCTGCCTTGTTTGCACTGCTTAAATACTACATGTAGCACCAATGGTCTCACAAAAAACAAAATGTCACCCCTACTGTGACAATGTATATGGATTGGGTTGAGTGTTGAATGTGTGTCCAAACATTTGAAAAGCTGTTTTTTTCAATAATTAATATCATGCAATGTGCAAATTAATGTTCTTCACTGCCACTGCAGACTCATGATCCGTGTCAAAATGACTATCCTATCTCACATGCACTACTTGTACAGCTCTCATTCAGCTACCCTCTTTCACCTCCTCTGTCACACACCACTATTCTCACACATACATTCAAATTTCTCATGACACATTGTCAATCTCACTCAGACGCCACAATTTTATAGATAATTAAGTAGTAATAAAAGATTTACGTGATCTGAGAATAGAACTTTGATGACATATGTAAGGTTAGTCTTGTCTTATCAATGTGACTTTTGTCATCCGATCGTGGAAGTCTGTACGTCTCAAGGTTGGATCTTGCTCGAATTTGAATCTGATCAGCATATCTCAGTGAGATGTGGACTTGGGCACATTCTGGATTATTTATTGAACTTGGGTTTCTCATCATCTTACCCCCACATAGAAGTTCCTCTCCCATCAAAAGCAAAGAAGTGGAGAGAGGAGGAAAACCGGGGCTGAAGCACAGCTGAGACCTGCTGTCCGAGTCTTGTTTAGTTTATAGTTTATAGACTGTATAAAATATGGACATAGTCTCCATGACGTCACCCAAAGGGTTCTGAATAGCCTCAAGTTTGACAATTTTGTCTCACATGCACTGTTAAAAGCGGGTATAATGGTGATTGTGAAAGTGCAAATCTGTCTGTGTGGGAAGGTATACTTTATATTGATATATTACATTGATAGAGTATGAGTATGATTGCACATGTAAGTCGGTTGTGTGGGGGTGTGTGTAGCGTTGTATGTGTCAGATTGTAATGGGTGTGTGTGAGAACAAGTATGAGAATCCCATGTATGAACATGCATATGTGCAAACCAGCTTGTACACACACACACACACACACACACACACATGCACACACACACACACACACACACACCTCTCTAACCCAATCTGCTCCCACCAGTGAGTAACTCTTTGCAGCTCTCAGGCTGTACTCTACCCTCCCCATTTGTAAAAGTTCAGACGGACCGTATGTGACAAATCTTGACTGCTTACTTCGCCTCCTGTTCAACTTTTGAATAGCATGGTTGTGATTCTATTTACGAAATAAATATTCCATGATTGTACATGCACGATCATGAGAAGAACCCTCAGCTCAAATCCTCCAGAACGATGAAGACAAAATCTTGCAGACTAAAAAACTATTACACAGCTAACTTCTGACACACATATGAAGAGAGCCTTCAGTTCACAATGATCAAAACATCTGCTTGTTTATCAGCTGATTAGTCATCATCTTGTCAAAGGTCGGATTTAATCAGACTGCCAGACTACGGCACATATAATGTGGGTATCTAACAAAGAAAAAAAAGAAATTTGACATTTGAATAAGCAAACCTTCAGTCTCAGTTGAACAGTTATCATCCCGTACCATCTCAACAGCTTGTTGTTGTGACAGTTTTTACACAATCTCCCTGAACTTATTTTCACATGGACTTGCCAGTAACAAGAAAAAATAAATGAATGCATCTTGGACTTAATTGCGCTCCATTCTTCATAGTGGTTTTGTGGTGAAAAAAGAACAAAAACAAGAGCTGAAAATCGTGACTCGAATTGTCACCCTTAACTTAAACTGGAACACGTTTACAGTCCCCAACAATCTGAGTCAATGGTTGCAGAAAAAGCTGCATTACATATACAGTTACTGCAACTGTAGATGCACACACAGGCAACTTGTCAAAAACTGCAAAAGAAAGACTTACTTTTACAACTATTTTGGAAAACTTCAGGAAGAGCAGCTGAGGAGGGATGGACTGACATAATACAATTGCAGCATAAAAAATCCAAATGACTAAATTATACATAAAAGTAAAAAATAACTTTCTCTTATTTCAGGATATTATTGGTGAACTTGCACTAAATATTAAAATAGTTCCAATTGATCAATAAGCTAATGGAAAACCAGCATCTCTGATTCACAGTAAGTCGGGAGCTTTTGTTGCTTTTCGCATCCACTTACTGCAATAATTAAATTTTTCTCTAACAATTCTATGAAAAACAAAACTGCTACGAATTGCCTATTAGACAGGCTCACCAGGGAGGAAATGTTTTAATATTTACTGGTTATTCTGTTGAGCTGTGTACATCCACTTTGAGTAAATTGTTCCATCATTACAAGTCCATAATCAACATTTCCGGAGATCCGCAGGCCCTAAATAACTTCGAATGAAACTGCAATACGTCACTGAAAGTGAGAGGTGTTTTATTTGTAATTTGCCAAATTATTGTGGAATCATGGCACATGTTCAGACCAAATGTATTCAGAGCCAATGGTTTAAAATATCAGACAAGTGAAATTGCAGTGGGTGTTGAATTGAGTTCCAGTGCAGTTTTAGCATTTTTTTTTTTATCTCAAGGTGGAACAGTGTCAACAGAAAGAGGTTCTGTGATTTCATGGAGAGGGTGAAAACTTGTTGTGGGCTGACCAAGAATGTGGGCGTGGAAAAGGCTTCACACAAGGGGAATAACTGAGGTATAAATGCCCTTCATATGGGCTATATATTTGAATGGTCGATCCATACAGGTCAAACTTTACATTAAACCCCCTATTTAGAATTAATAAGCACTCTATAAACATTTAATAACTGGTTTATAACATACTATAATGTAGTGTGCAGCTATAGGGACATTTTTAAGTGTTTACAGTAATTGTCAATAATTACAACTCTCTTTTTTAAAAATCACTGTATATTTTGGGTATTGATCTGCTCATCCCGACTGTCAGCAGGACATGAGAGACATTTGGGATTCTGTATCTGCATTCATTCGGTGCATCAACAATCTGCAGGCTGCAGTAGTTTGAGTCTTCTGCCCTTCTATACAGCTCCCATCGCCGTCACCCCTCACCCCCGACAGGAACAAATCTACACTGGAACCACACATACATACACACGTCATGAGAATGTCAGCCACATTAGCGGGTCAGCTCATTGGTACCGCAAGGTTGCACAGTTTCACACCTGCACTGTATATATCTTATCCACTAGCACTGGACCGTATTTTGTATCGTCGCCAAATTAGCCTCCTCCACAATTTTTCACATTATTTCATCAATGTATAATTAATCCGTGCAGCTAGTCGGACAGAAATAGAGTTGTAAATCTTACTGACGTCAATTGCGTTCAGTTTTCCACTCGTGAAGACTCATAGAGACATAATGTGGGTTTTGTTCTTGAAGAGAAAGAGTGACAGAAGAAGACATACAGTACACAGCGATCACTCAGACCTGACTCATCTTCAGATGCTTTCTCAAAATAGATATGTATCCCCTTTTAGTAAGAGAGAATGTAAAGCAAAAAATATAAATAAATAAAGAAATATGGTGTCATTCATTCACACTCCTCCCCTACATTTCATACTGTACGGTAGCTATTCATAACTAAAACAAGCCAACAAGTGGCTCCATTATTCCCATTCAGCTCATGTGAACTCTCTGATCTTCCTTTCCCCCATTTCGAAGCCTGGGGAAGTGGTTTAGGATGTGCAACTTTGTAAATTCACACCTTGTTGAGATCCATTAGGACGTCCAAATATACCACTTATGAAAATAGTGCAGAGTAGAGATACAGGGGAGTGACCATGCCGGATGATGTATTTGAATCAAAAGCAACAAAGACTGGTGATGGAACATGTCTGGGGTAAATATGTCTATATAACACTCTGCTAGGCCACTAACATAATGTTGTTGGTGTGCTGCAATATAGGTGTGTCAGTACATGAGAAACCGCAACTGCTGAGTTGAAATGACACCATTTCCAGAACCCCCAATGTCACTAACACCACTGCAATCCACTGCAGTGGGCCTACAGCGATTCCATTTGAAGCTTATATTGTTCAATTTATGTTGAACAGTTACAAAACAGTGTTGAGTGTTTTATGATATTTTTCAAACACTATACTCCGCTCTACTAAAAGCTTCAACCGTTAGTCCCCCGCCACACACACCGTTCGTGTCACTGTCGGGTAATTAGCAGGGAATCATTTGGGGATGGGGATGGGGGGGCAGAAGGTTCATTATGCAACGCAATATACAACTGTGTCACAGTCTCAACAAAAACATTACATCATAACTTTGCAAAGGCATACTTTGTTGCAGGTCTATTGTACTGGATTCAATGAGGTCATATGGGTGTTTGTAATATCATCAGTTAGCTGAAACATTAAGGACATCTATGTCAGAGAGAAACCTCTGCAAACACAAACCGCTCACAGGAAGTGCTGAAGGTCAGTCCCAGTGCTTCATGCGATGTTGTCCAGCATGGATGTGCATGTTAGAATATTGCTCAAGTTAAAGCAATATTATAAAAATAAAGTGTTCTGAGCACACATCATGGATGTGTTTGATTTGGGTCACTTAGCATGCCGGCCAGCAGGTGCATTCAAATCAATGATTAATTAAGGTAGATGCATTTTTTTTGTTTTACTATGACGAGCAACAATAACGCTAAGCATACCCACCACAGAAGGATATGATCCTTAATTTGATTAAGAGTCGACTGCTTCAAGGTAAAACAAATCTCGAAATACAAAGTCAGTCATTTTCTTAAGTAAGTTTCTGTCCTAATAGTTAATGTCGATACTTAATAGGTTTTTTTCTGCGTGTTTTGAGAATTATTGTTATTATTGTAAAACGTGGGATATGTTTGCTTGCTTGGCATCTTAGATTTTGTGGCTGCAGGAGCTGCAAATGTGGTGGCAAACTGAGACTGCAAAGAGAAAGCTTGCTTTGCTACCGAGTATAATATACAATCATTGTCAACATGATCTGTTCCGTCGTGTGTGAGACAGCATCAGAAGGAGAAAAGTGAGAGGCAGGCCAATATAAAAGAGAATTACGGCAAACCAGAAAGAAATGTCTCTCAGCCTTGGGTAGAAACAGCGTCACATTATGCTGACATCGACCTGGCTGTGAGACAAGAAGAGCCAAAGCAAAAGGAGAGCGATGCAGGGAGGGAGGGAGGGAGGGAGTGAGGGTGGGAGTGTGACCGGGAGCGAGCGGAAGTGGTGGGCGAGACAGAGGCAGACAATAGTGTTGAGTTTGGGCAAGACCGAGAGAAAAGCAGTGATAAGAGTTTAATGGGAGACTGCTTCAGAGGAGAAGGGAGTGACATGCAGGGAGAGAAAACTAAGCTAAGGGAGAGCTGATGAGAATTTGGCGTCGGGGGATCAAAACAAAGAGCTCATCAAGGACGAGAGAGCTGCACGCTGGCAGGGAGGTCACTCAGTGTAAAAGATGCATTATGCACGGAGATCAATTGAATAAAGACGAGATGGGGAGGGAATGTTATGTGTTGCGGGCGTGAATATCCCTAATCCCACTCAGGTCAGTGGTGATGAAAAGACTTCCATACATGGTTTTGATGTTGTCACTATACATAATATGTGGTTTGAAGCATTTTCTTTTGGATGATAGTTTCACTGTGTAGAGATAACACTTGTGTCTACCTGCCGCTGTAGAAGGAGTCAATGACTTTGACAATGAACAACTGATTAAATGAGTGTAATGCAAAACAAGTCTCTCCTAACGACGAACCCGCAACACTGTTTTGGTTCACTCTCATCAGCCTCCTTTCGAGTTGCCACAAGCAGCTGTTTTGAGCATTTAGTGAACTGAAGAGATAGATATTCCCCTTAGGAGTTAACAGAGATAAAGGGAGAGCTAAAACATGACTTCAAATGAATGTTAATGTCACTCAATGTCTGCTGGATGTGTAAATATGCAATTATATAAGTATCGGTTTTGTGTTAACAGCCTCTTCTGCAATCAAAAAGTGAGTTTGACTTTTAAATGTGTGAGACAATTAAAATAATAAAAGTTGGAATTTCAACGTTTGAATTACGTATTACATTTTTTTATAAGGCAAAAAAAACAAAACACACAACAACAAACAAACAAACATCCACACTGTACATAATGTAAAAAACAATTGTACAAAAGTAAAGCACATTGCCATTTTATCCAGACTTTCCATGTACAATGTGGCGCATAGAATTCAACTTTTCCTACAAATCAAATCGTTGAGATGGAGGAGTTGCTTTCATAGCACTAACACTGATGCATTACTTCCTCCTGATTAACAAAAGACAATAAACTAGGCTTTCATCATTATTTTCACTCAATGCTGTAACAGTCTGAGTGAATGACAAATTAATTAAAAGCATGTGGGGAGAGACCCATGCCATGATGGTGTTCTCCTCGCATCCCTCTCCTTCTGTCTCTCTGTCATCCTCCTCGCCTGTTTCTGTCACTCGCTCTCTCTCAGCTGATTAGGTTTCCATGGGGACAGAGGATCGTTTTGGAGGCAGGTGGTGAATTCTCGAGGACTTGGATTAGAAGTGGAGTTTCCACTTCCGTCAGGTCTATTGGATCTCTCAGGAAGGAAAAGAGACCAAAGGGCCGGTGAGAAATTCAAAGAAAGTTCTCAGAAACAGCTTTGTCTGACAATGTTAAAGTATGCAGCTGATAAACGTCATCGCTTGTTTTAATGTGAATTAATGTGCACTGCTGTTTCTGCTTGGTCCATGATATCAGTGAGGTGCTTAATAATGCAGTCCACTGCCACAAGTAGGTTAAAGGACAAGCTCATGAGTAGTGCGGACAGTTATATTTGTAATTGTTTAATCATTGTGTTTTGTTGACATTACTTTAGAAACATGGCGGACTCTGTGACGAGGCTGCGCTCCCTAAGTAGATATGAAGGGCACAGTCTAATCTAAAGAGAGCACAGCAATTCTTAATATCAACCGCTTATACACTCGTCAGTTATGCATATTATATTCCATTTCTGCTAAGAGATCCCTCGAAATGCAACACACGGGCCCTTTAGTTGCAAGCACCACTGAATTTGGAACAAATATAAACAGTAAAATACATTTAAGAAAAAGAAGTAAGTCAAAAAAACATAATGTTGTAAAATAAAAAAATATAAAATCACACAGAAATTAGGAAAGAAATAAGGTGTCCAGTTGGGATAGCGCAGTGCTAATACCAGTTGGGTTCATAAAATAAACTGTGAGATAACAAAAGGAAATTGAACCAGAGCTGGAGCTCTGTCCTGTTCTGTTCGATACTCGACAGCAAATTCAATACCTACTGTGTAAAAGTATTGACCTTTACTGGCAAGCTATCCAGTTTTTTGTGTCTCTCTAGTCCATTCACTTACTTTAAACAATTTGCAACCAACAGCATGTATTTGTGTGAAAATGTAATAGGTGCTGTTAGAATGTGCCAGTGCTGCTGTAAATGTCTGGCTATCTCCACTTTACTCTGTCAGAACTAAACCAGAGAGAGTGCATCTCCGGGTTAAAGCAGAGGCACATAATAAGCCTGTTTGACATTGCAAATAATAGCAAAATCGCTCTCAAGGCTTCAAGTGTGTATTGTGATGATGGTGAAGTAACATATTTTTTCATACATCTTTGAAGATGAAAGAGGAGCCATATGGAGCTATAATCTCAGAAAGCAGAGGAACAGACTGTTGGAATATCTTCACTGTTGCCTCTGCTGTTTTTTCTCTAAAGCTTTTGCAGCCCTGTTGTTCAAGAATGCCGCTGCAGAGATCCAATAAAACGTCAAATATAAGGATGCACTGAAGAGCATGTTGCATGTCAGCGCTTCGGAATCTTCCATGTCATGTCTCCTTTTGCTTTTCATGCTCTCTTTCTCACAAAGGAGGTTTAAATTGAAGAAGTATTTGTTGACATGACAAGGATTTGGCTGCGGCTGCACTCAGCCGGCTATTGGGCCTTTTCTTCTGAATAATTCCAATCGGCCCGTCCCATTTGTGATGCACCAATGATCTAGAAGCAAACTGAAGTCCATGTGACTCCTCACATTAATTGTATTACTGCATATCCACCAGAAAATTACACTTTGATCCTGACATGATATCCGAGGCATCACAGAAAATTTGCCTCCCAAATTCATGTGATTTTAGTCCAAATCCAACAGCTTTGATCATATTCCTGAGAGAAAAAAGAGGGTTGTTAGTCTTTTTTCTGCTTTTGATGAGAACCAAAGCGTGCTTAAACAGTAAATGTTTATATGTTTCTGGATCTGAAAATAAAAACCGTCTATCATTAAAACTCTATTCTTAGATGACACAAAAGGATCTTGCTTGATAACAACAGTTTGGGTACTGCAATAGCAACGACAGAGCAAAGTTAATTTATCATACCAGGTTTAATGGGAGAGGGTTTCCAAATCCATGTCATCCAATTCCCAACAAAGAGACCTCTAATTTGAAGAACATAGCCTGTATATATCGCCACAATTTCACTTTGAAAAACTGATTGATTTATAGAAGCACCAGCCTGAATGACATCTGTAATTGTTTTCATTTAGCATCAATCTCAGTCAAGATAGATGTAACATAAATGGTTGTGCTCTGAAAATTGAAATAGAAAAGTGCTGCCCATAATTTGAAAGCTATTTTTGCTTGATTCGCTATTTCAATATAAAAGCAGAAAAACAAGAAGATAGGGAGGGTTTATAGTTGCTCTAAATAAACATTAAATAGCATGTTGTGAACTCAAATTACCCACTGTTGTTTCTTTGGATAGTTCTTTATGTAATATGTAAGAGTTCATGTACTTCTATTAGAGTGTTTTGATTGTTTATTTTGCTTATATGATGTTTGTTATTCAACCCAAACATGTATAACAGTAATAGATTTATATTTATACTGCTGTTGGGTCTAAATGGAGCACAATGGATGAAACAACGGTGACATACAATTATTACCTTCTAAAAATATAGAAACGTATAAAGCAGACAGTAAACTATTACATTTACAACTATTACAAACTGCTACATGAGCATTTATTTGCAGTCATGTTTCTGGCCACCTGATGAATGTAAGTTCAGTATTAATCCTCCTTTTAGCTCGGCTTTTGGTCTCCACCAACTCCTGCAGGAAATTTCTGCTTCTTTGCCAGCTAGAAGCTTCACCTTACTCACGGTCACTGACTTTGTCTGTTGCCATTTGCTTGATTGATGCTTGATTTGGAAGGTTGATGAGAGTAATTGAAATAGTAATTGAGATATTGAAATTTATAGTTGTTGGCCGTAAAACCAAAAAAAGAAAACAAAAAACGATATTAAAACACTCGATGGAGCAAAGGAGGACGACAGAGTTGCAGAGACAGCGATTCTTTCTGGGTTCGTCACCACGTTATCCCCATTCCCTTAACATATATCAATATTGTCTATTTTCACAATGGATCAAATAACTAAGTGCAGCTGAAAATATTTAGTTTAATAATACATATTTTCACCACTGTATTGATAGAACCGTCTGTTAACAGATCTGTTCCAGTTGCAAGCCAACAAGAAAAATCAATTGACACTTCACTGACAATGAATACGTTTTCAACACATTGACAAAGCCAACAAGCTAATTTATCTTAGCTGTGAGGACCCATGTGAACTGAAACATGGCTGTTTACGCAAGCTTAACATGCTTCATGAACATATGACTCCCATATGTTATGGAATTTATTCATAGAGTAGTTTTTAGATTAGAGCCGTACCATCAAGCCTGAAGGCACGGCAGGAAAAGCACTGGGGTTATTCAGTAATGTTCGACACAATTTATCATAAAACATCGCCGTGAGGCTGGGAGCAGCAGCTGCCCTTCAGGTTGAGAGGGATGAATGTGATGGGTTGTCCATCACCCATTTTGCTCTGCATCTGGCACGGATGGTGTAACTCACAGTAAGCAGATGTCTTGGAGGAGTCATAAGCCATCTGTGTCCCCATATTGAGTGTGCCTACTGGCTCACTCTGACTCCCTCTGCTGTACCCCATGTCCTGACACAGTGTATTTGAAGACATACATACAAACAGAGGAAGATGGCAGGGATCCTGCTGCATTGTTCCTAATCCCCAAAGTTGGCAGAATGTTCCCAGTGAAAACACTCACTGTGCAACTTCTCAGCTTATGAACAGAAAGGAAACTGGATTTTCAGGCTAATTTCCCAGTATGTCATGAAAGAGAGCAAGTATGAAAAAGAAGTCGCTGTGTGTTTCAAAATCTCTTCCAGAGTTGTCAAGACAAACTGATGTACACCTAGCTCAAATGTGAAGTGTGTTGTTACATGGCCAATGAACATGCAATTGACTTGATGGCTTTTATGTTGTAATTGAAGGCTCAAAACAGCAAGTGAATGGTGAAATTATTATGTAGACTACTTTTTCCAAAAATCAAAAATGTTTTTTCAATCTCAGCTTTTAAAGCAGCTTAGACGGGGAGTCAACATTTATCCACAGTTTCCTGACCTCTATGATCGAGGCTGCTAAATGGACCTTGAGATGTATTTGATACCTGTACACTCATGCGATTTCCTGTGGTTGTAAGACATTTGTGTTTTTTTTCTTTTTTTGTAAAATTGAGTTTTATCTCTACAAACCTCTTTCTTCCAGCCTGCTGCAGAGTTTGTGTTCCTCTGCTCATTGATCTCCCTCTTTTTATGAGGCTGTCATGCCATTGCCTCAGCAGCGGAATTGCTCGTTACCTCTGTGTTTGCTTCAGTGATGTTCTTCCAAGTAGCACTGACAACTAATACTCAGCACCAACTGTAACAATGTGCCAAAGCAACAGACAGTTTAATCCTTACACAGCCACTAATAATACAAACATTACCACTGCCATCAGCCCACTGTGAAAGCGCCACGAAATGTTGAGTGCGGGATCAGAACACAGTTTCTAAAATATGACAAAAGACAACCAGAAGTCAGGTTTCTATTTGATAATTGATCCAGCACGATAAGCCGTCGTATGAGTAACTGCTGACATAACACACCCACTCCCACCCTGAGCCCCGGTGTAGGCCCTGGAATGGGCAGGCCTGAAGCACGAGGCTCCTGGGCTAAATATTATTCCCACCTGCTTCCCAACTGGCGAAAAACTGTCACACGCCCCCACACAAATACGGAGCAGCCTTGCACAATCACCGCCATCACACACTCACTCCCCCTCACTGTGTCCTCCCTCTTTAAGTCAAAACCAGCGTTGTTTATTACATGCAGGGAAAGAGGCCCATGTTACTGAAAGGCTGTAACAATTCAGGTGCATTCAATTTCACATTAACCGGCAAATATTAGCAGGTAAACGACAACGGTAAACGTTTTCGCCATCTGCAACAACACAATAAACACTAAATATGAATTCAGATCGATTGTTTAAACAGTTTTATTCAATTGATTATTATAAAGAAGTTGGATGAAGCACTTCATGGCATACAGTGCCACAGCAAGAGGCTACAACGGCGTGAACTGAGAGAAAACTTGGATCTAGTTTTCAGTTGTTCCCGTTCCGATTATTGAAAAGACCTTGATGTGATGAATCACTGTCAGGCCAATGCAAGCCTTGAAAGTATTGTCATCCTCAATACGAAAGGTGATGTGCGTCACGGGATGAAGGTTTTACTTAGAAACATCTGGTGTGTCATTACATATGTATATAAAGTGAATGTGCAGGGTGAGGACATAATACCGTGTACACTGCATGAAAACCTTTTACTCACAGTAACTGCCTTACATTAGAGGCGTGGTGCCATTTCACATTTTGTGTCAGCATAATTACAGGCTGACAATCACCTGTGTTAGTGTGAGCGTTTAGAGACACATCGGAAATCTGTAGAAGCAATGCCATACAACTAGCAAAGTCTAGTTGTATGATCAGAGAGATGGCCTTTAGTGACCTGGCAGCCTGTACTTTCCTCAGTCATTGTGCTCTGAGAGGTCATCTTCAGCTCTCTACTGCCCCTCTCAGGGCTGAACTGGGAGCAGCAGCACTTCCGGTCGTCCTCGTCTTTTGTATTCCTCTGTGGTGCAGTCCTCCTCCCTCTCTCAATTTCCCAGCTTTTTATTGAAGAGACATCTGCACACTCAGGCACATGGATGCTTGCCTATATTGTGGGTGTTGAAGTTGGTAAAGAGATAAGTCATATTTGTGTATAGATTTACATTTTAGGGACTCCAGAGTTAACTTAAAAATGGGTGAGACGGTACAATAACGTTATTTGATTATCAAAGCCATAAACTTTGCACACGTGAATGCATTTGAGTGCCTTTGCAATAGTATTATGACAAAAGAGCTGTCATAGCAGAATGAAAGGTAACATCTCATTACTCTTTCTGCTGAAGATCAGATAGAAATCCAAAAGGTCATAAGATTAGGAATTAACTTAGAGGAGATGCAGCTGTCACATTGAGTGAATGAACAAAAGTGATGTGATGAACTGCAGGATTGGCTAAGGCAGAAATATGCTTTGTTAAAAACATGTTAAAAAATGTCTTCTTTTCCTTTCCACATCTAAATGTAAAGTAAATGTACAGTGCATGCATATGGTTGTGCAACGTGTAGATATTTGATATCCAATCCAGAATGCATGGGTAAAAAAGTATATGTAGTTAAACTTTTATGCTTGTAAATACATAGACTGCAGATGCTCTGCAGCTTCTCTCTGAGCTCAGGCCGGCTGTACAGGAACTGTTGCACAACGTGACGGCACAAAGGAATACGCACTCCATGTGGCTCCTTGAGGGAAATAGAGCCGGGCCTGATGGTGAGAGCCATCGCTGCACCGGGTCAGCACAGTGGGCGGGAGGTGATTAGATGGAGTTCACTGTTCTCCCCTCTGTGCTTTGGATGCCTCAGTCTCATGCTGCATCCTGTAAGCAGACTTCTGCAAGCACAACAATGCAACAGACATCATGTCAAGCACAACAGCTCGGTGTTGTCGGGTAGAACAAACAAAGAGAACAGGAGGATAAAGTTGAGGAAGAAATGTTTATTCTGGTAAAATCCCTCGGGTCTACTTTGCTGCTTACGTACATGCATCCCAGGGTACAGTACTGGTAGCTCCTGTGTCATCTCCACCTCCTCAACCCCACGGATGGTGACAGTGGGGTCCTGCTGTCTTGGGAAACCACAACCAGCTCCGTGGTCTCACTGAGCTACACGTGGTGCTTTGCAGCACATGTTGAAGATATCCACGGGATCATGGCATCCCTCCTACTCTCACTCGCTGATATAGACTTCAGCACCAAGAAAATCTAATATGTGCCTTGAAGACAGTGTGCAAGAAAGGTGACAGTAGTGGGTGGATAGTGTTGCAATTTGAAAAAAAAAGAAAAGAAATAATGACAGAGAGAAAGACAGTAAGAGGAAAAAAGATTCATAGAAGAAAAAGTAGGAATAACCGGAAAATAGTAACATTTCAGATAAACATGCTCCTTGGTGCCTGCAGATAAATTAACTGTACATATTGTTAATATCTATACTAATGTTGAAGTTCAAATGAGGAAATTATGCTCACACACACCAAGTTATCATATTGTCAAGTTATAGGCTAACACTGTTTAATTTGTATGATTAGACTTAATTCCCTGTCTCTGTAGAGATTATGTGTCTGAAAACTACACGTTTTGTCTTTGATATGCGATATCTCATCTGCTGTGCTGAGTAAAGCTGAGCAGTCAGAAGTGTCAGGGCTCAATGACGGATCAGTTCAGAAAAGAAAACATTTGCAGACGATAAAAACTGGTTCATTAAAATTGACTTTCTAAGGTGCTGAATTTTAATTGATGTAACACATATTTTTCAAAATGAAAAAAGACCTTGACTGAATTATGTCAATAACTTTTGGATGGGTTGCTATGAAATTTTGTACAAATGTAGAGATAGAATGAATTCAGCCGTTGGTATTCAGTAGTAATCCCGTAAACCAATAATAGATAATAGTATAATTTGTAGTCTGAGGCAGTAAAATTCTAACTAATTGCCCTTTTAAATAACAGGAAATGATCATATTTGCACATTACACTGTTCAGATTATATATGATATATTCATATGCAGAAATGTCAAAATGGACAGCTTGAATGGCACAGACATTACGTACTTTTTACCTTTTCTTTTCATGTCTATTCACGCTTTTGTGTGACATTGTTGTTGTTCATCCATCTTTTGCACAAATACAACAAAAACAAAATAATACAAAATCTTCTTAGTAAAGGCTCATCCCCTACAGATTTGAAAGGTGGAAAGATGAGAGAATAAATATCACCATGCGATGTGTTTCACATGCACCAAATATTCACTCCACCAATTACTCTTTTCCATCACTTCAGATCTAAATGCTCTTTCACAAAGAAGAGATTTGATTTCCATAGACGTGGTTCTGATGGGTTAAGGATGAAAGCAAAGACACATAGGCTACGCAAAAGAAAATCTTTGACAAGGGATTTTCTCAGAACTGATTAAATTGTCTTTTTTTTTAACATAGTGTAAGAATGATGGCTATTATCAGCAAGGGGATACGTCCAACTTGTTTCTCCTGTAATGACTGCCATAAACCTGGAATGAACTCAGCAGCCCTCAACTATTATTATGACCTAGTTTCCCCTCAGGGCTGAATCACTATAGGCCTTGCACAACACTGACAGCTGCAGACAACAGTACGTATATAATGCCCATTCTTTAAAGAGTATTGTCGAGCATCACACAAAAGAAAGCTTAACCTTCTTTTAAACTGATATGTGGACTTAGTAACTTTTACACATTGTGGAATTATCCCACATTGTTTCTTGCGTGTGGTCTCATTGTACTTGCTCTGAAGTTATTGCATGTTTTTGAGTATTTTATGTATTTCAAACAATCAAATTGCTTAAAAATACAGCACATGTATACAACCTTTTACAGGCAATTTATTATGAACAGCCCTCATCTTAATGGCAAACATTAAAGAGCATAAAGTCGATGTTATATATGCAACAACAAAGAAAAATAATGCATTCAAGGTCAGAGATACACACATATGATATACATAGTGGAGGGTAGGAGTTGTTAGAGTGCCCAATTTTGTAGAGTAGAGCTGTGTTGCTGTAGTACAATGTACAGTTGGAAACAATGAGCTGGTTGCAGTTGCTTGTTGCTTCAGAAGATGAAGCATTATGACAGTGACAACAAAAGCTTAGCGTAAATTCAGTTCTTCAATCCCAGACTCCTCTCCACCACAATCAAACAGATAACAGCAGGCGGAGATAGCAGTCAGTCTACACAGACGTCGCGTCGGGTAAATCTGTGTGTGCATCACGTAGACACACTCTGAGTCTTACCCAAGAGCTCTGAAGGCGTTATGAAACAGCTGCCCTGCGATCGAGAAAGCTCTTATTCCGCACTAGAGAGGATACTCGGCTGTTCCTGCACCGGCAAAGCTGGGATTAGAGTCAAGAGTCAACTACAGCAGTTCAGCTGAAACTCTATTTCACAGACTAATCAGGGCTGCCCAACTCATTTTTTAAAATCTGTTTCAATGAAGAGTTTCTGTTCCTTAACTTGTTAGTGCTGTTTCAGAGGCCTCCATCTCAATCTCACTGGTATATAGTTATGCACACAATATCACATTTGTCTTGAAGGTGTGTTATGTTATAATACTAATATAAGTACTACAATGACTACTAATGCAACTTCTGCTTCGAGGGGAAGAAGGCTTTTGAAATATGTTGGATGAATACCACACTTGAGAGCTGTTTTTGTAAGTTTCTAACTTCATGCAAAGCAGCTTGTTACAATGTTAGACTCTTTTAAATATTACTGTTATTATCCCAGATTTTTCTTTTCTCTCTATTGTATTTGTATTTTCTTGTATTTTCAGTTAGAGTGGTTGTCTGATTGCAATGGCTGTGTTTAAAATGAATCCATGAATCCCTTTCATCAATAATGGCATAAAGTGTCCAGATTTACTTTTTTTGATAAGATGAACTGCAGGAAAACTTCTCAAACATTGTTTTACAGCATCACAATATTAACATTTCCTACATAAACTTTCCAAACAGTGTCTTACAGCTGCAGAAATGTTATCATTCTGTTAAGATGGGTCATGCATTAGTAAGTGTTGACATGGAGTCACTGGATGTCCTGAGCAACAAAGTTATTGCTTTGTCACTGAGTGTGACGTCCTCTTCTATGCTGAGTACCTCTTGGGAGTTAATGAAGCTCAGAGGAGCATTACACAGTCTGCTTGTTGCACTCTATAGGAGAAAATTACACTAACGATTTGGATGATATGCAAGTTTTTTTTTATTGCAGCACAAATATAGTAAACCAATAAATAATATAAGAAAGCATCCGATCAATTATGCTTTGGCTTCATTATTTTGTGTGTTGCTCTTTGGTCATTTTTTTCTGGCCTAGAAATTTGTCTTTTTGTTTACTTTTATTCATGGCAAGGTGCCTATCGTTAGGTGAAAAGGTTCTGTATCATGTAAAAAGGATGTGCTGTTTTCACTTATAGAATAGTAAAATGGTTCCAGGTCAGTCAGTGGCCACAGGGGTATTTCAATGACTCTGGACACCATGGCAACAGCAGCCTGCTAGCTCAGCAAGATGTCTGATACACTATCAAAACCCTAAACCTTATATTTCACCCACATTTTACTTTAATGGTGCAATGATGATAACTTGATGAGACAAAAAGCAGAGGCTCAACCAAGTGCTTCCTGTCTATTTGTTGTAATATTGCAAACTATTTACCCCGTCATTGATTGTGTGTACACTGTGTTACATATGGTTTTATCACCTTCTATAAAAACATTGTTGTAACTTAAATATCTTATATGTGATAAAAAAAAACAATTCTCCTATAAAGAAATGTAAGATATTTAAGTTCAATGTTCTTTAAGGCACATGTCGTCTTTGTTGTTGTGTTTCTTAGTTTATTTTTGACACACTGAAGTGTGATCAATTCAGAACAAAAAGAAAACATGGAATTTATTATTATTCCATCACCGCCTTCTCTCCCAAAGTCATCTTCATGTTTTCTGCTGTCACCATGTCAGTCACACAAACCGTGACACAATCCAGTGTCTTTAGTGAATGGACCATGATTCACAGTAATGCTACTTAAAGACTGTGGAGGATGAAATGTTCTCCTTGGTGCTTTTTTTGTAGGAAGAAACAATATCTTTCTTCTAATATTATTAGACAAAGTGCTGCTTAATGAGGGTCACAAAGATACTTTGTTGTGATAAATGAGGATGTTGCTTCTTAAGAACTTTCTGTGTGGAGTTTGCATGTTCTGAAATAGTTTTCCATGCTTATAAATATATTTGTTATTACTGCCTTCTTTCTTATGCGAAATAAATGATGCACAAGACATGAGGCTGTTGGACAAGTGCAATTACATGCTGTAATTACATGCTGTAATAAATGACTGTTGAGCTTCAGGCCCATCTTTTGTGTTGAGCGTGCGTGCTCTTATGTATCATTCATATTAATTGATTTTATGGTCAGAAATTAAACGGTCTCTAGCTGAACATGGTGCTACAATCATGAGGTGGATCAATTTCCTGTACTTTTAGATGGCATTAAGTGGACTGCTTTTCACCAGGTAGCATATTGCGCCTGGCTATGATGTGAAACCGTTATATATTACATGGAAAGTTTAGTGTCACTTAGACGGTGTAATGTGAACAATTACAAATTGCACAATCATTTTCTTTTCATTTAGCTCCAGGCTCTTCTTTCCATTATGCCAGGGGCATAATGTTCCGGGCCTTAATATCCCAGAAAAGACTCCCAAACTTCTTTTTGTGTGAATTATGCGTTAATATTGCAGCATTAACAAAGATGCTTGATGCAACAGAAATTGGGTCAAGATTGCTGCTTAGTGATGTGTCTTGACAACCAAAGACGAGGTTGGTATCACTCCTTTATTGTCGTTTTCATTCACTCTGAATTCATCTAGTAGATGTGATACATCAAATGACCTCAACACTCCCCCGACAGATTCCTTTGTGACCTCACTTCCTTTGTCTGTATTCATCCCCAAACCTGCACTAGCCTTTACCTCTGTGATACTCTATTATTGTGGAAGGGATGTTTCTGTTTGGTATTACATATCCTTTTATATATAACCCCCAGAAGGGTTTGGGACGTTTTGTTTTATTGCTTTTATGATAAATGTTTTGTGTAGTATGCAGTTTCTTTGAGATTTCTAGAAATCTCATCAGCTTCCCACTGAAAGGAAGAAATATTAGAAGAACACTGTTGGTGTACGACATTGGTGGAAGACATTAACCCTAGTACAGTATGTATTTAGGCTGATGTAGCAGATTTGTTTCTTGTTTCAGAATTTGGAATACAACCTGTGTAGACAGACACAGGGCTGGTGGATGCAGGAAAAGACAATCTGGGTGCTAAAAATCTTGTTAACCACATAAAAAGAATAAATGTACTGCTAGAAATTCTAAACTAGCAATAATCATAAACGTGGGAGGAGTTGTTGAGTACAGAAACACTTGGCTTGGAACTGTGTTTGCTTACGTACACAATGATGCAAATGCATATATATACAGTACAGTAAATAATAATCTTAACGAGTTATGTGCCACATGAAACACACACCGACGTGCACTCAGAGAACTTTGGGTTTGCACAAACAAGCTTTGAGGCACAGAAAGAGCATCCCTTCCACCCCTCCCACACAAATAAAAAAAATATTCAATCTACTTTGCATTAACACCTGCTCACATCGACAGACGGGCATTCAGAGAGACATCTACGCACAGGCATAAACACATTTTCCAACCTACGCCAGCATGAACACAGTTGGGTGGCAGGGTTGAGTTTCTCAGTGTGTGACGTATTCCCTCACTGTTTCACTGGAGGCCACCAGCAGAGGAGCCCTCCCCTGTTGAATGAGGGGGTCAGGGGTGACTGTGAATCACAAATTTTCTCAGTGGTTTGTCATCATTAGCTCCTTTTTCCAAAGGGAGTTGAGGGGAAGTGGATTATTGCTTTACAGCTCTCAGCAACCAGAGGGGATTATCTTTTTATTTCTTTATTGGGATCTCCATTCGCACGAGCATAAGCATTGTCTATTCTTCACAGGGTCCACACACATACAGTTGAACATATATAGTCACATATTCACAACAAACAAAACAGCCCATCTTGCTAGATAATCAATCAGTACAAAAGAGAAACAAACTGTCATCCCTTCAATAAACTTTAAGCCAAACATCGAATTAATTGAACAAATTCTTCAGGAATTCATATCAAACTTATTTTTTTCCTTTGTATAGAAATTAACAGACCGTATTAATTAGCATAAGTCCTTGTTTAAACGACCTTAAAGGTGCAAGACCCGAAATTTGGAGCGTTTTGTTTGCCTCTCAAAAGCTCTCAACATGTCGACTGCGAGCTGGCGGCTCACATAAACAATGCTAACAGCGTTAACATTGCAAGCGGCGGCCAAAGTGCAGACAGAGCTAACAGTTTTTACCTGAGGGGGAAATGGAGGGTGGTTGCTACACGTCAGCGACGATGCCGTCGGTCCAGACGGTATTATCAGCTGTAACCACCGTATGAGCGCAGTGTGGAGCAGCGACTGTCAGCTAACCAGTGGGGAACACTCAAATGCATGAATATGTACTAAAAGCATGTGGAACCGCACGGCTATGTCAACAAACCAAGGAGAAGAATGTTAAATAAAGATCCTTTAAATGATGTATTTATCCAACCTGTGCATTCATACTAAATTCCCCCCAAAATAGGGTGTTGAAATACATTTCTCACTCTCTGCTCAGAGAGATTTCTACTTGCATCCAGTTATAGATTTTATTTCTTACACCATAAATCCCAGTACACACACACACACACACACACACACACACACACACACACACACACACACACGTACACACACACATACACACACACACACACACACACACACACACAAATTATGGTTCCGAAAATGTTTGGAGATACTGTTTTAACAAATTTCTAAAACTCTTTCAATATTTCATACTTGTTTGTTTGACAGTTTTGTTAAATAATCTGAGAAAAAAATGTTGCACATAATATCTTTGGTAATCGCAAAGTTTAACAAACCGTAGGTGCATCTCAGTTTGCCAACTGTCATACATGTCTTTTACGTCAGTTCTGTCAAAGCTTTGTAAGGCCCAACATGCAGCCTTACTTTGAACTACTTGTATCTTTTATTGAAGCACTGGACCAAATCACAAAACAGTAATCAAGATATGACAGAACTAAAGCATTTAAAACATGTCTAAAGCAAAACTTTAAAACTCTTCTTACAACTAACACACCATTTCCCATTTTGCTCACAAAATTATCAATATGTTTTGATTAAAATGAAACTTTAAATTTGTTTATTTATTTTCAATGTTCAGCATGTTCATCTTCCATGCCAGCGGACAAATACATTTTACAATAATCAAATTAATCATATGACGGACAGGACCAGCAATTAAATTTGCAACAAACTTACCATCTAAATTATCCACACCTGGTGGTCTATCCTTGCATTTCATATGCATCTGTGATAGTAACTTTTGCAATTTTAAATTGACCTTTAGTATTCATTATTATCAAATCATGAATTAGTATAGAGGAAGTACTATCACTAGTTTGGTGCATATTGCTCCTCTAATTGTTGACTTAATCATGAAAACAATTTGTACTGTTTAGTCAAGATCTTCCCTTTCACATTAAGATATGTTGGGCGTGATTTTGGCCTGACCCATCATAACATTTACTAAACTCCACAGCTTTTTCTTCCTTTCATTCCTCAAATTTTTTAGATTATTTCCATAGTTTTCCTTCTCCAAGTTTATTTTTGTTTAATGCCTTTTCAGCTTTAAATTCGCCAACCAGACATAGTTCACTGAATTCCTCATCAATCTGGGGTGCTCTCAATTTCCTGACTGTTTGCTTTCTCATTGGTGTTTCTCAATGTCTATAGCATAATGAACACATTAAACACTACAAGAGCATCCTCTGGATTTTCATGTTCCCAATTTATGTTTCACACCATTTTTAAATGACTTAAATTATGATCTGTACAACCCACTTGGATTGATATCATGTTTGAACATTTAAGACTTCAATTTGTAAATACATGATGAATACAAGATGCAAAACATTTTTTGTCCAGCCTGGATTACTTCTCCCAAACCAACTCTTTAAACTGATGTCATAGTGGTTAAGGGTTCTAATAGAAATGTGTGTAAAGCGGACATGAAATACAACCCCCAATCTACAGAACATGGGTGATGACCTGATTATCATTAACTCAGCAGGAGGCCTATTCATGTAGACGTGAATTTTCGCCCTGCAGTACATAATCACATGCTCCATGTGTGTATTTAATCAGTATGATCGGTTCTCCATTAAAGGCCTTTTCATCATCATTTGAAAAAGGTTTCCACTTGTGTTAAATTTAGTATTGCTGGAGACTGCGGCACAGGTTTCAAATGACGTGAATTGGTATTTATAGATACTGTAATACTGTACTCTGGAGTCTTTGATGTTAAATAGAAAAAGGTTACTTTTTCCTAGCGGAGACTTCACTAAGCGCCCACTCCCAGCCAAGAAATAATCGAGCTTGTGTCTAGATTTTAACCCTCGATTTGCGAAACTTTAGTGAGACGATTGAGGTTAGGTATTGACTTTGAATGATTAGGGTTAGGATAGGTCGCTTGGCAGTGAATCTCACAAGACTTTTTGCAAGTTTGCAAAAATCTGCAGTGACCTTCTCGACACGACTAATAATCTCGCACATGACCCTCCTTTAAACCACAACATGTCATTTTTACGCTTCGGGAGAAGAGTGATGTATTCCTGGGAGGTAATCATCCCTCCACACAAACAGTGGTCACCAAAAAGCCTTGCAGATAGCTGCCCTCTTGTCCGGCGCTTCAATGTTAAATAACTTGTTCTACTGTTCTCAACAACAAGCCAACAAAAAAGAGGAAATACAACCATTTATTTGGTCTTAAATTTTTTTGTTTAGGGGAGAATTGTTTAATGTCAACAAAATGTGTTTGCTTGGAATGAAAACTGCAAAGAAAAAAGTTTTTGTTGCAGAGAGTTACAAGCTCAGAGTCTCGATGATAAATATCAAGACAGACTCTGTATTCACACTAATAAAATGTTCCATGTGAGTTGGCTTGAATTATTGTTAATAATGAAAACATTCTAACAATGATACTATAGGAGACACAAAAACAAATAAAAAAGCAAGAAGAAATATAATTCATATACATATCTCCGTCTCATGTCCATAGGATTATATAATATAATAATGCTGTATTATGTTTGAATTATACAAATCATATTTTGTTCCAACTTTTTAATGTCTCTTAAAAAAAACAATTGCTTTGGGAACATAACTTTTTTTATGTATTGTTATAATATAGAACAAATGCCTTTCTTTATTGTTAGAAAGGCAAATGTCATAAGTCACCAGCTGTTCACTACTCCTTTTTAAAACTTTTGATAATGGAGAATCCACATAACTATTGCAACACAAATCCAAGTTATTTTCTTATTGTTGGTAAGCAATTTATTTGTTATCGACTGATAATAATATATCTAGACTGCTAGCGTATCAGACACATTGATTTATGTCGTTCCTAAATAGCAACAGAAATAGCAAAAATGTAGCATCTTAGAATAAAGTACAACATACAACAACAGTTAAATGTCAACTGATGCCTGTAGCACACACAAAAGAAGAAGTCAAAGTATGCTTGATGGCATCTGCCGATTTGGGGAGCTAATGAGATGAAAGTGTTTATTTTCTGGAGACTTGATGCTTTGATGCAGGGAATGTGATGATGTGAGTCAATACACTGCCAGTGTGTGTTCCTCTGGACACTTACTTTTAGCATATTACCTAGGTTAGCATTTTTGCTAAGTACAGAGATGCTGACAGGAATTTGGTTAGTAAAGATATCCTGTTGTGAACTGAAGTATTGGATTTGGTGAACTGTTGGCATTAGATAGGAGATCACCGAAGCAATTAGGATTCAATATCTGAGGAAGATAGATGGGTTTCCATCTACCTGTTATATATGTGCATTTTCAAAACAAAAAAACAACCTCAATGGCAATGCCAGAAATGTTGCAAAATATTGCAAAAACTAATTTACGCTTGACTGAGGAAGAAAAGTTGGTGTATAAGTAAAAGTAAAATACAACAGAGTACATTGGAAACAGACGTAGCTGATGTAGTAGCCATTGTTGAGATTGTGTGTTGTGTGTCCATTATGCAGATAAGTGGTTATTTTCTCTTGTGTCACTATTCCATCTTTTATGAAGAAGAGAACAAACTGATTGTGAAGGTACAACATTTATTTATTCACTGTGAATGCATTCATCACCATAACAATTCCACCGCTACATAATTGATTACTTTTGCTTCAAACATCATGCTTGATATGTATTTTTCCCATCATATTACACAACTGTTGCAAAATATGAGACTAATTATTCTGCAAATTAGTCTGATTAAAATGAAGCTTTGAGAGACCATCCAATTACATTTTTAATTAATGGAAGGATTCTCCTGTGAACCCTTGACCCAACATGTTAAAAGCATAACTACTGAAATCAATAATGCCAGGATTTCATGCCTAACAACCATTTTATGTCTTGCTTTTATTAATGGGTTGATAAATCCTCCTTGTCATTGGACATTCATGTAATTTAATGTACTTCAAACAAACTCTATAAAGCTGTCTGCAATACTGTTTGTAAAATGGGAATGCTATTTATCTGTATTACAGTGCCTGATCGCTAATATGTAAAACTGGATGTCGGACAGGCACCGTATCTCATTGAAAGTTAACCTTAATTAATACCGAGAGCAACTTCATTAAAAGAATTCCACCGATGTTTCTTGTGTTTGTGGAGTGTTAATCGACTATGGTAAACCATTACATCAATAAATAATGAAGTCAGCAGCAGAGTTTCTAGGAAGAACGCAGAAAGCAAGACCTCAAATCATATCCAATTGCAAGGAGGGATTGTGCAGGTATGTTTCGCACATTAATGCATTCTTCTGCAATAGCGAAGTAACAACACCAGTAAAAACTAATACTTCCCTGGGATATTGATGAAAAAAAATTGTCTCTGCACACCCACCACATATATATATATATATACACCATAGGCTGATACATTTTATGATTGCAGGTGGGGTTCATCAGACTAAGTGCCTTCAACTAAAGTCTGACTGTACAGAAGTCTATGAGAAAATTATACTTCTCACTTGATTTATTACCTCAGTAAACGTTGTAAACATGAGTTTATGGTCTCAATCGCTAGTTTTAAGTCTTCTTCAATACAACATGATGTTCATTTAGTAAATTATGGCCCCATTTAGATTAAAATAGATCATAAAGCAGAGTATGCTTCAGGGCGTGGTTACCTTGTGGTTGACAGGTCGCTTCCGTTGTCCTGCAGGATCAGGGCTTTGGAGAGCACCATGACATTATCAGTCCTGACAGTCACATCCAGAGGTTTTCCCAGGCTCCTTTTTTAATGGCAGTCTGTTACAATGTCCAAGTAATTGGTGGCAAAGCTCCCATCCATCTACTTGGATACTTAAACTTCTTCACTTGTGGAGTAGCATGTTTTTGCTTTTGTGGCCACAGGAGTTGCAGTTCTTCTCGCCTACGATCCCAGAAACTCTTGAGCTGACCGAACCCCAAAAGTTCCCTATTCAGTACGAGGAGTTTCTCCACTACTGGGTGTTCACCAGTAGTTTCTTGATTTGCCACCGTTGACCTACTGGCAGCAGTTGCCTCAAGAGCAGCAGATGCTTTAACTCATATTAAGTATCTGAACCAAATGTTATATTATTCTTCATCAATTCATCCATCATGTGATGTTCAAAAGTTAGCTAGTTATTCCCTCTCTGTGTTACAATATCTGTTGTGTAATATTAAATACTGCACACACATAAATCCAGCCCATCCGAGTCCCATCTGGGCGTAAAATAAGTAGATATTACAATGATGATTTAGAAATAAAAGTTATACTGTGCTCCAGGCCCTATTTTATCACAAAACCAGATGACTTGAACAAAATGAGAAGAAATTTTGATTCAAAATAAGTTAGTGTGTCATGCTGCAGTACAATAGACATAAAAAAATGTTTGGCTTGCAGGAACTACTAGTGATATAATCAACTTTTTTCAAAGTACATTCATGCTCTTATGTTTAAAAATGAGTCAGTATTGTCGAATGTGCATGTGCGAGTTCATTTATACGTGTTTTTCATTCATATGAATGTGTGTGTAGGCAGCTATTGTAGAGCTATCAGGTGGCCGCATGCGTCAGGGATCCAAACTGTACACAACAAGTGTTTGCAACCTCACAAGTCCTTAACCTAACCCAAACAGAATGAGGAAGATAATGACGCACAGGCCTTCCCCGACACCATCTCCTCCATATTCATTACGAGCTCTAGCGATGCATAATTGAAGTTTTAATTGCCACATGCAAGGAGATGGGCAGATTCATATTAATATGCTAATAGGGCAATCAGGGAGAAGAGTATAATGAATTTCCGGTTCCCCTGAGCAATTTTGGAGGAAGAATTGTTAAGTGACAGCTTAGTGTTGATGGTTCGATGTTTAGGACCTCGGTCCAACAAAAAATATTTAATGTATTAAATGAAAATTAAATGATATCCGGCCCCATCTGCAGTCAGGCTTCTGTTCCACTAGCATCTACTCCACAATGGGTTTTTTTTTCTGTTTTGAAAACCATATTACAGTATGCTGTTCATAATTCAAGCCAAATATAGCCAAATAACCTCAGTGCATGCAAGATCAAAAACATCTGTGGGTTTATTTCTTCCTATTTTTCAGGACCTCGTGTAATTGTTTTTATTTCACAGGAAGTGAGAGCAGACAGGGGTGGTGGCAGCTGGCAGTTACAGATATTAGTCTACTAAAATCCAATAAGTGCACTGACGTCAATGCCCAGGTTCAGAAGGTAGATGTTGATTGAATCAGAGAGTTTGTTGTAAAATGAACCAACACAGTATGTCTGTTTAGCTCTGCACTGCTTGTTGTGCTAATGACTGACTTCAGGCTGCAACGCAGGGATGATAATTTTAATGAGACAGGCTGAGTGGGGAGTACACCTCTAAGTTAACCAGGAGATGTCCTGACAACAAGCTATCCATTTTTGGGATAATAGGTTTTTAGGGAAAGTGCAGTGCACGATTTCTAGGATAGAATCTGTTTTAAAGCTCAACTAAATACAACAAACAGCAGTTGACAAAACAATCACAATTTAACACTTAGTCCCTACTACACTTACACCCACTTATTCGCTTTCAATTATCACATGGTTATCATCCAGTGATTATTTTACCGTTTTCAGGTGTCTATTGCATTCTATTGCATTGCATTCTATCTAGTCTCATTGGATCATTGCTCATCTCATTATGTGTATATTTATGCAATTAATTATTGATGGTATAATTGTCTTTTTGATCATTTGAGAAACATTTCTTTTCCAGTATATGTCGTGCTGATAGTGTGCAGGACTGTGAAGCCACATCCATGGCTCCCAGGGTATGAATCCTACTGATTTTGACATTTGGGGTTTT
Source organism: Ophiodon elongatus (assembly GCA_016806645.1). Classification (NCBI taxonomy): domain Eukaryota; kingdom Metazoa; phylum Chordata; class Actinopteri; order Perciformes; family Hexagrammidae; genus Ophiodon; species Ophiodon elongatus. The sequence continues at coordinate 343,813 of JACSYO010000476.1, read as the reverse complement.
AAGTGAAATGTCTCAACAACTATTTCATGGGGTCATGACATTTGATACGCATGCCCTCCCTCAGGATGAATTGTAATACATTTGGTGATCCCTTAACTTTTCATGTGGTGCCATCATAGAGTCTAAATTTGTCTAGTATTGCCATTTATGACAAAATACCTACAAAACTATATTCTCATCAGGCTCAGTGTCATTCAGCAAAGCTAATTAGCAAATGTCAGCATTAACTACGATGGTGGACATGGTACCAGCTAAACACCAGCATGTTGACATCGTCATTGTGAGCATGTTAGCATGCTGATTTAGCTCAAGCTTCTAAGTACAGCCTCACAAAGCTGCTAGCATAGCTGTGTCTATAGCTATTAAAATGTAAAGTGTTTTGTTGTTCATTATGATCAAATGTAACCTTTTTTTTAATGAAGCAATAAACATATTTTCTATATTTCAGATTTTTTTATGAAGTAATGACAAATACATATTTTGCCAAGTATAAATGACTGATGAGATGAACTAACTCATAGCAAGACTGGGTATGAAGTTGAAAACAACAACATCTCTGTGAGGCCTATAAAGGGTTCAAAGAACCAGGCATTTCAAACAACCAGTACATTTCTGAAATATAATGCTTTTTTTTATTCTCATTGGTGGGGATCACCATGAGATGAAAAAGAAAGCATTATATTACAGAAATGTACTCAGGGCCAGACTCTCTACACAAACCAGTAAGGATTCATTGGCCCATCATGGTTGCTTACAATGTTCTGATTAGACCACCTTGATCTCCCTCCACCTGCAGATGCTGTGTTATTGAACAGCTGCTATGACTGAGCAGCTCTTTTGAGCCTCTAATGGTCACTTCCGCTGTTGAAAACCGAGCCTTCACACTCCTTTCGCCCCAGATAATTCCTCTAGCATCTGTGTTTCAAATCTGTTAACCTTACATGTATTCCCTCTTAAAGGCTGAGACCTCAAGGTGATTCACACTGAGGTAATAAAAGATCTCCGTCTGATTTTTGTGTTTGCCCTGAGTTACTGGTGTTCGGTGACATACAAAAGAAATCAATGAAGGCTAAAGCTCTTGCTTTTCAGCAAATAGTTTTCAAACCGGAAATAGTGAATGACGACATCTTTTTGATGATAAATTCAAATCAGAGAAAAGGTCTGCTGATTCACAAATGACTATGGCCTTGCAGGGAGTACATTTACCTCGACATGCAGTACAGTATATTTGTATTGCATTGATGTACCACATGCCATTCGTGCAAACATTTAATTTTTATTTTGAGATTTCTGCCCTCCTACCTTTCGATCTTGTAATTACTTTTCTTTAACTGTATATGCATTCCTTTCAAAAGTAAAAGGGAGCCTCATGAGTTATACTATTTTGTATTTCTAAGCTATAATTTCTTTCCTGAAATCAAACCCTGTTTTTGGTATGATTTGTGGTTAGCATTTTTTCAACAATAGTCATTCAGTGTATTTACATTCAGTAATTATATCTCTATATATTATTTTTTGCTGTTAGTGGCACCATTCTCCCTGTGGATTCATTAATATCAGCCTCACTGTTTCCTGTTCAGTCTCCTACAGAGTTCAGAGCTGTCTGACGTTACTACTGACGTGATGAAACAAGGGGTGGCTTTTATTGTGAAGCAGTCACTGCAAACACAATGTATTTGGCATCAAGGTTAGTACTAACTGCAATTGTTCATCAAAACTGCACCTAAAAAAGAATAGTAATTTTCAGATTTTTGTTTTGTAAAGGGGTCCTCACATATTTGTGGGTACTGTGGGTGCTGGAGCAAGAAGGAGCAGGAACCGTGAGGTAGCAACCCGGTCTCATTTCTAACTCGTCAGATGCCCACGTTGGTCAGTGCTCCCTGGCGTCTGATAAGATGCACTGTGCTTTCAATTAACTCCAATGTAAAACCCACCTGCTTGATTATTGACATTTTGTCACATGACTTGCTCTGTTAACGTTGATCAAGCTCTTTTCCTAAACCTAACTTCCTGTTTAGATGGAACTTAATTTTGAAAAGACTATTCATGTGACGAGTGAAAATTTACATGCCCTCCATGACACGTCCAAAACTAACACTAGAGGGATACCTAGGACGTTGTAGTTTGAAGCTTCGGGCCGCTGACTAAGTGTCGGCATTTTGACGAGTTGGGAGTGAGAATGTGTTGGAGTTAGAGTTGGAGGCGACTCTTTAGCAAGGAAACTAACTTTACTGTGCCCTGCTGTTTTAGTGTCTTTTCCCCAATTGGATTACAACTTTTTGAAAATGGTTGCATTGGACGTACAGCTGAATTGATTAAATGTTTATGTGTGTGTGTAGTGTGAGTCTTGCAGTGCAATTCAAGTTTACTGACAAGACCGGCTCACAGGCAACCACTTTACTATTTTATACATTTGAACACAACAGCATGCACAAAACAAACTTATTTCAAATAGTTTGGTTTCAAATCGCAAAAAATCAGGGGCTTGCTCTGGAAACGGAGAAGCTGGTGAAATGCTTTCTCTGTCTAACAAAAGATGAATAACTGAGTGTCGGCTGAGTACTACATTGCACACAGGAAATCCTTTAACAAAAGGAAAGTCTTCCGAAGATGTTGATGTCCGGAAAAGCCTTCTGTCAATTAGAGGGATTGAAAAAGAAAAACCTTTTTCTGAAAGTGTGGTCTAAGCACTCAACGCTTCATTCTAATTGCCTCGGCAAGCCGGTACTTCCAAGTAAGTGATTGCTGTAGGTGTTAATTTTCTGTAGTTACTGCCTGCCTTAAAATGTCATTGACGTCATTGGAGTAAAAAAAAAAGAAAGATGAAACGGCTAACCTCAACAATTTCTCCCCGGTCATTTTCACTCCTAGTCAGACACAAATGAACAGTGCACGCGTTCACAACCGTGCACATATTCAGCACAGAGAGAGTAAGGAAAGCGAGTGGGATAATTGCACTTATTGAACACAATGAACATATGAATGACAGCACTTCAGCGGTCCGAGCAGAGGCAGACGTCATGAAATACTGATGGAGAAGAGAGAGACAGAGAGAGTGTGACCGACAAAGACAGTGAAACAAAATGAAATATTTCATTTAATTCTCAAAGGCAGGGGGGATTCAAACGCTGCAATATAAAATGTACCCATGAGAGCTGATCAATGAAACTCACAAAATGATGTCACTGCACCCCATTGATCTACAGGAGGCATAGATCTCTTGTCTCCTTTGTGATTTGGTTTGTTCATCGACCATCTGTCTGCACACCAGCCTCAATGTATCAGGAAAATAAAAAACTGAATGAATCTGAACTGAAAGAATCAAATACGCAGACATTTGTGTAATGTGGCTTCAATGTGTGCAGAAGAATAAGGTGTCATTCTAACGATAAGTAGTCTACTATCTTGACGCATGCCTCTCTGCATAACAAATGCCTGAAACACAGACTGAAGGTTTAATCAGGGAGAACAATACATTATATTTGAATACTTTTCTGCTAAGCTATTTCCTCTTTGAAAAAGACTGAGTGCTGCTGTTCCATCTAGGAAACAGGAAATACCTCCCATACGCAATTGCACCGAGTATTATCTGATCTTTGCACCTCTGCAGTCACTGACTGAGTTCAAAGAAAACAAGCAAAGAAATGGTGTTTTTACAAAGCAAGTGTGTCTGTCCAAATGATGGAGAGAATCTCTAGAGACATTGGATGTGTACGTGTGCTCGGCACTCTGCCAGGTTGTGTAATGATCCCATGGTTGAGGCTCCAGATGGATTTTCAATTTTCAGGTAATGACATGGTACCTTTGCAGAGGGCGAAATTGGCATGTGAGAATCACAGAGGCTTATCCTTTTTTACCAGATCATTGTCTTCACTGTTATTGACTAGCTCAGAGCAGTCATTTTAATGTTTTGCAGTGTGATCTTTTTACCACAGGAAAAGCAGAAACAGACATTTTGAAGCTTTGAATAAGTCCACTATATAATGCAATAAAAATGTTAATGGTTACCAAACTCTGGAATGGAAAGTGCAGTTTTGATAATAGCTTAAATGGACCTAAAGAACCTCAGGAAAAACCTGAAGAAACCAATTTTTTTATTTTGTGTTATAACTGACAACTGCAATTGTCCTTACATAAGGAATGTACAGCTGGAAAGCTACCTGAGACAGATGAGACAAACTGGCACACACTAAGTACACAATGAAAGGAGAGTGATAACGTGGGGCTGGTGACAGCGGGGCTAATGAGCGACAGGTGAGAACTTTCAGGGCGGGGCAGACAATCACACAGGTAGGAATCACACAGGAAGTAAAGTATCTGAAACAAAAGACAAAAGGTGAGAATGTAAGGGATAATCCGCTTTACCATGGCAAGGAAAATGAACCTCCGACCTCCAATCGTTCCATGTGCCAAGGCCACGCCTAATGTCTGGAATGCAGCATAACAGTTATGGGAAATATCTGGCTCTTTAGATGCAACATGACCCATGATCATCAGCTAGTCACTAACAGGCAGACAGCGCACAGAGGTTTTATCGTAACATTTTGCAAACAATTGCTGCTTGCTCTGGCTGAAATTGGGTTGATGAGAGCAGTGAGAGTGAACCAAAGCAGTAAAGTCTGTTAAACCAAGACAATGAGCTGAAGGACGCTAAAAGCCTGCGTGGACCTGAGTGACACTGCAGAGTCAGATGATGATCATCCGCGGGTTTATTACAAGCAATACTTTTCACACCTTTCATCATTTGATCCCCTGTTGATACAAAAAATATTGATTGGTGAAGCTTTAAAATGATGGTTTCAGTCTAAATGGCCATATATTGCAAAAGGCACCAAACCAATCTAGCTGATTTGTTATGAAGCGATGAATAAATAGATGTAAACAGATAGTACTCCAGGGGAAAGATAAGCTTTTAAGTTGTTGCATTAAGCCTGTTTCCTACAAGAACATTCCCCTTACCAGTTTCGTTAACACCGAGGATAAGCCATTTGTGCTTTGCAAATACAAAGCATGTGTATGCTATTATAAACCCCTTCGACTGGAATGCTTGAGCAGTGGCACTGTAAGTGATTGCACAATCTAAACATGCCACACAAATGCTCCTCACAACATAAAAGCTCCTGCGTTTAATATACACCAATTTCTCTCTTTGTTTATTGCAGTTGCCTCCAGCTATTGATGAGCTAATTGTTCCCCCTATCTGTCTTCACAGAATATGTTCTTCACCTATAAATGTGTCGGTCCGTGTCTTTCATTCACATTGAGATGCAGGAGCATCTGACATAATCACAAGAATCCGGTGACAAAACCTGAGAGAGCCAAGGATGTTGCTGCTGAGAGATTAGCCTCACGCAGGTCTGATGACGCACATATCCCTGAAAAAAAAAAAAAAAGGTATGCTCGGTGAGGCAGAGAGGCAGGTGAACAGCAGGAAGGTGGAATTCGTGGATTTGTGAAGCTTTCTTCAGGTTTCATCCATGCACAAGAACAGAATCATGGTCTGCATGCAAAATGATCAAAATGAAATCATTTGAAAGTTTCTGCAGATTTAGGTACCACATGCATTCAGTGCACACATTCAACGTCTGAAACAGCAAGTTAAGAAAGTAATGCAAGAAACAAAACAAAACAAGGCTTGTTTATGTCTGATAAACGCCTCACTCTCCGAATGACACACATCCTCCAACTGCCTTTGGCCAGGTCAGGCAGAAACGCAGGCTGCAACAGATCTTCTGCGTCACTGAGTGAGCACCAACCACTCTGATGTTTTGAAAGACCGCCCACGCCTGTGTGCACTGCACCCTTTCATAGGCACATGCATGTGCACACAAACACACACCCTGCATGAGCACATGCATGCTCTGTTTGACACAGCAGATCGCTGCCGGAAGTAAGCACCACATTCAGAATAATGTTTTCTTTTATTTCACACATTTTCTTTGTATTCTGCATCATGATGCAGGGAGCTCCTCTATGCTGGAATTTCACCATTAAAGATGTTGTCACGGTAACTGATTCCGACATATGGAGGAACCCTGAGCTTGTCATAGCCCCGTTGCTGTGGTGATGTCTTTCTTGGAATAAATTAAATTAATTTGACAAGAAGAGTGTGAATGGTGAAGGCAGCACAGCATTGAAATGAACAATTAACAACATAAAATTGATAATATCAATGCACAAACACAGAATGTCACCGCAAAAAGTTTATATGACGTGTAAATACAATTCGTTGTCACAAAAAGGGTTACAAGAACTGATATTTGATTATTTTAATATTTACTCAGTGTCTGAAACTGTATCTGATTTCATATTGCAGATGGTACGGCTGTGTCCTGCTGCACACACTAGTTAAAAAACGTAACTCCCATTCAGTCTAACTGAACTTTGTTCTGTTATGATCTTGCAAGATCAACAGGAGGCACAACTCCTATAGATGTGTTCTAAAGAGGGTAGTAACAAATAGGACACCCCCTTTAACTGAAAGGTCAGTATAAGAAATGGGTAAAGCAAAATTAATGCAGTCAAAATGGAAGCTGCATTGGTTTGAAAAACTAAAAGGGTCTCTGTGGTGTTGTAATTACTATGACTTACACTGGCCATCGGTGTCTGGTAGACCCTCAGCTTCCGGCAGCAGCTCAATACAGAATATTAATGCTGCAATTAGTGTAACCCAGCAACAGGAAGTTGGCTGTCCTTGAGGGGAGAAGAGAGAACAGAGCTGAATACATCGCTCTGATACTGACTAGCTCTAGCGGCTGCTGTCAGGTGGCTCATGCTCCCTGCTCAGACCTGAGAGGAGGAGCTGGAACAGAAAGGCTCTGAGGGCTGCTGGCACTGTCAACAATTGGGGGGAGGTTAAAGCTGGTGTATCAAGGTCAAGTGCTGCAGGATCATTATTGGTTATCCTGTGATAATCAAGTCAAAAAGCCACTTCCGAATGTTCCCACATCTGTTTAAATGCTGCAGGACAGGTTCTGACCCTTCAATTTGCATTCAGAATAGGTAACAACAACAAAAAGTTCCAAAGCTAGGCTGAGGGTAGTCTTCTTTTGCAGAATAGGGCAAGTAGCATACAACTAGGAGTAGAATAAATACAGTATATATATATATATATATATATATATATATATATATATGAATTGTGAACAGAAGAACACTTTCCATTACACCTCAGTTAATTATAGTCAAGCAGTCTAAGGGAGACCCCAGGGTTTGGAAGTTGTAAAGAGAGATGCTATTATATGGAGTTAGGACACCAGTGGGCAGCCTGCCAGAACAATTACCCACAGTGCAATCAATTTAACTATACACAGATATACATACATATATATATGCAGGCTGCCCACCCGCTTTCTAACTCCATATAATAGCATCTCTCTTTACAACTTCCAAACCCTGGGGTCTTCCTTAGACTGCTTGACTATATTCAACTGAGTAAGGTGTAGTGTAAAGTGTTCTTCTGTTCACAAGCCATGGAACTTTTACCTGATTTGCAGTGCTGCACACATCTCCAAAAAACCAAGAGATATGTGAACACAGTATTGGAATATTCAAATTGCATGCCATTGCACATGTTTTGTATTAGCTGGCTCCTTTTCTTCACTTGCACTTCTCTTCCCCAAGAAGTTAGATAATTGGACTCAGTCGTGAAACAATGGGGAGGTGTGTGTTGCGATCCAGAGGTCTGAAATCAGGCAACTACTCCAAGTATTGACCTACAGATATTGTCTGTCAGTTATATGGCTATTAGTTAACTTTCAGATATAGACGGAAGTCATACTGTTGTGTAAAAGACCATTAGGACTAACTATTCACACAACAGACCTGAAGTTATCGGATGCCTGTTAATTGAACTTAATGGTACCAATTGTGATCCTGCAGAGTGCATCAATTCAACCTGATTGTCCCCTCTATCACATCTCAAGTGGAGTTGGATTACACGTGTCCTGCATTCTTATGAACCCGTAGCTATGGAAACTTGTCCTCGAGTGGAAACTTGTTCAATACAACACACTTTGAGCTTTGCACGGCACTTTCGCTTAAGTGCAGCTTTCTGCATGACTCGTTCATTTCTGAAGCCTTGCAACAATTATTCCAATGCTGATGTACAATCAAATGATAGACATAGAATCTTTTTTTTTTTTTTTTTTTTAATGAGTTGTCAAGCCCATTGACAGTGCTTTGTCATGTTTTATGCCTTGGCTTATGGAAAGGAGGAGGACTAAGAGGAGGGAGGTTTACTAGTTGTCCGGCCTCACACTACCAACGCACTTATTGCCCTTAGTGGGATGACAGTAAACATACTTATTAGCATAATGCTTTTCATTGAATGACACTGTGGGAGTAGGATGGGATGGGATTTGACACAGAACGTGGTTGTACTGTGTAAGAACTGCAACTCATGACAACCCTTGGACAATTATGTCACCTTCTCTAAAAGTAGAGACCATTACATATTCAATCACCGGTTACCTGCTGTTTCATTTAAGAGGTGTAAATACATTTTGAAATTAATCAAAATGTGATTGATGCAATGAAAGTACAGCTCCAGAATTTCATTAGAGGAAACATATTATAACTACTTTCATGTTCATAATTTTATTTTGTGTTTCTACTCGAACATTTCCAAGTTTTCCCTAATGCAGCTATTGCCAAACACTAATGAGGGATGAAAAGGAAAAGCTATTTTACATTGACTGCGGCCATGATTACAGTAAGGGGCCTTGATTTGCCAAGATTGCACCGCAAGAGCAACTACTTCAGACAATTGCCCTTGAACTGAGGAACAAGATCATGTTCAGAAAAATATGTATGCAAATCAATTGATCAGGAAAAAAATAATCCGTAATATTCATTTGCCAAAGCTTTCTGTGCAACTGCTCAGTCACACTTGCGGAAAATGTGCTCACATTGAGTCCGCTTTGATATAAACTGAGATTGACAAATTGATAATATGTTCAATTTGGCTGAGTGGTTTTTAAAGGTATTTTTAGCCTAGCTTACTTTTGAATAGCCTTCCAAATTAAGCTGGAATAAATTTGATGCTATCATTAAGTTTGTCAGTTATGCTGCTGATTTAGTTCTGTGTGGGTGGTAAAACAACAGTTGGCACTTAACAGGGAGAAGAGAACATCTTTTGTATTTTAGGGGGCTGAGCTGTCAAATGTTTTTCCAGTCAACCCCCTTTTAAAGTATCCTTGTAAACACCACTGACAATTCAGCAAATATCTAAATAAACAAAACTTTTGTTGTAACTTAATTTGTGTAGCACTTTTCAAAACCAGACAGGGCTCAACACTACCTTTAAAAGGTGTCTGCCACACTGGCAATCAGGCACCCGCTTTTGTTTTCTGAAACTTTATATTGTGAGTTATGTTCTCTCCCTTTCAAATGTTGGTTTTCTGGACATTTGTGCTGATTCCCACCATAGATCCATTAGCCTGATGATAAGCATTTGAATAAATATATAAATCAAACAATTTGATAAGAATAGGAGCAAATTGGGGCAGGAAAGCATCAGTAAAATGCCTCTGAGCATAAATAATGTGCATAAAGCATAATAGGTCTAAATAGGACATTTAACATGGTTTGCTGACCTGAACCCCAAAGTGAGACTGTTCCATAATTTGGGAGACAGGATAGCAAATGCTTGGTCAACACTAGTCTTTAACAAGTCTTTCTTTTCGGGACGACATGACATTAAAATGAAAACCAATTTGTTAAGTTAAGGAAAAACATCATGGTTGGGCTTAAAATAACTACGAACAGTTAGATTTAGGCAAGAAAACCACAAAAGATAAGGTGTAGGCAACAAAAACAACTGTTTTCTACTACCACAAATCTACAACGCGAAGGCGAACATTGGTCTCCTGGTTGACAGTCCTGCTTGTTGGACCCATCCACCTCCACTTCCACCCGCCCTAAGTTGTCTTTTTGAAATTGCTACGTGCTAAAATGTAATAAGACACCTACTGTATGTTTTTCAAAAATATCTGTGATGCAAGAATCGTAAATCGTTGATTTACGAAATAACTATTTCCAGCTATAAAACGGGCTCCGTTTTAGATCACACATACATGTCTTCAAAATGAACCACTGATTGCCCAACATTATCGTTATTGCTTGGAAGTGATTTCAAGGAACTATTTTTAGTTGGTGTAACTACTAATTTACCCACGTGGGGAACCATTTTTGATCACAATGCCTCTGCCAAGATGTTTCTGCCTGAACAGTGCACACCCAGAGTCTGCTTAGGACATCATTTGTGGTTTGTATAGGGCCATTATGAGCTTGCCAGAAATAAAACTAACAAAAGGCAGTGTTGAAGAGCCACCGGTGTCACATGCATCAATGATTGCCCCTTTGGGGTGGCATGGCACATGGTCATCATGCCTTTGATGCAACATAATGACCCATCCCAAGATGATAAGAGGAAACAAATACCATTTCTGTGACTTCATGGGCGATTTACCGTTCCTTCCTCACATCCATTTTCAGCACTAGTGGGAGGGATTTCTTCTGCTAAATAGCGTGCAATTGACCTTGCCTAATTTGTACCTTTTTTCCGTCCTGCGGGCAGAGAGCACTTGCATAGAAAAAGAGCTGAGTCATTCTTACTGTCAGATGGCTTAGTTCAAGCGGGTGCTCGAGGAAATCTCAAGGCTGATGGTGAAAACAATAAACACCCCAGTTGCATCAAGTTGGCAGGTGAGTCATAAAGGCATGACAATACACAGCCAGGTGAAACCAGAACAATGGCATGCAGGACTTTCATTACATGTGCAGATACTGTATTTACAGGATATAGACGTAAGGCATATATGTCATACATCTCCACTTATAAGTTTTGTCCTCGCTCCCCCTCTCTTGTTTTCTCTACCTCCCTCTCCCACCCCTCTAGCAGGAAATCTCTTTATGGAGTTCCTGCAGATAGGAAACCTGTTTCCATGGGGACAGCTGTCTTTTGGACCGGCTAGACATGTGTGTGTAAGACAGTCATGCAGCTCAAAAAGAATAAAGTTTTCCACTATTGACGCAAGATGAATTGCTCAGGGTAATCGATCAATTCAATTCTACTCCGACTACTGCAGTGTAAAAGCATCGATTGAGAGTTTAAATTGTTCATGCAGAGTGGATCAAAGTGCACAAGGTTAAGACAGTTGTTACGAGAGCTACAGGAAATGCAACCAGTGTCACAGGAACATCCATTTGAGACTGAGCAATATGTCTTTTCTTTGTAAAAAATGACAGTGGATGCATCCTAGACTCACATGCCAAGGTATTGTTTATGTATGCATGCGTAAATGAAAGCAATACTGCACATTGCATAGGCATCGAGGACACAGCTTGCCAATGTTGGAGAATTTTTTCACGAAAACTCAGGTTTCATGGCCCCCTGTGGACAAACATGTCATGCACTGGATGCATTTGCATTTTTCAAATGTTGTAAGTATGGAAATATAAATATATAAATTTAAGTGTGATCAGATTGGAGGTTTAGTTGCAGGACATATAGGAATGCTGCTAATCAAAAGTAAATTTACCTCTTGGTTTTAGTGTAAAAATGAATGCATACTGCCACCCAGTGCAAGCAACAGGTTTTCTGGGAGATGTGTATGACTCATACATAGCTGTGCTTGTAAAATGACACTTTTATATCATTATGAATTAGATTGCAGTGCTGTGCTGTCAATTACATCTGTGTACGTTTACACTATTACGATACTCTATATGTAAAGACAAAGTTAAATGACACAGTAAGTCCTTCAGGTGGCAGGATGTTCTGTTAATGGCCCTAAAGAGTAAAGGAGCTCCACTTATCAGTATGGCATAATCAAGGGTTTTAACAAGCTTGACTTGGTCTTTAACAGTCAAAAGCAGATACGCAGTTATCGCCTCCTCCTTCCCGAGCCAGTGACTTTCTCCACAGCAGTGACTCACTAATTGCAGACAACCATCGTGAATTACACCGAGGGGGCACGAGGGCTTCAGAATATATTCAGCACAATGCAAATGGAAACACAAACTGACAGCACTGACAATCTTTTCTTCTTTGTGACTAATTCTATTTCAAAGGGCAAATGTCAAAACGACAATAAAGCAAAGTTCGTTTAAAAAAAACAAAAAACAAAAACATTCCTGACAAAGGATTTGTCAATACATTATCAATTTAATTTAGCTTTTTCTTAGCTTAGTTTCATATAAAATACTGGATCAAATTTAATTTAATTTACTCCATGGTCCACATCAGTGAAACGTAAATCTCATTGACTACATAAACGCCATCCCTTCACAAAATGTACAAATACGTTTGAGCTTTGATGATTAGCACTAGAAATCTTGGCAGACCCTGGAACATCCTAGTATGCAGTGCAGCTCTCTGTGTACTGCTCGTGTAATACCTACGCCAGAGGTGAGCTGGAGAGAGAGCCCTGGACGTCAAAGTGACGGGCTAGCACCCTGAGCGTATCATTTACGACACAGTCAATATAGACCTCTGTCATACAGTACATCATCTGCCGAAGGATGACTGAGATTTTTTTAACCTGGCACTGCAGATAGAAACTTTAAACAAAGGCTCCTGCGTAAGCAAATTTGTTCAATTTTTTATGGCATGAGCTGACTGCTCTGAGCTCAGAGTCAGGGAGAATATCTGAAGTGTAGAGAAATGTCTTGAAACTCTTAGTTTGACCTAGTTGTAATCCGGTGGACATTTTAATCACTTTAATGTGTCTTATTCTAATTTAGCTTCCACAAGACTCTTCATCAGATGTCACTATGAGGCAGGGGTCAAATTTTATTTTTAATTAATGATTTTGGCTTCCATGATCGATAATTGATAATCAAGATTAAATTATTATTGTGCTGTGCATTTTTGCAATGATGCTCTCGATTTGTCACAGGGGGCCCCTTCACGTTGGTGCACCCCTAGGGAAGGCCAAGCCCCGGCTCGAGCTGGCCCTTGTGCATTTCCTCCATGGTGGTGCACCGCACACGGCTCTAGGTCGGTTTGGAAAGGCCCAGGTTGAAGGTGGCCTCAGGCCTCCGACTGTGAGCGTTACAGCACCCCTTACCCGGACCTCGCCGCTACCCGCTCCTGGCACGACTGTCAACTCGGGCGGACAATCCACGGGACATTGTTTTAAATAATCATGATGATTTTTGCCATAATCGAGCAGTCCTACTCTGAGGCCTTCAGCCGGGCCATAGCCAGGGTTTTGGAAATACTGAGGTAAGTCCCCTCCACACTGAACAAAAGAATCTGATGAAAAATAATGTATTCTTTATTTATTTATTGCCCTAAAAGTAATCACATTGAGCTGAAAAAACTCAATATGTTTTGATTAACTTTTCTGATTTCCCAAATTAATTGGAACTCTAACGGATGTACGGACGGATTAACAGATCGATGGACGGATGGATTATGAATGCAATTCAACACACAAAGAACCCCTTGTTACTGCTTTTTTAAAACCTCCAGGAAGTCACCTTTTCACACTAATGACTCACTAATACAAACGCTCATTATGAACAGAAGGGGCAATTGGTTCAGTTCAACAGGAAGGTCAAAGCATTGTTGAATAAAACGCAGGTTTTTCCTTCGCTTTGACTATTGATATGTCAAAGGGTAAATGTGAGGAAAGCAATTTCATGAAATCCTTTATGAGACTTATTCCTTGTATTGCTTAAGGAAGAAATAATCCAAGCTCGGTATCTATAGACATCACTTATCTATAGAAATGGCCACGCCTCCTGGCTGAGGGGCAGATAGAATGTGTGTATGAATGAATGAAACCTTCACCTGTTGTGAAAGGCTCTTCATATGTTTTCTGTGTATTTCCTATCATTCAATTTGGCAGCTTTATGTTGAAATGTATTCATATCTCCTCTTTTCTTTTGTTTGTCTTGTAATGTAGCTTCAGCTTAAGTTCAGTAAGAAGACCATACTCTTGCAAGCCCGTATTTATTTCTCATACATCTGCCAATCACTTCTCACACATGCTCACTGTCATTATTCGGGGCTGTCAATCAGACGCCAGCTGTCGAGATCAGCTGGTCTCCTCTATCCAATAAGCACAACGAAACAATTACATGGTTAGCCTATCATCTTGCTGCTGTCTCTTTTAAATATGACTGTCTCTCTACCTTCAGTTCATTCATGTTGCTGTTACGCACACCTCCACCTCCCCATCTCCACCCAGTCTTTACAGATCCATCAGCTTCATCAACTCATCCTTCTATCAGCCACCACCACCACGAGGTCTGGACTCCACAGGGGATCTATCTTGTTGCTGATCAGGGCAGACGGCCCTCAATTACAAATCTCCCTGTAGAGTCCAAGCGCCAAAGACTCTGAGACTTTATCATGACATATCATCTGTTAACAATAAACAATTATCCTTTCTTTATTCAACTGGTCTCTCTTGATTGAAATGTGTCAAGAAAAAAAATCTGCACACTCAATTTTAACCTCCTGCTCAGAAGCTTTCCAGTGACTTGTCCATTGTATATATAGTATTTTCTCTCTGCAGAGGGTGGCATGACATATGGGGTACCCTCCATAAAGTGTCATCCTTCTCTACCAGTTGAGGCCACAGGAAGCTCTCTGAGGGTTCTGATTGCAGCCTGACATTTTACAGGATGAGAGAAATGGAAGAATAAGATGGCAGAAAGCATTTTAATCTGCCGTTCTTGGCTAGATCAAGGAAGAGTGTCCACTCTGCTGTGTACATTAACAGCGATGATTAGCCATCATCCAAGATCAAAAGATGGAGATAGGATGCTTTGATAACACTTAACCCTCCTATTTAGCATTTATAAGCAGTAAACACGTAATAAACCGTCAAACTATAACAATATATTTGTAGGCAGCTATAAGGACATTTGTATTAATAGCTACATATATAACTCCTTGTATGGAGCATCTGTGACTGGTGTAAACAGTTATGATCATATCTGATGACGAATACATCCAAGAACAAATCCTTGCAGTGTCTAATAAAACATATTATGGCCTTCATCAGTGTGTGGAGTTTGCTCAGTTGACGGTTGAGAGTGAAGTATTTGTGAATAAGTATATACTTAATTATTGAATACAACAAACAGAATTAAAAGGAATTATTTGATGAATGTGAGACATAGAATAAATAACAATTGCACAGTGGTTGCTATGGTGTTTGAGGTCATTGCTATGGCACTTCTAAGTGGTTAGTTGTGTAGTGTTAGTGTTAGGCTGATTCTGACTTTCAGGGCGGCTAATTGATTAATAAATATTCATAATGAAATATAAGGATATATTATATTATTAACAACTGTGCTTTATTTTATTGTCGATCATCCATTAACTGTTTATACAGACGGTCATTCACAGGACTTACAAATTATGTTAAAAAATAAACTTGTATGAGCTTACACCTAAACTGTAGTGTATTTAAACATAATATTATATAGAGATTCATTTTTTTGCACTTGTTATGAATCCTAAATGAAGGGATTAAAATGAATCACTAGTATATGACAAGACGAATTATGTCCATTTATATAAGGTGCAATCATTATTAGGGGCTCCCTTTACCTGACAGTGAAATCAATAGAATTAGGAACAATCACGGATAATCATTAAGGCGCTATGTTCTTTCACATCCGACTAATACAAAAACACAAACCTGCAGCAAGAGCCCACCGAACAGACTGAGAACCAACACAATGACCACAGCAACAGAGACACAACCAAGGAAGGTACACAGGGTACACAGAGGGAAATTAAAGAAATTGGACATCTCTGTGGGACTGGCATTAAAAGAGGCATGCATAGTATTGCTTTACTGTACATTATCTCATCAATGACATGTTGCATCTTATAAGAGAAAGATCTCTCAGAAGTGTTAACATAGTGAAGCAAACATGGTGGACATCACAAGGGTGCTTCACCCTTCTGATGAAGTGTTTTGATTGCAGGAAGTTTTTATACAGTACAAGTACGGTTGTGTAACTCATGAAGAAATTAGAGCGCAACCATCCAGAAGGATAATGTTCATCGTGTTTATTTGAGAACTGATTCTGAATAGCATACTTGAAAGAGAATGCACACCAAAGAAATGGCAAAAGACATGTAAAAAAATAGTTTTAAAGGATTTTATTATAAGGAAGAGTATAGAGTACATCATGGGGTTAGCTGGAGGCAAAACAAAGAAAAGACTGGCGGCAAACACATCACCTCAGGGTAGTATGCTCTAGTTACACATCGAAAATGTCATCTTGCTGTGTTCAGAATCGATGCACACACGTGAGATAATGAACTGTGATTCTAGGCTCTAGCAAAATACAATATTGGCGAAACATTTCAGAGATTGAGAGAAAATGTTGCTAACCTCCAGAGCCGTCACGGCTGCTGCACCGAGCTTAGACCACCACTCGCTCAAGAGGCTAAACTACAAGAAGAATGGAAAGAAATTAAGCTATTGGGTTAAACTTTTAGAGAGATGAGGAGATGGCCTGCTGTTGGGCTCATATACTCTGCAACCAGTGCAGCACCAAAGCATGGCGGAAGCAGAAAGCCAACCCAGGACGGCTGGCTAGTAAGCCTGCTGACCATCAACGCAACTGGTCAAACAAACAATCCAAACAAAGTGTCCTTTATCTGGCAACAGCAATGTGCTTCTCTTGAGAGAGTGTGTGTATGAAGAATGAAATTATTACATTTTACTCATTTGGCTTCTGGCTAGTTAGCCAGTTACCTTGCTAACATTAAACAGAAAACAAGCCAAACAACGGGCTGGTGGCCCCGGCAGCGCTGGGTCTGCGGCCCCTCTGCCTCACTCCTCGTCGGCTAATATGGCCCTGTTGGTTTCTCAAGTAACACTCGCAGTCCCGCAGAGTGAGCAACTGAACACATTGAGAGACACTTATATTTTCTTCATCCATCATAAAATAAAATTACAAGCCAACAAAACTCGCTGACCAGAGTTAATCAACATGTTCAGGGAATTATTCTGACTCCGCCCACAAAAATATGTCATCGTGTTAACTAACATAAAAGGGGTCTACAGTCCTGAGCAACAAGAAATTGCCCAAAATTCCAGAGCTCTGGTATAAGAAATCCATCTGCTTTAATTTATTGGTTATTATCATGGTTATTTAAGGCTAGAACCAATTACAGCGCACACTGGGCAAGAGACACATATAGATGGCCAAGAACTTTCCAATTTATTTCACCTGCATGTGTTTGGATTGTGCGAGGAAAGCACCTGGAGGAAATCTGGGTCAGGAAGTGGTATATTGATAAAATAGGTCAAATCTTAATAAACAGAGCCTCAACCCAGCTCGGGAGCTTCACATTGTGGATTTACTGGTGCCATTTGCCGTGGTTTGGTTAGGTATAGTTGAATTAAAAACAAATACACACTTGTGTCCTGTAAAAACACTAATACACTGCTATGTAACACACACAAGCAACAGCATGGAAAGGACGTTAAAACAGGAGGAATAATGCCATGCTCTTATGTACTCAGGAAATAGTCGCCAGGATGTTTTGTTCTTTACAAGGGCATGCAAGGTCTCTTGAGTTCTATGAGTCAAGGGAAGTAGGTTAAACTGTTTCCAGAGCATATTGAGCACATTATTCTTATTATTTAATGTTTCATTGAAGGTCATTATAGACCAACCTGGGTTATCCATCCATCCATCCATTATCCTCCGCTTATCCGGGGTCGGGTCGCGGTGGCAGCAGGCCTAGCAGGCCGACCCAGGCTTCCCTCTCACCCGCAACACGTTCCAGCTCGTTCTGGGGGATCCCGAGGCGTTCCCAGGTCAGCTGGGAGATATAATCCCTCCAGCGTGTCCTGGGTCTTCCCCGGGGCCTCCTACCAGTTGGGCGTGCCTGGAAAACCTCTAACGGGAGGCGTCCAGGAGGCATCCTGATCAGATGCCCGAACCACCTCAGCTGACTCCTTTCGATACGAAGGAGTAGCGCCTCAACTCCAAGTTCCCTCCGGATGTCCGAGCTCCTTACCCTATCTCTAAGGCTGAGCCCGGCCACCCTACGGGAGAAAACTCATTTCGGCCGCTTGTATCCGAGACCTCGTTCTTTCGGTCACGACCCAGAGTTCGTGACCATAGGTGAGGGTCGGAACGTAGACCGCCCAGTAAATTGAGAGCTTTGCCTTCCGGCTCAGCTCCTCTTCACCAAGACGGTCCGGTGCACGCCTGTTTTACTGCTGCAGCCGCACCGATCCGCCGGTCGATCTCCCGCTCCATCTTACCCTCACTCGTGAACAAGACCCCGAGATACTTGAACTCCTTCGCTTGCGGCAGGCACTGCGTCCCCACCCGGAGGGAGCAATCCACCGGTTTCCGGCAGAGCACCATGGCCTCAGATTTGGATGTGCTTACCCTCATCCCCGCCGCTTCACACTCGGCTGCAAATCGCCCCAGTGAATGCTGGAGGTCATGGTCCGAAGAGGCCAACAGGACCACATCATCTGCGAACAGCAGAGGCGATCCTGAGACCCCCGAACCCGACGTTCTCCTCCCCCCGGCTGCGCCTAGATATCCTGTCCATGAAAGTCACGAACAGGACTGGTGATAAAGGGCAGCCCTGGCGGAGGCCAACACCCACCGGGAACGCGTCTGACTTATTGCCGAGAATACGAACACAGCTCCTACTGCAGTCGTACAGAGATCGGATGGCCCGTTGTAACGGGTCCGGCACCCCACACTCCCGCAGCACCCCCCACAAAAACCCCCGAGGGACCCGGTCGAAGGCCTTCTCCAAGTCCACAAAACACATGTAGACTGGTTGGGCAAACTCCCAGAGCCCCTCCAGTAGTCTTGCGAGGGTAAAGAGCTGGTCCACTGTTCCACGACCGGGACGGAATCCACACTGCTCCTCTTGAATCAGGTTCGACAATCGGTGGAGCCTCCTTTCCAGCACCCTGGCATACACTTTCCCCGGGAGGCTGAGTAGTGTGATACCCCGATAATTTGAACTCTCCGGTCCCCCTTTTTGAAAATGGGAACCACCACCCCAGTCTGCCAGTCCATGGGCACTGTTCCCGACCCCCATGCGACATTGAAAAGGCGTGTCAGCCAAGACAGCCCAACAACGTCCAGCGCCTTCAGCATCTCAGGGCGAATCTCATCCACCCCGGGCGCCTTGCCACCAAGGAGCTTATTGACTACCTTAGTGGCCTCTGCCAAGGATATGGATTCGACCCCCCCCAAGTCGTCAGGCGCTGCCTCCTCTCTAGAGGACATGTTGGCCGGGTTTACGAGTTCCTCAAAGTGCTCTTTCCACCGCCCGACGATGTCCCCTGTCCGGGTCAGCAGTTCCCCCCCCGTGCTGAGCACAGCCTGGGGTAAGCCCTGCTTTCCCTTCCTGAGCCGTCGGATGGTTTGCCAGAACTTCCTTGGCTAGCACAGAAGTCCAACAGCGAGACACCACTCGGGTTCAGATCAGGCAAGCCGTTCCTCCCAATCACCCCCCGCCAGGTTTCTCTGTCGTTGCCCACGTGAGCGTTGAAGTCTCCCAGGAGAACTATGGAGTCAGCAGGAGGCGCCCTTTCCAGGACCCCTCCCACCGACTCCAAGAAGGCCAGATACTCTGAACTGCTGTTCGGTGCATAGGCACAAACAACAGTCAGAGCCTTACTCCCCGCAACCCGCAGGCGCAGGGAGACGACCCTCTCGCTCCCCGGGTAGAACTCCAACACGGCGGCGCTCAGCCGGGGGCTCGTGAGTATCCCCACTCCCACCCGGCGCCTCTCACCCTGGGCAACTCCAGAAAAGGACAAAGTCCAACCTTTCTCCAGGAGCTTGGTTCCAGAGCCAGTGCTGTGCGTGGACGTGAGGCCAACTATATCTAGCTGGTACCGCTCCACCTCCCGCACCAGCTCCGGCTCTTTCCCCGCTAGCGAGGTCCACATAGCACCCGACCCCGATGCTTATCCCTGCGGGTGGTGGGTCCACAGGGTGGCTGCTCCATGATGTTTCTTCGGGCTGAGCCCGACCGGGCCCCATGGGCGAAGGCCCGGCCACCAGACGCTCGCCTACGAGCTCCCCTCCCGGGTCTGGCTCCGGGAGGGTGCCCCAGTTTCCCTGGTCTGGGCGAGGTGGCCTTAGTCCGTGTGCTGCTATTCATCGGGGTTTTTGAACCGCTCTTAGTCTGGACTCTCCCCTGCGACCTGTTTGTCTTGGGAGACCCTACCAGGGGCTGATGCCCCGGACAACATAGCTCCCAGGATCACTGAGCCACTCAAACTCCTCCACCACGTTAAGGTAGCAATTCACGGAGGAGCCAACCTGGGTTATGTTTTTCTTAATAAGCAGGACTTGTGAATTTTTGAATGTTCTTCCTAAGCTTTATCATTTTAAATTGATTGTATTTGTTCAAGCTTTAATGATATAGGTGTAAAGCCATGTATCAAACATAATTATGATAATTAAATCAAAATTGTAAATTTTTGTGCACCCATCTGTATAATAAATGATGATGAAACATGGAAGATAACGCAATTTAGTTAACTGTACACTCTCCATACTAATGCTATGGCTAATTTGAAATGATGGGATTTGTCAGGTCACAGCTGTACATTAATAAATTATATATCTGTGTTTACATTTTAATTTCAAACCACCAATGACACAAATCTTTGTTTTGAATGTGTGAAAAGTTACTGTTTCTATTTTTGTAATCACGTGCCATTTGCCTGTTGACATACCAAACACTACTGCTTTCCAGTTGTGTGACTTGTATTTGATTTATTGTTATAAAAAAATGCCATTGCCGCAATATTGGTCTTGATTCTTATGAGTACTTGTTATTATTTGGAAATAGGCAAAGAAAATCTAAATAAATCTGCCCAAGGACTCCTAAAGTTCTGTATGTTTTATAAGACTAGTGCAGTGCCTGTTCAAAACATGCCTGTTCAGGACGAGCCGAATGCTTGGCCTGTGGTGTTGCTGCCCGCAGCTTTCTTGAGAACCGCACATACAAACAACTTCACCCTTGACACTGCGCTTCCTGGGGTCCTGAGCAATACACCTGCCTTGGCATAGTTGCATTACACTGAAGTCGCAGCTACTCCCAGTCAGAAACACTGGTGAAATACACTTTGGTTCACAGGGGAAAACACAAGGGGCAGACTTAACCTAGGCCTAAAGGCCCAAATAAAAGGACCCCTACATTTATTATGAAGTTTACATATAAAAAATATTGAATTATATTACTATTCTAACTAATTTTACCCTGAAAAAAAATTACAAAAAGGTCCCCAATGCGTGTAAAAAATATGCAACTCAAGTGTATAGACCACTACTTACTGTGTACTTCTACATAAGAGGAAAACATTGTAGTACTATATTTTCCTGGCAGAGTTGTACTAGTAAAGTTGCTGATTCGGATTTGACTTAACAAAATACAACAATTCTAATATCATCCATTAACGAGCTTCCAGCAGGCAGACAGATTCCTTTCTTTATAGTTAGATCAGACAGGTAACAAGAGTGATCGAGGCAGTGGTGTTACGCTGTGCCACCATCAGATGGCAGTCAAATTGAATCACTTCAACTGCAATTGATCTTATCCCATCATGGCGATACATCCCAGCCCTAATCAATCACTCATTCAGTCAGTGATAAAAATGTGTGTAGTTGATTAATATGCGTGTGTGCTTATTGTTTCCAATATTTGCCCTAGTTTAAGACCATAATCATGTTAATAGATTCAGAAAAATGCCTATAAACATATATTCAGCTGTCAGTTCATGTGGTACAGATTCAGGAGCTAAAATTAATACAGTCTACAATAAATCTTACACTCATGAAGGTCGTTTAGTTTTTTATTTAGACTTTAACTTTGCTATTTGGTTATTTTGTAGGCTGTAGTTTGTTCAGTTGTAAAGTGTGATACAGAGAACATGTTTATATTTTTTCAATTCAATTTATACAAAATGTATTAAATTACTAACGTATTTATTGTATTAAATAAGGGCCATATACTGTATTCACAGATATCTTATCGTTATGCCCCATGCTAGATATTACCATCACTTCTCTGTGCCTGTAGCTCAGGCTCCTACCAGTGGGTGGCGGTAAAGCACCGGTCATATTGACTACCGACAACATCCTGAAATCCAACGAAGAAGCCCGACACCCCTCCGGGCTCAGTCGGGGCTCGGAGTTAAAGGAAGGCTGCACATCTCGGTCACTGGGGGGGTCAACAAGGTAGGCAGACCCGACATGTCGCCCCTCTCTCCGAGACCACCGTCTCCATGAAACTAGACCGTTTTAATTTGGGCGGCTCAGGAAGCGAGCCGGCAACTTTTTTCTGCTTGAGTTGACCTAGTGAGGCTAACGTTAGCTTAGCCGGTGAAACACTCCCAACCGGGGCAAGTTAACGGTCTCTGTCGGTAAACGTCATCGTGTCCCACACATGTAACTAGTATTATCTCTGCGTCAGCGCGAGCTCGTTATAACACTGTAACGATAGATGTCACTACACGTTTAGCTACACGGAGCATTCAAACCGGTGACGGTTCATTATTTTATTATTATTGGACGTCGTACGCGATGCCAGATGTATGTTTTGGCAGCAGCCCGGAGGACCAGTCTGTAAACATGCATCACTATCGTGTTATTGGGGTCACGCTAACCTTTCTCTCCCCTCGGGTTACAGCCGTCTGGACAGGATGACAGGACGCACGTTGCAGGTTAGCGACACCAGACCTGACAACAACACTGAAGCTCCCTTCTGATGTCATCATCACATTAGAAAACTACCAGGAGGACTTGGAGCCAGTAAACCCCTGACAGGACAGTCCAGAGCTATTTTTATTTATTTTTTCAATTGAGACAAATGGTTTTGAGTCATGGATCAAGGTGTTGTGGACAGTCCTGTTATCCTCGTCATCAGGGCACCCAACCAGAAGTACAATGACCACACCATCAACTGTTGCCAGAACTGGACTGTGGAGAAACTCAAAGCGCACATCTCAGATGTGTACCCGAGCAAACCAGTGAGTACTGTCTTTTGCTCCAGTCCACCAGAACAAAGTATTAAGGCCGATGTCCTTTGTCATTCAAGTCAGCTGATCACCTTTGTTGAAGCACCAGAAAGAGCTCAACCTGTGTGTTGTTGTTGTTTTTTTCACCTGTACTGGGCAGCTTGACCGTATAGTGCGACACAGAAACATGAAGTGAGAAAGAAACTGGTGACAGAACCATTTATAATAAAAAAGTTCCCAGTCAGAAACAAGCTGTTACCATGAGTTACGCAGTATGATGTATCGTCCCTCCCTACATGAGATGGTATGCATGATTTCTGTAGAATTTAAACCCAGGAAGTGAGTTGTGTGAGATGAGATCAAAAACATTGTTGCCCGTTGTTGAATGTCCACTTGGAAGAATAGTGTAGAAGAATTGGATTTGGCTGGTGTTGTAGACTTAAACCGAGTCCAACATTTTCAAATGGCCGTTCCTCTGTGAGTTAATTAGGCTTGAATCATCATAGTCACACAGACCATTCACACTGATCTACTCTCTGAAGTGAAAGTTAGGTTTCCAGAGTCATAGCAGCTGAAGGAGTCTTGGAGTCTGTGGATTTGGCCTCACAATGAAAGGAAGGCGTTTAGACTCCTGCTGTATTGTGCCACTAATCTGATTTTGCTCCCTTTTCCTCTCTGCCGGGGAATGGTTATGATGCAATGATTGTATGAAACACACAGGGACAAACGTCTCCCTTTGAAAGCCCTGGAGTAATCCCTGTAAGGGCCGCCCTTTTGTTAATAATTAGCGGCCATTGACTGTGGCATATTCAACAGTGAGGCGTCTTGAACCCAGAACAAGTTGGCCAGGATTTGGAAAAAAGCTATTTGAATTCCTGAATGGTCGTACAGTGAATGTAGGCTTTGAGAGGACACACTCTGACCTTGTTGCAATGCCAGGTTAATCCACTGTTTAAACCCACTTACTCCTATTGAGGTTACTATAATCTCATCCTCATTACTCACTCACACAAAGTATCTGCCTTTTGATGTCGTCATCTACATTTCAGAGTTAGTGGTGTTCCTGCTCATTGTCGTTGTCGACATTGTTGTCAACATGAACTAGAAAAGTATAAACAAAATTAAATGAACTGTATTCTATTATCTCCCGTGACCCAATTATCCTTTTATACTTTTGGATTTCTAGAGCTCCAAAGACCAGAGGCTGGTGTATTCTGGGAAGCTGCTTTTGGATCACTTCACCCTAAAAGATGTGCTCAGAAAGGTAGGTTCTCTCTGTGCTGGATTTCATATTTATTAGGGCGATGCTTGTTTAGTAATTCGAAGGCTACCAAGAAGCACACAAGCTGCCTGAATCTCTGCTTCCACCAACTGCATTCTGTAAGCAAGTGGGCACCTGTCAAACTCCCATGGTTTGTGCTCGGCCCCCTTTGTTTCACTGAAGATAAATCTTACTGATAAAATTATATTTTAGACACAAATGTTTTGTTTTTAGCGACAGTTTGGGAAAGGTCCTGTCCTCTTCAAACAAGACAAAGCCCCCCCGTACACCGAGGCTTATACTGAGGTTTATAAAGAAGTAGTTTTCTCGGTTTGATCAGGACTGACTCAGAGCCCTGACCTCCACCTCATCAAACACCTTTGAAACTATTACAAGTGACCGTGAGCCAGGCCTCATCGGCCAGCATCACCTGCTGACCTCACAAAGGCTCTCGTCTTGGCCCTGCAGACGGGTTGGGGAAAGCCTTCCCAGATGGGTGGAGGCTGGTGTAGCAGCACAGCAGGGTGCGATGGTATTTAACAGTTAGATGCAAACAAGCTATCCAGGAAAGGTACTATCAAGTGTGACGGGTGGTATTATTAAACTAATGTATTGTCCTAGATTTCCCTGCAATATGGTGGTATTTTATAGAGAAAATCAACTGGACATGTTGTTGTACTAAACATGTCCAAACGGATAACATGAAAACAACTCTTCTTTTTAATTTCAGTTCCTAAAGCAAATTATTACAAAATGATGCACTGTACAACTATAAAGTTCACAAGTTTATCTTTGTTTTTTTTCTTTGAACATGCAATAGTTGGGCTGTGTTTTCATAATGAGCTGTGTTTGCTTCTACAGCAGGATGAGTACCACATGCTCCATCTGGTGTGCGCCTCCCGAACCCCTCCCAGCTCCCCGAAGCCCCCCCGCAGCCGCAGTAACAAGCCTCAGGAGGACTCGGCCGGTCCCGCGGTGGGTCAGCCACGCGCTCCGCACACCTTTCCATTCATTTCATCATCAGTGCATTTCCTTTCATCATCCAGCTCACTGCTGTGATCTACAACTCCTTGAGGATTTAAAAAAAAAAAAATTATATATATATATAATTCAAGATGAACCATAAACTTGGAATTTCATTTTCTGGTTTCAGCCCCTTCAAAACTCTACTAGTCCCTCCACTGGTCAACATAGCCAGTCACCTCCAGCTGAGAGCAGTGATGGACTCAGACAGCGAACTGGACCCTTCCCTTACCACCAGATGTATCCACAATTTATGCACAAGTAAGCTCACTACAGCAAATAAAGAGTTTTAGAACACAGGAAAAATAAACCTTGAAGGGGATAATTAGACGAGCACTGCTGCTTTCTCTAAGAAAAGTCCTGTGATGTCTGAATGATGCCACAAGGAAGATTACCGTAAAATACACTTCCACTGATTTATGACGCACACTGCACTGCATCACATGTCTGATTTTCTGTACATCTCAGCCTCTGTGGTTCACGTGAAGTTACTATTAGGCCCGTTTCCTGATTATATAATTACCTTGGCTGTTAGTTGATGCAGCCATTAATAACTCCTCAGTCTAATGTATCTACAATCGAAGATAAATAGTAAGTGTGTGTGGGCCAAGTGAAATGTTTTTGTAATGTAATGTCTCTATCCCCAGCTGGAATCAGTACTCCCCACAGTCAACTGCTCCCACAAACATGCCCGCTCATATCAACCCCATGACACTAATGTGGTGGCAGCAGTTGTACGCCCGGCAGTACTACATGCACTAGTAAGTCCCTTCAATGTTTCAGAGCGTTTACCGAGTCTATCCAGCCAAAATGTAAAAGTGCCCCCCTCTCTCTCTCTCTCTCTCTCTCTCTCTCTCTCTCTCTCTCTCTCTCTCTCTCTCTCTCTCTCTCTCTCTCTCTCTCTCTCTCTCTCTCTCTCTCTCTCTCTCTCTCTCTCTCTCCAGTCAGTTGCTGGCTGCCTCCTCTCAGCACGTCAGGCCAGACCAGCCCTCGACTTCCTCCAACCAGCCCGACCCGCTGAGCCAGCGACCTCAGGCGGACCGCCGTGGCAACCCGGAAGTCCAGATGAACGCCCAGGGAGGGGAGATCCTGAACGAGGAGGAGCTGAACCGGGATTGGCTGGACTGGGTGTACACGTTCTCCCGCGCCGCGATCCTACTCAGCATAGTGTACTTCTACTCCTCCTTCAGCCGCTTTGTCATGGTGATGATGGCCATGCTCGTGCTTTACCTGTGAGTGCTCCTTAATTATGCTGCTGTTTATTGATTTGGCAGTCCGGGGCTTTTGGTTAATATTGTACATCATGCCATCCACCTCCCATAATGATTCTTGTATTTTTGTTATAATTATCACAGACCTCACATTGTTGCTCCAAATTATAATTATAAATGAACAAATAGGATATTAATTGTTATTGGCAGGATGTAAAACGTTTTTTTTGTGTGTGCAGGCATCAGGCCGGCTGGTTTCCCTTCAACCTGGAGAATGAGCTCCAGCTTCCTGGAGACATAGCCAATCAGGAGGAGATGGAGGGAGAGCTACAGAACCAGGACATACAGGAAATGGTAGCTGCCTCTCGTCTGTCTCGGCTTCACGAAGAACATTTTATCTGTAGCAAAGATTGCCTTTGTAGTGCAAGTCGTTCCCTGATATGCCAGTTTCCAGTTATTTCCATGATTTTTTCCAGAAGATCAAAATACACCTTAACAAGTCTTCCTAAAAGTAAAAGTGATTAGCAGGGCTGGAATACCATCCAGTATTTTCAGAATCGATTCATTGTTTGAACCATTTATTTAACATTTGCTTGTACCAGTTTCAAGATGTTGATCATATTATTGTTAATTTAACATATTTGGGTTTTAGATTGTCTGACAAAAAAAGCAATTTAAAGAAGCCACCATAGCTTAATTGGTATGAGGTATTTTTCACTATTTTCTGACATTTTATAACCTAAAACCTAACATTAAGTGAAAAACAGAAGTAACAGGTGATTTAAACAATAATGAAAGCAATTGTTATTTGCTGCTGTACTGACATTTTAGCCAGGGATGCAAAGAGTACGAGAAAAGTGTACTCAAATAAAAGTACTGCAAGTAATGTTAGTTAAAACATTTTTTACTCAAATTAAAGTACTTGTTTAATAATTTACTCAAATAGAAGTGAAAAGTAGGTCAGTTAAAATGTGCCCTGAGTAAATGTAACTGCCTTACATTTTTAAATTTTTTTAAATAAATTGCATTAAATGTCAACGACCACACTAATTTGACACATGACCTCTTATGTCCAAACCAATGATAAATGCCATTGTGCATACAACAGATGATCAATTATATATACATACGACCACCTTCCTCAGTGAAGCCTCGCTAGAATTAACCAGAAAAAAGAGCCCAAAAAATAGATAAAAAAATTAAATAAAACATACATTTACCAGCTTCTTATACAATCAACAGCAAAAACAAATATCACAAGGCAGACAATATGGAGCTGTATAAACAACATAAACTCCACAGCGGCTGCAGCCACAAACGCAAATATTAAAGCAAAAAGAGAGACTGCACAGTTTCGACACACCATGTAGCACACACATACAACACTGCTAGGCAAGACAGCATCCACTCTGCCTCTGTCCCAGTATAACTAGTCCACTCTGCCTCTGTCCCAGTATAACTAGTCCACTCTGCCTCTGTCCCAGTATAACTAGTCCACTCTGCCTCTGTCCCAGTATAACTAGTCCACTCTGCCTCTGTCCCAGTATAACTAGTCCACTCTGCCTCTCTGTCCCAGTATAACTAGTCCACTCTGCCTCTGTCCCAGTATAACTAGTCCACTCAGCCTCTGTCCCAGTATAACTAGTCCACTCAGCCTCTGTCCCAGTATAACTAGTCCACTCTGCCTCTGTCCCAGTATAACTAGTCCACTCTGCCTCTGTCCCAGTATAACTAGTCCACTCAGCCTCTGTCCCAGTATAACTAGTTGAACGTGGCTCTGCAGTCATCAGAAATCATCGTCAAAAGACAGCAGTTTTTGATTCGGGTCACTTAGTGTGATCACCAGGTGGTTATTAGTTATCGGGTCAATTTATCTTTTACCTATGTTGTGCTATTTATCAATCTAGATCGTTTTGGTGGGAGTTGTCTAGTTCTGGAGATGTCGGCAGTAGAGATGTCTGCCTTCTCTAGAATATAATGGGACTACGGGGCTCTCAGCTTGTGGTGCTCAAAGCACCAAATATTACATTTGAAACACTCAACAGCTATGTCTCTATCCAGAAATCATGACCCGGTTACTTAAGATAATCCACCGACCTTGTTGTGAGTAGTTCTAATTAGGAATTCTGGTTGAAAGACAGTAGGTCGATGCAACTTTCTTTTGACTTTGCCTCGGTACAGTAATACTAACCATACCCAATAAGGACGTGATCCCTTATTAAGTTTTGTAACCGTCCACTTTCCTCTTGCCAACCTCAGACACGCCAGCAGACTCTTCTCTGCTGCAGCTGCTGATCCACCTCTTTTTTACTTTCTTCCATTCTCACACAGTTTATCAGGACTGTTCCATGTCACGCTGGCTTTCACTCTGTAACGGATGCCAATTGAAATGTAGCAAATTACAATACTTGTGGTAAAAAGTATAATGAACGTTTTTAGAGTACACAAAAAAAACGACTTTGTCACAGTTAGAAGAGTAAATGTGATTTGTTACTTTCATCCCTGATTTTAGGTTACATGGACATTTCATCAGGGAACACTTGACTCCTTTAAAATAGTTTTCTGCATATGATTAGCCTGAATTGGTTCGACATTGAGAGTAACTCATTTGCATTCGGATGCTATTGCTCAAGTTTACATCGTGTCTACTACATTTCACAGTCAAATATGTCTAATCTAGTGCGCTGCATGTCAGTGTTAGACCTGATGTTCCTCTTTATAATTCGATGTCACCCCTGTGCAGGAAGGAGTGATGGACGACGGCTCGGACGACGACGGCGGGGAAAGCGGAGAGGAAGGAGCCGAGGATCCAAACAGCGCCCCCCACGCGGGCTTCCTGTCCTCCACGTGGTCGTTCATCATCACCTTCTTCATGTCTCTCATCCCGGAGGGGCAGCCAAACGCTGCTAACTGAACCACGAGCCGCCACGGCTCTCCACGAGGGCACATTCTTTCTTCACCAGGAGGACGAGTATCCTGCCTGCTTAGGGAAAGCGTTTCTGTTGCAGTACCGTGTTATAGTTTCCCAATAGTGTACTTTACTACATATCCAAGACTTTGAGCCGAAACACAAATGACTTGATTTGATGATTTGTCGTGAAAAGAGGAAAAATGGTCACAACATTTTTGAACTGTCAGCTGACAAGAAAATTAGTTTACCTGCTAAACACAAGGATTGCTAGTGATGCCTTGTAAACATAGTTAAAATAATAAGTGTCTGCCAATGCATTGTTTCTGCATTAATAAAATAGGGACAACAGGCACATTTATAAAGGAAAATATTTACAGCATTCTTGTGTTTAACAACATGAATCTCTTTGTTTGTTTCGGCAGTTCTATCCAAATACGACATTTTATTTCAAAAAGGGCCACTTCAGTCCAAAAGCTAAACTTCAGAGAATAATCCTGAGTCATGCAACGCCTGTGATAATTAACATGAGTGGTGAAGTTCATCAAAATGTGTCTGAACACATTGTGTACTGTGTTGAAGTGTATCCCAGAGTGATGTTGGAAGTGTGATCTTTTTTTTTTTTTACTGGAGTGAGAGCTGAGTGAGGTAGAATAATTGATCTTCCACTCTTAATGGGATATCAAACGGGACGGTCGTTGAGGGGACTGGAGTCATGTGGCATCGAGCGAACAAGAGACACTTTGTACTGCCAAAGTTCAGATTTCATGTTGGACAACACATACACCTCTGGAGTGTGTGAAAATGGCCGATGCTGTTACCTTTTGACATCTTCTGTACCAATAATAGTCATGTTTATTAAACCTTCATTCATGGCAATGTTGTCATGTGGATTTAGATGGATAATACTATTGTTTCCCCCCCCCCCCCTCCAGATTATCATTTAAACTAAGAACAACACGTGGTCACAACTACTGACTTAATTGCCCCCTGGCCACAGAAAGACAAGCAGACATCTACTTCATGGAATCAGTTAACGTGAAGCTCCGCTGTGCAAAGCTCTGGAAGCACGGGGGGCGGTTCACGTGGCAAGAGTCCCACTCAACAGGTTCCCCACCGAACCAGAAGAACAGCGTGTAGCAGCGATGAAAGTGTTTGGGTTGCACGCCTGTCACTGTTGGGCGGTGTGGGCGCTGGGCGTGTGTATCATCCCAGGCCTTAGAGGGTAATAGCAGGAAAAGCGCAGGTGTATCTAATAATTAATGCTAGCTGCATTCCATTTAATGTCACTGAGCAATTGTTAATGTAATCAATTTCACCTGTGCTTTTCCTACTTTGACAAGTAAAACATGTTTAAAAGTCCATTAGCTCTCTCTCGCTCTGTTTGTCGTTTGCTACAACAGTGGGGGAAATGTCACTCAAACACAATCAGTGGCCTCCATGCACACACAGGCCTGAGAGGGGGTCTAATCAGTCAAATAAGTGAAATCACCTGTGTGTCAATTGTAACCAAGGTTACACAGAAACTTAACGGGCCAGCGGTGCTCAGCTGTGGCGTGTCAGCAGGGTTGGAGTCTCACTTATTTTTATTAGATGACTAATTATTAGATGAGCATTGTTTTTATTGGTTGGCTAGAATTTCTTTGTTAAAATCTAGCAGTTTTTTTTTTTTTTTTTTTTTTTTTACATTTGACAGATTGCTGGTGGTAATTTTAAACCCGGTGTATAAGACAGAGCTCTGCTGCCACCTTTTGTCTTAATGATGACAATTTTGCAGTCAAGAACCTCCCTGCAACATACGCATTTTTGATAAAGACTGCTTTCAGATTGGGTATTTAAGAATTGTGACTACGATATGTACTTTGTGGGACATTTTATAGTTGAAAAATAAACTTAACTTGTCCTCAAACTATGCAATGTAGACAGTTTCTGAACCTCAAAAATAGCTTTTCTGTATATCAGTGTCTTACTTATTGGACGACATCTGATACTAAAGACAAGTATTATATGATTTTATTGGGGACTAAAATATTGTGACTGTTGATCACACCTGGTTTTATTATTTTTAACTATTGTCGACATGTGTATTTAAGCACGTTAATGCATTAGTGTATGTACGATCTATGTTCTATGCGTGCATGAGGATTGTGATGCTGACAAGTCTATTGTGTGATGCAGCGGCTTGGAGCCTCAGACAAATTAGCCCTAGTGGACAATAAAGTATAATTTATCTTGTATATCTGCAATAAGCTAAACTAGGAGACGTCTGCCTGAAGTGGTCCTGCCATAGTTTTGACTGTACAGTACATTAGAGCCTGTAATTTACAGGTATAAACTGTAAGTACTTATAGACATGTCTTTTAGACCAAGTTACCCCCAGAAAGAACACTTATCTCAGTGTGATGGGAGTCCATAGTCTGAAGAAAGAACCAGGCTAAAAAGTGTTCACTTTAAACTACCAAACATTCAAGAATCTCTCTCATAAATGAAGACAGAAGATAATCACCATGTATTCACTTTTATTGCTTTGCACCAATCGGTCATGACAGAAGAGTCATAATTCAATCTAACAGGATGCCATGTGCTTCGCTGATGTTGTGCATCTGTACATCAGAACAAATGCATTCTTACTAAGTGATGATTGAGTGTGAAATTTCCACATTTGTTGTTGACGTCAATGATCCGCCGATGTCGTGTGAAAATAGGTTATTCTTCATCAAAATAAACATTCTGAAATGTTAAGTACTTGATTGGTGGATGTTCACGTGGTTGTGTTGATTCTACCGATCGACAGCTCACACTTATTTTCAATATCAAACGGTCCTTATGTGTAAGGAAATAACTTGTGCAATACTTGTGACTGAATTCAAATTCAAGATTTCTTTGAAAATAGATGTTTGGCAAAATGTCCCCGACTTCATTTGACGGTAGAAAAAAATAAATAAAATTGCCATTCACTGATGAAAAAGAAAAGAAACAGTACCTCAATATTGTTAACAGAGCTTTTAAATGTCAGCAAATACTAGAGCTGTGACAGTAGAACACACACACACACACACACACCACACACACACACACACACACACACACACACGGTATTAAGAGTAACATTTGCAAATGGAAGATAAGTCGAGATACATCGTTTGAGTCGGTGGCTCTGGCTCCGACTTTCACACAGACGAGGAACGACACTACGACAGAAGCTTGTAAAGTTAGGATGGTCCGTCTTTGGCATTCGTGTGCCATCAGGTGTGTGTACCTGTACATCTGGTCTGAACACGGTTAATTATCGGTACGAGACTTTGCACATAAAGAGCTTCGACAAGGCACGTAAGCTATTGTCCGTATAGTCACTGGAGCTACACACAGACAGCCGCTGAAATGGACACAGAAAAATAATTTCACCAATTATTCTTTGCCTGAATATTAGCCAGGTTCATGAGTCCATACATTGCACGGTATGGAATACTTATTGCTAAAACAGGACTGCACTTAGCAAAATAAGAACAACTTCTTAGAATATAATAGTTTTTTTTACATTTACTGTAGAAATATTTTGCATAAAATGATCTGCAACGCTAAACATAAGAAGTTATCTTTACGCTATGCACACATACAAACTATTACCAACAGTAATACAGACAGTATAAAAACCGGTGCATCTAACTGGGTCACGAATATTCTCTTTTTTTCTTAATTTAACAACTTAGTATATTTTATGATTTACAGCATTTGTTAAAATATTTGTGATACCAGCGATGAATGGAATACGGTGGACAGATAATTCTCACTGCCGTGTGACAAAAAAAAAATTAAATATCAAGTGACCAGTCAGAAATCATTCAAGATTCCTGAGTTGTTTAACTGACATTTGAACAACAGCTCTAAAGATAATTAACGCAGATATTAAACACACTATGATCCATTTTTTGGTAAGAAACTATACTGGCAAAGTGCTTACTGTACAGTACAGACTTCATATGGCCTCTGAAGTAGGTTTCCTATAACGTTACAAATTAAAAGAACAGTATACATACATACATACATACATAATATTTCCATAAGATAACATACAATATGAACAGTGAGGTTTACAGTGAAAACAACCGACCAACGTCAATACTGAGTGTTCCCCTGCAGACAGGAGAGATGATTCATGAGCAAGTTCTACAAAGATGTGTGTAGTAGTGTGGTGCAGTAGTAGTAGTATTCTCATCTATCTGAATGTACCTCTGTTTTGGTTTGTTTCATTTACTGTGCCATACAATCTGTGAAAAAAGCATCAGCTGGCACTGACAGTACCTGAATGGCTTTCATCAAACGAGTTCTGAAGCTGGTGTAGTTAGGTGACGGGTCTAAATCCAACCTAAAATACATGGAAACAAACAGTGCAGGGCAACTCATGGTGTATGAGCTACAACAAACCTCAAAATGTACAGCATGGTAATCCGCTAAAACAATAACCGTAAACGGAAATTAAAATATACAGTGGGATAAAAGTAAAATTAAATTCAACCAGTCCAAGATCCTCACCAGTGAGGCCCCTGCCTTTGGCATCTGTGGTTTTAATGCGGGACAAATGTGCTAAAACAGTGAGCGTCGGTGGGCAGTAACAGCAGGATTCCTTCATTCCTCGGAGATGTGCGTCTGCGGTGCATGGCGGCAGCCACGTGTACATGCGCTGCACGCTTACAAGACTTCGAGTGGAGTAGGACTCACAGCCCTGTGTGAGCTCGCCCGCTGCCCCGGAGATGGGAACGCTGCAGGCAGGCTGCGCTGCTCCAGTTCTATGCCCCCTTTGCCACGAAGATGGTGCTCGTCAGCGGGGTGTCGGGTGGGGTGGGGTGGGGAGGTATCGAGGCGGGGAGGAGGGCCTCCGTTTATCACAGGAAGGTCTCGCTTGTGGAGCTCCTTCCTGGTGTTGCGGGGGTGACGTCGACTCTAACGCAGGCCATCTTCTCCTGGCTGTGATAAAGAGAAGAAGACACAATAGATGAGCCCTTGTGCCAATTCATGTTGCTGCTGCTGCAGGTGAAAAGCAACTGAACATGTGGGATTTTGTCACGTAGAGGAGTGATAGTGCCCAATTACCAGTGCTCTGAGAACAAGCTTTTACCACCTACAGTACACCTTGATGATGGGGCGTTATGTGAGGGCTGTGGTATAATACACAGCTCCTAATTGAGACAATTCTAGATTCAATTTATCAATGTCTTATGGATTTCCTCATAAAATATTAAAGTATTCCTGTTGACCTACTCAAATTAACAGCTTTAGCGACAGGAAATAAGAAGGAACCCGTATCTTTGCTTTTTCCAACACTGTATTTTGTATGTACAGTTCTATCCTGCTTTAAATATTAAACGGATCTACCTTCCAGGCAGCAATAAGCTTCCGTTTATTTCACTACAGTGTGAAAATAATCTTGCAGTCATACAATTCAGTAGTCCCGAACATAATATTTTTTGTTGACATTACATTATAATATCAAAAGTAATGCAGTTGGGAGGGGATGGGGGGTTTCTGGAAAGCTCCAGCAGATGGCATAGCTACCTTTCACTACGCTTCACAGGTTGGATACATGACTCTGCACTCGAGTTCACTGCTTTCCACGCTGACGTTTTGTCCATTTCATCAGAAATATTTACAACCAATGGGTCAGAATCAGAACTACATGCGAAAAACGCACGCACGCACGCACACGCACGCACACGCACACACACGCACACACACACACGCACACACACACACGCACACACACACACGCACACACACACACACACACACACACACACACACACACACACACAAAAACACAAAGAGAAGACAGGCATGTAGACGTCAAATCAGCGGGAGAGGTTCAGTGCAGGACAGATCAAACAAGCGGACACAAACATGCATAGAAATCAGAGACTAACATAAAGTAACAGAACAAAATGGCTGACCAGACCGGCCAGATACAGTATGTTCCATGTTTACGTGTATCAAGGCATGTGGGCCTTTTGCATTAGAGGTAAACGTTATTTGTCATGAGTTGATTGTGTACACATCAATAGTTAGTTAGACAAGGATAAGATTATTTCAACTAGACAAACGTTTGATCACAGACCATTTCACCCTCAACATAAAAAAAAGAACACAACAACACACAAAGCAGTGTGTTTTAATAAGCCATTGCTTCTGTTTTTTTAGCAGAGGACTGACAGTTTTGGCCATGCGCTAACTGTCTGAGTATCAGTGAGGAGGGTTAGCACGCAGCCACGTGGGTCAGATGTTTTCCATCAGACACACAACCCTGCTACCTCTTCTTCCATTGGGAGGCTGTGGGTCACTAGTCCTATTCTGTATGATCTGTTCAAGATGGACATAACAACACACAGCTGACTACCAGGGTCAGAATTGCCATTACAAGGTGTACATGACAACATGATGCATCAGAAAATGTGCTTACAGCTCTAGTTTATTATTTACTATGAGCTTCAACTTTTCTTACGTTTCTGGGCAGGTTTTGAGCCATAAAGAAGTATTTTCTTTTTGGAACTATATATATTAAATGTAGTCCATAAAGCATTTTAAGACATCATAAAAAATGTGTTTTGTTGCCTCATAAGGGTCAGACCATCAAATCACCATCTCTGTAGGATTAAAAATAGAAAACACTTGATGCCTCACTAAGCATTTGAAATAAAATGCTGCTTTTCATCCCACAACTGGGCGTCAAAGTGTGCTTCACGGCATTGCACCACTTACCTCCCCGAGAGTGCTTTCACCGGGATGTTGAGGAGGTTCGAGTCTTCAAAGTTGACCTTCAGCTCCCTCACCTCTTCTTTGTAAAGCCTGGACTCTTCTTCCTGAGTGAAAACAGCATTGGAAGCCTAAATCACAAAAGAGCAGCGACTGCCGTGAGCCAGGAAAAATACAAGCACGGTATCGAGTCACAACCGTCATATTCATATCCTCTTAAACATGTCACTTTTTATGGCCAACTCTGAAGGTTGGGTGGTATGAGAGAATACATTCATTTTTGTGCACACATAACCACAGGAGACTCATAGCAGCCAATTTTAGGCCATGTATAAAATGTTCCCTCTACTTTACATAGCAATGCCTGCATGGCCGCTGTACCTGTAGGGTTTCCAGATTGCTGAGATCTCAAGGGTATTGTAACTCTGACCAATTCCAAAATCGGTTAATG
Organism: Ophiodon elongatus; assembly: GCA_016806645.1. Classification (NCBI taxonomy): domain Eukaryota; kingdom Metazoa; phylum Chordata; class Actinopteri; order Perciformes; family Hexagrammidae; genus Ophiodon; species Ophiodon elongatus. The sequence continues at coordinate 307,215 of JACSYO010000476.1, read as the reverse complement.
AAGATCCACTAGGTATGTGATTAACATCCCCTTTTCATGCATCAAGATCCCACCACTTGAATTGAAGCATTATTGCACCAACCTAAAATCTGAGTGACTATATTGATATATTATACTGTTAGAGATTTCCAAACTGAGAACGACTTTTGAAGCTCTAGCATTTCGGTTTACTGTAACTGTACAAAAGGTAGTATAGCATGTTTGAACATTTACTGTTCCAGCACACATATGCATTCAGTACTTAACAATTCAGAGCAATATTGTTATTATATTCTAAGTTTGAACATTTAGAATAAACTGTCTGCTTGGTTCTGTAACTAAAGACCAAGTCTGAGTTGATTCGGTTTAGAAGTTGAAGTGGGGTCAATGCAGAACGAACGCAGTCAACGTGAAAAGGCTGCTACAGTCAACTTTTTGTTTAAAGATGCAATGTAAGATGCAGCCAGACTTTTAATTGAAAAGTATCTAACATTATCAACAGAATGTGGAGGGGTTACAGTACACGGACCATAGCGTCAACATAAACTATAACCGGCTGTCAGAGTTTGGTTGAATTTTGCTTCGTTTTGTCCTGCGGTTAGCAGTTGGACCTAGTAGTAGTAGTAGTAGTAGTAGTAGTAGTAATAGTAGTAGTAGTAGTAGTGGAAATGCTGACCCTGATTTCTTTAGAGTGCTCCAAATGTCACATTGCCCCTTTAAATAATAGAAAACCTATACATTCCATTCCAGATTTACCAGCTTTTCTTGTGCTTTCTTTTTCTTGTCGTCCTCTTTCTTTTTCTTGCTTTCTGGAATCAGGTCATCCAGCCAGCTCAGCTCCCTCTTTGTGAAGAAAAAGTCTAGAAGCTTTCGGATAAAGACCAGCGCCAGAACCTGAAGACACATAGATAAGGAAGCCATTATCAATGATTTAACATCACTAAATGTAAATAAAATACAATAAAACTGAATAAAAACACATATTACACTGAGAAAATACTTAATATCTTAATTTCATCTGACACCACAGTGATAATCAATGATATATGGTGATAATAGAAATCCTTTTTTCATCCTCTTACAGCTGAACACACACTCCTATGTGTTGTGACATATCTGGATCTCTTGACCGAGTCTTTGTCTTCAACGTGTCATGAAATGTGAAGTTGAGTTCATTACCATCATGGGAAATACGACAGCTGCGGAGGAGGCCTTGATGACCCAGAGCAGCACCAAACAGGTGAGCTGCACCAGAGTGAAGACATGGACCTTCCACAGCGGCACGTAGCGCAGGTAGATCAGGTCGGGCTGGTGCTTGGCAGGCATGCCGAACAGCTTGATTCTGTCAAAGAACTGCGGAGAACATGAGAGGCTCAGTGAGAGAGATAAGAAGCGCTAATGAGAAAGACGAGGGGTGATGAGGAGGAGAGGGTGGCGAATTCAATACCGTAGTCAGAAGAGGGATTCTTCTGAATAACGATCAAAGGTTTGGAACTACAAAGGGAAAATGTATCTTAACTAACTGCTGATGACTGCTGTTCTGTTCAGAATAAAAGGGCACATTATCTTCAAAGACCAGCAGAGTAGAGTCTTACAAGACGTTTATATCAGTGTAATAATAGATGTGTATGGATGTCTGGCTCTACACAAATATCTTGGTGAAATGGTCCAGTACTTGGGAGACAGGGCGCATTGGAAGGGATGGACAAGAACTTGACTTTGTCTTACATAATGTATGTAATAAAACAAAAAACTTGATCTTAGAGTCTTACTTGAATGCCTTTGAGGGAAGAGACACCCATGTAGAGAAAGACTCCATAAAGGACTGGCATAGGAATAAACTGTAAAGAGCAGAAGTACAACAACAGTATACATTATTCAACTTGCAGTTCAGGAAAGGAACATTTATCATGGCATTTGTTGCACCAGGACAAATTAAGACAAGAATAGTGAAAACATGTGAAAATAATTAACTGATATGTAGCTACCTAGATGAACTTCTCATTTAGGGCAATCTATAATGTGAGGCCAAAATCATTCCAGTATTTCTCCCGTATCTCACCTTGAGCACCGATGTCATGAAAACAGAGCAGCCCATGAGGACAAAGATCATGAATCCAGTGACGCGCTGCTCCCGGATGCCCAGAAACTTGGGCTGCTCTCCTGGAGCGGAGCAGCCAGACTCCACCTTCAGGCTGTTAACGTGGGAGATGGAGAGGACGGTTGCCGCCACGAACCACGGCAGGCCCATAATGGAGCACACACCCAGCATTATTGCCACTATCGTCAAATCCAGGTGATAGCCACAGCCTTTCTGTGGGACACACAGGGAGACGAGAGACAGCAAATAAGTTTGAGAGCCAGTGAAGCAGTAATGAGCGTTTGTAACTGGGGAGCAAATGTACTTCAAGTAAAAATAGATTTTTTTTTCTTATTTTTTTTTTTAAATGGTAGCACTGCAGATCCCAGAGGCAGAAAAATACCTCAGAAAAAAAGCTGAAAGAGATTATAGATGAAGAATTTCTGTGAGATGAGCACAGCAGAAGGACAGACAGGAGAATATGTTAGCTTCAACCAGAATTAAGGATGACAAAAAGGGGGAGGGGGGGGGGACTGTGAGATTTGAATGAGCTACAGAGGAATAGAGAAAGTGTAAAGAGAGAAAAGAATAACAGATATAAAGAGTGGAAGCTGCAGGCAGCACAAATTAAGTTAAAAGAGAATAAAAATGAATTACACAGTACAATTGGAAATTTTATACATTTGTTTAAACATAAACAATTCAAAATATGACTTATGACTTATACACAGCTACAGTTTGCACTGCTGGATATTAAAAGGAGGGATAGATGCCGCCACAGAATTAAATAGAATCGACTCTCTAGGAAACTTCCACCTCAGAAAACTTGTGTGTAACTCTAAGATGCAACACTGCCAAAAGAAAATCTCCACAGGCCGGTCTGACCTTGAGCTTGTGCTCCTTGCGGTTGATGATGACTGCAGTGATCTGCTGGTCCATAAAGATGAGGATGGTGCAGAGCAAGGCAGGAAGTGCCGCCACAAGCAGCGTCCACCAGGGATTTTCCCCTAACGGGTCCATCAGCCAGCCTCTGTTCTTTGAAGTTGGCTGCGGGGAAAAAGCAGGAATGGTCAACATTTAGTATATTAGGCATAGCATTATTATTTGAAGATCATTTGAAGACTACATTACATTACATTTAATTTAGCTGACGCTTTTATCCAAAGCGACTTACAATAAGTGCATTCAACTAGCTTACTACATATATACCTACTAAATGTATTTAAGTACAGCATTTAGACCTTTGCTTACCTAAGAAGTAATAATGTGGAACGTCCCCTTGTTTGGGTTAATCATGCATGAAGACAGACAGACATGCTGCAATAGATGCCTACCTCAAAGCGGTCAGGGACATTCAGTTTCGGAGAAGGGATCCCCATTAGATAGTCCACCAACACCATGACCATGATGGTTATAAATACAGCAAAGTCACTGATAGTGGATCGCACCTACAGAACACAACACACAAGCAACACAGTTATTATTTATGTTCTACTGTCACACACACAGCCTTTTACTTAAGGTCACTGTCGAGATCCAACAAAGTAATAATTACATTGATGTCAACAGTAAAAACTGCAACAATTCAGACAATACCAGCACCTGCCCACACAGAAGACCAAGTGATAACAGACTCGCTGGTACTGTGTGGGAGGATGCAAGGAAGTCTTTTCTTTCTGTACATGAGACTGCTCCAGCATACTAATGACTGACACAATGTAAACATTTACATAGCGTGAGAAGCTTTATAAGCTAGATCTGCACAGCATGCACAGAGGAGTCTGATGTCAATTTAGATATTTTTCAAATTTATCCAGTCATATCAAAATATATTGTACTTTGTCGTTTAAAGCCAAGTATGTAATTACTTTCTGGACTTTGTGTGGGATTAGGGCTTAATGGTCATGATAATTATCTAATTGCAAATATTTTGACTGATACTGCAATTGCGATGTGATTTGCGATAACAGAAGGAATGATAATTTTTACATAATTATTCTCAATTTTATTAAAAAACTTTTAAGGGGATCTGTACCAAACAAAGACGTTTTGTCTGAAGTCCGAGGAATATGATGTGTAGACCAGGACATCTCTGCAGCACAACAATATTTAATAAAAGAGTGGTATTTTGAAACACCATATTGCGATTTTGAATTGTGCAGGCCTTCATGGGATCATGGGATTTGTTGTCTTCATTGTTAAAACAACCACCGTTGCCGATAATAATCTATCTGACATGACTCCAATGAAACCATGTTCAGGCTGTCAGACGCACACTGCAGTAAAATGAGGTTTTCTGAAGGGATTCTGGTGTTCGGAAGCACTACCGCTTTTGTCCACAAGGACAAACAATCAGCACAAAAGAAAGGTTTCTTGTAAATTTAAGATAATAAAAACAACCTTGACCTTGATTCATTAATTTATAAAAAATCTGCAACCTAAAGCAAATTCCACACTGCATTCAAATTAGCATGTAAACATGTCACACAGAGCTGCCAATGCAACCTTCCCACAAGTGTAGAGATACAGGATTACTCCACGACGGCAAGGCCGTCGGCCCAACATAAACACATGAGTACAAACTCTCGAGGACACAGATAAACTTAGTTTTACACAAGACAGATCCTTTCCAGCCATATTTGGGGTTAAGAGAATATGACACTATTGACAGGCAACCAAATAAAAACACAGCGTTACTTTGAACAAAATTACAGATCTTTCTGGGTTTGAACATTGTTGGAAACATTTAGGCTAACGTAAGAAAATATATAACATAGGTTTAGGCATTTAATTGTGGAAATGTAACCCATTATACCTTTAAGAGTAGTACTAGTAGTACCGAGAGAAGAATGCACATAACAAATGTAGCAAACACCTCACCATGGTGGGAAAATATCTCTCCGTCTTGAACTGCTTAAGGAAGGAAGACAGGCAGAAGGTGGTGAAGAAGAGGATGACGGACCAGAAGAGAACATCTGGGATGTAGGGCCCATGATGACCGCAGGCAGGACCCAAAAACTCCCCATGGAGTGTATTACACATCTAGAGAAAAAGGAGTATTAGGTTAGTATTGTAATACAAAATTAGATAAGCTGTTCCAGTACTGCCAGTTGTTTTTTTGCAGGCCAGTCACCGTTCTTGTAGTGGTTACAGTTGTTGCATTAATGTTAATGTATCTGACTTAATTGGTGCGAGTGTGAGAATGTATGTACATAACAGGATATAGGCCGATGATGTCGGCTTGCTCAACACATCCTATACATGGGTGCGACTCCTGCGTATGACAGTGGAGATCATGGTGTGCTGGTCTCACCGAAACGTTGAGGCTGCTCCATGGGATAGAGTCTGAGCTGTATCCTGTGCTGTTCCACTTCTGCATGAGGTCATCCGAAGCATTGACCGGTGGAGAGCACTGACACCTGGGTACAAGAGAACAAATGCTGAACAAAGTACGGATGCTTAGCTTAAGTTTGGTTCATTTTAAAGTCAATTATAGACACAGGATGCAGCAAATCTGCAGGCATCGGTTGTTTTTAAATTAGTTATTTTGCAAGGGGCGGATTTTCCTATCAGCTCTGGGGAAGACATGAACTGGGAACAGCTGAAGCCACGACTATTACAGTTTCCAGCCACAAGAGCAGTGTGTTCTTCATGGGATATTTTGCATGTGCATAATACATTACTTTATGCAACCCTTTAGTATTTGACATGACATCCTGACCTGAAGTGTGCATCAGATGGACTTTTTAGCTCCGATTTAATGCATTACTGAATAAATACATATTCCTAATTAAACAGTATATACATATGCTGAAGATATTAGTTAACAGATAATTTCATAGTTTATTCAACTGACTCTTTGAACAAGAGATCGACAAAAAAAAGACTTAAATATGAAATGTTTAGTACTCACGAATACAGGGTAAGGTTGTCCAAGTTGTTGTGCATGTTGACAGGGTAGTGTTCCCCCAGGTGAAAGAGCTTCTCGAGAGCCTCGTAGATGAAGATGATGCAGATGAGTGCAGCGAAGGCCTCCTCTGTGAAGCGGGTGATGTAGCAGACCAGGGAGCTAGCATCTGTGGCCACCAGGACCAGACACATGAAGGCTGTCCACAGACCAATGCTGGTCCGCAGCGACAGGTAGGACAGTCCGTAGTCACTGGGAAAGACAGACAAAAGGTGGAGAAACCGATGGAGGAGAATGGATTCAGGTACACACATTAGGGCCAATTAGATGATTGGAATCCATAGGAAAATGAATTAACTTAAAAACAAAATGCTGCACACTATGTAGACCATTTCGTCCTATCAGTTTTTTGACTCAGTATCATGAAGCAAACTTGCTTGAACGTACGTGCAGAACTTGAAGAGGATCTTCTCAAAAACTAAAACAGGGCCCGTGCTGCCAAGAATAGTGAGGGGCTGGCCTGCGAAGAGGGAGTACGCCACTCCCGTCAGTGAGGCCCCAAACAGAGACTCTATGGCACTCTGTAGAAACACAGGAGAGGGAGGGAGTGAGGGAAGATGTGGGAGGTGAAACCACCCAAAGGAGGATAGAAAGGGAGCAACTGAAGGAGAAGAGAGAGAGAGAGAGAGAGAGAGAGAGAGAGAGAGAGAGAGAGAGAGAGAGAGAGAGAGAGAGAGAGAGAGAGAGAGAGAGAGAGAGAGAGAGAGAGAGAGAGAGAGAGAGAGAGAGAGGTGAAGAAGAGACCCCCGACAAGAACAGACACTTTTGATTTAACAGACATTCGGGGCTGCGTCTGAGAGGCTAGACAAAAACAGTTTGAATGTTTCCGCCCCACTGACTTGTCCGAAGACATATCTGTGTGTAGCCCTCGCTTGCTGAGTTTACTCAGACGCGTCACACACACCAGCACACAGACTGTGCCTATGCCAACAGTCCCTGTCCTAGTAAGGACATCTGGTTAAAAAGGAGGGAGAGGCAGACAGAGGGAGCGATAAAAAGAGAGACACTATATAGCTTGCATTATGATAACAGATTAGTGCATGGGAGGCTGATTATTCATCATATCCTATTTTGGACAGCGATTTCAGACCTCACAGAGAAAGACACCCAGCTAGATGAGAATGTGATAGCACGGGGAAGTGGGTGAAAGATTATGGTGACTTTCCTTGACACAGTGCCAGCAGAAATTGTATAGTCCGATATGATTGCAAAATTGCACTATGTTCTGCTTGTTTAAGTATACATGGCCCCTAGACAACCAGGGGTTAGGGGTTGATTCCCACTGGGCTCATGAAAAGCACAAGTATTGACTTTTGAGTTTCAAGCTTTCAGACTCACTATGTTGCCTTTTGTTGCCTCCCCGAGCAGACCTCCAAATGTGATGACGGGGGACATGCAGGCGCAGTAGAGGAACAGGACGGAGGCTAGACACTGCAGACTGAAGGAGTCTCTGATGTCGCTCCAGTAGAACGGTAACTTCCGCTTGATATCCAGGTACAGACCTCCAAATATCCTGGAAGAGGAACATTTTGTTTGAATTTTCAAGTAGGAGTGCACAATATTATATAATAACATAAATTATTAAAAAACACATCAGTGCGTTAGGTAGGCGGAGTGGCAAGAGAACACACCTAATTTAGTGGCACATAAAACCCATTAATATGATGCAGTGATCTATCCATCAATTCCATTGAGATTGTTTCAGATATAAAATGGTGCATAAGGTAAAAGGTAACCGTGCTTTAATGGTTACAAATTGAATAATAAAAATAATAAATGTTTGCAGCCATTTAACTAAAGTGGCTCTGCAGGTCTCTTAACACTAACACTCTGTAAATTGTCATTTTGTGTTCATTTAACACAACCTTACTCGTTCTTTTGAGAGTTGAAATTATTCAAATGCAGTTTCTTAATATAATGTGATTAAAACTTACTGAGCAATAATTTATATTTACTAGGTGTTGAGGCCATTTTGACACAGTAAATTGGTAAGGAGTGTTTGCTTGAACACAAATTAAAAAGGTATTAACACTGAATTAACATTGATGCTGAGGCTTAAGTATGCATCTTTATAATACTCAACCCCTAAACCTAAACACTGACAGTACAGCCCTCTCATCTGTCTGCCTCTCTTTACCTTGTTTTTGAAGGATTCCATTTCTCACCTTGTATATCTTCCTCTCTTTCCTCTGACACCTGTCCAATTGCTCTGCTGAGAGGTATTCTTACATTTTCTTTTCCCCCACACCTCTGGAATAACCTCTATTGCCTGCCTCCACAACCCCTGTGGTCTCTTCTATACAGCCCCGGTTTCTGATAGCTTTTCCTTATATTAGCCTCTTACACTTCCTTGCACTCCTTTGTCCTCCAGTAGCTCCCTCATAGCATGAGCCTTTTATAGTAGCGGTGAAAAGCAGAGTGAAACTGTAAATAATATAGTGTGTGTGTGTGTGTGTGTGTGTGTGTGTGTGTGTGTGTGTGTGTGCGCACACACAGAGTGTGTGTTTCTGTCTGAGGTTTCAAATAAACACATTCTCTCTCTCCCTCTCTCTCCGTTTGTACTGTCTCTAGAGACCCAACATTAGTTACCCATACATGTCAGAAACTGAGCTCACAGAGTACAGTAGACATGTACCTGCTTAAAACAGTGATGTTGAGCTTATCAAATTTTACATTTTATACATTTTCAAATTCTATTTTAATTTAATGATGTGTGAGGAATCTCAGAAATAATTCCAAAAGCTTTAACTGAACACTTATAAAATCAAGTACCATTACGCTCTGGGCAAGTAAGAAACACGTGCTGTAAAAATGTCTTGTAATATATCTCATTGTCATTTAAGAGTGTTTGCAGCAAGGAACTTCTAACTATTGTAACCACAAATGAGTCCCTGTAACTTAAGGAGCTACAATGAGGTCCTTAGTCTCTCAAGTCCCTTTCCCACTGGACAAAGTAGATGATCAAGCCTTTCAGTACACGTTAAGTTCAACCTCAGGAACCTGCCGCAAAACCAGGTCAGTAAACAGTAGCAAGGCGCATGGAGGCCAGTTACTTCTTTTTTTTTTTATATTCGTTACTCATTCAGTCACTTTAAACGCTCTGTCAACTAATTTGGAACAATGTTTGAGCGCCACTTGGATGAGAAAGAAAGCAGTACAACAGAGAAATAATTAGCGCGTCCACCTGGGTTTCATGTTTCCATAACTGAAAAGGTGGCAAACTCACCTCCCGGTCCTCTGCAGCTCAGGTCCTGCGTGGTCCTCATCCTTTTCCAGCTCTCCAGCTGGAGACGCAGAGCCGTTTAGTTGGGTCGGTATCTTCCTCTTCATCTGCAGGTCAAGACATTTTATATTTAATTCCTTTGCTGTCATGATGCTTTAAATCCATAAGGGGGCACTCTCATTGTGATTATAGTGGTGTGAAGTAAAGTGTGATACACAGAAATACACAGGCAAAAACGTCTGGGCTGCAGTTTGTGAGGCCAGACTTAAATACAGTATGTGAGGTCTAGTAAGTGCGTACTGTGTTACCATGCAGCTGGTTAATGATCTCTGCATCAGTACCTTTGCATGTTTGTTGTACATGGCATTTTCATTTTTATATGTCTGTCACACACACACACACACACACACACACACACACACACACACACACACACACACACACACACACACACACACACACACACACACTTTTGAAAATACATATTGAAAAATCTTTGACAGAAAGTCATTAACCTGAGATGGGACATTCTTGGGGGGCTCAATCCGGATTGTGGGGTCCCATTCTCCAGGAGGCAGGACAGTCACTTGATCAAGGAACTCATCTATCCCCGAGAGGAGATCCGTTCGGTCTTTGGCCTTGTATGCCACATCGTGGAAAATCTACATAATTAATATTGTGAGGAATTATTAAACATCTCTGCAATACTTTTTTTTTTATTTTTTAAAAGATACAAAAATCCAAACCGAACCTCATAATTTTTAATACAGTTTTAGGACATGTCAAGCTGAAATACCAAAATACCAAAAAGACCTCTTTCTTTGCCTCACCTCGTCCGTCATTAGTGTGGCCATGGATCTGCCAATCTCATGATACTGGGGCCCTTTGCCATGAGGACCCAAAAGCAGGAAAAGAAACCTTTGAAAAAGAAAAATAATCATGAAATGCACCATGAATGACACTGATCTCAATACTAATCACATATTCACTTAAAAAAAATTACATCAACACTCATTGTTTCTCACTCAAATACATTGTGGATATCCTTGAGGATACACATTTAAAAAACAAAAAACTACATACTTGTTTTTGCAAAGCCAATTTAAAAAAAATATTTTGAAGGTCGTTTAATGTTTGTTTACATCTATGTTTGCTAGCTAGCAGTCTTCTTACCTACCTTTGCTGACTGACACATTGCTAAGTTTCTTGACATGTCACCGATATAGTTGATTAGTTGGAATACAGTGAAATCGCCTGCAGTGAGGTGTATGGCGTCTCCATGTACCATGCAGAGGCCAAATAAAAACTAATTTGCCCAAATATTTGGAAAAGGAAACCAAAGTTGTCTATTTGTTTTCCAAAGCCACTATCTTGTGACTGGTGTGCAATGAGCATTAGAGCTTCACAGAACTACATGTTATTTGTGCAGGTGAAGAGATGAAAAACCAGGTTGTGGACACAGGTTTACTGTATTCAGAACCACAGTCAATCCCCAGGTCACATTAGTCACATGTAAATAGGGCTTTTACAAATGACACTCGAGTTATTTTTCTCTGGCAGCAACTTAAAGCAAACTGACAGAGTCAGAAGTGTTGGAGTAAAAGTCTCCGTCGTCATTATATCATTCAATTCCAAATGATTTTACCTTGTGGGCACTGGCACCTCCGTGAGGCCAGTGATGAGGACAGCGGGAGACAGTCGTACAAAAGCAATTATGGGCTTCTCCAGGAAGTCCACTTCTCCCACTAGTACGTTGGAAGCTTCAGCACCCGGGGGAATCTTTTTCATGAAATTCATGTCCACCTGAAACCAATGGAACAAATTAAAGAAATGAAAGAGTCGGATAAGCAAACAAATACTGATGATAAACAGAGAGAAAGCATGAGGGACTGGCTTGCAGTTCGGTTGGGTACTATGATAACTAATTAAAGATAAGGAAAGTTAGTAGCTACATGGAGGACTACATTGTACTGAGCGAAGACAGTCAGCTGCTGTCTTATTTTCTTGAATAAATCTCTCTTATGTGCAATGCTACATACAGATCTGAGCATTGGCAACAACTTCTTTATCACTTTGTAGAAAAGACTGTGCCTTCATCCCTCTTTTGTATCCTCTTACTCATATAAACACTGCACCTTTTTTTTGGCAGTCATAATAGATGGTTTTATAACGATAACTATTTATGGCGGCCTGCCATTTTATTTAATGGATGAAGTACAAAATGGTAGGATGAATGGAGGCCATGCGAGGGAGGATTTTTCAAAAATAAAACACAGTTACATAACGATGAAAGACTTTTACTTTGTTGATCAATTCTTAGTCCATTACGGGTAAAGCCTTTTACTGAGCCTGCAAGAGAAGCACTAATGGGTATGTGATGGTGGCTCTCATTCAGGCAATTTTCAAGACAGACCATTGAAATGTCTATGGAAGTCCAGAAACTGAAGAAAGACACTGATGAACTCATGGGCCTTTCCACCATGATGGACTGTTTCTGTGCTCAGTACTGTGGTTAGGTTACCTTGCTGAAGTCGACACTGCTGCTTTCTCTACTGACCCCTACTTTGGAAGGTCTCCTCTCCACTGCCTTGTTGCCATCCAGGTTGTTTGGGAGAGAGTTCGGAGACACCAGTGGTCCTATTGGGGGACAGGGGAGAGGAAGGGCAGGAGAGAAAGTGTTGATGGACACTGCGTCAGTACTTGGAAAGCAAAGACAGGTCGAGACATGAGAATTGCAGTGTGCGTCACCGTGAAATGCCATTTCTGATTTCATTACATAAGGCTATTTATTAAATGCCATGTGTCTTTCATTTTTCTCTCTACTCTAAATTTTGAGGAGCTGGAAAAGAAATGCCCACAGTATTTTCATCTGTGATATACAATGTGTTAGCAATTTCACAGATGGTGTAGCATTGTGACTTCATATCCAATTTTTGTTTGTGCAAAGAACTCGCCTCTGATCAGAAATGAGTACAAGTTAAACCGATCAGTACTGTTTTTGTGTGATATTTACATTGCTTTGGTTAAAGGAGCAGAAAAATGTATCACTGCATCAATGATATGCAGCCACTTAGCCTCATTAGTTAGTCTTAGTGGCCACTTTAGTGTTACAGCCAGAATGTCAGTTAATTTCTTTACTTCTCAGGTTAATATCAGCTCTGAGATATTCCATTATATTATCCACTTTATCAACCACATTTCTTTACAATTAAATGTGATAAAAAAAAAAAACTTTGGTACAAGGTAATAAATTGATTTCCTGTGTCACAACAGGTCTAGATCATCACATATTAGGTGGCTTAAATGATGCACCTGGTACTTGTGTTAGGATCCAGTATTCTGCAATGATAATGATTAACTTAAATACAACAAATAGGGGATCAAGCTCATAACATACATGGAGCTGAAAACAGTATTTGGCTTTGCCTTTTAATATTTTATTGGCTGAAAGTGAAAGGACTTCTTCCACTACAACCATCACTAGATATGATGATTTGGTACAGAGCTGTAACACTGAGGTCACAAAGCACTGTTCCCATTTGCTCCCCGTCTGTTGAGCTCATAACTTACACTTAAGTCAGTCCTGCTTTGCTTAAATTCATGTCAGTTTTGAGCTAAAAGTGAGGGGGTGCATTTCATGTGCCTGACAGTTCACCTTCCTCAGACTTCAGCACCTTCAAGTGGTGATGCTTCGGTATTTCTGTGCCTAATTGGCTGCACACTTCAACATTGCTTATGCAATTTGAGCCATACCAGATACAGGAAACGCTAGCACTTGAGGTGACATGAGAGCAGGAGATGAAATGAGGGAGGCGTGTATTTGAATCAAAGGATAGCATTTGCATTCTATGCTCTGAAATTCTGAAGTAACACTTTTTTTAAACAGGGTTTTCTTCTTTTCCACATACACACATTTCTCATTTTGATAAGCCATCAGGAAGTAATCAAGCCAACATCAAACAAAATACATTTATGAAGGCTTAAGCAATATGCTGCATTTTCATTTACAATAATCCCAAACAAAATTAAAATGAGCCACATATAAACAGCATGTGGTTTGGCCAGCGATCCACACCCTTGAACTGTACCCTGGAGTAACCCCAGGGGATGCTGGGTAGCTGTGACTGTTGAACAGGAGCATGATTGCTCACATACCCAACAAAGCCTCTTGGAATAAGGGAGGGATTAGCTTAGGTTGCAATCGCCAACATGCTTCATTCAGGAAGCTAAGCCCTGGAATGCTCCCCCAAACTGGTCTTTTAACAACGTGGCGTCATAGCGCTCCCCATTCATATGCAAAACAGTAACATAAATAACGAATTATGCAGCATTTCTGACTTTTGTGTGGAGCTGGTAGCACTGGGACTTTTCTGATTAAAAAAGGTGAAAAGATGATGATATTGTATTTATATTGTATCTTTATAGTAGTTGTAAAGATGTATGCATGTATTTAATGCACAGGGATTATGTAACTACATTTGGTTCCAATTAGTCCTGATGCGGCCATTTATAAAAAAAAAAAAAAAAAAGAAAAAAAAAAAACTTTCATAAGATAAATGTTTTAGGAAACTGTCAAAGGGAATTTGAAAAGCTCTCAAATAGGGCCTAGAATAACATGGAGCGAGTGTACCAGTGACTCCCTGCATGGCCTGTGTACAGGTATTCCACCCATGACTTCATGCTCAATGGATCCATGGCCTTTATCTGTATAAATAGCCAGCGGTCAAGTCAATACCATTACAGCACATATCTAAAAAATGGCACGCACACCATTGACTACTAGAATTATTTCCTCACTCGTTAATGACCCATTACTCATCCAGACAAATCATTATCAATGGCATATTAAGGGCACTTGACTGTCTAACACTACATATCTATCTATCTATCTATCTATCTATCTATCTATCTATCTATCTATCTATTCAATACACAGTCAGACAGTTGCTATTTTAAGTCAACGTTGTATAATAGAGCCGATTCAACAACCTACAATGTTATTAAACTGTGATGATGAAGGCTTGAAACCCCCCTCTGAATAATAACCCACACACTGCTGTCAAGGCGCTTACTTCTTGTGAAATACTGTGTATTTTCCGAGAAGAGGGTACAATTACAGAAGCTCCTCAACTATAATAAGACCACCCCAACCTTTCAGATACAGCTCCCACCAAATGACCCATACTTTGAAAGGGAGCCATTCCCAGAGTGAGACAAACACAGACGCACACACTGAAAGGCAAACAGTCTATTAATAAATTGACCACTCTTGGTTTGGGAAGAACAAAAAGTCACTGCAGGCGCCAATACGATAGAACATACAGTACCAATACATCCACCCTGGTCTCTGGCTTATATTTAGCCATGCTGCTGGCACACCTTACCCTCACTACTCTTAATCGGGGAAAAGAATGTTTACACTTAGGAATTGCTGGAGGAAGAGCATGTGTGTCAACTGATGCAATGGGAAAAGCACAAGTTGCATGACATCTATATCGGTGTGTGTGCTCAAAATGGAGCAGTCACTTGGGGATAAAACACGTATAGGGATGTCCCGAGTCTATCTGTAAGATCTGTGTCTGAGACTGAGGTGTTGTTTTTTACATTGATCGGTATGACTAATTAAAACCTCAATCCATTTTTAATCCTTCAGTATCAACTTATTCTAAATGCAACTTTGTGAGTGAGTGAACAGCAGAGTGAATGGGTCCGATTCCCTGGGAAATCAGACTGAAGGATTTACGCCACGCAGACCGGAAGATAATTATATTTTTTACATTATATATTGTGGTTATGGCTGACACTAGGGCAGGATCAGCAAAGAGAAAAAGAAAATAAATGACCAAAGAACAAACAAAAAAAGCTGAAAAAAGTGACAGTGCAAGAGCACGGCGAAACCAATATTGAAACTTGGTCGATCATTTAACTAATAGAGAAAATGATGGGATTTAAAAGGTTTCAAAACCTATCCTGAATTGGCATTTTTCTTCCTAGACTAGTACAACTGAATGTGCTCGCCAGATCAAGAGCTTTACAACAAAAGGTCTTGATGCTCATGGAAACAGTACCACATTTGTCCACAGGGGTCACCAAAATCCACACCAAAAGTTCCTTGTTGCTTTAAATTATGTGGGAAACTAATAGGAAAGTACTGATACAGGTCACATTTTCTTGTTGAAGATATCAAGCTGTTAAACCTGTCTGGGTTGGCTTTTCTGATTTGACTATAGGCCTCCTTGAAGTTCGTATAGGGCAACTGTATAATGTACCTATCATACATATGATAAGTAATAGCAGATACCCAAGATTAAATGACACACAAAGAGTGAGAAAATGATTGGGACATCCCTTCAAACAGGTCTTACATGAAATGCCTTGACTGAGAAGAAAGAGATGGGGGAAGAAAGCTCAATGTGGAAATAAAACATCACAGGACACATGATGCAGTACGGGAGAACGCCAGACCAAGACAATTTGGAAGGCAGCCATGCAACGACAATGTCCCAGGTGTGAATGGGACAGGGCCAAGCAAGTCATAGACGCTGAGGAATGTCTTGAAAATGTGTTGAGACAGAGAGAAGTTTGAGTGGCAAAAAGAAGTATAGAGTTTGGAGAGCACAGAGAACGAGAAATATTAGTAGAAAAGAATGGGTCAGTGAAATAGATGTAAACAAAGAAGGGAGAGAAGCAAGAATCATGAGGCAGAGAGAAGTGTCAAAAACTGTGGATAAATACAGTGGGAAAAGCATCTTAGCGAGTGAGCCTTGCTGTGGGTTATTGATGAGATGGCCGCAGGGTTGGAAGTTAAAGGGACAGTTCAACCCAAAGTCAAAAATACACATTTTCCTTCTTACCTGTTGTGCTAGGTTATCTAGGTTATTTTGGTGCATGTTGTCTAGTTTTAGAGATATCAGCCGTAGAGATGTCTAATCACTGGGCAACTTACACCAAAACAATCTAGATTGATAAATAGCACAACGGGTAACATTTTTGATTTTGGAGTGAGCTGTCCCTTAAACCGGGAGCAGAGCTTTCATGCTAGTGCTAGTGTTCTCTGTTCAAGCCGTGACTCACACTAGCAGGCTACACAGATATTTGCCTTCTAAGGGCAGCAGCTCGAAGCCCTGGGAGGCCGAGGATGGTCGCCGGTTGAGCTCTGGTGATGATGCCTCTTCTTCCGCAGAGTTCTGTGGGTCGTCATCCTCGGGAGGCGAAACCACCACTTCAGGGATGCCTTGAGGGCCAAGGCCTGCGCCGTGGGTTAGGGAAGAGCGGCGGAAGACAGATGGGGTATTTTGAGGGGTGGTGAGGAGCGGAGGGCCTGGGGCATGCCCAGTGTTGGAGGAGGAAGAAGAGGGCAGGAGATGGTTGAGCAGGATGGAGACCCTGGACTCTCGTCTCTGGGAGAGGTTGGAGACAGAGGAGGCTGCCCCTGGCTTGTGGAGAGAGAGACGTGAAGAGGACAGGCCCTCTCCTAACAGAGGAGACAATGGCAGAAAGGGGATAGGAGAAGGGAGAGAAAGGAGGAGGAACAGGAATAAGGGATGGAGCAGAGAGGAAAAACATATGAAGTAGGAGTACATCACAGAGGTGGTATCTGGAGGAGACACAGCCAGGAGGGGTGGGCAGCAAGAGCGGGGCAGAGGTGTAGTTAGAGAGAATCGTGCTTGAGCGAAAAGCATGGCTGTGAGCAGAAGACTCTAAGAATGATTCAGTGAGGCATGTGGAGGGTCCGCGAGGGCCAAACAGCTTGTCTCATTCAACTCCAATCAAACGAATCAGACAACGCGTCGGAGGTGAGGCAAAACTCTGAGTTCAGAGAGATTTGCATGCAGGAAGGGATGAGTTAGCACGATGTCAGTGCACAGTAAGCAAACGTGTGTTCTACCACAACAGACCAGTCATAAATCCTACACTGTACATACTCATTTCACACAAGACGTACATCATCACCAGTCATCAATGTGACATAATTTTGACCTTTGACATTTGCGTTTTTAATGACATTAAAAATGCAAGCCCAACAAGAACCACAGGCACGGAAGTGGAGAATGTGATATTTCTTTCATTCTTAGAAACCACAGGTTCTTAAAATGCACACCATACATCAACACCACTGCAGCCATGCCCAGTAAAAAATAAAAAACACACAATGCTGACTCCAGTTGCAGGTGAAGCAATATTTCCTGAGTGTCAACCTTTGGAGTGAAAACAATCATTAATTCAATACCCCAAGCCAGGCCAGCAATACAGGTTAGCACAGTCAGTAGCACCCAGATTTCTCTTTCATTATTGGGGCCGACTGAGATCACTCTCTAGATTTTACTCACTTTTACCATCCACCTTCTACGATGGCATTGGGGGATTTGAACAGTGGATTTTTAGGAATAGTTCCCCCAGTGGTGGAAAAAGAAAATGAAGGAAAAAGAAATGCGAGTGCGCTGTTGGATCTCACCGTTTCTTTCAAGCAAGAGCGGGTCAGAATGTTTCTTGCCTATGTCAGCAAAGGAGCGCACCAGAGGGATGCGATTGCTGAGTTTTCTCTCGTTCTGGTGGTGGTGTTTCTTCAGCATGGCTTCCCGAACGTTGTAGCGCAACTCCTCCTTCAGCTGGCCTGACGCCACCATGCTGTCTATCAGCATGTCTGAGTCGTACAAAGACAGGGACGTAAACACATAGCAAGAAGAACCGGAAATTATGTATGGACCACTGAATACGACTAAAGTAACAAAAACGTATTTGCATTGTTTTTCTCATACTAGTCACCACACTGCTACATAAGAAATACTGTAAAATGGTATGAATATTTCATGGATCTTTCAATGAGTATTGAAAAATTTACCCGCAATTTCCTCGATGCTGTTGGCCCTCATATCCAGCATGACTGTGCCGTTGAGTATGCAGCTACGCAGTTCAAATAAGCTGTGTAGTGACAACGTAGCCACATAGGGCTTACTCCACCTCTCGCCGCCGTCTTCCACGTCCTCTTCAAACTTCAACCACCTGAAGATTAACGCCAAGAGCACAACACACACAAATACTAAATTGTTCATGAATCCACCAATTATAATTAACAAACAAAAAAAGAATACGAGTTGCATCTTAGTTCAAGTTTTACAAGTAAGGGAAAGATATCTGAATGCCAGCCAAGTTAAGTCAGTTATAATTTCAAACTCCAAGTTCTGAGCAAAATGACCCTCGGTTGAGTGTGAGCCTAGTATTCAAAATGTGCACATGTACTGCAACTGTAGCCACTGAGGCTTATAGTGACTAATAGCCATGATCATGATACCTAATCAGGGTTTCTAGTCAATAATATTCTATAATTATGCTACAAAGACATTGTACAGATGCATTCAAAAATTATTCTGAAAACTAATACATGTACAAAAAGCCAACAGATTTATAGACCTTTTCCTTGCCACTCTGTTGCTAGGTCAAAGTTTACTTCCTGTCAGATACTGCATTAACAAGCATTGCAACAGACATACAAAGGGTGTTTATGTTATCAAGTTTGAAAAGGTCTATCGTTCTGTATTGCTTTCACTTCATGCAGTTGTCGTCATGCTGTTTGTCCCTTGAGTTGCTTTCTGACCTGGCAGTCTCCTTCCATTCAGTGGCACCACCATGTCTGAAGGAGAGCTCGTCCAGCTCAGTGAAGAGGTCGTGGGGGACGTGCTCCAGGTCATCGTCCTCTGTACCCAGGATGAACTGGACCCGCTGGGATGGTGTGTCTGCACAAAGAGTGGCAAAAAAAAAGGAGGTAAAAAGGTCATATTTACAATGTTTACAATAACAAAAAAACTCTTCAGGCCTTAGTTGTTATTAAAAGATAACCTGTGGAGTTTTTGACCTTTGTTCGTACATAACATGATGCACAGTCCTGCCAACGGTTTCACACTTTTCCACTGATCTGCAGGTGGCTGTAATGTGCCAAGAAATGCAGCAACGTGCCAGTAAAGGCAGAGAAGGTGAAGGCTGCATGCTAGTAAACATGGGCGTTAACAATGCATGTTCCAAAATGTTCTGCTTTGGAAAGGTTTGATGAGTAAGGAAATGTATAGTGTTTGCTAGAGCTCAAGGATATTTTATGTAATGCTGAATGTAAACTCCACAGAGCATCTTTCAGTGGAAACGGGGATTGAATCGGAGCATAATAAAAGAAAATGGTAGTAGGATGAAACAGAATTCTTTGGGATCCGTTTAATAAAAACATGTGTGTGTGGTTGGCCAGTACAACTGCCCTAATGTCTTCTGAAGATGGGGCGAATACTTTTTGGGGTAGGGGGCAGAAGGACCACTACACCACTGTAACATAATCTGAAGCCTTGATGCTGAGAAAGTGTGCGAGAGTGCATAATGAAAACCTGCATGCTATCTGTAAGATCTGTGTCTGAGACTGAGGTGTTGTTTTTTACATTGATCGGTATGACTAATTAAAACCTCAATCCATTTTTAATCCTTCAGTATCAACTTATTCTAAATGCAACTTTGTGAGTGAGTGAACAGCAGAGTGAATGGGTCCGCAATCCAGCAATTTTCTTTTCATGTCTGATTGAATTAGAGGGCAGATATCAGGACAGGAGAGAGAAAACAGAAATCGATAAGGCAGATTACAAGACTAAGCGTCACAGGGAGGCAGAGATAGAATGACTGGGAGCAAAAAAGGACAGATATTTTTTGTTCACACAGACTGGTGATGGTCTGGTGTGTATTACGCACATGTGAGCACACTTCATATTGATGTTGCCGCTGCTGCACCAGAACAGGACCAATACTGTTTTATTTGGTGTTGTCGTCATAAAAGGATTATAGTCTTTTTATAATTTCTACATTTTGTGCCTACTGGTGTCCTCAATTCACCGGCTTGTGACCCGTAAATCAATCTTAGCGCTCCATCTTGAAGGACATTCTAATTCCTAAAATACATCTCGAGGAGCAAGGAGGCTTGACGGAGGAGCTGTAAGCGAGGAAACACCGATGTATCCTTGGAAGTGTTTTTTTGTGACAGCTGGAAATCGTCTCAAACCATGGCATGTTTCTACAAATGTAACGGTTCCTTCTGTATTCCCAAGTTGTTACTTCAGACGATCAACTTTCTTACTGCCCTTCACCGTTTGCGTAGTGCCTCGTAAGGCGCCGTTCTAACCGCATTCCTTAATGATAGTTCACCTTGATATTACTTGTTTTTATCCTAAATATAGGCTACATCCAATTCCATTGCTCTAATCGTGACATAAATGTGTGCGTTAAATAAAAACTTATATAATGTGACATCTGTACACTCTTGTCACATTGTGAATTAAATTAATAGTAAATATATAAATTGTCGTGAACACTTTTATGCTACGCATAAGTTACAATGGACGGCTGATGCAGCCTCAATTCCTTTCCTCGGCACCTGCTTTCATCTCCTGTGAGTGGGACTAAGACGCAACAAGAGGACGCGAGGAAAGGAATCGGGGATGTACAAACTGAGGAAATGAGAAATGCCCTAGATAACCCTTCAGAGTTCAAAGCATTGTTTGGGTGCTTATAATTCTTGCCGTTGAGGTGATGTAGCAATTTCTCACACAGACGTACGCACAGATCACTTAAAATGTCACTACCTTCAATCAGTGTCAGAAGCCCGTTCCTAGTGGCCTTTAATGCCTTTTAGAGCTGAATGTTTTATTCAGAACTATTTGAAAGATGGTGAGAAACTAAAGGCTAAAGCAGAGTGGTGCTATAACCTGGCAATCTGTACATTGTTGAGCAACTTTCAGCTTTTTGTGTGTTTTAAATGAAGATGTCTTATAGCATTCATATTGCATTAAAACTCCATGACCATGGCCATTAGGGGCAGGCAAATCACAGCTTTATAACTATTTACAAAGAACTTTGTACAGGTCGCAGATAGTGTGCTGTGAAATAAAATGCACCAGAAAAAGAAATTGAAAAAGTATGCCAAATGGAAGCTAGGTCTATCCTTTGTGGATTGCAAGGGTTTCTGTTTATGGCCTGAAGAGAGTCCTGTGCACATATGAATAAACACAGTTGAAGGCTTTAAACATAGACATTAACTGCAAGGTTCAGTACCGACAGATAGAAACTCAGTAGAGACAGGGATTTAGAGAGAGAAATAAAAATTAAAAAAAAGGTTTGGTAGTAAATGGGGGCATTTAGGATGAGTGTTTCCAACCATATGTGGGGGATTCCCTGCCATCTTCCTTCCCCTCCTCAAAGTCTCTCTCTTTCTTCTTTCGGTGATGTTTATGTCCTCGGTGGCGATGCCTCCGTTTGCCCTCCCTTCCGAGAGGAACATGGACGCCTACGTACACTGCTCTGTGGCCTGGGGAGAAGAAAAGTGTAATACCAATAAGACACCTTTTTCTGTACACCCACTTTCACACAATTTGGAAAAAGGAAAAAAAAAAAGCAGAAAAACATCTTGTAAACAAAAGTAAAAGGTTAAATAGCATAAAACACGGAATACAGTTTGCTCTTTCAGTTATATCTTTAGTATTATGCAATCTGAAACTAATTAGGTGGTAGAGATAAAAAAACATGTCATGTTATTTGAAATAGATTAGAACCACATTGTTTGTTTGTGTTCACCTCAGATAAAGAGATTAATATTTGATATATCTACAACAGGTTCCACCTACGACACAATGCAATCTGATGGAAAGTGTTCTACTGTAAAACCTGAAGCCTCCTATCTAATTATTGTCCGTCACACACAGATGGTTGCTAATAAACTGACAAAGCAAGCACTATGCCAGATTCTTCCCAGAGGACAGCAATAGTATGAATGGAATTCCAAATGCAATAGACAAAATTAAATTTCAAAATCCAAGGCTACATTGTAAAACTGACAATTTAAGCCTACAAGAACAGTGGCACTGTCCTGGTCTGTTACAACTGAAGTAAAAGACAGACCCGCTAAAATTTAGGCCAAAGACGGAACTCATTTCCATTTCTTTTTAGTTCTCATGATAGTCTACTTGAAGGAAACCAGAGTAAGACATTGACAATTTCCACTCTTATGTTTACTTCCCCTCATTATTACTGCCACACAGAAACTGTGTTCTGAAATGCATACGCCCTATTTTTGCCCTACATTCTCTGCCAATATAATTTTTTCACAGATGAGTCATCTCACTTTCATTTGAGAAGGGAACCGAGAAGGAATGAAACCAAGATGCAGCACTCAAGGCATAAGTGACATACAGTACACGTGAGCCGAACAGATGGAGGAGAAACAGAGACTGAGGGGAAGAGGAAGAGAGAGAGACGACACCGGAGATGAAAGAGGAGGATGGAGTGAAAATAAACAGCTTAGCTGGACAGAGAGCAGAGGGCTCCAGGGATGTCACAAAAGGGGAGAATGGGATAAATGGAGAGGTTATTAAATAGAGGCTATGAAGTGTGGTGGACCCACATAAAGACAGAGCAGTGGGCTGAGAGAGTGCTGCTACGTTCTCTACATGTGAACAGCAGCGACACTTTTTATCTCATTAATTAATTTATTATTGATTCATCATGTAATCACACGGTCTATACAAATATATAATAATATTCAATTATTTCCCAGCACTAAAGTGTATCAAGTTTATTTAGCCTGGTGTGTCAGACTTAAAGTGACCATCAGTAAGTGAATAAATTAAAATAAAATAAAGCATTAATTTATTAGAAATAGAAAAGGCAACAATAATTTTCATTTTACATGTACAGGCTTTGGTACCTACCCTTGCCATCAAAAAAAAGAAAAAAGAAGCACATTTGTGGCTTTATACTTACTTTCCAAATCTTCCCTTTCATAGTTCGTCTGAGTGGTGAAGCTGCTCTTCCCATGGTCAACTATTGCCTCTTCATCTAGACCCTGAGAACGACAGGAGGAGAGAGAGACCATAAGGGATAGAAGGAATATAAAAAGATAAGAGACACATCAGACATTCAACATGACCTGCAATAGAGCACAATGTTAGGAACAATGACAGACTGAAAATATTATAAAATTCAGCTTTCAGCTCAAAGTTGATAAGTTGATAAGTTGATGAACCGGAATGACAGATATAGGATCTGTTGGTGTGGCGGTAAGATGTAGCAGAGGAATGTGGGGAACTAACAGGGCAGAGAAAAGGTCCCCGATTCTATCAAGAGGTCCCGCTCGTTTCCAGACATCATTTTCAAGGACTTTTCCAAGACATTTTCAGTGATGATCGAGCTGGTATGACAGACAGGGATCACGCCATACACTAAGATGTTCCTCTCTGTGGAAGTCTAATTTAAAAGACATGCAGTCTATTGCTTTAACTTCCCTATGAATTCATCTATTATGTGCTTAGAAACTATGACAAATTGATCATAAAATATTATAAGAATTTAACAGCAAGCAGTGACTAATATTTACGTTTGAAGGATATTGTAACTTACATTATTCAGAATTTTGGCCATTTGAGTTGCAATGTCATCCAACCTGCATGTTTTGCCATGTGACCTGACTTAGGGGTGTGCGTTTTCACAATATAACCAAAGTACTCTCGTCCATAAACACATTTCAGCTTTAATATGAACCCTTTAATATGAGCCCTTTCAGATGGCAATGTTATCCGTTTAGGGGGGGCTCTGATAGATAGTCTAGTAGTTCCTTTGAAAATAGGAGAATGTTTAAACAATTTTCCAGGACAACACAAGTGTTTCCAGGACATTTGACCTTTTCTCTCATTTTCCATGTGTTTTCTATGACTGGAAAATTGGTCAACAGTTTTCCAGGTTATCCAGGACGCGTGGGAACCCTGTCTATCGGACTGCAGGTTTTCCATTAAGCAGAGTAGCTTGGCGAGGATTGGCTTGGCTGTGATAAGACTGGTGGGAACAACACAGCATGGAGATCCTTACATTTCCTCAAACACTCCAAATATGTTAATCGCGAGTTATGAAGGGAGTGCAGATTTTTTTATTTGTATTCTTACCCCATTCAAAATCCCTCCATACCTGTAGGTTTATGTGTTGCAGTAAAGAAAACAAAAGTACTTTGGTTTTTACAGATGGACAAACAGCTCAGACCATGATCTGGAGAAAAATATAATTCAGTGTACTTAATGATTAGTAGAGTGTGATAATTAATTTCTTGTTTAAAATGTAGTCCAGAACACAATTAGGCAACATACTCTGACAAACAGGTCAGATTTTGCAGATTGATGACAGTATAGTTTATCTAGCAGATTACCCTCTGATGGTTGTCTTTAATAACTTGAAGTGCAGTTCAATGCAGCAAGGTATCATTGGAACTTTATGAGGGTTTATAGATATGTTTTATTTTTCACAAACTGATTAGTCTGTATTGGAAAGTATATTCATTTGGACCATGCCATGAAAGGTTGAATTTCACAGCAATGTCAAGAGGCTGGCTACACTCATTAAAAAAAAGAGGTTATGACCTTTCGTGAAAATAATTAGCCTGATATCAATGTCATGGAAAAATCAAAAGACGGAAAGATCCAATTAGAGGAGACATAAGTCAGGATGTATAGCGGCAAAGGTGCATATTATAAATATTTTTTATCAAATTATAGTGCCTTCAAACTACAATTACAGCACCCAGACACGCATACAATTGCTATACTTGTGAGGACACTCATCCACCAACCATCAGCAGTACACGTTTAACTTCAAAATTAATTTGAAGGAAACATTGCTGCTTTTTAACCGGCTCTGTGTCGCTGCAGACGAATAGTACATCTGAATCGCCGGCGGGGTTTTGCCAGCAGGTGAGCAGGAAGCTTGGGTGGTGCCTGGTGGCATGGAGGGAGGCTGAATGTACTGCAGTTACACAGACCTGGTTGAAAATCGGCTAAGTTTCCCTTTCATCTCTCCATCCTCATCCTCTTTATCTGACAACAGGTTAGGGAGGTGTGTGTGGAGCTGAACTCTAAGCCTGCCACTTGTGAATTTAAAATGACCAAGTGCCACAAAATCCCTCTTGTAATTATACAATATTCTGTTAAAATATGTAAAAGTAGAGAAGCTTAAGTTTCACTGGGACTTTAAGTGCCACAATATTTTTGGCAGCCACGGAGACACCGTCTCCAATTACTGCTGCATGTGTGGCGAATACTGAACTTAATGAATCCCCCCTGAAATTCACACCTCTAAAAAACGTAATACTTCCAGCTGTTCTCTAAAACCACAACGAGAGAATCAATAGAAGTCATATAGGGTCCCTAAACACCACAGGGTGTCAGTGAGCCAATGGCTCCGACAGCCAGGCTGATAAAATCATCCTGAATTAGAGATATATATAATATATTTGTGACAGTTATGGCCGATAGTAAGGATCCTATCTCATGGTTTCCTTTAGTCCAGTTTTTTTGACAGCTAATGTTTTAATAACAGGTCGGGACAAATTGTAGAATACAGTCTAAAAATAAATGTATGTGTATTTCAACTGAGACTAAAGTGATTCAAAAATATATTAAAATAATATTTTTTTTATATCCAACATAGGCCATAAAACTTGATCAGACACCACACCAACTGCAAATGCACTGGTCTCCTGCCTTGTGTACAAACTCTTTGATGCAACACAATCCCCAATTGGATGATCCTCTCCGTTCCTTCAACCAATCACAGAGAGGCACTGCTGCCAAGCAGGAGAGTGTGGAAACAAAAAAGACGATTACAGCAACATGCTGAAAAGACACGGGATACGTGGATGATATCTGGGCCTTGTTTGTGTCTTAGCCCCAACATCCAACACCAACCACACTGAAGTTCCATTCTGGTAGAAAGTACTGACTCGATGTCTCTCTCATTATGCTTTCCCTGTTTCATTAGTAGCTTCCTACTGTGGATATGTCGTCAATGACATTCAGATTTCCATTACATTACCATAATCATTCTCCTGTTAGAACCCCACGCACGATGAATGATGCCATCTGTGATTGTGACTGTGTGTGCACTTGTGTGCCTGCATTTCTCAGTTGCTCGTGGATTTGCATGATAATGAGCCGTGTTGCTCTCTGACAGTGCCTTCATGAGGAGCGGTAATAATTCAGTTGCAGGGAGGAGAGCTGAGAGAAATTAATCTGTCTCTAGTTACTGGAGTTATTTCCCTCCCACTACCGCACACCAAGGGCGTGTAAAACTGACCAAGGGTGACTAAAACTGGACTGGTTCCTCATGGTCATTTGGGTCAGTCACACTCACTGACGCATTTAGAGATTACATTGAGTATTGTGTAATTACTTTCAATTTGCTATAAATGTAAGATTAAAAGTCTTGCCATTTGTTTAAAAAACACTTCATAGAAAGAAAAGAAAATTGTATTTCTTATTTTTTTTTAAACTAAATTAAAATCAATTAATGGAGCAACTTTTGAACAAAGTTTGGCTACCAGCCACAGTTCTAATTTTATAATCTGCCAGAATCACATGTACCAATGTTTACAAGCACAGCACACAAAGCTAGTGTGAAAATATTCCTGCTTCATGGGTCTTATTCTTAAGCTTCTTAAAATACCACTTCTACAAATCTGGTAATTGTACTGTATCAACACCAGTTTACGTCCCATTATCGCGTATTCTATGCATGCCTGTTTAGTGGAGTATATGCACATGTTAAAAGTCTGTTGTGCCCAGGACAACCACATTGCTTTGTACAATTTAAGAACACATGATGCAACCTGTCACATAGCTTTGTCCAAAATAAACTCCTAGTCTATCACCCACTGTCCCCAGGCCAGGGAGGCTTTTGGCCATCATGCCCATAAAGCACAGCTGTGGTTGGGCTACAGGAGCAGTGCCAGTGGGGAGGGCAGAAGAATTGCCAGCTGGGTAAGAAAAGCTACCCCCCCGGCGACATTAATAGATGTTGTTGACAAAAGGCAGATGCATCTCTGGCTACATCTACACAGCAAGACTGTGGGCTGAGCGCTGTTTTCTTCCTGTGTGGATGCAGAGAGTGTCTAATAATGACCAATATTATACTATGATGTTTGTTTTAAATATGCCACAAAACCTGTCTGAAACTAATGAGTGCCAAGCAAAGCTGCAGGTCACATTATCTAAGTAGATCTGGATCCATACAACAGTAGACTGCACAATAAATGCCAGATAGGGATTCAGATACAAAGATAGAGGGAAACAAATGTAACCATGATATGAGCTTAACCTAAAAAACGCTGTAGCCGTAAATATAAGCACAGTGTTTCCTGGCCTGTCCACGGAGACATGTGCGCTGCCACACGACAGAAACGTTACTCATTGGATGCGCTACATTCTGCTCCAACTACCACTGGCAAAACAGAGGTCTAGATGTCTTCCCACGGTGGGGAATTCTGATCACAGGCCCCTCGATTGTCACCAGGGAACATCACGTCACCTCTAGTCTGAGTTCAGAAGAAGTGAAAGCATGCATGGAGTCTGGTGCGAGATAAACCTTGCCTGGCTTTTCTCAAAACACTTAAGATAACAATCGAAAGAAAGGTAGGCAACACCAGCCGGCAACCTGCCAAGACAACACAATCAAATCATGAAGTAAAGTGTCACTCTTCATCATTTCTTATCTTTCTATTCTCCAATCCAGCCCCCACATTCTCTATTCTGGGTGTCTTGTGGGAATACTGTTATAATAAAATGGTGAAAATCTGTGGGGGGAGAGAAAACATCAATATCATTTTTCTTTTAGTTTATTCGCAACCATCATGATTTTTACAATTACAGAAAATTAAGTGGTAGCAGCCTCACAAACCCCAAAACATCAGTTTGATCTGCTGCTTCTAAAACGGTCCGAAATTCCATTCAACTTACTAATACTGGCAAAAAAAGTGTTTTCATGACTGCACATCAGAGAGAAAGACTCAATTAATAAAGTTGCTAATAAAGACATACCTATTATGTGCTAGACAGTACAAAAAAAAATCCAATAATATTAATTAAAAATATAAATGTTCCACTATCTACTTTAGTTTCCATGCAGTGTCCATAAAGGAAATCATAAAGGGCTGTTAAAACAATTACTGCAAGCGTGTCTGTCGGTATATGAGGATTTTCTGTCTTTTACAGCAGCTGAGGTAAAATCAACATAGGGTATAATGCAGGAGTGGGGATTTATGGTTCACATGGAGCTTAAAAAGTAAACACAAGGCTTACCATGTGTCCCTCCAATAGCAAAGAAAACACTTCATTTGAACTCGCCATTGAACTTTATATAAGGATTTCCCAAGTGTGATATGATCCACATTAAACGGACATGTTCACACTCAGGAAAGGCTTGTTGGGAAATTCTGTTCATGTTATTCATATCTCGATAACAAACACCTCCGTATAAATATGGCATTTGTTGTGTTGTATCATATCATTCGGTTTTACAATACCTTAAAATAGTATGCACGTACAGCCTCAGTAATTACCAGAGCTGAATAAACATTTCATATCACAGTTCATTTCTTTTAGTCTCAAATCTGCCTTTCCTCAATTACACGCAACATTTAATTAGCTGCTTGGTATATATTTTTTCATATTGGCAACTAGTAGTGATAGTGGTAACTTGACAAATATCAAAGTAACACATTTCTTTCAAAAGTAATTTTTAGGCCTATTTTCTCAATTAATTCCCTGTGGAGTTTTCCTTCCTTCTTAAAAGTTCAAATCCAGCATTGTTCACATCCAGTCATCTTTTAAGTTTTTTGGTTTTAAAAAAAAATGCTGAATGACTTATTTCCAAGAAACTTCTGACATCTGATAAACACAATATTTTAAGTGGTGCTTTAGTGTGTTTTTTTTGTGGAGAAACTCAGTTTTACAGATCTGTCGATTAAATCAACTTATCGTATGTCAAGTGTTACTCGACTCAATTTTATTTGGTCAAGGACAGCCCTATTGACATCTTTGTTTATTAGAAAGCAGTCTACTTCTCTCCTGCATTTGCCAGAGCATTGCTGCATATCTTGGCACATAATGGGCACCTGTAGATCAGTGGGATAATATGACACCATTGACAGGAATGTGTGTCGTGGCCTGAGTAAAACGTGACCCACTCACAGAAAAGGCGCTACTAGAGGTCAAAAACTCCACAGGAGAATCACTTGGAAAATTGTGATGGGCATTTTTTTCATTGTGAAATTTTATTGACAGAGTGGAAAGGGGCACATTTTAATTGCTTGTTTGATACAACCAATAGTTCATAACTCAAATGTTTATTTTTATCTCAAAATGAATAAGTCCTCACAGTTGAGGGGCTCAAACCAGAAAATGATTGACATTGTTGACCTAAAGGATTAATCGATTGATAAAAAAGTAGTTACTGATTTATTTTCTGCCGATCAACTAATCGCTTTGTCATTGCATCTTTTACAGTTTAAACTAATTTTCTTATTCATTGACAACATGAAGGTTAACCTCTCTTCTGTTAGTAAGCTTGCGTGGGAGTGATTTTAACCACGCAGCTGCCAAACGCCTCTTCAGCCAACCAGACAGTGAATAAAACAACCAGCCACCCAACAGGCCTGGTTCCTTGCCAGGCTTGCTTTACTGGGACCGGATCCAATCGATAGAGACTGACGTAAGAGAGGTGTTACATAGTGAGAGACCTGTCCCTCGAGATTACTGAATATCTCTCTGTTTTACACTGCCAACATTTACAATTGCATACTACGTATTAGAATATTGACATTTTTTACTGCCAATTAATGGTAAATTATGTAACCAATTAAATGATGTCTGAAAACAGAAAAGACAATTTGCTGTATTATAGATGGCTGCTAACCAAATTATGTACATTAAATTATATGCACAAGTAATATATAATTTGGAGAAATCTTTTCAGGAAGGCACAAACATCTATGGTGCTTAGCAGAGGCTGGATAACGAAGGTAAACACAGATAATAATTATATAATTTAATCAGGCAGCAACATTCAGCTTTTGCGGGCTAGCTATTCAATTATTTACCTCCCTGGATTCCATCTCCATGTTTGGACAGGGCAAAACTAAGAAGGCAGAGGCAGTCACAAGCCTGTGACCTGTCTCTAATGTCTCCCAAGTGAAGACGTAGTTTAATCTTATGGTTTGAACTGCTCATTTGGCAGAAAAACAAAACAGATACTAATCATAGTCTCCATTGGATGTAGTCAATACTCTCAAACATGCACAGACTTTGCAGACAAACACAAAGATGGAAACCCTCCCCTCTCTACGCCTCACAAATATTTTCCTCCTGATTCCAACAGTCCCTCCTTGCATGTTGCTCCCACTCTGGGCATAGTAATGTTCGCTCTTCGTAATGTTATCTGGACTGAATGGAAACAAGCATTTAATTTAAATTTCACTTCAGTCCATAAACGTCATCTCTATTGACAGCATGCACCTTGTTTGCATTCAGCTACCTTGGCAGACCCATTTTTCACCCCCCCCCTCTCCCCAACACTCATCTCTCTCCTCCCTGTTCTCCTTGTCCCGCTCCTTCAAGCAGCCATGACTGTCTCCGTTGGTTTCCTGTTCCCCAAAGGCGATTAAAGAGTAGAGAGGAAACGTTTCCATATCAAAGGAAACATGAGGCAACAGCTTCTCTGTACTGACCACCTGCCCCATACATTGGCACAGACAACTGCACTCAGTAGAAGAACACAAGAGGGCAAACCAATACAAAACAACTATACCAATAACACTGCCTGGCTCACTCGCGTTCTACACTTGAACAGGATCCAGGGGCTCTGTGCATGCAAACGTAAAACCGCACACACAGGACCAGACGTACCGTAAGCACATGCTCCCCTTCGCTCTGTTCATCCATTTAGACTAAAACATCGGCAAAGCAAAGGCAGCAAGGACGTCAGACAGTTTCTTCTTTGACGGCTATCTCTGTTGGGGAAGGTGTGTGTGAGCTGAGACGCTGTCGCAATCGTACCCTCTTCCTCCGCTCATCTCTTTATACAGAGAAAGGAGGGGGGAGAGAGAGAGAGAGAGAGAGAGAGAGAGAGAGAGAGAGAGAGAGAGAGAGAGAGAGAGAGAGAGAGAGAGAGAGAGAGAGAGAGAGAGAGAGAGAGAGAGAGAGACAGCCGCTTCTGAACACACGGTGCTCTGCTCTACCCTGTCAGCGCGCTCTTTGCTCAGCGGCCAATCCCACCATGAATATTTTATTCTCCCGGCCAAGAGCTTAAAAACGCACTCATACACACAGAGGACGTACATGCACATTTGGAGGACATTCAAATGCTCACCCGCTGAGGTATTCAGGTCACAAATGAAGACATTCCCCCCTGACCCCAACACCCCAACACAGATAAATAGAAACAAGCACACGTGTGAGCTGGGCATTCCTCAGAGGTTGCATTGAATTGAAAAAGGACAGATAGCTGCGTATTCCTTGAGACTTCAAATGCATCTGCGCCTTTTGATATTCACAATCCTTATCGTAGCCTGAAGGTCGCACATGTCTTTCAACAACCTGTAATTTTACAAAGAACTGTGGCTCATTTGTGTTCTGTCCAAAACAGGAACTGTTACATGAGTAGGGCAAAAGGAACATATTCCTGAAACCTAAGCAGTAACTATTTTCTAATTGAAGGAAACGCTATGGAGCTCGGTCCAGGGAGACCCTTCGGATGCAGAATCCGTAACAGTGCCAGTCATTTATGAGTAACCACGAAACGATAAAGGCAAAGGTTATGCCAAACCTAAAATTAAGATAGCCCCAGTGGTGAAGGATATAAAGTGTTCATGCAATTAAATAGAAAGAGTGCCATCTAAAGGCTGAAACCTTCGCTGAGCCGAGGCATTAGGCCAATTTGACTTAACAACCTGAGGTCTTGAGACAGAACAAAGAGCAGGACAGTACTATTGTGCATGTTGCAAATGTTTGAAAAAACTGACTTTAAGCTAACAACGATTTGCATAAGAATTAAGAGCTTTAACATTAAAATAGGGCTCCAACTAAAAAATATTTTGTTATGGATTAATCTGACAATATTTAAATTGGAATTGTTGTAGTCTATAAATTATCAAAAATCTGTTAAAGGAAAAATAAAAGCCCCATCACAAGTTTTCAGAGCCCAGGGTGATGTCTTTAAATTGCCTTTTTCTCAGACCACCAGTCCAAAACCCCAAATATTCAGTTTCAAAATCTGGAACCATTTATTGTTGATCATTGACTAAGCACTTCTTTCAACGTGTTTTACAGTGTTGTTTATTGGCAAACTGTATAATCAAGGACACAGAAGGTGTCTTGTTAACGTATATCTCATACCACCACATCATTAAAAACACATTCAGACCCAGAGCTGACCAGCACAATCATGATACAAATACTGGTGTTTCCCAAATGGCATTTCAAGAACTGCCCAAGCTAGGGTTATGGTTACATCTCAATTAAAGTCACAATAAGAGGCAGTACAGTAATAATGTACAATATTAGTATGCTGCTGGTACAAAGTTGTACTGATGGTTACATCCAGGGCACTGGCATGGAACCAATGACCACATGCATCTGGAGGAGAACAGAAATACAAACCCATATTTGTATTATTGTTACTAGATAACAATGCAGTCCATTGGAAAATAGTATGTGTTGCTCACAGCAATCTGTTCATGGCTCTTTGTGGTCAACTACAGTTGCCTTAGATTAAAATTTGTGGGCTAAAGCAATTTAAATATATTTAAATAACAGTTGACCTCTTCTGCATTATTGAAAATATAGCCTGCATCACAGTTTTTCCTTTGATGTTTTTTTGTTTTTTTTATAGCAAATGGTATTGTGTCCTGTAGTATTTTGTA
This sequence comes from Ophiodon elongatus, assembly GCA_016806645.1. Lineage (NCBI taxonomy): Eukaryota > Metazoa > Chordata > Actinopteri > Perciformes > Hexagrammidae > Ophiodon > Ophiodon elongatus. Next base: position 274,211 of record JACSYO010000476.1, on the reverse strand, counting down.
TAGTATGTATCATGAGGATTTGCTGTGGGGGGTAGCTGTGGGGGATTTTGACAGCGTATCTTCATATCCTGCCTGAACAAAATACTGCAGTTCAAATGCAGTTTGTATGAACATTCCTTGGGGGCATTTAAAAAAAAGGTGCTGCATGTGAGATGGGGAGCCTGTCTGTTGACTCCATGTGGCTCTCAACACGGCTCAGCCGGAAACTCGAGCCAACGGTGCTAATAAAGCAAACAGTGTAAACTACGACAAAAGTGCTGACAGGGTTAACAGTGTTTACCTGAGGGGGAACCAGAGGCTGGGTGCTACGCCTCTGTGACGGCGCTGTGGGTCGTGTTTGCATTTCGTCCATCACCACTGTATTAGAGCAGTGCACAGCGGCGGCCTAAAGCTAGCCAGTGGGGCACATTCCGATGCAAAAACATAGACTAAAAGCACACGCGGCCAGCCCGCTAACCTGACATTAAAAAATTTGCAAATTGATTCAGCGGCCAAAAAAGATCCTCAACACTTTGATAAGTGACACACCAAGTTTACTCATTCAACGCAATGAACTAGACTCCACGGGACTAGCAGTGGGGCTTAAAGCAGCACGAGCTAGCAGCTCAGCAACATTGACTAGTCAATGACCACTGACATTTGCAAGATTTTCCTTATCAAGCTGACGTAAAACTACATAGTATCTCAGCTACTAAAACTATTAGAAGACTAAAAATGGCACCCGTATTTTCAGTTTCAGCAACCAAAAGCTGATGCCTGGTTACCAGCTTGGCAACCACTTTATATGTCAGTGTTGAGCCCTGACATCAAACTGCTTGTTTTGCCGATCAACAGTCCAAAAACCCAAGGATATTCAGCTAACTTTTATGAAAGACAGAAAAAGCAGTAAGTCCTTACATTGTAGAACCTGGACTAAGAGAATGGAACATTTGTTTGAAAAAGACAAAATAATATCAATTATCATAAAGTTGAATTTGTGTTTTTTGTCAATCAAATAATCAATTATTTGACTCACTGCATCAGCTGTAAACATATTCATCCCTACAGCCGTCCAATTAGTGCTGCTTCTCGTGAGGTAAAGAGATTAAAGAGTTTCCTGGCACGAGGTTGCATGTGTACAGTCTAGTGATTATGCACAAGAAAGAGACTTTGGGACCAAGCAACCATTATATGCAACCACCCAGATTGACTCAGACCACACCTAGCAGCTTGGGGTTGATACGGTTTCGTATGTTTTCCTGTAATTGGATGAACTCTCAAATCCTCTCTGTTTCCCTGGTGGACAAAACCATACTACCATGCAGATTAGTACAATCGTGGGCCCTTTGATCTGCTTTTCTGTGTTTACATTCATGAAATGACCTTTAAAAAGGCATTGATTGGTACTCACAGCAGTATTATTGAGGCTGCTCTGAACCCCCTGGCTAGTTAGAAAAATGTGGGTGGCAAAAGGAAATGAATGACGCTCTCCCGTACCGCCACAGCTTCTTTCTAATCTACAGAGCAGCGTGACAATGTAAATGACAATGTAAATGCATTGAACTGTGTCAGGGTAAGGCACAGAGAAGTTACAAAAGCTTGCTATTTGGCCTTCCTGTAGACAAGCAAAAGAATCCCAAAATTAAATACAACTTTTTCTTTGAGTAAGAAACAAAAGTACAGGACACATAGCTGTGTCACTTTCTAATTTATGGAGTGGACTTTATCGATCGTTGCCTCCAACAAGCACTTAAACGCTAGTGGTATGTTTAATCGCATTCTACTTTCTGAAAGTAGATTTGGTATAATATAAACCAACAGGCTCTCTGTTGTGTACACCAATTAGCCAATAGCCGGGTACGGTAGGAATTGTATATTGTTATCGTATTATCTTAATAATGCAGCTGAACAGTACACAGCACCATCAGACTGGCAAAGTTGCTCATTATGTGTAATTGCCCATTCAAAGCAATGTCATACGGTGACTAAGCTTCATAAAAACACTCACTAACCCCAGCAGTAAGTGCTGAGCCAATAATAGTCTAGCTCATAGAGCCTAACCTGGTTGGACTAAAACCCATCTTTGACTAGTGGAACAGCAGGCCACACAAATCCCTCTTCTCCTAGTAAGATGGCTAACACCTGAGCTTAAATTCAATGAGAGATCACACGTCAGAGCCGGTAGGGCTGCGCGGTGTTGTGGTGACTAGCACCGTCGCCCCACAGCAAGGAGGGCCATTTCTCGGGCAAGACGGGCTTTCTGTTTGGAGTTTGCATGTTCTCCCCGTGGCAGAGGGGGTTCTGTCCGGGTTCTCCGGCTTCGTCCCATTGCCCAAAGACATGCAGCTTAGGTTAATTGATGACTCTAAATTGCACATAGGTGTGGATGTGAGCGTGAATAGTTGGCAACCTGTCCAGGGTGAAGCCTGCCTTAGCCTAAAGTCAACTTGACTCAAGCCCCACCGCGACCCTGAACAGGCTAAGCGGTTAAAGATAATGGATGGATGGCTGGATGGATGGCAAATCGTTGAAAAACAGAGTTTGCAGTCCCAGTGACAAAGTAAAAGTGTGCATTTATTAAGCAAATTATGCACATGGACCAACCAGTAAGGGAAACCTAATGGGCCAAGCTATAAAACCGCTACTATAATCCTTCTGTTTTCTTTTCGGTACAAGTTTGAACCAGATGGTCCAATTCACTGTGATGTGGATAGGTCTAATCTTTGGCCACTAAGCACTCATAAGGTTAAACATGCAAAACACAGGCAGGCAGAGATGGAAGATCATCTCCAACACTGAGGCTAATAGAGGTCACTTAAACACAAAGCCAAATCCGTCTAAGTAGCCTTCTATAAATGCCACAAACCTGAGATGATAATCAGTGGCATAAAGGCAGCCGAACAACAACCGCTCAATGACATTGCAGGGCGCGTGTCCCCATGGCCCACTGGTGTGACTCCAACACAGTTGTTTTAAATGTACAGAAGTTGAGGCCAAACTAGACAATAACAGCTAACTATTCAGTTCAGAGGAGTCTCTTTGGTCAACCAGCAAGGCTGAATGTAACAAGAGTTTCTTTCTAAAACCAGATTCCTGTGTGTTAAACATGCGCACACACTAGCTAAATGTCAGACTTTAAAGCTTAACAATGGCAATTATAGGCACCAAGCAGTTGAATGTCTGTCTACAGGGCTCTGTGTCACAGCGAAAGTGTTGCCGTCCACGCCTGGGGAAGGAGTGTGCAGCTATCCAGCATCTCCTTTTCATAGGGCAGACTGGGGTCAAGTTTCCTCAGACGCATGCACGTGGATGAGGCACACACACAAACATAGTAGTGGATAACCCAACACCAGCATTGATGTCAGGCCGTCAGCACGCCTTTTAAACTTAGCTCTGAAACCAGTTCCTTCTTTTGGGCTTGCTCACACCGCTGTGCGTCTGATGCTCATCAGTCTCTTCTGTGACGGTAAACGTTGCACCAAAATAAAAACAGGATGTGAGGCTCTACTCAGCCACAACTAAAGTAGCACAATTGAAGAGAGTTTGGTGGACGTGACCGACTTTTACCTGACCTGTCTGATACCGTTCAACACAATTCCTCTTTCGGCTCCCCCTCTATCTCTATCTCTATCTCTATATCTCTTTTTCTCTCTCCTCTCCTCTCTAGTTGGATGAGAGCCCCGGTAGTAAAATTAGCAGCGTTTCCTCACTTGGAAATGTCACACAGGAAGGCTGCTCTATTTTTGGGCGCATTTGATATGCAAATTAGCCTTTTTATTTCTGTCAAACGTAGCAGACCAGACCCAGACGAGCTGGGACACACGTTACGTAGCTAGTAGCGGACGGGTGGACCTGTTGCGCGTGCAGCCACACAGCTGGTACAGACGTAACGTTAATTAAGTCCGTGCTTTATTAGCTGTCGTCAGGCTCACTCGGGCGTCACCAAAGGCTTTCATCCAGTCGTGTGCACGTTTTAGCTGCTTAAAGAGCGAGGGCAAACACGGACGACCAAACGGGACTTTAATCACAACTAACGTTAATAACGACGCCAACAGGCTGGACTCCGGCTATCTCGTTAACGTTAGCCGGTGTTATCTAAAAACAAGTAACTAAAGATGAACAAAAAAAAAAAAAAAAAACTTGTGGCAGAAAACCCCATTTCTCTAAAACGTGTGTTTGAATGAAGGCTTCTGGTTGAATTAAACGGGAGAGCCGACCACAACTTGTGTCCGTGCCACGTGTCAGAAGGAGAAAGCCGGCTAACAATAGCGACCGGCCGGCGGATGGAGCCACGCCGTAGCCGACTCCCGAGCATCACCGGAACACGTTACTTCTGCGGCTGCTGGGCAAACACGGGGGCAAACAAGGGGCAACCGCGGACAAAGAGCCGCACAGATGTAATGGTGGGCTAACGGTTGGCTGTGTGGGGCGGGCACTTACTGTTCTCAAAAGGGGCCTCATTTGTTCCGACGGTTCGTCCATGTCACCTGCCGCTGGTCTGCTGCCCACTACCTGTTTTATTTTTAAACAGTTGATGTCACGGAAGGTCCCGGGCCGGTAAAGACTGGTGAAGTGTGAGGACTGGCTATCGCTTTCCCTAACGACACGGTGAGGACACGCCTCTCAAGTGAGTGACAGTGACGGATTGCCAATCCGCGTGCGACGCCCGGCGTTCTCAGCCAATCAGATCTCAGAGCGTCATGATGAGGGCAGGGGCTACTTTCCGTGCTCCCGCAAAGTCTCAACCGGGTTTGTTTGGTTGTTGTTTTTTGTTGTGAATTTTTTTCACTTTGGTAAACTTGCTGGGACGATTTGCTTCCATGGTCATTTGAATTGTCAGTTGTACAGATGAGAATTGTTGAAATAAATTGTTTAAATACAACTTATTTAGAAGTCTAGATCCCCAAATTTCATGGAAATGATCTTGGGTTTGAAGTTGTGGGCACTATAGCCTGAATGAAGACTAAGAACAAGCAGCTACAGGATCTATATTTGATCAATGATATCACATATTTTTGTCTCTTAACTTTTTAAAACTACTTAAAAGCAAAGTAACAAAAACAATGGAAAGGAATACCGTTACCAACCGACAGGTCTAAGACCACAACCAAAATGTAGCCTTGAAGTTATTTTGATCATGTGAGAAATGTATTTACACTAGCAGTATTCACACAGTGAAATAATACCTGTATTCTGAACTGTGACAAACACAAATACACACAATTTAATGTACATCAAGTATATACTATTTGCCTGCAATTTATACATTCAGAAAGGAAATAACCAATAGTAATATTACATTGTTATAAGATGTTTATGACCTGAAGTTATTCACTTAAATATAATGAAATCACAAATGTTAGATAATAGGACAGACGAGAGTAATAAGGTTGTAAGTTTGATAATGGCTAAGCATTCAAACACTGTTGATTTTTTTAATCTACACGGACCTACTTTATGAAGGCTTTTATTATACGTTTACTGTTAATATGCTAGCCTTTTGTGCCAAAACATGACATGACCGCCGATGCCTGCAAATCCTCAGATATTGACATTAGAGTACATTCAAATTGGTATAGGCTATTTCACATGTTACATTTTAAAATGACTGAAAGCTAAATCACAAATTTTAAATAAAATCCTTCTTATTGTCCCACACCCTCCTGACATATGCTTGTCATCCATCTTCCACAAAACCACCTTTGCTTATCATGTTACTTTGTAATAATGAACTTTAACCAGCAGATGGCAATGCTGTACCAACTATTTATCCTGTGTCAGAAAAGCAGTCGGCCACCAGACATGAACACATTTAATTCACTCTTCAGAGGCAACACTTTAAGTTTCACTCTTTTACTTCTGGTCTTTAATGCTAATTAATCAAGTGAAACCCCCTGTGAAACCTAATATCAGAAATATGTTGTGATTGAGATGGGATACATCACAAACTAAACTTAAGAAATAAAGTGTTTTGAGCCTCAGTGTAAAATATGGTAGGTCAAGTTGGAGTGTATTCACAATGGGATGTTCTTAGTCTTTGCAATTACCTTTAATGACCTATAGCAATCAACAGTAGTACCACCTTTTTTTACAGAGCTGTGGGATTTAGCACATAATAAAAAAAAATAGAAAGTTAACTTCAGCCATACGGTCAGTAGCATTATTTCAAAATCGCTTTGTGATCGTGTCATACATTGTATTGCAGTGGAGTACTAGTACAGTTCGAACAGAAATCAGGCTCGGGCAAACAGCAAAAGTAGTCTGTTCTTTCAGAAGAGTTGGGTGTCTTCCTTTAAATATAGGCCCGTTCCTCACCCACCCATCAACCTCCGGCATAATCACGCGGCAGCTCAAAAATAGAACTGCGAGGTGGGAGATCAAACTATCACCTCTTAATTGTACCCCGAGTCTTAAAGAAGCTGAGAGCCCATTAGCGCACAACGAAGAGTGCTGTGTACTGCTCCTGAAACATGCATCCGCATAATGAAGCTGGGAGATGAGTCAGAAGTTAGACAAGTGGAAGAAGCACCACACTGGCATCCACCTGTGCTGGGGGACTCGTGGAAAGAGATGTAGACTATAAGGTGTGGCGATGCTGAGAAAGAAAGTTTTCTCTTTCAAAGCTTCAGAAAAAAAGAAAAAAAGAAAAGCAGAATGACGAGTGTAATCGTACTGAACTTACTGCAGTGGAAGAATTACAACCCTTGTCTCTTAATGTCAAATGTAAAATCCAGTAATGGCTGCAGAACTTGTAGAATCTATGCAAAGGTTACACAGACATTTTTCATTTAGCTTTGAGCAGCGAGAGGTCGACAGTTCGGAGAGAGTAACATGTTAGGTGCAAGCCACCAAATGAATATTGACTGTGTCATGTTTTGTCCCACAGGCTGTAGAAATTAAGAGTCCCTCTCTCCCAGAAGGTTTAGTGGATGATGTTTTTTCTCCAGTGGCGAGGCCTTCTGATGGCGCCAGGAGAGAAAGACCAGAATGTGACATACCCAAATCTGTTGGAGCGCTCCATCAAAGTGCCAATGCATTGATTTTGACCACAGATCTATTCCACCCGGCTGCCTCTGCACGCCCTAACCCAAAACATCGCTCTCAAGACCAGGGTCTTGCTGGAGCCTTAGTGCCCCTGAAACCTGTTCAACTCCTCCGGGACACTCAGAGGAGGTGGGGATTGGGGGAGGGATAGAGGCCAGTGACCAGCATGGTGTACCCAAATCGACTCGGGAATGGGTAGCTGGAGGGAGGGGTAGGCTGCGGAGATGGTAAATGGTGGTGGTGGTGGTCAGAAGGGGAAAGGAAAGGGTGGTCTGGGCAAGGGGGGGGGGGGGGGGTCCGGCCTGTTGAGTTGCGTCCCACTGCCCTCAAGAGGGAACACGGGGGTTTGAAATCAATGTGCTGTTAAGTGCAGCTTAGCCGCGGGATACTCTCTCCAACGTTATCCACGCACCAGTGAGTCAGGGCCCTGCCTGCGCGCTGCACACGCCGTCTGAGGGCATCGACACGAGGGCCCGGCCTGGCCTCCGGTTCATCTCACCTCCGCGAGCTCTGCCAACACTCAACGCCCTTCTGAAAACAGTTGTGGCCCTGCCAACTTGAGACTCATCTCACACCAGGGTCTCACTCCAGCAGACCTGCGAGCATTATACCCATACTTTAGTCAGCCCACCCCATTTACTACTGATTAACCAGGTCCAAAGCAGACAGGGAGACTACATATAGCATTGTGTTGTGTGCATTGACACCTGGGGCGAGCTAAAAGGAGAGCCTTTGTCAGCATCATAAGGACTGTCGATGCCCACGACCTCTACTTGAAAACACAAAGAACATGTGCTCATTACAGGTGAAACAGAATATCGCATTGCGTGCCGGAGGATATCTACAGTACATGTACTTCAGGTGTTGGGCTAGTTTTATAATATAATATAGTACCATGGACCTGGCTCCTGGCTTCGGTGTGGGCCTGCGTGTGCCTGCAGTGTCCATCGTTTCCTCCTGTTAAAAAGATCTGACTCATGTCGACTAATGACATTAAACTCAAGATGTTTAAGAAAGTCTTTGTAAAATAAAAGCCATTAACTAGATCATGCGTGAATACATCACAAAACAGCAGAGTGGCCGTACGAGGCTCAAACCGTCCCTGAGGAACAATTCCACAGTAATTCTAACTGGCTTGATAAGCATTTAACCGAGGTGACATTTATCAACACATCAAAAGGGGAAATGTAGTGTGAAGAGAAAACATAATCGCCACCGTCTCACTCGTGCTCGTCTGTAGGGTACTTTTAAAAAAAAAAAAAAGGGGGTGGAGGGGGCGTCTAAAAGAAATGTTGACCCAGACACACGTCTGCCTGTGGCTGCATTTAGTCAGTGAGAGCAGTAATAGTGTGTGACTGAAGGTGAGGAAACTGCCTCAGGCCTTCATCTGTGTTTAGATGTCAGCCCTCCTTGGGTACAATGTCTCCGTAGCCTCCTTGGCCTTTCTTACATGAACTCTCAACGTGGTCGCCAGTGGACGGCCTGAGGGAAGGTTGGTCACACACACGAAGCAAGAAGAAGTTTTACTAATGCGCTTTAAATCCTACAAACCGCTGGCTTGTTTCTCCCAGGCCTTGTGTTACTGACACTGCAGCAAAACCCAGTCAATTACTGAGATTGTAGCTAAGCAATGTTAACAACGGTAGTCAATTCTTCAGGTCTTATCCCGATGCGCATATAGCGAGTCGACATGGTCTGAATTTGTGTAGCATGCTGTCAAGGTGTCTATTGATTACTGTACTTCTCGCATGAATGGGTTGAGAAAGACACAATTTATCGACTTGTTGCTAGGTTTTTATTTTGGAGTTGTCGAGAGCGCACATGAATATCACCTGGAATATCCTTCAAATAAATAATAAGAGGATTGTTGCCAGAGCTACAGTGGACGATGTTTGTAGTTTAGATGCAAGATATATGTCCCTGTAACCGCGTATGTAAGTCATGCTGTCGCCGGGTATGAGGTTTCATTCCAGTGGGAGGATGGCAGACATTATATATGCAGCGCCAACATGCATTTGACGAGGCATTTACACAGATAGATGCACCTTGAAGCGTGCATGTGTGCTTGTTTTATTGTATGTGTGCTGGAGAGACAAATTCCAGCAATTGTATGTTTATTGGAAGTTAAACTGCAGTATTTCCAATGATTGGTGGGAAATACGAATCGCCCTTGCAAATTATAGGTCAATACAAAGCACCAAAACTGTGTTACTACTAGCATTCTAAAAACTGCATTATTATACATGCAAGATTTTAACAATGGGATTAAGGACCATTTATGCTCTGAATATTGTCCTGACCCTGAAATTCTTTGGTTGATGCAATTTGCTGGTTTCTTTTGTCGCCTCTTTTTTTTTTTATGTATGTTTTCATGTGGCGTTTGTGTGAAACTTTTATGCCGCCATCTTGGCGAAGACCCCCTGGTAAACGAGTCTCAAAATCTCAAGTGATTTCATGATCCTGGCTAAATAAAGGTTGAATAAAAAAAACTCAAAAAGTTATTTATTTTATTCCGACTGAGAGACTCACACCATTTCCACTAAACTGTAGGTCAGTTATGGGTGATAAATTAAGGGCGTGTGAAATTCTCATTGATGATCGATTACTGTCACATCGCTGCTGCTGCTCTCTTTTGTAGTCGCTGTAGTTGTCCCGTCATAATCTCGATTCTCCTCCTCACGACCACCGACGAGCAGAGGTCAAGGCCGTATTAAAAGAAGAAGAAAAACATCGTCAGATGCTCCGAAATACAATTTGCTGACACGCACAAGTGCAAACATTTATTTTCTCCCGGCTCGAACCCCCCCCCCCCCACCCAAGAGCCTTCTTCTTACAGCTTTCCTGAGAGGCCAGGGCAATCAAGCACTCTACCTTGTTAGGAGGTGTTAATTGGAGTTAGTGAGACTCCTCACTTTGTCAAGGAGTCTGACAACAGAATTAATTAGAATTCGAGTATGCAAATCAATTCAAATTGGAGTCCTTATGGGGGAGGATTCAAAGTATTTTCACTTGGAAAAAAAACAGGTGTTGAGAACATGAGCCAAGTAGTCTCTGTGTGAATATTATGACTTCTCTTTTCATGCATTTTATCTCCACTAATCCACTTTTGAGAGGCGTATAAATAGAGGTGTTGGGCTGTGCGTTGCCCTTAGTTGGGTGGCCGATGGACCATTTTTCATTTAGCCTGTTTTCATATCTTCAAAGTACACATGCCTCGCAATGCAGTTGCACTACTCGGGTAAATGATAAAATGCGTGAAAACACCATGGCAACAACAGAAGGAACGGTAGGACTATGTGCTTTTCACCAAACTGGGTCTATGTTGAGTCATGTCATCTAAAAACATGTACATCTCATATTTAAATCACACTTTGCTCACTTGAATTGGGAGCTGTGGTGTTACCTCGTTGCACTCATTTGTTGCATGAAAAGCATTGCTCAGCTCTTTTGGGCATAAACACCATGGGCTCAGAGAATTTCAAGAAAACATGTAAAACAAAAAAAAGATCTCGGGATCTGCCTAGTGAACTTAAAACAGAAATAGGCTTTCACACACTGTATGCCATCCCATGCCCTTTTCATTTTCTGTTGTTTACTATGCTTATTTGGATTCATGATACCAGATTACAAGTGTTTGCATATGACAATGTTCTGAAGAATGACGCCAAATGTGTTTTATTAGCAGAGGACGATAGATTTAAGAGAGCAGAAGCTTATCCCATTCTAAGTTGCAAAGTAACATTGCTTGAAATTAATTCCTTACTCCGTTGCAGTTGGTCTCAAGTCGCTTCCAGGAGAAATGTTTAAAAAATACAAAAATTTCAATCCAAAATTGACTATATCTTATCACCACGCCGCTCCATTTGAAAGCATCGTCTTATTCAGATGCAAGGACTTTATATAGTAGGCTTGTTGCTATGTCAACTTGTTGGCAGCAACCACTCAGGGAGCCTTTATTTTAAGGCCCAAATTCGTGGCCTCTATAACAAGCCATAAAAATACAGTAGGGTTACACGACTCAGTCACTGCATAACACACACTTATGATTTATTTTCTTAAGAAAATCTAATTATTTCAGTTCCAGCAGCAACTGTACATTTAAAAATGCATGTGTAGGCTTTTATCTGCAGCCGATAAAAAGGTAGATTATTTTAAGAACTGCCAAAGGCCTATCTTATTCATAATCTGTGGACCTGGGACGTTAAAACATACCGAGACAGACATTTGGACAGCTGCTTTGTGAAAAGCCATTTTATTATCCATTTAATAACACCTCCATGAAGACAATTTGTACAAGATACATCACATTCTAAAGTGCACGAATACTGTACAACGGAAATGACTTAAATACGCTGGGGGGGAGGGGGGGAAAGAAAAAAAACAATTCACATTTGTAAAAAAAGGAAAATTTGTAAAAATAAATGAATAAAAAGGGACATGCTTTTTTTTTAAAAACAACAATCACTATGCATGTTTCTGCTCAAGTATGTGAGAGGGGTTGGCCTGGGAAAATAACCGTGTGCAGCTTGCTTGGGGAGGGAGGGGGGAGGGAGGGGGGACACACACTAAGCTTTGGCACCTTTAGAGAAAAGAGAAAACAGACATTAACAAGGAATGGAGAGCACACATTGATAAACAAAAGAATTATATGTAGTTTCAATAAATACAGTCTTAGGGGCTTGTGTAGAATGCATAATAACCCATGCCTTTTGGGTTGTCCTTGTACTCTTCTGTAGTCAAGTCCTCACACTTGATGGTGGGGGAGTTCTCTGTGCTTGAGCCCCCAGGGGACATCCTGCGCCGCTTGCACACCACGGAGTACACACCAGAATCGCTAGAGTCCACCGATTTCAGCGAGTGGGACGTCTCGATCCAGGTCGAGGCGGGCGGCGCGCTCTCCTCGGGGAGCTTGTCTTTTGTGGCCCCCAGCTGGTCCTCCGGGAAGGCTGGGGGGCTTGGACGAGGGGACCAGGGTAGGCCCGTGGTCATCTTTCGCTGGTAAGAGCTTCTGGTGCCCCAGCCCGCAGCCATGGAGGCGAAGGCCGAGTCTGGGTAGTAGCTGAGGGCGTGGGACGTCTGCAGGGACAGGGGCTTAATGCCGTAGGACAGCAGACTGCTGGTGGAATAGTCATTCTCGTAGGACAGATCCAGCTTGTTGGAGCCCGGCTGCTGGACTGGGGGGACGAACCAGCGCTGTGCCGAGGCCGCGGCGCTGACGTCCTCGCTCTGCGGGGAGAGGAGGCTGTTGGTTTGGGGGACGGCCCGCTCACTGTAGAAGCGGTTCTGAGGCAGGTTGTTGACGAACTGGTCCTGAAAGAAAGGCTGCATGGCATAGCGGGCCCCGGGCACAATCTGGGTGGAGCGAGGGGAGTCTGTGGGGGACGGAGTCAACCGGTCACTCTCTGGAGCTGTGTACATCCTGTTCCGAGAAAAAAAAAAAACGAGAACACAAGAAAATTCAGCGTCCTGAGATATGCGTCAAATAGCGTACCACAGGAAAAAAACAAATCAACCACACTGCTTGAAGTGTAAGACACGTACGAGTCATAGTTATCCCGGAAGCCTTTCGCAAAAGGGTTGTGATCTATCTTCAGCTGTGTGATCTAAAAACAAAACAAGAAAGAAATCGTCCATCAATAATGTGAGAGAGCAATACGAAAGAATGACATTTTTACATCCAAGTAAACATAAATGCATGCATTGCCTCTAAACAGCTAAGTAAATTCAGAATCTATAATAAAAATGGATCATTCCAGTGCTTACATCTGTGTTCTGGTACGCAGTGACGGCTATAAACTGGTTCTCTGGGAAGGTGAAGGTCTGAGTTCTGGCCTCGTTGCTCATGTCCTCCACTCCGTCTTCCGTCACCTCGACAATGTGCAGTCGCGGTTGGTATTTATGAAGCGACTGCAAGACGATCATCTGCAGAGGAGAGAGGTGTGATGAGTGCAACGCCGGAGACTTCACAACAGGCTGCGTGAATCGATTTGTGCTCTTTCTTACAAATAAAAAAATGGGACGCTTAAATATCTTTAAAAGATGGCCATCATGGTTGAAAGTTACAATGCACACATACATATTTTTAGTTATAGTAAAATCAGAAACGATGATGACGAATGGAGAATTGGAGCATGTCAGAAATTGATATCTTACCTGTGTGTTGTTGTTGTTGGCCCCTTTATTGTTGGTGAGCTTCAACTTCCCAAAAGAGATTTCTTGCCTCATCCAGTGAGCGCCAGTGTTCGGAGATTCAGGATGAACATACATTTTGTTACCTGAAATTTAAATAACGCAGTTAGTAACATGGCAAACGGAAAGAATAATAAATCATATCCTGCTTTTTGACATTATTCATAAGATCAATATTTTAAATCAAATTAAAATACATAAAACATGAATAATTTTGTTTAGGTTATTTTAATGAAAACATTAATTGAAAGAAGATTCAAGACGGATTATTGGAATTTATTGAAATAAAATTCAAAAAGTTGTGTTTTAAAAGATGCTGAAAATGATTCATTTTCTTGTAATAATATTTATCTTATCCATAAATTATCAAATGAAAAATGTATCATTTTAATCCATCTAGTACCAGTCATTTCAAAAGACAAGTTTCACACTTGAGTTGGTTCTCAGAGATGGGTCTAAATTATTGCATTAAAAACACTACAAAACGCAACCTCTCAAAACAATTTGCAAAAATGTGTAAAAAAAATAATGAATGAAAGAACCGTCTTTATTTCCAAACAATCTTAATCTTTGACACTCACATTTGATCTCACAAGCTGTCAGGACTGAATGCTACATTGCTGCATTATTTATTTCTAACCCACGTTTTATTCATTTCTTTTTCGATTTAATTTTCTTTTTCAATCTTGTATTAAACAAAATACATATTTGCCAGAGCCAAATTAGTTTTCTTCTTCTCCAACTCACCTTGCATATTATTGTCTGCTTTCCCACAAGTGACCCACTTTCCTCCCTGAAAGCGCCAGTGATTCGGGTCAGCCAAAATAACTTCTACAAAGACATTGTAATGGGCCGTGAGGTTGAGTCCAGTGATGTTGAAGCTGAGGAATGGGAACATCCGTCTAGAAAAGAAAAGAAAAAAAAAAACCAGGAATAATTAACTACTGTGCTCATAAAAGCAGGAAAAACGCTCATGTCATGCGTGACATTTGGCAAAGTGCTTCTTATATTTTAAATAATTGTATTTCCTCATTGTCATGTTTAGTCTGCTGTGTAGTTGTACATTTACTATTTACCAGAAACGAAAACTTTCAATTTAAAAGTTCAAACCCACATAAAAATGCCTAAAAGGATGATAGGAATCGTGTGCGTAAAATGTTGGTCATGCGTAAAAAGTGGTATAAAAATGACCGGCGTCATGAGAAGTATAGAGTGTAAACAGGCCGACGGTAAACATTAAAACGAATTTCACATTCTGCACACGTCAGTCGTGTGTTTAAATGGGGGCCTTCTGCTTACCTGCCCTGTTTGGTGATGATCATCTCGGTCTGGTGCCGGTGGAATTTCAGCCACAGAGGCCGGTTGCACAGATAGACCTGCGCTCTGGCTCCGGCGGCAGACCCCGGCAGAGACATGGAGCCAATCCCCGACCCCGTCCCGGGGTAGGAGGGGTACAAACAGCCCGGACCCTGGCTGAACTGGTACCCTGCGCTACTAAACTGACTCCGGCCGGTGCACACGGACGAGGAGGAGAAGCCTGTGGGCGGCAGCACGGATCCGTAATGAAGTGACGCCGGGTACCTGGAGCCGCTGGACCCGGTGTACACCGAGCCGGTCTGTCCTGCGTAAGGAAAGAGGGAACAGGGGCTGGCCATGTCGGCACTCGCCTGGGTGGACGAGATGAAGTATCTGTCAGAGCCAAGTTCGTCTATGTTGTAACGTCGACCGCTCGTCAACTCGTCCTCGCCGAGCACCGGGGAGCCTTTCCTCCCATCGGGCCCGCTTTTAGCGAAAGTGTCCCCCTCTCCCTCACCCAGCATCCCGTTCCCTACCCCGCTCAGGTACTTCTTCGGGGCGCTGCTGGACTCCGATTCCGTCCGGTCGACTTCTTGGTAGTCGAGCTGCGATGCTGGCCTCGGGCTGTTGTTGGCACTGTCCGACGACGAAAGATTGTAAAAGGTCTTTGGTAAACTGATGCTGGCGCTGGGAAGGATGTTCTCTAACTGCATTGTTTAGACCTTTGCAATAAAAGAGTTTTCGAGAGAGTTTCCAGAGGAGTGAATCTCAGCCAAGGAGGCGACGCAACCACCGGCGCCCTGGTCGTTTCTGGCTCTGCACGCCTCCCTCCCTTACGAATGATGGAAGGAGGTTAAACCGGCTCCTCGCCTACGGATGTTCGGATCAGATTATAGGCTGGACACTGGATGTTCAGCGGCTCTTATAAAGATGTAGTTCTCCACACACCCAACTGATTGTGAGCGAGAGGGGAGGAGCTCTCGGAGAAGCACGCGGGGGCACCAGCCCTCTCCGCAGCCAATGGTCGCGCTACCCTAATTCAATTAGAAAAGCGTCTGGTGGAAATAATATCAGGAGAACATTCGCCACGAGTGTTGTTACGTTTATTTTAGTTTTACTCTCACGTCACGGGTATGGACTCGACCGAAGTGGCGATCGCTCCACGCGCCACGCATCCAAGATTTAAAAACAAAAAATTACAAGTGCAAAAAAAATCTTCAGTTTGTCGTCAAATGAGTGTAAAATCATTTCGAAGAGGCTAAAATGACAACCGGTATCTCTGCACATTTTACTAAAAAAAAGCCCAAAATAAGTGCCTCACGTCAGCAGCCCTGCGTTCCCCACCGCTTCTAATCCCCGATCAACTTTCAGCCTCGGCTTCAAGCCATCACGTAAAATGTGCATTCACATGTGGCTTGTCAGATTACTTCCACACTTACTCACCCAACGAAGACCTGCAAACACACGCGTTAAGAAAAAAAAATAAATCACATGTGCACCTTATTTCCTATAATTGGCCCCTGTCGCCTCTTCCACTTCCAGGTTTTCAGTGTTGGCTCTAATAAAATTAACCACCGTAAAAAAAAAAAAGAATACTGACTGAAAAGGACCACCTGAAATAAAAAAAAGACACGCTTTTTATTTTTCGTTTGACTTAATTTGTCTCTGCATAGGAAGAAAAAAAAGGCGAGTATTATTGCAGCTTGTTTTTGCTTTTCTCCGGTGACAGTTTTGTTGCTGGGGCTTCAGATACTGGATTTCTTTTTTTTATAAAATTAGAAATGGATAATATTTTAAATCTGTTTTTAAAGTTTAACACGATATTTAAATTATTGTTAAATTGGTCACTAATTAAGACACCAAAAATGCTTTATTTATATGACAGATGGCATTTAAAGTAGCTGGATATTTGGGAACAAAATGTGATCCATTTCCTAATTTGATCGATTTAAAATATGAAACCATTCGAATTTGATATAGTAGCTTTGCAATTTTTCACATTTCATATTAATAGGCTAATGGGGATGAGCTCTTTGAAAGAAGACAAGTGATATGTTATGTCTTCATATAGATATATAGATATATATTTTTGCATTTGAAGTAACGGGGTTAAAAAAGAGGCATACTGCCGTTTTTAAATTATGGTAAATAAATCTCCCTTAAAGCCACTGAAATTCAAATAACGGTAGGCCTGTACAGGTCTGAGAGAAAGGAAGCACTAACACTGCACGAGTCTGCTGCATGACCACCGGCGAACAAACATAATAATAATAATAAAAAAATAAAAATAAAAAAATAAATAAAGAGACACATGGTCACAGTTATTGGGTTATAATAAAAAAGAATAAATTAACAAAAATAAAACCTGTTTACTGAACATAAAGTCATTTTGAATTGCCCACGTCTGTGGCTGAAACAGACACACACGCTGAAGGAGAGAGTGAGACAGATCGAAAGCTCCCAAAACCAGAAATAATTAAAGAAACATGTCGCACCACAAACGTCGTTCATTCGGCCCCCGGACCTCATCATAAGGGGGTTTGTCAGCAGTGGCACGGCGACAGCGCCCTCTAGTGACCGACCAGGATAACTGGGGAACTTCTCCCATCGTTGGTTATATTCAAATAACTCAGCACTGTAAGAGAGCTGCATGCAGGCTCTCACTTTATCCACTTGCATCTCACTTTGCATCATCTTCAACTGCCGTAAACTCAGCTTGTGTGTGTGTGTGTGTGTGTGTGTGTGTGTGTGTGTGTGTGTGTGTGTGTGTGTGTGTGTGTGTGTGTGTGTGTGTGTGTCTTAAAGTAAGCTGGAGGGAGAGTAGGGGGTGAGATGAATTTGGGGAAAATGGGGATACAGATCTGTGAAAAGCTGTGGGAGAGTCTCGGCTGGAGGCAGATTGGCTGGTGTCATAAATGGGACAGTGGAGCTGGCTGTTGGGCCATCAGGGGACCAGAGCTACATGCACACAGCACACAATCTGTCAATCAAAGACCGGAGAGCCGTCCCAGACTGCCACACAGAGGCGGGGAACACCAAACATCCGACAATAGAGATCAAGCATTTTTTCCAAATGGCTCGAGAAAAAGAAAAAAAGTAAAAAGAAAAAAGAAAAGCAATTTTATTATAATTTTTTTTTTTGCCCCGTCTCTCCAACAGAGACTCTCACTTATCTGCAGTCATAACCACATCCTGATTTTCCCCCAGTCGTCCTCCTTCCTTCTGCTTTTTGCAACGGATGCAAAATTCCATAGGGGACACTGTGAGACGGTGCCACCAGAGCAGCTTTGGGGTTTTGTGAAATGTAAAATTTCATTTGAGCAGAATCGGGAGGAGCTACTGTTGTGAAGGCCCGTTTTTCCACGAATCCCAAAGGCTTTGAGCGAGTATGCTTGGATGCGAAAGGAAAAATTAACAAGTATGCATTGTGAGGATCACCATGGGCCTGTGAGCCTGATCCAGGATTAAGAATGATATACTTTATGTCAACATCCTAACTCTCTCTCTCTTTCGCTCTCTCTCTCTCTCTCTCTCACACACACACACAGCAGAGGTGCTGCTCTCTTGACTTGGTGTTGCTGCAGGCTGTCGTTCTATAGTTGGAGGCTAAATCTATAGTTCAAAGGAAGAACAAGTCGAGCATTTCACACCTGAGCTGTCAACGGCTCATTAGTGCAATCTCTTATTCCATGGGCCCTTGCACGATCAGCAAAATTCTGATAAATGATGTCAGGAGAAAGTTTTTTAAAGGGAACATTTGGCCTTCCACCTGCAAGACGTGACCTTTCCTTTGCACAAATTGTTTCACAACTTTGACGCCTGTGTTTCACAGACAAAGCCCATGGAGAGCCAATCCTGTCAAAACCAAACTCAGCGCTGTTGTTTTTAATGGCAGTCTGAAGTAAAGTAGGTTGGTTTTTCTGAAATGACCCCGAAGACTCAGATGCCATTTGAAAGCAATATAGAAAACAAAATAAATGTGATTTACAGGCCACCTATAAATAAACTAATTCCAAATGAGGTGGATGTTTAGGTTCCACTCATAAAGGAGCTCCCACTTGTGACCTGTCAGCGTGTTTCTTGACCACCTATAAAAGTCCAAGTGTGTCTGAGATGACCCTCCTTGGCCCCGGGCCAGGGCCCGCGCGACAGGGGAAGGGAAGTCTTACCATATTGTTGTCAGAGTAGATCATCAACAGAGCACATGAAAGGAATACATTCCAGGTTTTATGGGCCAAGGTGGCTGCTGAAGCCTTTGCTCAGGAGTGAATTCATGTACCCCATTGCAAGGATTAATAACGCAAGTCTCATTAGAGATGCTCGCCACCGAGACCCCTGGAGGGAGGGGTGCTGGGAAACGAACCGAGTGCAATGTGCACCGTGCCAGCGCTGCGCTCCTCCGCAAATCATCATCCTCCAGAGCATTTTTATTGGAAAGAATTTATTTCACAAGTTTATCAAAGATGTCCCCCAGTATATTTTCCAGTGTGCGGGGGGATTGCTAGCGTTTAATCAAAGCAGTAGCCTTTGGAAAGCTTATGTTACAGACATGCTGCTGTCTTCAAAGATACAAAGGTGACAGCTTTCATGAATTTCCATTTGGGTGCATATTGCTTTCATCAATTACTCCCTTTTTTTTTTTCTTCTTATTTCCTTGTCCCCGCCATTTTCTTCATGATTTAAACAGCACAAGGTTCTCCCTCTAGCCTGGACAAAATGTATTTGTATTCACTTCTTTTTGTTGTCATAATGCATTTTTTTTTTTTTTAACCTAACCTCAAAGAGCATTAGAATATGTAAAGTATATTCATGTTTGATGTCCTGTCGGCTATTTCCCATGTCATTCTAGCAGAGCAAATTATCATGAAATGGGAATCTTCCCCATCTGCAAGCAGTCAGTGAGTGAGACCCGCGGGAATTCTCTCTATATATGCAGCACGTTGGAATTCCTCAAAATACATTAAAGTACGCCAGATTGCATAAAACCATCAGATGCTACTTTGCGTCATATCAACAGATAAGTCTCAATGTCAGCATGTTGCTGCATGCATGCATGCATGTGTGTGTGTGTGTGTGTTTGCCTGTTTTTTTGCGTGTGTGTTTGTCTGGCCCGTGCAAGGAGCGGTGGATTATTGCAGAAATGTATCTGGGGATATGTGAGCCCGATGCTTTTGTGATGCGAAGGGTTTTCAGGGGGCAATGATAATCCACTGTGTTAAGACAAATCTTGGAAAAATAAGGTGTACTGGCTGCATTCAGGGAAATAGGATTGCACTCACTGTATTTGATTCCCTGAGGTATGCTAACATGATTTTTGGATTACTGCATTATAGAAAGTGTCACCCAGGGCCTGTGGGGAAACGCAGCAGCTACACAGCACGAGTTTCAGGTAGCTGTGGTTCTCTTATATGACTCTTTATCCTCTCACAAATGCATTATCTCCTGGCGCTGCCGTGCTCACGGAAGTTTTGAAGCCTCCAAGTCTATATGTTTTCCAGATGTTGAGAAAAGGGGAAATAAATGCAGATTATTTCCATCAAATCTTTCATATTTAACACAAAAAAAAGTAATTACCAAAAGCCAGGGTGTTAACGTCATGATGTGATTTTTTTGGTTTTGAATTGAGTGAGCTGACTCTGACACATCCACCCTTTTACTTTCACCCACTGTGTCGTCACAAGCAACAAAAAAAAGAAAGAAGCCAACAGCAGACGGCAGTCCGATGGCCCGAGTCTCACCCTCGTACCCATTTTAGCATCAACCTTTGTTGACCCACTTCTCCCGGCCCATCCTCCTGAAAACACCAGAGGCATCGACATAAGGGACCGAAGCAAAATAGCAGGTGCTAAAAGTTTGACAGCGTAGACTGGATATATGTGTTCCCTGGAACGTGAGGTGTAAGGGAGGGTGGCGGAGTTGTATCGACTCGGCATTAAGCCTCCCTCTCTGGAAGGCACACGAGGAGAGTTGGGGTGAGCTGGGGTGGGGAGGGGAGGGGGGAAGACACGGACCCACACTGGTGCTCATCAACCAACCAGCCACCGAGACACAGCAGCCCAACCCAGATCCCCTCTGGTTCTCCGTCCTTTCCCACAGCACTATTACTGCCAAACAAGCTGGGCTTTTATCACATCGCTAACCCTGACTCAGAAACTGCATTTCAGGAGGACCCTTTCTTTTTTTTCTTCTTTTTCCTTCTTTTTTTTTTTTTTTTTTTGGGACAGGGAACACAAACAGATTTACACCACAGGAGTATTCTGCTGCTGCTCCTGCCTCAATGTGGTTAAATCAGTGAGTCAGAAGTGAGAATGTAGAGTTTTAACACTTCTCTCTCCCGGTATGAAAGCTTCTAGAGCGACACAGAGGAAAGCCCTAACTGACTTACTGTCTACCAGCCAGAGGCATATGCTAGTGGGAGGGAGGTTATGTAGACATGATTAATGGCTTAAGGTTGACCCCCCCGGTGATACAGCGATGTAGCCTCGGCATCTTCAGCCTCCTCTGGGGAGTAGGGGCTACATTCACAGTGCTAGAAGGCCCTTTGATGCCCCTGTCTGTCAAACAAAAAACACCCTTAAAACCCCCCTGTTAAGGCCTCATTTATACGAATAGTGGACACATTTAAGTAAATATTATTATTTTCTTATATTGTTCCATGCAATTAGACATTAAACTAATTGATAAAAAGCCAAATCGTCCTCTGAAAAGGCTCCTATTCCTGCTCTGGAGAAATGCGTCCAGCAGCCATTAGATATAATTAGAGACCACAGAATGCTTTTGTATTAAAACATTTGCAGCAATTTGGCAGCTGTATAATTTAGATGTACTGGATCATGCCATGCACATACATGAAAACACACACACACGTGCACGCGCGCACACAATCGTATACGCTTGCCGGCACGTATGCACACGCGCTCATATATGCACACACAGAGGGACCTCAGTGCAGCGGACACCTTCAATATTGAACCCAGACCCAGGCCCGGTCTGTGTATTTACATGTAAATGGTCTACAACAATCTGCGGCCCCTTTCGTCGGCTCCGTCCCTCCAGCCGTCTGGGCCCGTCGAAGAGAGCTGCTAGTCAGATGGGGGGCGGCGGGTGGCGGGGGGGACCACATCAGATGGGCTCCCGCGGTGATGGAGCCAAACGCTCCGATGGGAGAGGGAAGAGGCTGCCTGCCTGGCAGCCATTGAAACAGCAGGGACTCCCACATATCATGGAAGTGGTCCATGGTTTGGTCTCCTTCTCTGACTGGAGAGCAAGGGAGAGATGTCGAGGACTAGAGGCCCTCCTGTCTGAGAGGCCTGAGACCAGAAGTCGTCTACGTTTAAGGTCCACTCATGTGTGCCTTGGTGGGACAGTTTAGTCAGGCTTCCTATAGAGGAGGGCTGATAACCTGGTCTCTTCCTTGTGGGTAGAGGTGTCATATTTGACAAGTGTATATGTGGATGTGGAAGGGTGGGTGTCAGTGATAAGAAATTACGAACAGCAGTGAGCATGCATATCCAAGTCACATGGTGGAGGAGAAGGAGGCTGCCTGTGTTTGTTCCTCATGCTCGTCTGTCGAGTGTTTGTGTGTCCTTCTGTGCTGGCGGGTCAGACTTGGTGGAGGTCTAGACACATGGACCAAACATTCTGTCTGACGTGGGGGTGCGCTTGTTTCGAGGTTCATCTGATGGTTGTGGACCTTGATAGAACAGACCAGCCGAGACAAGCTGGACCCATACCCAGTGTTAATGGTCCAAAAATCTGGTGTATGTTGAAGCTATTGAAGCCACTAGGAAAAATCAGACTTTTAGCCGTGCTTTACGCACACAGCATGAAATGAATAACGTTTTAGTATCTGAATGAGTCGAGTAACCTGTAGTCAACTTGAAACAATTAAAAAGCGAGGTTTTGCTTGGTTTGTAAATATTTGATGACTCAACTCATGACCACATCAGAGAGAGGGGGCATGCCTTGATTTTCGAACAGAAAACAGATGCTGACAGTGATTTATTGGAATGAATAAAGTCCCATGTCTCAGAGTGTTGTTGGACAAACTGCCATTGGGCTCCCTATTAACGGTATAGTTTGGTGTGTCAATGACACGATGAAGTCATTTTGCATGCAATAAGAACACCTTTCATACTTTTTGCGTTTCATTTGTATGCCATGTAGTCTGAACTGAATGCAATGCAAAAGCATCTACGTGAATATGCTACGTTCTGAACAAGTGAACAAGTATAAACTGAGGGAGAGATCGTTTATGACGGGCAGGTAGGTGGCAGGTAGGTGTCTCAAAGAGTTGGGGAGGGGGTTAAGTTAAGTTTTCCTTTTCCATTGTTTCCGTATTTATTTTATTTAAACCTAAATTTGTCTCTCTCAACTCTCGGCAAAAAAGCAAAATAAGCGTATTTTGAACTATTCCCTTGTGTCTGTAAGTAAAGTCTGAATTAGTTTCACAGCATTTTTGTTGTAGTTTTAGAGTCCTCGTTTTTTGGAAAGAAGGGAGGAAGAAGACATAAACCCATGATGGGGCAAGGAACCTTGTGTTTGCTTGGTGTGGCTGTCCTTCACAGCTCTGATGGGTGCATCGGGGGATCCCCAATGATGGCCAACTTTCAAGTGTAAGTATGATTTGACAGAGGAGGACACACCAGGCTAATACCTCCCACCCCTGGTTAAAGAATGTCCCCCACCTCCTCACCGGCACAACGAGCGATCACACCTTTTGCACAGAGGCAGACGAAAGGGGAGCCCCAGGCTGATGTGGTCTTCGTATAGCTGTGTGAGCGCATGTGTGGGTCTCTATGTCTTTCTGATGTGCGTAGGTGTGTACGTGAATAGCTGTGTGGGGGACAATGCAACACGTTAAACCAACGTGGGAGGTGTGAAGACAGGGGATCTGCTGCAGTCAAAATGAACAAGGAAGAAAACTGCTTTTGCTTTGTTTTTCCGTGTGAAAGTGCAATTAATTATGTTCATTGTTAGGCTTTTGGGGTTTTGCTTGTTGCCTATGGAGTTGTTAATTGTTAGATGTCAGAAACAATTAAGGGGATGTCCTTCGAAAGAACAATCACAGTTGCGTGATCATGTGTTAAAGGCCTACCGATAAGCCTAAATGCAAGAATCTCGAAGCAAAAAGAGACATTTCAATGGGGTTCCATTTTGTTTCATTTTGCTTGAGAGGCGATCTGTGTAGGTGTTGGGGACCAAAGTACCTGTGTGGTTAGCGGTGGTTGGCGGTGAGTCACACAGAGCAGAGGATGTGAGTGGGTGGTCTCACACCGCCCTAAAGCTATTTTCTCTTTCACTTTCTCAACAGGATTTCCCTGAATCTTGTTCAAAATCACTGAGAGGGACTTGTAGGGTCATAAGGGCTTATAACATAGCACAACGATTGCTCTGTTGTATTCAAGTGTCACAGAAAGCCTTGACCATGTGACAGTGTGACAGTGTGACCGTGTGACCGTGAGCCAGCAAGTGCAATACCGCGGGGGTATGACTTCGTGGTGGCCGGTCGTTAGCTTGTTACAGTGATGGGACTTTAAATACAAGACTTCCATCTTTCTTTAAGTGTCCATCCGGCTGACTGGTCCTTTCAATCTCGGTAAGAGAGGTACCAAATGGACAAACTCCTCAAAATACAGCAATTCAAACAGTTAGAGCAAAAAAAGAAATGAAAGTTTTCAGTATCTGTCAGCTTGAATGTGCAAATGTCATTCGTTTTGTTTTTATGTTTTAAATATTGTAGGACATTTTATGTCTTTACTGCCAAGTGGACAGTGAATAGATGACAGTAAATTAGAGGAGAGGGAGATGTTACAAAGGACTCTAATCGGACACAAACATTCCGGCTTATTGCCCCGCCGTAGCAACTCGGCCTACCAGGGCACCCTTCCTTTTTTTTCTTCTTTTTTTTTTTACCATCCAGGGACTTGCCATCCCGGTGTAATGTCAGATAAAATAGATGAGATCGGATACACAATTTAAGTCAACCTGGCATACTGTAGTTTGACGTGAGCTGAAACTCATCCCAGTTTGCATAGCTCACTAACGACATTCTGCCAGTCTTGGCAGGGCCAACATGACTCGGGGGTTCAACACAGGGGTTAGGCAGGCACCATCCGACTCATGCCAATTAACAGCATTCTCTGCTCTTTGTAGCTTTCTGATTCCTGCCATAAACAGGGTCACTAGTTGCTGCCCCCCTCTCCACGCCCCTCTAACCCTGCGTGCATGTGAGCTAGCCTAGCCATGACTCCCACTGCAGGGTGAAGTGTGTGTGTGTGTGTGTGTGTGTGTGTGTGTGTGTGTGTGTGTGTGTACGATATGTGTGTTGTGCTGCAGCCTGCTGGCCTTCCTCTCTGCCGAGGCCAGAAGGCATGCTCCCCGAGTCCTGCCAGCTTCTCCACAGTCTGGGGCCACTGATGTCAGAGTGGCAGGAGCTTGTAGGCGGCTGCTATTAGTGAGTCCTCTTCACGCCGGATTCTGGAGTTCCATCAGCTGGTTGTGTAACTTGTTTCTTGTGTGACGGGGATGAGGGTATGAGGGTGGGTGGGGAGGGTGGGGGGATTCATGTCCGTGCTTGTGTTTAGGAGGGGGAGGTGTGAGGAATTGTGGGGGGGGGTAACTTTTGGCTCCGTGCAGAGCAGTGCGAGTGGACCTTCAACCACATTATTAACACCAAAGTAAGCTAATAGCTAGTAATTCTAACGATGTCCGAGCTAGATTTTTGTTATTTTTCAACAAAAGCGCAGAACTGTACTGTACTTATCAAGATCAGATTTTGATAAGAACACCTCCGAACAGCTGCCCTCCCCACGTCTGTGTTTATGGTTCAGTCCTGCCTCCTGTATAGAGCAGCAGCAGGGGCGAACCATCACATTTGGTGCCCAGCGTGGGGGCGGTTGGTGAGCTGTCGAGCTCCAACTATCCCATGGAGCTTTTCTTCTGTCTCTTCAGTAAAATTTTGACTAACCTCATTTGCATCTGCTAATTAGATCCTGTTAGCATAATTCATACACATGACACCCTTTTGAAGCTAATGAATAGATACATCTCCAGACAACTCGCAAAGAGCATTTAATGAGACTCAACTTACTCGCGATCGCCTGATACCGTGAAGAAGAAAGTTAAGGAGGAAAATCGGAGGCATTACATTTTGTACCTAAAAGTCAGATGGGAGTTCCATATTCAAACTTGATAATGCAGTAACATTTGCAACATAATGAATTCAATGACCTGCTGTAAAGTCGTTTAAATAAATATTCAAGGCTGCCTGTACACCTAAATCATGTGCGTTTTTTCTTTTCACGCTGCATAAAAAGTTTTTCAAAAATCATCAATCCGTTTGTTTTAATACGAAAGGACGCCACAGATGGTAGGACACAGACTATAACTGTGACACTGACATCCACAACCATCCATTTAGATAAGGTATATGCAAAACACTGAGTTATGAATATTCATTAGTAGGAATGGTGAGTATGATTCATCGTATACAGCTGGGTATAATTCACAGAGACAATGTGTAGAATAGAGCCGAGCCTTCCTGCCAGGTTTTTCAAAACAGGAACCAAACGCCCCATGTACTTACATATCTGAGCCGCTGATCCCTTCATTATCAGGATGTGTTCCTGATGAGAGTTCACAGCTTTCACGGTCCCAGAGCTGGGTCACCACGGGGGAGAAGTTTCTATACTTAACACGCAACTCTTCAACGCTATAGGTTAAAAGTTGACCATATATAAGGAGCACAACGCTAGCTCTCGCCTTTTTCTCAAGTGTTGCCATACTCTCACATAAGGACTGCTCTCTTTTGATAGTTACACCAGGCACAATAGAAGACGGGGAGGCTGTCCTGTGACCCCACTGCTGTCACGCGTTCTCGTCTATATTACAGTAGATGAGGTTATGTTTTGCAAAAATAATGGTGATACAATTACGTAAAATGAAGACAAAATCTGGTGCTCAAATTTGTGAAACGCTCTAAATTGTGTCCATTATTCACTACAGATGTTCATTTGGTTAATTCTACTCGACCTGCTACAAGATTTATCCTACACTTTTTATGATTATGAAAATCATTTTGCTTTTGAAAAAGTCTGATTTGATTATGCCTATCAAATAAAGAATTTTAAGAGTAAAGCATTGTATTATGTTTAGACCCAGGTGATGAAATGTAAAGATTCTAAATAATTATTGGCCACTTCAGAAAAAAATGTGTGGCCATCTGGCGCCTTTAGACACTGCTCGGGGTAACACAATGCTTTGTACTACCTTTGAGTAATGTTGGGATAACAGCAGGTGACACTTTCAATTTATTGGTTACTTTCCAAAAGTATTTCTGTCACTTTCATTTTATTTCTATCCTTTTTTTTGTGTTAAATCCTGAGGAAAAATTTGTTTCTGAAAACTTGAGGTGTCTTTTTCAAATTACAGAACGTAAGTATGGCTAACGAGTTGGTGAACAAAATGGGAGCGGTGGAACCGATTAACGTATTATTAAGTAAACTAATTTGTTCTTGAAGTTGTGAAACATCTTCAGCTGCCTCTAATTTATAAAATCTTTATAATTCCTGCATTCCTGTACTGATATATTTATTTAATTTTTTTGTATCTTGTTGGTGCATCGGTAGATTGAAAGTTCTCCACTGGTTAGTAACACATTAATATTAATATTAATAGTGTTTAGGGCCAGACAAAAAGAAAAGTAACTTACAAATAACTACAGACGAACTTTCATATGACTACAAACAACATATATTAGTCTTGTAATTACAACTTCAAAATATACAGTCCTCATACTACTTTGATTAGCACAAATTCACACACACAAATTAATTTCCACATTTAGAGAGGCTGTAGCGTGGAGTGTTGGGGCTCTGCTGTCATTCTGGTGCGGAGCTCCACCTGGCTGATTGAGTGAGGACCCAGCGGGGAGTCTTGAATCATCTCAGCTGAGGCCTCATGGCTTGGCCTGGCTGGAGCCCTCGTGATGTGATACCATAGTGAGCCAGGCCCGAAGTGTGTCTGTGCCGCAGTGTGGGTGCTCTTGTCTGTGTCGCTGCGTGTGCATGGCTTTTTTGTCTGTGTGACTCTGTGTATGTCTGTACGCGTGTGTGCACAGCGATGTGTGTATGTGTGTGTGTGTGTGTGTGTGTTTGCTCCCGTCTGCTCCCTCCAACCGGTTGATCTTTCACATTTCGCACGGGCAGGAGGGACAGGAGGCTGCCAGGCTGCGCCCGGAGCCTGGGTACAGTACGGTTAGCAATGCCCGGCATTCATTAGCACCTCCCAAGCTGTCTGCACTTTTACCAAACGCTCTAGCTAGCTAACATGCACTGGCTCCCTGCTCCCTGCTCTCGTCACCCCAGTAAAGGCCTTCACCATGCGTTGGCTCCACTCAGACACAGCTGAGGCCTCGAGTCTTGGCTTGGGCCATTTCAACTTTGTCACAGTTCAGCACAGAGACACAATGGGAAGCCGGGCAGCTTTGACGGAGTTCATAGAAGTTTATAGCGGAGGATTTAATTTCCGCTTTTACTCTTTTGCACTGAGTGACTTGATTCTCTGTCGCACCCAAGTTCAAGTGGGACACGTTGGCAGAGAATTCCTACAATGTCCTTCATGAAAATAATTACAGGAACAAATAATTGTGCTAATTAAATATCACATTTCTCCTTACATGTGGTCAATAACTAAAATAATTTGTAATTGGCGAGTGTGTCTGTAAGCTAATGGTATGGCTATGGATATGCCATATGGATGTATATATTAATGGTTTTAAATAGGGCACAAAGGTGGCAAACATTCTTACCAACCACGGCAAATGCCGGGGTTCAGTTCCCGCTAGCGGTGTTTGTAATGTCTTGCCTTCTGTTGCTGCCTTTTTTGGCCAGGTCGTCATTGTAAATGAGAACTGGTTCTCCATTGACTTAAATAAAGGTAAAATAAAATAAAATGAATAAACCTCATGGCTCGGCCATGAATGCGAAAGAATACAATTGTCAGCGGTTCCTGGTGGGAAGCAAGAGAATGATCATGTCCCTGTTGCTGTTCTTGCAACTCTTGCATTTAATGTTGAACAGCGCAACTAAAAGTACTCAAGTAAACTAAAGGAAACAACAATCTCACCATAAAACACTTCGGAAATATATTCAAGCATGTGTGGCCAGAAGAAAAGCCCTTTTACACATGCACGCACACACAGTTGGCACTGCGCTGAGCGAGTGACTGGATTTTTACACTCTACACGATCATATGACTTAATGACAGTTCTCAAGGAGGGAGAGAAGGAGCTAAACAAAATCTGACCTGTGCTAAGCTGTGAGTCTACTGCAGGCAACATTACACGAGGTGTGTCTCACATCATTACTCATCTCTTTGTTTTACACTTCCAGAACTCCCCCCAACCCCCACCCCCGCTTCCCCCCTCACTCTCTCTCCAACTTTCATATGTTCTCTCTCTCCTCCTCCTCTCGTTTGATCCTCTCTCTTTCCCTCACAGGCTCAACAGGCCTGAGATACCTCTGAGAGCTGCGACCGGGGTGCAAAGAACACAGCAGGAGTTGTATTTGCCAGTCTTGGCTCTTCCCCAGCCAACTCTGAATGTATTCCGTCTCGAGGGCTTCTGAGATCCCCTTCAAACCAAACTTTGAAAACTATTTCATGGTTCCTGAAAAGTGTAGACATGTATATATACAGTATATATATATATATATGTATATATATATACATATATATATATATATATATATATATATATATATATATATATATATATATATATATATATATATATATATATATAACTTCTGTCTCATGGCTTGTTGTGCTCTTTCAGCAATAAAGAGTGTTGGATGGCAACACCAAGGCAACACCTAACCTGTGAAATAATGATGGAAAGTGGTGGAAATCGAACCGTAGTGGATCGATACACTATAGTCAAGTCCAGTCAAGTCAGTTTTATTTATGGAGCCCAATATCACAAATCACAAATTTGCCTCAGGGGGCTTTACAATCCATGCAGCATAAGACACCCTCTGTCCTCATCGACCCTCGCTTCGCATAAGGAAAAACTGAAGAAACCCCTGGAAGAGCAACTGACGAGGGAATCCTCTGTCATGACGACAGACGTGTAACAGATGTTGTGTGTGCGGAAAAGACCAACATAAGACATAAAATATAGACAATCCATATTACAAAATGATAATGTGAACATATTTGCAAAAAGCATCTTCAGGGCGATCATTCCGGGATGTCTACCCAGGAGCTCGCTGAAAGTTAGATTGAAAAAAACATATGCAAGAGGAACATCCCAGCCCCGTCGTGCATCATTTTCCACCCGACCCATCGCTGCAGAGGTGAGCAGTCATCCAAAGAGTAACTTTTCAGAGTGACCTCTGTTTGATGTTAACAGACCGCATGCATGAAATAAACTTGTAGGAACTTCGAAGTCAACGAGAAAATTCAATCCCATTTACATTCACAATGTGCATGACGGGTCACAAACCGATTCAATATAAAACGTTAACGGCAACAATTCTGAACGAGAAAAACAGCTCCCAAATTGAAATAATAACTAGAAACATCACTCTGCCACACATTAGTAGACATGAGATTCATATTTCTCACTGTGCAGCGCAGAGCAACAGAATGCTTTCCCAGAATCAAAGGAGCTCAGTGATACCAATTAATGGATCTTGCAGCCACACAATAGATACATTACAATATAGAGTACCTCCTCCTCCTCTCCATGGTAACAATCTCACCCCGAGCTGCTGCTATCTTGAGTTTGCAAACTAGGAGAAAGCAATCGGTGCATCACACGTAGGTAAATAACAGCTCTCATAGGTATAATTATGCACAACAGGGTCATGTCAGGTTGGTTCGAACATTTTTGATTTAAACCTTTTGAGTTCAGAAACCTTGCAGCTACAACGGCATGGTGGTTTGAAACAGGAGTTAGGATAATAATTCAAGTTTTGAGGGTCTTTTTACGAATGGGGTTGGTTCTAGGAAGAACCTTTTTTAGTGTAAAAGACTGTGTGCTGATCAGTGAAGGTATGGAGTAGGGTTTTTTTTCTTGAGCATTTTGGTTTCACATTTTTTTTCCCACTATTAAGTCTTAAAGGGCACGTTCATGTTGTTCTGCGCTAACGCTAATCTTCATATGACTTTTAACGACCCACCAGCATTTAAATAAAAAAAGAGCTATCAAACGAGACATTTAGAATGACTTGGAGTCATCCGATCAATGTCTGCTCAACCGTAACCCTCGTAATTCACTCTCGCTGCTAGTTGTCAGTCCCATTTTTCTCTGGCGGCAGACGAGGCACCACAACGCACGCCTGCAGGCTACCATGAATGCCGGGGGGATCTAAAGTGTACGGTGATATGGACTGAGGGTTTGTGCCACGGTTGCATAGTGTTCGTTTAAGGCGCACCATGTTCAGTCTGTTCCTCCGCGAGCAAATCCATCTGTTTCCCGGATGCGCTGTAGCATGCCACACGCCCTGACAAACACTTTTGAAATGTAGTTTGAGGCTAATCATTTCAATGGAAGACAACCCGAGAAAAGCTGTTCTGCCACATCCTGCAACGGGAGGGGGCTAATGATATACGATAGGGAATGTATTTAACTACTGAGCCACGTCATTCTCAATACACTCATGAGAGAAAGATGGATCTGAAAACTAATTAACACTTAAGTGCATGACTGTCTGTTATGTTGAGGAGTTTAACAATTCACTTCCACGGACTCGACTTTTTATGTTTGACAGATTTATATACAACTGAGTGAACCGTATAAGGCGTCACACTTTGAGATGATTCCTGTGTTCATTTTGAAATTTACACTAGTTTAATTTATTGATATTCCACCGAGGAAAAAAAAAGAAAACGTGGAAAAAACAAGGTCTGTCACAAACATGAAAAGCGAGAGAGCCAAAGCAGTTTTTTTTTCTTCTTTTTTCCCGCAAACATCCGCAGTGGCAAAGCTGCAAAAAAAGGCCACCGCTGATTGAACTAATTTTAGGTGATGCCATGCGCGCAGGACAACCTGCTGGGCCCAAAACGGGCCTTCGCCATGCCATGACAAACAAGTAGTGGGCGAAAAAGAGAAAGGGAAAATTGATAAATGCAGCAGCCCACGCCAGTTTTCTTTTCCAAGTGAACAATACCATCATTGTTCAGCAGGGGCTCTGGCACGGCTCACATGGTGGCGGTTGATTGTTTTGTAAAATCAACAACTTAGAAAATAGATTTCTGAGATTCCTGGCTCCTGTTTCCAATGTGGGCAGACTACATACATCTTTTAAAAACAATGTCACCTTAGGAAAAAAAAAAGGACAATTATTTGCCTAACGGTTATATGTTTCATTTTGTAAATATATATTTTTCTCTGATCCCCTATATTCCTCATCGCCCAGGACGGGCCTTCAGCAATCTGCGGTCTGCATCACGTCAGTTCTCTTTCTCTTCCAGCTCACCGTGAGCTGTTTGGGCAGATGCTAAATGCGAACAGCGAACCCCGAATCCACCCCTCACTCCGCATTCAGCCCAGTGGCCTTTGTCTGCTTTAATTGAGCTCCCCACTCCATTTAATGGCCTGTTTAATACTTATTGAAACAGAGCTAGTGCTGGAGGTTAAATACGTCTTAATGCACCGCGTTAATCCTTTCATTAAAAGAAATGTAAAGCTGGTTGAAAGCTGCGAGATTGCCTCCATTAATTAGGGGGGTCTCTCTGCCCCACTGCTCGGCCAAGCCGTGTGTCGCTGATTCAAATGGTGGGAGAGGGCCGCGGGGAGAGGGGCCGCCGGCCGTACAAACTGCTAATACAACTGGCAGAAATGGATAAAAGAGGAGCCAGCGTTTTATTTAGCGGGACATCAAAAGAAGCCTTGGTTGTACGAGCTTTAGTGCACTATGAAACGGAGAATATGTGTTTTTTTGATTTAAAAAATAAAATAGAAAAACATTAAGTTGTAGCAGATTTAATTTTTATTTTTTAAAGCAACCATTTTTATATTTTGTTCCTGTTTACATGAATATTTCTCTTAACCTTGTTGATTTACAATTATTGCAAGATCTGTAACTTGATGAGACTTATTTTTTCAGCCTTTGAATAATGTATTTCACCCTGAAAAAAAGCACCTGGTTTACACTTGTGTTACATTTCTCCACCTTGAGACTCATTAATGCAAACGCTAGTCACAGGAATTTACCAGCTAGTATCGTTTGTTTGTATTATTTTTTTTCATATGGTGGAGAGTTGGCACCGCAGCATTTTGATCCCTGCGCTGCTGTTCCTGACTCCTGAACAGAATGACCCTCTTTCCTTAGCGAGGCGGGCAGACCCAGCGTAGACTTGTCTGGGCTCCAAGCCATGCTCTACGGGTGAGGGCGTGTGGTCACAACACGACTACACCCCATATCCTACCCCCTCCCCCCCACTCCCTTGCTTTCACCCAAAACCACCGCCTTCAACCTCCCATCCTCTTCCCTTCCGCTGAATTTTGGACCGGCTCAGTGCCCGCTCCTCCTCCTTCTCCTCCTCCTCCTCCTCCTCCTCATCCTTTACCTCCTCTTCACTTTATTTATTAAGAGCTTGCAGGGTCACGCCAGGCGACAAAAAAAAGCAAAGACTTGCTTTAGCCCCTTACCCCTCTAGCATTACTCCAAAAATAGTTGCAGATCGTGTTAGATACACCTGCTCGGGAACAATTATTAACCTGCGAAGTTCTTGTCCAGCTGATGTGATTCCTCTGAGGCCTCTGAGGACAACTCCACTCTGGAGTCACATAAGCAGATTGCAGTCATCTTGAGCACTGCTCTACCACCACCACCCGACAACCAACCCCCCCACTCCCCCACCACCACCACCACCACCCCCCCACCCCACCCGCGTCCCCCGCCCTGCTGCTGCACTCCGCTTTAATTTCCCGACACTTTGAAAGCTTTTCTCACTGTATATTTTATCACTTTTTCTTAAGACTTGCGCTCAGCTACGCCTCAGCTCCTTTTAAAATACAGAGCCAAAAAACAAGACAAGTCGCTTCTTGGATTCTCTCTCTCTCTCTCTCTCTCTCTCTCTCTCTCTCTCTCTCTCTCTCTCTTTCTCTCTCGCTCTTCCTCTCTCTCATCCCATTGTGAACAGGCTTATTGGAAAGAGCGCACTTAACAGAAGAATTTCACACTGTATTAGAAGAATGCATCTTTTCACACCTGTAAATATCTTGTCTAATCTGCTTGGTAACCAGCCCCTCTGAGGGAGGGCCACATGCTGTACAGCAGAGGGGCGACGGTGGAATTCGCTTCCACTGCCAGGATGACAAACAGAATAGACGATAATGTTCCACGGTAATCCTGTAAATTATAGAAAATGAACACGTATGAAAGCCACGCCGCTGTTCCTTTTGTCGTACAACTGTGCGTGCGGGCGCATTCATTCATCATTTACTAAAAAAGAAAAGTCGAATAAATAGCAGCAAACACCGTCTATTAATTCCGAACATGCGGTCGGTTAATGTTATGTGATTGAAGTGTGACAAAAAGTTGTGAGGTTTATTTATTAATTTTTTTTCTGCGTTGCTGTTGTGATGGAGCTGGTAGATCTGTGGGCGTGCAATCGCACCGAGGTAGAGACACTCGGAGACAGACACACATTACATCTCGACGTGCCAACAAGTTCAGGAGTGAAATCCTGTGGATGCGAGCACATGTAAAGTCATCATAACATTGGAACAAGGTTATCCGAGAAATGGCAGCTTTTGTGGCAGTTTATGTTTTACCTTCACGAATAGAAAATATGCTGACTGGTTGGGATGAATTTGCACATGCGCAGGTGCAGATGCAAACGGGCGCAAGTGACTGACACGCACTCCGGTATGAACACATGCATACAAATACACCCATGCAACAAAGAAAAAAACACACTCCGAATTATACAAATATCACACTCTTTACAAATGTTTACAACAACAAATTCACCTTCTCATGGCTGTCGATGAGTGCAGATCTTTTTCATTTTGATCCGTACAAAACTTGGTATTTATGCATAACTTTAACTATATACATTTTTTTTTATTTTTGCTTTTCCTACTTCAAATTAACTGACACATAAATGTTACATAACACACACACCACCACGGATGCTCATAGCGAAGAATTCAAGCTAGCTAGCTAGCGAGTGCTGCAGCAAGCTAATATTGCTGCTAGCTATAACCTGTTGTAACATAAAGTCAGCTAGTTTGATAACAATGCATTTCTTACCATTGGTTAGCTATTATGTTATTATGGTAGATGATGGTGTAGATACCTGATAAATTTAACATTAAAATTGATGCCCATGTGGGGGCTTCTTCCCTCAGAAATTTCACTCTCACACTCTCACATTTTACTAAAAAAGTACATCAAATTACCTCAAAACCACTTTTTTTATTTCCTCCCACGACTAAAACGATTTCAGAGCTACATTATCTCAAAGGTTAGCAACGCCAATACCGTCCAAAAAAATAAGGACAATTTCTTTCTCTCTCTCTCTCTTACACACACACAAAGGCCCCCATAGAAAATATTGTTGTGCAGAGCCAGCTATTGATCATTGCTCCAATCAGTCCATCAATTTTCAGTGGTGCTGCTGATGAATAGGTGATATTTCAAATGGACAAGTGTCAGCATGCCCCATACAGAACACTCAAGCTCCACTGCTGCCTCTTCTTTACCCCCACCTATCTCTCAGATATCTCTAATTGCCTATACGAACCACATCCCCCCACCTTCCACAACCTTCTATCTTGCCCCCGGCCAGAGCAGGGACAGAATGGCGGTCGGTGGACCTTGGGAGAGTGGTCTCGGCTGGGGCCCCCTCACTAACACTCAGCCCAATGTGTTAATAGATCCAATGCCATCTTATTTTCGCACTTCTGCGAGACGGCAAGGGGCGGCCAGGCGGGATCGACAGTCTGCCGCGCTGAAAGAGCTGGAACAAGAGGAGGAGGAGGAGGAGGAGGAGGAGGAGGAGGAGGAGGAGTGGATGGAAGGAGGGGGCAGTGATGGGTTCACAGCACTCTACCAAGGAGGTCAACAAGAAGGCAGGGGGCACAAGTTCAACTGTGCAACGCAGAATGATGGGATCAGGAATGGAAGGGTGCAGGTGTATGAATGAATGCAACGTTGAACCTAAACCTATAAACGCACCTTAACCACAGCAGTGTCAGAACAGAAAACTGTCTGATATTTTTTAAACATCAGTTTTAGAAGGCGAAGACAAATGATGTTGTCTTGATGATAGTGACGTCACATCAGAAAACGCATATGTGTTGTTCCAGAGGGCTTGGACTAGCGGTGTGTTTTGTTTAATTTGGAGGACTTGTTGCTTTCCTCAATATTCAAACAACTGACCATCCAGTCTAACCTGTTCAGAAACCAATTCTCTTCCAAGTTAAATAAATATATTGTAATCGCAGATTCATACTGTAAATACACTCATAGATCATTAGCAATAAAAATAAATGATTAAAATACGTTGTGGTCTATTCCAATGGATAGAGAATCTGAACACAAAAAAAGCGTAATCAAAAATCACAATAAATAGTCTAAAGACAACCTTTTCAACAAAAATAAAACAATAATTTTGTTTCCATGTTTTGTTTTTATTTTATATGATATTTCAACATGCATATACAACCCTGTCTCCAAAAAAATTATACAAACAACTAAACTGCACTCAATTACGTTTTGACGGAAACGTATTTTACCTGATTTCGGTCTCAGTTTGAAAAAGTTTGAAACAGTTTGAAACACATGGCTAATGTTGTAAACTGTAACAAAACATAATAAAAACACAAAAAACTTACTTTGTTAGGTTTAGTAAAAAACATAATGGTTTGGCTTAAAATGACTACGAAATTGAAGCATAATGCAACTAAAGTACTTAGTTCACTCAGGACTCAAACAGAAGTCTCACAGATTTAAGCCATGTGAGTTTTGACGCATCCACCACCACAACCTCTTCTGCAAATGGATCTTTGCGAACTCATTTGAAACCTAGTTGTATTATGTCAACAGCAAACATAATCCACAGCAAAATACGTTTCTCTCGAAACGTAATTCACATGGAGCTCCATTGTATGGGAACTTTAGATGATGTGATGATTGTCTTATACACATCTAATACAATTAGTCTGTGCATTTAGGTGGAGTCAGATTACAGTAATGATAGATCTAGACATCCTAGAAAGGTTATGTCCATTGGAAGGGTCGGGGGAGGGGGGCTGGGGGGGGGGGATCTTAACGGGCTAAATAGTAACGCTGTAAACTAAAGTAGTGTGATGTTCTTAAACAGCTGGAACAATTGTCAGGGTGGAGTTTGGGGTCGGTTGGTTGAATGCCCATGCAGAGTGATACTTTTGTTTGTGTCCTGTCTTTGACCAACAGACAACTTTAGATTCTTAAAAGCATGATTCTCTTCAACCTTACCTTAACCTTGCAAATATTTTTAGGTTATGTAATTCAACTAAAACACAATCATAGAGGGGATTCAATAGAAAACGCTCATATGAGTCATTTTGGAACAGTCATATGGGTATGTGTAACCTGAAAATGTAGAGATACAGATTGCTGGTACTTACAAAGACTGTATCTAGTCACCTCCCAGTTATTACATGTCTCAAAGGAAAATAAAAATCTTGGCTAGGTGTCTTGGAAACTCTACACATACTTCGCCAACTACCTCCTACTCATACAATGTTCTCAATACTGATTTGGGCCCTGAATACCGTGGCAATGTCACGCCACAAGACAATGTAAATGGTGCTTCATAGCAAAATACATTACGGGATGTCTCAGGTATCATAGACGATGTCAGTGTCAATTGAAAAAGGAAATGTCAGGCAACCATGTTGGCCTCGTGAGGGGAATAAAATGCATTTTGAGTGGCTGGCAAAGATTTTCTTGTTCTTACTATGCTACCACTATTACCGTTGGCCCACCCACCTTCACTTATAAAACCATGACTGAGACGAACAAGCTCGAGCTGGTTGGTTGTTGGTCTGGAAGTTATCAAAAATATTGTTCTGGGAGATGAAAGGCTACACATACATCACATGAAATGACCCTATCTCATAATGTTCAACTGAAATGCACCAGCTGATGATATATGCAGCAACAGGGTACCAGAGTGTTGGTTTTTACTTTTAGTTCAGACGTCTCAAGAGGCCTGTCTAACTGTGAGGACCAGAGAGGCAACAGTCACACTTGTTTTTGTCTGAGCAGTCATTTTGCTTACGGATGAGCGAGTCACATGCAGGAATCAAGTTTGATTTCTTCTGTCTGATAGTTTCTAATTACATTATTGTATGCTAATTAGCTTATGTTTATTGCAATGTAAAGGGCAATTGCAATTGCTTCCAATTGTTTTGTATCATTTACTGGTCTATCACTGAACAACCCTGTAAAAATCAAACCCAAAGAGACCACCTAAACTGCGTTCACATTGTTTTGCAAGAGATGTGGAATCCCTTGTTCGGTTTGCAACGCCCACACGGTATCAGAACATTAGTCATCGGTATCACATCTGCCAGTCCCGAGGGGTTACTCCTAAGACACAAGTGTTTTCTTTACGTGTGTGTAGCTTTTTTTTTTTTATTAGAGCAGTTTGGCATACCCACGCTTGTGTTTTTTTTAATTAGATTTCTGAAAAGTCGCATGATGCCAATCAAATACTCTTGGATGCTGATAACAGAGTTTTGTGAGTTTGAATCACAGTCCTGTAGATGGAGGAAACTTATTGGATGAGCAGCTGATGTACCCGGGCGGTACCTTTTGTTTTTTGTTTTTAAAGCATTCATTAATTATTAAAAAGTCAATCGTCAATATTTTTATTTTATTTTTATTTTATTCATACTCTTGGACTGAATACGGGGAGGAATTTATGAAGTTCACCTAATTCTGTGAAAAGCTGATCATGATCACAATCTTTTTTTGATGCTATGTGTGCATGCGGTACATTTGTAACTTGAAGCACTCCAATACAGTTAGACTAAATTATACTTTTATAATGCCCTTGCAACATTGATAATCACATCTTGTCAGCATCATGGGACGGTTTGTCAGATAGAAACAATATGATAGTTTGAGAACACGCGATACACCTCACCCACTTAGGGGTGGGTGGATTTCTGCAGAACCCTCGGCACCTCTCCCACCCGTGTTTGAGTCTGAGGGTGGCGTGTCTGCGTGGAATCCCCTCCAGACCAGCTGAGCCTTATGTGCACGGCGCATCAATCAATAGTGAAAACTTTCCTCTACACTCACAATTAATTTTCACCCATTGCAGTGGATGCAGTAATTGTAAATAACGTTTAACTTTAAATGTTCTTCCATGTTTTAAATAATATAGATTTTTTAAATCATATTTAGCTCTGGTGGCATTTGTCTTCCAAAGCAGACATGTTAAAAATACAGTCAACCTTTCTCAGTTGTCATATACAGTAGTGTCAAAAAGCCTGAATACCTTTAAGGAGAGAAACTAATAGGTCTATCAGATTTGATTCCCAAAATGTAAAGGTTATAAAGATCATAAAGTATAAAAGTTCACATAGACACTCCGAAGTGTCAGGAGGAGGGTGAGAGTGGTTGTGGGGGGAGGGGGCGATAGAAAGTAAAGGAGGAGTAGAGTTTGGCTCTGAGCCAAGTGTGTCTCAAGCATTTTGGGTCCTCACCTTCCGCTGCCCCTGTCAGGCTGCTCATGGTCTCCCTCTCTAGGCGTCAGAGATGCAAAGTGACAGCCAGGGTGGCTTCCATGTCAGTGAGGTGAGACTAGGCTCTCCGGCTAGATGCCCTGACCGGGACCACCCCTTTGGGTCTGCAGTGTGTGAAAAGTAAAAAAAAAATCATAACGCTGCAGTGTCTCACCATGATTATATTGTCAGTGCCCCTCCCAACCTGTAAGATATCTCCTCCTCCTCCTCCTCCCCTTGTCCTTCAGCTTCTCAGAGATTCGAGGGTGGCAGATTAGCATGCTGTCATCAAAGTGGCAGAGTACTAAAACATCCATTAAGCTTTTAATCGAAGAGACAGTAGGATGTGTGTGTGTGTTGAGGGGGTTGGGGGGCAGAGAAGCATGTTATGTCGTGTGCGTTGGTATGACAGCGCTCGTCTTGTGGAGGTGAGAAGTGACAGAGACTTGTCAAAGGTCACAATCGGCCAGAGGCCAGCCCCACTACGCTGTCAATCCGCGCTGCTCTTTTGTGGCAAAACGCATGAACACACAGATAAAATGCACTCCTGCCTTTATTTACGCCCACGTATTGACACCACACCTTTTATTTCCGCCACATCATGCATGCATTAACGTAAGTTCACGTGTACCTTTGGCACATTGGTGGTTAAACTAATCCTGGACATACACACACACACACACACACACACACACACACACACACACACACACACACACACTCAAATTCCAAGTGCTGCTTAACTGTAAACCTAGGTTTGTCAAAGGCAGATAGACTTCTTTGTGTCTCCTCAGCTGAAGGCTCACACCTCCAGCTCGCTTTGTGATGGCGCACACAAGGTCACTCAGCTGTTTAGAAAACAGATTAAAAGCATGTGTACAAGTAGTTTGTGTGTGTGAGTGGGCAGGGGTGGTTAGTTGGATTTGGCATACTCCCAAAAGCATTTCTTTGAAGATATCAAGGCCCCCTTTCATGACTGTTTCTTGCATAGATTACTGTAGACTAGATTTTTGTTCCTTTTTTAGGCATGCTACCGTGGCTCTATGGATGCCGATATTGGTCTGTTGGTCCCACGGTCCAGCACTTTGGTCCAGACTGAAACTTCTCCAAAGCTATTTGTTGCATTGGCGAAGTTTCAGTCTTTTCTTTTAGCGCCATCATGAGGTTGGCATGTGTGGTTTGAGTGAACTTTTGGCCATTGCATTTGGTACATAAGCTCATGCTCTACTGAATTGTAATAGATTTGGCAGGGCTCAACCATAAATATCCTTTGCCTGGGGAAAGAGAAATGCCACATCAGGCTAGAAAGAATTAAACACATAGATTGTTTTAGTGAGCGATCTCACTACCTTCTCATCTCTGTTGGGAGTTGCACATGGGAGAAAGGCAGCGGGTAAAGACAAAGTTTATGAGCGGAGTGAACAAGTAGATTTATGATAAAATCTTCACTGTTGAACCCAGCAATTTGGGGATCATCAGGCCAAATTTTAAATTTGTCATAAGTATGCTGACAAACTAAACTTAGATTGTGAATATGGTAGATATCATACCTGTTTCACAAAATTGCATTGCTAGGCAACAGTTTGGGTCCGCGTTTACTTTCTGTCAGCTGATGTCATTCACATACACTGCAACAGGAAGGTTTACGTTTTCAACTTTGAAATGGACTGTAGTTGCTGTAAATGGTAAAAAAATCTCCCCGGGGGAACATGTCCCCCTAGACGTGGGCTGAGCCCTGAGGTCTGGCTCCGCCCCTGGCTGAATTAGCATTTACGTCGAACCCAGAGATCTGTTTGAAATTACATGTTTCTAAAAGGGCTGAGAGGATTGATTACAAAACAATGTTTAAAAAATTAACAGGCCATAAATTTTGTCAGTGATAGGGATTGATATAAATTCTCTAAACAGTCCAGCTATGAGGGGCAGCAAGGTCTGGCAGGGGATTATGCACTGTTCACTTTGAGAAGCGACACACGGACACGTGCTTGACTCACATAAACCCAAGCACTGCCCTTCAGAATTTTTGTCTCCCTGCTGAGAGGCAGTAATGTCAGTGTTTGTGTTGGTCAGCAGGGTCTCTGTCCACACAGTCAGCGGGGTCAGCAGCCCCACAGCAGGACCTGGACACTGGGAGAAACACTGGGAGGGGGTCAGGGGGGGCACCAGCTCAGGTTCTGAAGGGTCCGCTCATCTTCAAATCCAAGCCAAGGCCTCCGATGCCAAGGCAGTCTGTCGGGCCCCCCTCTCGCTGCGGTTCTGGCCTCGACACCCTGCAGTTTTCGAGGCATAAACTGGCATAGGCCAGCATAAGCTTCCTCGTGGCGCTGCATATGATTAACTGGACCATTGGGCAGCTTGGCCTGGGAGAGGCCCAGGTCCTGGGCATGAGTCCACAGGGCATGGGCAAGGACAAGGGAGGCTTTGCCAGGGTGGAAGCAGATCTCTCCTCTTGTTTACATTTCATAGAATTTTTGTGCTGACTTTGAGTTAAAAGCTGTGTTATTCTCAATGCCTTAAATGCCTTAGAAGGATCCCTTTGCCAACATCAGTGTCTCACACTTTCTGAGGCTTATGTATCTTCGTGTAAAAAAATTCTGATGCTAGCTAGTTCGTTTTTTACAAGTAGAAAAAGGCGTCAGTGAGTCAGAAAAACTCAAATGATGGCTGAGGTGTCTCATGTTCCGTATTTGCATTTGATAACATAATATATCGAAAATTGGGGCATAGACATTCAATGTTTGATATTTATGAAGTTAGTTTTAATAATAATTATTATACCACACTAACATCAGCAGCACATATTCAGAACACTGTGCTGTATTTTTCCATATTTGCACCAAAGTTTGTTGGTAAAGTGTAAAAAACAGATCTGCCGCTTCGGAACAGAAAGAGTTAAGCAGCACATTGATGGGTTTTAAAACAGCAGTCCAAAAAGCTGCCTTTAAACACGATCAAGTCTTTTCCTTCACACCTCCAACTTCACAAGTGTGACTTCCGTCTGTTGCGTCTCTCTCTCTCTCTCTCTCTCTCTCTCTCTCTCTCTCCCTCCTCCTTCTCGTCTTCTCTTCCCTTTAATGTTTTTCACTTGCGAATCCCAGCACTACACTCGCTTTGCAGGAAAATTGAATCCTCGTCACCATCATGAAGCCCGTCCAAGACTTCTTGAGCATCCAGATCGTGTTCACGCGAATGCAGGTAAATCGAGAAATTGTTGGACTCATGTCCGTACTAGGCCGCTTTCTACAATGCCTGACAACTGCGAATCTCAAACCAGACAGGATAAATTTTGTGTATCAATATAGTTGATCGGGATTAACAGGCACGGCCACTGTATTTTCATATTTACCGTCAGGGCCTATAGGGCTGGGTATCATATGATGGCAGTACCCTTACCAGTACCCTTAATGTGACTCTGATACCTATATAGTACTTATTCAATACCCATCATGTGATAGACCCCTGACCGACAGTGACGGGACTAGCACTGTTGTCGTTGTTAGCGCTGTTAGCACCATTAGCTTCTAGCTGCCAGCTCAGCCATCTTGGTGTGCAGGTAGGCAATCCCAGCTGTATGGGTTGTAGCTGCTGCGGTAGTGGTGCCAATCACACGTCGCATTAAAAGTTTGCAGTGATTGGCTGCAAACAAAACCGTGCAAATAGTCTTTTTTTCTATATCTTGGCACAAAGAAGATCGATTACAGGTATCGTTTGACTGGAGAAGTTCCGATACTTGGTACTGGGTTATTTGGGTCAATACCTTATTGTCGAGGATACCGTGGCCCTATCGGGGATCCAAAACCGCTGTCCAGGAACTGTCTTAGTTGACATGTAGCACCAGTCATCAATCAGTAGATAATGCCCGAGCACATGTTAGACAACAAAGAACGCCTGAATTTTGTTTTAAGCTATGTTGAAACAAAGTAAGTGAAAGGTGACGTCAAATAGTCTGCTGGGATCGAGCAAAAATGTTGTTATGTTTGTCAAAAATGTCTACCCACTCAACTCCAGAGATGAAGCTGTAGCAGTCATGTTTAATTTTGGTGTTTGCCAGCAAAAATCAAAGAAATCTGTCCAATGTCTTTGACCAAGCTCTTTTGGGTTTTTGGCGAGTGGACCGAAAACTCACCTGAGAACACGTTGACAGAACCAATGGCATTTTCAAATGTATCTGCATGTTGTTGACATGGACCCAGACCAACTTAACCCCCACTTGTACCCCTACTCCCCTCCCCCTCTCCCCCGGCCTCCAAACCCCTCTAGCTCTTCACCCTTCTTCCCCCACTTCCCCCCCCTCTTCCTTTCCCTGAGGGCGATGTGGTATTTCGTCCCTCAGCCGGCCGCCTCCTTGGCCCTGTGCTGTCACTCTGGATGGCTCCTAGCATGCTGTGCCCCGCTGTGATTGAGCATTACGAGGTGTTTCACGCCTCCGTGCATTAGGCGAGACGACAGGGAGGGCGTTGGGTAAACGATATGTATGGATCGTAAGGGCAACAGGGTTCATGGCTGGGTCAGGTCAGAGGGAGGAAGGCGATGGTCCTGGATCCTGTGTCAATCCATGCATACACTCATAGACGTGTATACCTGCATGCAACTACCTGCGCTCAATACATGCACACACACACACACACACACACACACATACACGCTGTACCTGTATGTATGTGTGGGCACACACACCAATATATGTCCATACATGTTTGCACATATAGTTAGGAGTGCCATCATGGACGGATTGGCAGAAAAGAGCTCACTGACATTTCATTCCACGCACAGCAGCCACAACACTGGTATTTATAGAGTTAATGGAAAAACGGCAAATGCAAACCAGATTGTACACTCTTTCCAGCCCACTCATCGAGAAGCATCACAAGGTCCACTGAAGTTGACGCAACTCATTTTCACATTTTTTAAATAGTGGCTGCTCACTTCCCTTTATTGCCATCATCACTGCATGTCCTTAACAAAATATTAGCTGCGGCAACTCGAGGACGAGCGCGCGGAGTAAATTCTTGATTCCGAACGACACACACTTCGCTCTGGTCTTAATCCATCTCCACGCATGAACAGGCAAGGCTTGTTTGAGCTGGTGAGAGTGTGTAATTAATGTGCTGTGACGAGGGGCTTCTGCCCAGTGACAGTGAAAGACCACCTACTGGTTTTTAATACTGCCTGTCAATGTGGCCACAGGACACTCAATACAGGCCTGTTTCAGCTTGGGGGGCTGAATGGGTGAGAGCTATGCAGAGAGACAGGCACCAACAAAAAAAAAAAACAGAAAGAGGATTAATTTGACTGTAAAATAGAAATTACATAATTATCTAGAAAATGTAATGAATTTTGTAGTACTTTTTTATTCGAAATGAAGATAAAACTATTGGGCAAATAAATGAATACAGGTTTAACATTTGACATGTTTAGTCAATGCAGTTTTGACTTTGGCCAGTGGACCACGAGTTTGGCCTAATGGAATTTAAGATTTGGTTTATAAATCACAAAAGCAGCGTACCTGTCCTTTCGCCAGATCCTGTCTGACTTTTACAAACTCTGTTACACTTCTGTGAG
Organism: Ophiodon elongatus; assembly: GCA_016806645.1. Classification (NCBI taxonomy): domain Eukaryota; kingdom Metazoa; phylum Chordata; class Actinopteri; order Perciformes; family Hexagrammidae; genus Ophiodon; species Ophiodon elongatus. The sequence continues at coordinate 229,405 of JACSYO010000476.1, read as the reverse complement.
CGATGATTACGAGACGTGTTTGATATCGTGCTGGTCTCGCCTGCTCAACCCCCTCATCGCCAGCACCCCCTTTTTTTAACACACATACACACACATACACAGGCATGCGTAAACACATGCACGCACAAAAATACAACCTCGAACACTTGCGCACACAAACGCAGAGTCACACATGTTCAATTCGTGAGTCGTGGCCGCAAAATGACATTTCTTTTGCGGCCACTGCAGATCATGCAAGGGTCACGGCAGTGTATGTGATGTGCTAACGGCCATTTGACCTGATTTATAGTGAGTGTAATGCAGCTTCTCTTATGAATTACTATATACATACACATGGAGAGAGCAGAAGGAACACAAGGAGTTTTTTTTTTTTACCAGCTTGAATATTCTAACTATTTAAAAAATGCTAAATAAAATGCTGTGGCATCACTCAAGTAACAAGACACTACTCAAATGCCCCGTGTAGAGTGTTTCTGCCTTAGTGCCTGTTGTGCTCTCCCTCATTGACATGCCCCTCATTGGCTCTGCCCTTTGTTTTTATGTCTCTACATACTTCTAACATGACTATTTCAGCCTGAGTAAGCAAACATGTGAGCACACACAGCTCCAGGTTACGTGCCACCGCTGCAACGGCGATATAAAGGACCCGGAGTACCAGTCTAGACACTGGAGTTAAGTATAGGCTCTTGTATCCAGGCTCCTTGTAGGGAGAAATGATTCCCCGCTTCATGTCTTCCTGTCTCCTCCTCTGTTCGTGTACCACAACGGAGCTCTCCAGATCAATACGGCCATACAGGAGCTCTGCATGCCTGTCTGTCTGCCTGATGGCTTGTCACAGACTTGGAGTGTCTGAAGGATTTCAAGTCACTCCTCTCCTTCCTCTTAATTTCCCTCTCTTGTCACATACCTGGTTTTTCTTCACACAAACTCTCCTTGTCATATTCTTTCCATCGCTGCTCCTTCTGCTCTTTTTGTTTTTGTTTTTGTTTTTTTTACCCCCGCTCTCCCTTCCTCCGTCTCTGCGTCCCTCTCTCCCTGGCTGCCTGCAACCCCGGGGCTTGACAAGCTGGCCAGGCCGCCGCATCTGCCAGCACATCTTTAGCGGCTTGGCAGTGAGGAACGTCCGTCACAGGTTGTAATCAAACCTGCCTGGAAACCGGGCAGGAGGAGAGAGGAGAGAGGAGAGAGGAGGAGGAGGAGGTGGAGGGAGGGCAAGTGAGGGGGAGGGCCCCTCCTTCTGCCTGATTAATCATAATGTAATTTTAATTAAAAAGCACAGTGTCAAAGGGTTTAGCTGCCTGAGAAGTGAGCCCAGATTGCCACGCAGCAGCAGCCCCCTCAGTCTGCGGGCAGGAAATGCGTCCTGACAAATCCAGGCGCCTGGGCCAAGAAAAACAAAGGCCACCATTACCAGGATATTGTCATTGAGGGAAGAGCAGGGGTGTGGGTGAGAGTTAGAGGAGGGAGGGGGAGGGGGGTGACATAGATGATGAGGGGACAAGGAAAGGAAAAGAGAGCAGGGATGTGAGGGGATGGGATGTGGGGACAAGCAGGAAAAAGGTTGGGGGTCACACTGTCATGCCAATTGGTACTCGGTGCAAACGGCCGTGTCATGCAAAGAAAGAGTAGAGGCAAAAGTGAGACGCGAGAGATCCTGGCATCGTCTTTTGTCAAGGGTGGATATCGTAAGCTCTTGTGAGCGATGCCGTAGGCTTTTTTTTTTTTTTTTTCATTTGGTGCTTAAGTTTGTTTACATCCCAGGTGCATGTAGCGTCGACTCAGTGTCAGGCCGGGCTATATTTACGCCACCTGAATCAGGGTTGCCGTGCACCACGGTGTCGGCTCCAGGCCAAGCTGTGGCTGAGACGATGGTAGCCGCTTGAGACAGGGCAGAAGGAGCCGCGGCGTCATGGTAGGTGGTGGTGGTATGGGGAAGGGGGTATGGGGGGGTAGGCCAGAGGGCTGCAGCCGGGGTCAGGGTGAGTTTCTGAGGAGACGTGGGGTGTCAAATCGGCTGAGTTGAAAGGCGAAGCCAAACACTTGTGGTGACACGGCATTACCCTGGGTCATGGTGACAGATTAGGAGGGTTACAGACATGGGTGGATCTTGTCTTTGCAGGAGTGCCCACAGGGTGTATTATTTTGGATGCATGAATGTGTGTGTGTGTGTGCGTGTGTGTGAGCATCAATGGGAGAAGTACTCCAATATTTTATTTAACTAGCAGTGATAGCCGAACGTAAAAAAACAAATCCATTACAAAGCATCCTGCATTCAAATCCTGTTTGCTGTATCCAGGCCAGTGGTGAAACGTATAACGTAAGTATATCTACTCAAATACAGTTCAAGTACAGTTTTGAGCTACTTGTACTTTACTTGAGTATTTCTATTTATGCTGATTTATACTTCTGCTGGATTACATTTCAGACTGAAATAGTGTCCTTTATACTCCACAACATCCATTTCCTTTATATCAGTAAAGTTTTGAATACACTATGTTTACTTGAAATGGTGTATGTTTTCATACATTTTACATTTTGGGGCTTTATATACCTCATGTAAAATCATCTGGTGGAAAAGAGGATTAATATGTCAGACTGGGAGAAAATAAATACACACGATTCTGCAGCATGGTGACTGACATTCCTGTGTGCATAATTGTTTTTTACCGGCCTACGGTGGCTCCAGTTTATCATGCATTTTTACAGAAAGAAGATCTACAACAAAAGTAAAATGTATAATTCAGTTAATACAAGTGTGTATTCTCAACGACATATAATATACTGTAAGTGTCCAAAGTAAAATAACCCCTTTTACGGAATGTCCCTTTTCAGTGTGTAAAGTCAGTGTAGATGTTATATAATTTATCATTATATTACGTGATTTTTCATATCCATGCATTCATGTGTAGGCAGCATTTAAATATTGTATCTGGTCGAGCTAAGGTGCTAAACTGATTTACATACTGTTGCATGCTTTAATCCACAGAAGTGGCTGATAAACTGATTTGTATTTTTATATGTAAAATCTGAACCTGCAAAGTCGTTAGTAACTATAGCTGTCAAAAGAAAATTGTGAACTCTTCAGTCGTTACATAAAGGGTGACTTCATACTGTATAAAGACATGGTATCCATAAATGATTGAAGAGTGAAGGTGTAGTATACACTGCTGGAGTGAGACAACAAAGGAGATGGATTCACCCCCAGAGAGGGAGAAGGGGCTAAAAGCTCAGCGTTCATACCCTATATTCTGTTTCTCCTCATGGTTTTGGGGGTTGGAGTGGGGCGGTGGCCAGGATTGGATGACCTTTGGAGAGGAGGAGAGGGGAGGAGGATACAGGAGAGGGGGTTCACCAGCATCCGGCTGGGGGTTAGGGGGGGGGGGTGGTCCTGGGCTGAGGTTTTGGAGGTGAGAGACCGTGAAGGGCCCTCCGCCGCGCCCCCAAACAAGCATTTGATTTCTCCCTCCAGGTGTCGTGTGCCTTACACTCCTCAGATGAGTGCACTCTAAAGCAGCGCAATATCCTCTGAGGCGATTCCTCTGTGTGTCGCCTGAGCACGGAGGAGCAATCGCGAAATCCCTTTGACACTCCTCTCTCTACAACTCTCACTCACGTTTCCCCGTTGTCTTGAGGCAACGACTCACTTGTCGCAATATTTCAGAACGAGACTTCTCCTTCAGCAAGACGTGGTTAGACACAGTAACACACGGAAATGTAAAGAGAAACTTTTTATTTCTCCATAGGGTTCGTCTCATAATGTCGTCAGACACTTGCAACTGAGCCGGTCGGTGGCAAAAACGAGCGCTTTTAGTGGACATCGCAGTCCGCTCCCGCTCAATATTGGACCAATTGTTTTTAATGTCACCATTAGGCATATAGACACAAAAACATGGTTAAAAAAAAGGGTCCAGGTTGAGTTGCCCTCAATAGGATATAGTTAAAAAATCTAGTAATAATAAAATTGTTGGTGCCCATGCAAAATAGAGTGAACTGCTCTCATTGGACCACCCTGTATAAAAAAAGGTTGAACTGTACAAATTCAGTGCGGCACAGTGGAGCAGTGGTTAGCACCATCAAGCGAGTTGGAGTTTTCATGATCCCCCACCTCCCCGTGCCAGAGGTGGGATTCCTCCCACAGTCCAAAGACACGCAGGTTAGGTCAATTGTCAACTCTAAATTGCCCGTAGGTGTGAATGTGAGTGTAAATGGTTTTCTGTCTTAATGTGTCAGCCCTGTGATTGACTGGCGAACCGTCCTGGCCTAATTGGCTCCAGCCATTTGTATTCTCTTATTCTACCTTTCTCTTTTTTTTTTCAACCCTTTATAGTCTATTTTTTTCTATGCATGTTATTCAGAGGCAACAGCAATTTAAGAATTTTGTTGACAGTCTCGAATCTTGAATTTAAAAAAAGGAGTAATTGTTAATCATTAATAATTAATGATAGTAGTAGGGAAAGAAAATGTCTGATCTTCTTTTAATCAGGTAATTACAGACTAATTTACTCATTTCCTTTTCCACTGATGGCTAAATCCCATCCATATGCCTGAGTTAATGTCCCACTCTCTTTGCCTTTATTCGCTAAATCAACTCCATTGAGCGCCTATTGATCAGTGAAAGCTAACACGTGTCGGGGAGACCAAGAAGTGCAAAGGGAATAATAAGGAACTGTTGTGGCACATTTGGTCTTGTGATCTTGAGAGGCATGCTCCAGCAGAACACACGCTAGGACCCTAACGAGGGTTTGAAGGACCTCCTTCGACACCTGGGGTCTGGCGACACAAAGCATGCCACCCGCCCCACTGAATGGAGAGGCAAAAAGAGACAGATGACATCCTAAACAAGCATTAACACGCAGGTAGCTAACAAAGCCAGCTTGATCTCATTTACATGTCAAAAGGCCTACACATGCTTCATGGGGGAGGCATATGTACGGAAATGTACAAATACAAAAGCACGGGTGCATTACGTAAGGGACACAAGGGACAACTAGCCGCCAGTCCTAAAGGCCGAGATCGTTACGAGGAGGAGATTGTGCCTATTGGATCAACAACTGAGGAGAGAGGCAGAGTCACTTGCTTCCTGTCAGTCTGCTTTTCACCCAGAGCTCCTGGCGCTTCGGCTTTTGGTTCCCCCTGAACAAACCACCCGCTGGCTGCCTTAACCGCCCTCTAATAAACCCATCTGTTGGGTCATTATTGCGTCCACAGCCCTCCGAAGAGGGGAGCAACCCCGCAAAGCCGACAGAGAGAGAAGGCTGAGAGCTGGAGAGGAGGAGGGGAGTGATTTCTCTTTCAACGTCCTTTCACAGAGAGTCAACCAGCAAAGGAAGTGATTTCCTCTCATGAATCCTAAAAATTAAAACTGCTTTTGTCAATACTAAAGTGCAGCAAAATATATGCTCTTTATTAATTTGCACCATTATCTTTTTTTTCTGCTATATGCTTTACCAATCGGAGCTAATTATAAGTTGGCTACGTAGCGCAACATAAAGATTTGCTCCTTCCTTTTCAGTGATTGTGATGTTGATGTGATGGTGCCTGGCAGCAATGTTTTTTTTTGTTGTTGTTGTTTTTACTTATTACTCTTTTAAACTTTTCTTTTTATGAAAGCTTTTGGAAATGTTTGATATCTATTTTTATATATCTGCCTTGTTTGGTATTATTTCCTTTTGTAAAACACTGAGATAGTCAAGAAAAGTGTTCATTATTATTATTGTTATCATTATCATTATCATTCCTAATTATAATAATTATAATAATAATTATTATTAGTATTTTAAAAGAGCATTTCAAAAAAATCTTGACTGGACATTTGAGAAAACAATCTCAACACAGATGATTTTATAGCTGTTCTGGGGCTTTCAATCATATCACATGATCTTCATCAGGGGATGGAGTTGCCCAATCTTTCTGGAATTGCAGATGTTCAACTTTCCATTTTCTTTCTGAGCACTTTGAGGACTTCTCAACCCTTAAAAAATTTTAATTTTTCAAACAATCACAATTAATTTGATGTTTCCTGGAACTTATTCTACTCTGCTTTCAATATGAGGATCACACAAGGCTCTAATAATTACTTTCTCGTACGTATATGTATTTCAGATGGCTTGTCTTCTCTTTCAATCATCAAATTGCAAGTCCAATCAACAAATTAACTGAAATTACATAACAGGAAAAAAAACAACCTGTATGGCCCACAACTCCTGAAATAGGTGGGCTGTCAGTGTGTGTACAACTGTGTGAGTGTGTGCAGCCTTGTATGCCCATATGTACTGTACATGTGTGTTGTGAGTCATTGGCATGCGCAGCCGTGAAGGGCTGGTGAGGCTTTAACTTTGCTAAGCTTTTTCCTGCCAGGTCCCTGGGAGTTCCCACTGTTCGTTTATATTGAACTTTGTAGGCCGGTGGCTTTGCCAGGCTCCCCTGCCTACTGCTGTAATATAGGAGCTGCTGGGGACCTGCACAGCCAGCAAGACCTAGGGAGAGAGACACAGATCACACCGGCCCTGTGGTTATTACATTTACCCGTGTGTGTGTGTGTGTGTGTGTGTGTGTGTGTGTGAGTGTGTGAGTGTGTGTGTGTGTGTGTGTGTGTGAGTGTGTGTGTGTGTGTGTGTGTGTGTAAAGGGGAGTGTTTTTTCTCATAGTTTTTACAGTGTAGGTGTGATGTCTGGCCATTTAGAAGCGTTTGCTTGTGTGAATTTTGTGTTTGCACAATATGAATTATTGCAATAAAAATCACAGGCAATTTTTGTGTGCTTTGTTTGCGTGTGCGTGTGTGTGTGTATGTGTGTGTGCATGGAGCTGGCAAAGCTCCACCGCGTCTTTTCCAGCTCACACAGCCTCTGTCATAAACAGCCACAGCCTCTGGCAGGTGTTGCGCTGTGGTGCACAGATATGCACTTCCCAACGTGACACACACACACACACACACACACACACACACACACACACACACATGTATGTGCAAAAACACACACAAACACACACACATGGGTACAGGTCCGAATACACACCATTGGGAATCCCCACAGGTGAGCCTTAGAGGGCAGAGTCAACACCTTATTATTAAAATGCACGGACACCCACATGTGCACACACACACACACATGCATGACCGACACACATGCACAGTGGCAGCTGTTTAGGGCGTCTCACACACTCCCAAGCTCTGATAGGTTACTCGTCTTAGCCCACATATGAATTTCATTCAGATTCTTTGGTAGAACAAAATGCTAAACTTCTGCACACACTGAAAACTCTTTTGATATAAATATAAAATTCTGTTGTTCTCAATATGTAGACGTATATCTAGATATTGTGTTAATATTTTTTTATTATATGTTTTCTCATCATGATTAAACGTGAGAAGCCATTCTTCTTGATCAGAAGTATTTTTATTTAAAAAATATAGTCAATGTAAAATCACTAAGTGGAAACTCCTTAATGTCTTTAAAAGCCTCCACAAAAATTCAAAGTGTCGTCATGGCGATTCTGAATTTGGAATTAACGTTGCTTCACCAGAAGGCTTAAGAGTGGAATAATAAGCATTTGATAGGTGTAAATATATGTAATCATAATTTCACATTTAAGTGTGCCATATTTTAAATAAGCTAAGAAAGAAACAAGTAAAATATATCATTAAGTCTTGTTAACTTTAGTATTATTGTGCTTTTAGTGAGGACAGCACAATTATTAGAAATGAACAATTAATAGTACACTCACTTTGTATGATGAAACAGATATACTGGAGTCAACATGTAGATGTAGATACAGATTTTGGTTTTAAGAGCAACATCAGATCTATAGAAAATGTGAGGTTTTATTGATATTATTTAGGATTATGACTCAAAAAAAGATCTAACTTAGTCATTCCCTTCATCCACAGTTAATATCATGGAAAATAAGGGACTGTAATTCATTTAAATCATTGCTGACATAATGTCTATGCCTTTACACTTCCCATACACAGAGTACAACGCTGCAAATTCAAACCCATAAACACGACTCGGACAGAAGATACAAATCTCAGCTCTGCAGCCACAGATTGGAGAGATAATCCCTACAAAGCAGTGTCTTTATCTCTTGTCCAGAAATAGCAATTCATCGGTGACCCTATAGTGCTATTCTCTGTCCAGGCCCAGCAAGACAGCACTAAATGTTCAAGTGGAGGTAAGTGCCGGCAACTCCTTTGACAATACAAGCATGGTTTCAAGCTCCCGCTCAATACAGCTCCTCTCCTCAGAGGCCGCGAAGAGGAGAAGGTGGGAGGGGGGAGTACAAGGAGCAGGACTTGGGGTGGAGGGGTCAGAGAGTGTGTGGCTAGGGACTCTGTGTGTGTGTGTGTGTGCGTGCGTGCGTCTGCACTGTGTCTCCTCTACGAGGTTCTGGAGAGAGAGAGACATGGTGCTCTCTGTGGAAAGGGAAGATGTCATCTCCTTGCTTCAGTGAACCCTGCAGCCCTGCAGAGCGAAGGGCTAACAGGGAGGAAGGTTCTCCTCGAAGCATGAGACCAACCGAATCCCTTGACACCTGCTGAGACAATAAGTCCTGGCTTAACACGTGGGATGGTAAGAACAAAATAGGAAAAGAAGATCTGTACTAAAACAATTTAAATGGAGACAAACACAACGGGACAAATAAACAAACAAGATACTGAGGCTTTGGGTGGATGATACACATTGCTGATGGTGAGTTGTGGCTTTACATAAACTAAATATAAATTGACTGACAAATAAATATGAAAAAAAACACAATAATCAAATGAAAATAAAATCACTGAAGTGAAACTCACTGTCACAAAGCAAAACAAAACTTAAAATAATTGCACTAATTCCAAGCATGCAATTTACTGAAGCTGTAGACTCGCCAAACGTGTCAAGATTGTCGGAACGGAGAAGGCAGGACCCAAAAGCAGACTCAGGAGACCAGATAGTCGAGTGCAAAAACAGGGTATTTAATCATACAGACACGGGAACCAGGATCAAGACATCAGACAAACCCACAATGAGGGACAAAACAATGAGGGACACTGGAGAGCGGGAGCGGGACAGGGGCTCTGGAGAAGGGGAACGGCACCGGGACTGAGGCTCTGGAGAGCGGGAACGGCACCGGGACAGGGGCTCTGGGGAGCGGGACACTGGGGGCTCTGTAGAGCGAGGCAGAGACTCCGTAGAGCGAAAATCCAGAGTCGGCCGGGACACTGACGGAAAACGGGGCGCCGCAGTTGGCGGGGACGCCGACGGGAAGCTGGACTCCGGTGTCGGCGGGGACGCCGACGGGAAGCTGGACTCTGATGACGGAGGCGAGGAACAGGACTCTGGAGTTGGCCGGGACGCCGACAGGAAATAGGAGTCCGGAGTCGGCCGCGGGGAACAGGAGTCCGGAGCCGGAGGCAGGGAACAGGAGTCCGGCGGGGAACAGGAGTACCGGAGCCGGAGGCAGGGAATAGAGGCTACGGGGCCCACCCAGAGCCAAGCGGGGCGGGGAAGCGGCGTCTGGAGTTGGTCGGAGCGCCGTCGGGGAACCGGCGTCCGGGGTTGAAGAAGATAACCGGGGGAACGCCTTTCTGAGGGACTCCCTCATGTCCCTGGCAAGTTCAAGAAGTTTAAGGTCCACTGGGTCCATAGTTTGGTGGGTTCGTACTGTCAAGATTGTCGGAGCAGAGAAGGCAGGACCCAAAAGCAGACTCAGGAGACCGGATAGTCGAGTACAAAAACAGGGTATTTAATCATACAGACACGGGAACCAGGATCAAGACATCAGACGAACCAACAATGAGGGACAAGACAAACAGGGCTTAAATACACAGGGGAGGTGCAGGTGCAGGTGATCAGACACAGGAGGATTCACTTAGACAATCACGGAGACAGGAAGTGAAATGACACGAGGAAACACGAGACAGGGAACCTTCACAATAAAACAGGAAACCCACACTTAACACCCAAAACGGACTCCTAATAATCCTGCTTGCACCGCTAACTAGTGGCGACAACATGCTTTTTCCACAACCTATGCAGCACGGATGTTCCTACATCACGTCTGGGTATTGCTCACACAGATTTTTTTTTTCGCCCATTCAGTGACGAGTGATTTATCTTTCCTGCCAACATCACTATTTCAGCTGACTCAGGAACGTTTTGATGAAAGAAAAATGTCAATTTAAAGGTTGTGATTTCTGTGCGCTATCATCAGCTTGTACACAGCTATGTTGTGTTGATGTCATCCACACTTTTTATCTATCCGTCGTGTTGAGCAGTGACTGCATTTTAAATTTCTCAACAAATTAGAGATGTGTGCAGAGATTTCAAAGTCGGTAATGAGGCAAAGTCAAATTCAGCAACAATATAAAATAGATAAGAAGGCATCAGGCAGACCGTGATATTAATTTACTTGGCCAATTCATCAAAAGCTCTCTAGACGTTTTGAGACCTAGCCAATGTTTATAATAAGCTAAATTGTGCGTGCGTGCGTGCGTACGTGCGTGCGTGCATACGTGCGTGCGTGCGTGTGTGTACGTATATACGTGTGACTGTTTGTGTCAATGATGCTCTGACATAATGAAGAAGTGATCTCAGATCATCTCTGAGAGAGGCTGTGGTGGCCGTGACGGAGAAAGGTCCCTCTCGTCTCTTCGACAACTTGACCTCATCGTTGAAGCCATGAGACAACAGTGTCAGAGGCTCAGGAAGCTGAGCCAGGCTGTGTGTGTGTGCCTGTGTGTGAGTGTGTGTGCGTGTCTGCGTGTGTGTGTGTGTGTGTGAGTTTATCAGAAAGAGGGGGTGGGGATTCATGTGTGTCTAGTGTGGCATGACACGCAGCGTATCATGATGGAGAAATCTGTGTTGCTCTGAATTGTGAACGTGACAAAATGTGTCTGTGTGTGTGTGTGTGTGTGTGTGTGTGGGTGTGCGTGCGTGCGTGCGTGTGTGTGTGTGTGTGTGTGTGTGTGTGGTCAGCAACAATTCAGTTTGATGATGATAGTATGACTGTACTGCCCTCTTCATAACACAAGGCTTCACTTTTTTTTGCGTTTTGGCCACAGCGTTTGAGTGACAAAAGTTATAGTTTGTTCATCCTCATATTTAAAAAAAAAAAAAAAAAGTTTGTGGTAAAAGCAGACAAAATCAATAAAGCTGAAGTCATTGTCATGTGGTAAATCTTCCTTGGTTTTCTTCGATAAAGTGATTGCCTCCCAACGGCTCTCAGCATGGCGACGGCTGAGCCTCAGCTAGCAGGTAACATTGCTAACAGTGCAAACAACAGCAACAGAGCCGACGGAGCTAACAGTGTTAACGTGTTGTGGGGGTTGGCGCTAACCTTCCCAACGACGCCGTGGGTCGGGACGTCGTTGTCAGCGGATGAATGCCATATGAGCACAGAGCAGAGTGGCGCTAACTAGCTAACCAGTGGGGCACACACACTGGCACTCACGTGCACTAACATGCACTCGCCGCTGGAACGGCTACATAAACAGAGCACAGTGGAGCTCAGATTGCAACACAAATAGAAGGAGAGCGACAGGACAGGGGCTCAGGACACCATTACTCCACTTTACATAGCAAGTAGCTGTTTGCTGCCATATTACTGCTCTGAATTTGGAATTTAGCACCTTTCATCAAGCGCTTGACCTTGCCTGACCCAAACATACCCCTACCTTAAAGATGAACTTCCCTACCTTGTCTGTTGCACTCAGCCCCAAGCCCATTGGTCTGTACTGACAAAGTGAATCCATTAAAATAGTTATGATTCTTTTAAAAATAGGATCAATTAAGTCCTAAAACAGCTGGGCACGGTCATTTGTAACAAACTTAACTCAAACTGGAATAAACTGTGCATTTGTTTTTGAGGACTATTTTCTTCTTCTGTGGATTAATACACACTTAATACTTTGGCGAGTAACAGCAGCATGATGGTGTTTGTAAAGTGTCCATGTTTATGGTATTTAAGGAACACGTCACCCAGTGTGGCTCATTTAGGAAAATGTAGCTCAATGGCACAAAGAAATATATATTTTCCTAACAGTATCTTCATTATAATAACATATGATTTTGAAAAAGCTGTCATTGTATCATTCAACGTCAGTGTTCCGTGTGGTAAACAAGTGGTTATGCACAAGAAATAAATGTGCAGTCTTTCAGCCACAAGTTTTCCAAGCGCATATGCAGTACTTCCAACTCTCAACTGTGATTGTGTAGACATACAGAGGGAGCAAAGGCAAGTAGTTGAGCAGCCTGCTCGCTGACAGAAACAGATTCTTCCACACCTCTCCCTGTTCTGCCTGAAGGCTTCTCACAGGTACGATTTCTTGCCCTCGGTTCGGGAACTGAAAATGAGAATCTCCAAATTAGAAGTCAGGGAGTCGTGTCGGAGCCTGACCCTGAATTCTCACCTCCTACCCAGCTGGACCTGTGAATACTGGATCTGATCTCTATGGCTCTATGGCTCAGCTTCTCAGCTCCTCTCTCATCTCTTGTCTACTGTCTTTTCGTACTCTTATTTGTCTACAGCATCCTCTCGCTGTAATGGGTTTTTCTCATTTTATTATATATTCTGTGCCTCTCTTTCTCTTTCTCCCCAACTCGCTGTTTGAATTGAAAAGCCTTACACGTCCACCTTACTTTTATATTCAATGTCCATATTGCACAGTAGTTATTTTATGACTACAATTCTTTGTTAGCTCCTACAAAATGGCAATGAAAGGCACCCATCCAAAACAAAAAGGGGGGCTGAGAAGTCATGTGCATCTCATCTGAACTTATGAATCATTTCCACACCAACTTCTATAAACTGTTTGCTTTTTCACTACAGGAAAATGTATTGTTTTTTTTCTTGCGGATGGAGTTCAGGCATATGTGAGTGCACCCTGCAGGGCTCCACAGTGACAGGTCGGGGACATAGCAGCCCATTACCACACATGTCCTGTCAGGGAGGGTTCCAGTAGCAGTCGGTGAGTTTTCTGCCTCGGGACCTTCCATCCCGAGCAGAGGGCTGCTGCTGCTCGAGAGGCCCAGCGAAACATGGGCTGTCTTCTCTCCCTTCTGGTGCTGAGGGGATGAGCTCAATCCACAAGGACCCGGGGGGTGAGGGAGACGCTGGTTTTGCCTGTCCGGACAAGGAGAGAGGGGGAGGGGGGGATGGGGGGGGGGGGGTGAGGGCAGAGGAGGGGTTGGCGATGAGAGTTAGTAAAGCATTAGTGGGCCCTGCTGGTGTGCTGGCCCCTGTGAACCAAGCAGTGATTGAGTAGTAGTGCCTGGGGCTAAACGTGGCACCTTTGACAGTGTCAGGGTGGCACTATAGTGGCGGCCAGCTAGATGCTTCTGCTACATTACACACCAAACGGTTGTTGGTGTCTATATTCAGGCTGACTTGAATTGGGGGATTATGAAGGCGGACAGCCGCAGCATATGGATGAGGAGAAAGAAAAGGGAGACGATTCATATATTCTTGATCCACTGCGTATACGACGGCTTCACCCTTACTTCATCATTTACAATTCAACTCAATCGTGTTTTATTGTCTTTATAGGTTTATTTTCTAAATTGTTATCAGCTCTCGTTGTCGGTTGTCGGCTCTCTTCTCTATTAATCAAAACCTAAATAAATCTGTAAAAATGAGCCTGCGTGATGTTTGTTCCGAAGCAGTAAATGACAAAAATACATAAATGAGTAAATGGGTGACTGAATACTTGATTACAATGAGCTAACCCGACTTGCTGACTTTGCTAAAATACTGCACCTTTTCCTTTACAAAATTCCTCGTTAGTTGTGAACCCAGAAGAGACACAGGAAGTTGTCAGCGTCTTGTTTCTATTCATTGAGCTTCTCCGCACCACTTTCATCAGACTTTGGGTCAAGGCACTGATTTTTCTATAAGTTCATTAATTGTCATAACCTGCACAAAACACAAGAAAAGAACTACAAAACTCTGGGGATTTGTTGTCAATCAAGTAGCGTTGCATGTATATTAACACAATATTTATTTACAATAAGAAACACATGTCACATGTAGTACTGCAGCGCCATTTCTTCATTCTTTTAATTACCGTGCTGACTTCCCCCCGCTCTTAAAACATATCGCTTAGAATTATCACTACAACAGGTTCAACTCATTTAATGTCCATCAGTCCATCATTACGTGCTGGTGGGCTGCATTCACCGCATCGAGTGAACATGTGCCCGCTTCAATACATCCAACGAGCTGTCCATTATATTCAAAGCAAACTGGCACTCTCTCACACAAACACGCACAATAACCATTGACAGACTTCTCTCATCACATTTGAAAGACATGCTGCTAATGTGGGAATGAGGGACATGAAATCACTTTCAGTGGGACATTGTGAGGTGGCCCGGTGGTAATTACAGCACATAGACCCGTACTGAAGGAAGCTATTTAGCAATATGGCCCTGGCCTGGGCCTCTACCGCTGATCTCATTTGGCTGTATTAATTAGCTCGCTCTGAGTCGCCACGCTGCGTGTTCACGCACGCAGCCTACTGCTTGGCTGCTCGGTTGGTTAGTTAAGATGACTACCACGACAGTCTGTTCAGCTCCGTTATGAATCTGCGGGGCCTCCTGAACTTCCTTACACCTCTCCGTTCCCCCCTCCTCCATCCTATCAGCCGAAGACAGCTGGGGCTGCACAGAGGGCACGACTGCTCCCCATTCACCGCATTCAGCATGGTGGCAGCCACCGCCGCACAATGGGCCGCGCCGCGTGACCCGCTTGCAGAGGCAAGAGAGCTCATTTTGTTTGTGATCTAAATGAGCTCCTATTGTAAAGATCAAATCTCTTCATTCCCACTGATGGAGGGTGAGAAATCCCAGTTTATGTTTTAGATGTATGTCTGAAGATCAGCATAGCGGTCTTATTATCTGCAGCATTTGACGACAGCTGACAAGTATGAGAGCCCCTTAGCGCCCTTGCCTTAGCTAAAAGGTTGGAGGAGCTGCCAAACATAACTGGCCATAAAGAATGAAGATTTTTTTTTTTTCATTTTTAATAGTCTAAAACAAACTAGAAATAGACTATAGAAAATAAGGGACACAGTGTCCACTAGTGAGAGCGAGGCTGCATGTTATCTTTACATCCCCATGCAGAATTTGCACTGGCTTTCATGCTGCCTGGCAGCTTTTTGCCTATAAATCCAGAGTTTTCTTATTTTGTTGAAACAGAATCATTTGAGTCATCTTGTGTGCACCGAGCAGCAACCCACTGGACTTGTGGAGATAAAGAGAGAATAACGAACGCTCCACTCAGAGAAAGCACTGACAGCTGCTGACTTTGAGGACAGACAGGATGGACATCTGTGGTATCAGAAAAAAACAAAAGGCCAAAAGAAAAGTTTGTCAGTTAAATGTTTTCAGAAATAGAGAGGATCAAGTAATGCAAACTGGTAGCCGGTGAAAATCAACTTTTCACCCTGTGAGGGGTAAGTACCTCTAAACGACACCGAAGTTCTCCTTTTCAGGCCTACTTCGTTTAACACCTCCAACTAGAAAATTATTATTACACAAAGTCACAAAAACCATGTCTGTTCACCACACTGCCCAAAAAGGGAAATAGATGTTAGCTTGATAAAGATACAACACGCTCCAAATGCAAGTGGTTTCAACAGACCAACGGTACCCCAACATGTCTTCCTCTTCTCTATGTTATTATAACCTCAGTGGAAGCTAAACAATGGTAGCTGAAGAATGATCAAACTTTAGAATCTCTTTTGGAATATCGGTTTCTGCCTGATGTGTTTTGCATCCTCAGAATTCATCTTACAACAGAACTTTTTTAGTCGCCGAAAGTACCGCACTGTTTTTTTTTTCACACCAGAGCTTTTCCTGAAGAAGGTGTCTGCTTTGCAAACACAGGACGTCTTATTTTTAGAGTTCAACTCCACATTCTCTCTTGCTCGTGAGACCGTGCTGTAAATTTCAGTGGGATCACAGTGAGATAGCAAAGTTGTCACATGCAGAACCCTGCTCTTCTGTACGGCTCTGTGATGGCCAACAATCCACCCTACATCTGCAAACAACGCTTTCAAAAGAGGAGCAATTAAAGATACACACAAGGAACCCCTCCCCCCCAAACACACACACACACACACACACCCTGACACGACACCACATCAGAGATACACTTTACTGATGTTATTTCAATGGCTACAAAAGAATAAAACATTGCTGATGTGAGAATCCATTTCTCATGTCAGTTGTCAGTAATATCTACATTGTATTCAAGGCTGAAAGTTGCCTCAGCCATTCATAAACGCAAGCACAGAAGACACAAAAGCCACGATGGCATATGCTGAAGGTGAGCCATGCGTGTCAGCTAGGTCAGGCAGCAGTAGGTCATTTCCATAAGGTGCCGATGGAGCAGGTGATAGGAGGGTGCTGGCATGAGCAGGACAGAGGTAGTGGGGCAGATGGACCTGTCTTGCACTGACCATGTATCTCTGCACCCTGCTGGGGCCCCAGGAGGGGGCTGAGCAGGCTCCCAGAAAGGAGGGGGGTCCCACTGAGACCCTGGCATTGAGCCCTGCCCAGCCTTGGCCTGCACCCATCTCCATAGCCTCCCCCCCCCACCCCTCAGCCTCACCCCTTCCTTCCCTCTCCACCCCACCCTGCAAAACACCCTAAACGCTGACCAAGCCCTCAGGGCTCAGGCCAGCCTCCTGGGCTAACAATGGCCCAGACAACAAGCTGGTCTGTGGGAAGGCCATGCCAAACGAGTGTGCCAGGGACCAGTTCTTGCAGGAAGCGTAACAGTGCTGCACTAATGCAGTTGCGCATTCGAGATCTAGCAGCGACGTTACACTATTTTCACCTCGGGAAATAAGACACGGCCCGGTAACGTCCTAACTTCACACAAACGCATGTCTGCAAATGTCTGAAAATGGATTTGCTTTCAGGTGTAAGAGCGGTCTGTTTATGCAGATGTAACTCGTCTCATCTTTTTGTCTGCTTCTATGGAGGTCCAGTCATTTTCCGTTATGTGGTAAACACACACAGCTTGAGCTGTGAATATGCTTTGCAAGGTGACATTTCCTGGCTATGTGCAAATAAAGCTCACACGGAAACACTGTCACAGACAAAGACTGAGGTGGTTCTCTGTGCAAGAGATGACATAATTCCCTATTAAGTTGTATGGATACAAATTATAGGGGAGAAGTGCAACCTTTAGTGAGTGGATGACGGTAAACGATGATTAATGGGGAGTACTGCTAGTTGGTTTGAGCATGTGTCATAGTGTGTAGTAGCTGGGGTAGTGTAGGCAGGGGGCCTGAAATCTGAAAATAAGCTCTTCAAACTATTATTCTCCAATAGAAACTCAATTTGCACCACACTGGATTACTAGTTATATTTATCGACCCGGAGCTGCCTCTCTGCAGCTGCATGAAGCCCGCTTAAATCATGAGGGAGGAGGTTGGTGGGGGGTTGCAGAGCAGTAGATTGGCGATAATTGGTTGAAGGACAGTATACAGTAATAATGGGTCTAAATAGCCGGGCTTGAGAAGTTCCTGTCATGTTTCACCACTTCTATTTCCATACCAATTAAACCTTGTTGAAGCTGCCCTGATGAGAAAATGGAGGTGCAAAGGATGTGGAATAGCTAAACACATCAAAGCCATGCTCCGCTTTTATTTATGTCGCATTTTGTTAAGGATGTTTATCCAAAGGAATTGCTTTTTCTTTTTTTTTTTAAGATATTTATACACCATTTCCTGACTGTTCTGAACACCGAATGCAGGATAAGTGCAAAAATGAATACCTTGTTGTGGATGTGTGCAAATGCTTTGAGGTCTCATTCGAAATGATGCTTCTGATTAAAATATGGATTATCTTACTTCATTCTACCCCACTAGATCTCATCCACATACAGAGGAAGAGAGTACAGGGACAGAGAGATTGAGTGGTAGACTGGTAGATAGATGGAGACCAGAAGGATCGGATGGAGCTGGATCTCTAGAGATATCTACCGGTGATGAGCCACCTATAATCCATGAGGACGAACAGGTCTCATTTCAAAGTAAGATGGAGGGCCGCATTGTTTCCACTCGACTGAGGGGAGATCTGATTTAAATTTTGAATGTGAGAGCGTGAGCTAGCCCTCCCCGGTTTCAGTTCAGATGAAATTGTCTCCGGCGCATGAGATATTCTCCCGTTGCCCAGCGGACCGTGCTGGGTGCAGTGCTTTGTCACAGTGTGAGGGCCTGAAGAAATACAGGGTTAGTGTTACACACACCTGCACAGCTGGAGGGCACGACCATGTATGATGCCACAGCGGACCTCGGTCAGCTCCCATAATAGTACAACCCCATCTGCTGTAGATCAGCCAGGAGACACTCAAAAGATGTAAATAATTGGATATGTGCCTTACATATCCAAAACCATCCACACTAATGACATTTTTTTTTTTTTTTTTTTAACACTTTGGTGTTTTTCGGGCAAGTGTCATTTCTTGTGTGATAGCAACTTAAATGATATAGTTTGACACCTTCAGTGGTAACACTTTCGATGACGCCTGTGTCTATAATGCATTATAAACATGCCCATAATGCGTATTGATCTGCTAATGGCACTGTATAATCATAGTTATATTATATTATATACATTATAATCTTCTTATAGTGCCATATAATGCATTCATTCACATACTATATGCAGTATAATCATACAATGCATAATAAGTATATTTATAATGACAGGGGCTATAATGACAGGGGCTTGCAAAAAATGTCAGTGAGTGATCAGCAATTATGAAGTACTATGATACTTGGCCTTAAAAAATGCTTTATAATGTGTTGTGGTTATTGTTATAAAGCATTATGAATACTCAGGAGTGCTTACGACTATAAGTACACAGTGCTAAAATCACATTATGACACATTATAAGTGTCTTTATAAGGCATTGTAGACATGGTCACTACAGAACCTTCCACCCATTCACTTTCTTGCTGACAGTGACAAGTGACAAGACTGACACCTCTCACATTTATCTAAATATGAACATGAATCCATCTCCTCATCTGACAAATGCCAAACTGCTGATTTAATGTGTGTGTGTGAACATTATGGTTCAGTGGAAAAGGAGGATGGTGGCAAGTTATCCGAGCAGGGTAAGGATGCACTGTATAATCACTGCCGTTACTATACAACACAGTG
The DNA here is from genome assembly GCA_016806645.1 of Ophiodon elongatus. Taxonomy (NCBI): domain Eukaryota; kingdom Metazoa; phylum Chordata; class Actinopteri; order Perciformes; family Hexagrammidae; genus Ophiodon; species Ophiodon elongatus. The sequence goes on along the minus strand of JACSYO010000476.1, from coordinate 210,245 downwards.
AAATGAAAGAGAGCGGATCGGTGTCACACTGTGACTCAGATACAGCTTAAGGGCACAACTGCTAATGCCACAGGCTGTGAAAGTGTTTCATTCATGTACATTACACTGTATCGTAGCGTGTAGCACATTTCAAATGCTAGAAATAGTATAACAGGGAGGTACTCAAAGCCCACATGTCACAGCTGTGTGTAAAGGTAGAATGCATGGGATGTGAAGATGAAAATAAGTGGCGATGGAAGTGAGACTGATGTCTTACGACCGCGCGGGGACAGGAGACAGATGAGAAGAAGCCAGGGTCCCCCCCCACCCCCCTCCCGTTGACGAAGCGGCCCCTACTCTGGGCCTGTGTTTACGTTTCCCTTCGAGTGTTTCCCCCCACGGCGCTCCGTCCAATTCTCCTCAACAAGGCAGCATGAGGGAGCGGGGTAGAATGAGAGTGGGCTCATGAATGGAAGGGGACAAATTGACATGTGGCGTTTTGTGAGGTGAGTGGCCAACCTCTCGACCGCTGATTACCATTTGCTAATGAGCACCCCGGTTTGTGAGTCTCTGCGTTTCTCTCTCTCCCTCTCTCTCTGCTTCTCCGCAGAATGTTCTTTCTCCTCCCCAGCTTTGTGCAGGCCCGGAGTGGCCGGCGGACCATAGGTGCACTGTTAATTGGGAGACGCACACATCAGTAATTAAAGCAGTAGGGGGCCTTGTACTATACCAACTCCCTCCAATTCCCCTTCTTAAAAGGCTCGCCCTCCCCCTATAATTCAATCCTGTCTGCCGAATTGATCATTGTACCGGGGCCAGTTTTGCCCCTGGCAGTTTTGTCACTTTCTAATGATGCCTTTTCAGAGAGGCAAGGCCTGTGTCCTACCAGCACCGGGACCAGTTGGGGCCAATCGTTGTCTTCACGCCAACTCCACTCCATCTGATGAAAAGCCTCGCATTTAGCCACGAGCAAACTCCCTCACATGTAGCTACACGCGTGATATAAACACTCACACATATATACACACACACACACACACACACACACACACACACACACACACACACACACACGCACACACAAATTAATCCACTGTGTGACGCTCAAAATGTGGGGTCCCCAGTCTGTCGCTGGTATGTTTTGCTTGGCTCGGGTAAAAAACAAACATGAATCTTCCCGTCCTCACTCACAGCTCACCTGCCTCTCCTCCATTAGAAAATCACAGTGTATTGAGCTATGCATGCAACCTTGTTGCAGAAGTGATCACAAATGCTCGTTTTTTTACCTGTTAAATCATGTCACTGAAGGCGAGAGGGAAGCAATGTCCAGCTGTAACACTATTTTTTGCCACACGGAGTGGCCGAGAGAAAATAATACAGTTTGTGCATGTCGCATCCTGATGGGCCAGAAATACATAGTACCCTGGGTATTTATACTATACAAAGAAAACTTATATCAGACAGGCTTGTACAAGCTTGTATATATCAGGTCCTGGAATGCTAGACAGCTCTGACTCAATATAAATCTGTAATCCGTGCCGTGTCACAAGGTCATTCAGGCCCCCCCCCCGCCCCCAACCCTCTACTGACGGGGCCCCTGGCTGTGTCTATATGTCCCTAAACCTCCTTGCTCTGTGCTGTGACAATCCATTGGGAATGTCTCTCACTTCTGCAGTCCATATTTATTCAAAGCGAGCACAAGACAGCGGGGATTCACTGTGGCAAAAGTTTCATTTTGGAAGTCAGCTGACAGCTCGACAGGGTTTGACTGGGCACTTCATGTACGCCTTAATGGAGAGCTATCATTGTAAGCGAAGGGATCATCCGTTAATGTGTCAACCAAGCGTCTATACTTTTCTCACACTTTACATATGCTCCGCAGGAAACAAGCTATATAGGAAATCCCAGCAGAATGGAGCAGCTTCCTCTCCATGTGCTGACACCACGCGTGGCTATAGCTGACAGAGTGGCATACCCTATGTAATTAAAAACCCAGCCGAGGTGTTTCAACGTGGCATTTTTATGCTTCTGTGGGCCATGTTTGTTCTGTTTCCTGCCCCGTTCGGCTCCCCCCCACCCTTTATCTCTTAGACCCCCTTGAGTATGGCGTTTTACATTTCTGTTTGTAAAACTGTCAACACATCCACTGGCTGTACTAACGTGTGATTTAGCGCCAACAGAGAGGAGGGATGAGAGAGTGAGAGAGAGGCAACTGCATGAGATCTTGCACATTCTCAAAGTGGAATATTTTTTTCACTGTTATCCCCCTAACTCCCAACTCCCCACCCGCAAAGAAGCCTTGATGTTTGTGAAGTGCTTTTTTTTTTTTTTTTTTTTACCCTTTAATGATTACATTGTCTCCATTCCTTTGGTTGTTTTCTTTTTCTCGAGTAATTGCAATTAATATTTTCACAATGTCAGTTAAATTGATTCCAAATGTAATTTTGGAATTACATGGATATTTTGTAAAATGAAAATGTTTGGCTGAAAAGAAAAGAATGTGCTCTGTGAAACGCTAAACCAGCATTTCAAACCTTCCTTGATTCAGTTGTGCTGGCGGAGAGCGAGAGAGAAGAACATGTTCAGAATTAATTGGATTAATGTGTGGAGTTGGATTGTGTGTATGTGTGAAATTTACACCTATCACACTCCTGTCAAATCAGACATCCCCTGTCATTGCTAATAAGTACCTGGGGAGAGGTGGCACCTTACGACTGGAGAAATACACAACAGCAAGGAACTCTATATACTTTAGCTCATTGCCACTGCTCACCTGTAAATGCAGCCCACATACAGTTCATCACACATACACACACACACACACACACACACACACACACACACACACACACACGCGCTTTGGATCATGCTTTCCGTGATACAAGACTAATTTCTGAATAGAAATCGCAAAACAGCCAAAACCGATCAAATAAATATAAAAGCAGACAAATTTAAATCTGTGATTATTTTTTTTTTAAGTGGAAATGTTGTGCTTTTAGAAAAGACTTCACATGTCCGCGGCACGAATACACAGTTCACAACAAAAGCCGCACCAGCATCATCTGTCACACATAACACAATGAGAAAAGCCCAACACCTACATCAGTTTCCACCAGAAACAGAGGAAATCCCATATTTTAATCACAGAAATACTGTAGCCTGGCCCTAGGATTTGAGTTTTTCTTTTCTTGTCTTTTTTTTTTTTTTTTTTACTTTGTTTGGCTTTAATTTACACCTCTGTTTTGCAGCTGTGAGGGGGGAATTCAGCGTCTGTCCCCTTGGAGAAGTGCACTGGCAGCAGAACATTAGCTCATTTTAACGGCCAGTGTAATAATCTGTGCACCGGAGGGCCTCCGTTGGAAGCTCTACTTTGCACTAAAGCATCGGAGGCTCCCCTGTCGATAACAAGACAGTCACTTCATTATAGCTTCACAAGTCACCCATTTATAATCTATTGGGCCCCATCAGAGAAGCACGGAGCACGGAGGCAGATGTTACAATATATTAATCAAAGATGCACCGTTGTGTCAAAATGTAATTTTCTGCTACGGGGCCGGAGATCTAATTGTTTGATTTGATAACAGAAGTACATAACGTGCCCAGGGGCAAAGCGCCACACGTTCTCCAGCATACACAAATAGTTGAAGCTCGGGCCCGAACGAATGTTTAAATTTAAGACGACAGCCTGTTCTTTATAAAGAAAAGAAAAAGAGAAGTGAGAGTACGATTGGTATGTTGTTGATAAGAGGAACCTCAATGGTGCCAAAGCACACTTCTACAATTATTACCAAATGCCAAAGCAATTAAAGTAGAAGCTTTTAAAGGAATTAACAAATCGTGAAATTTACAACGCGGTCATAAGAACATATCATTGTTTACTGTGTTGACTATTTTTGGTTGGGAGTATTTATGAGATTGTTTAAAGGTTTAGTATGTTATTTCTGGAACAGTTTAGGAAAATCAAAAAATATCTACTATCTGTGCTACACTACCTACTGCTCTTTAAAAAAAACAGTGTTGAATTATTGTTTGTATCTTTTACAATCTGAGCAAAAACCAAAACGTGCGTGAAGCGAGCTTTTCAAAGGAAATGTTCAGTGTTCACCGTGTGCCTCCACTCAGAATTCCTTTAATCGACTCGCAGCGTTCACTTTAGTCGCTACTTGGACCGAAAGAAATTAAAAAAGAGATGGCACAACACTTCTGAAGGCCTGAATGTGTGAATGCACAGACACGTCTGCATGAGCGTAGTGGCTTAGTGCCGATTATAGTTGCACCAAATGTTGAATAGGACTTTCAAAAAACACATTCACGAGAAGCTGTGAGAAATTCACTCACACCAGCGAATGCAAACGCTGACCACAGCCAACGACAGGAGCAGAGCAAAAAAGCCACATTAGAGCGCATGCGAGCAAACGCGACTGAGGAAGAGGAAGGGAGATGCAGAACACCCAAGCTCGCAGAGAGACAAAAATAAAGATATATGACTCTCATCGCAGTTTGCAACATTTTGTACAGATTTAACAGAGGGGACATTTTTTGCAGAGGAGGGAAGTGTTATTATGAACATTGATAAAAAATAAATAAAAAATGACATAACGGTAGAGTGGAATAGTCTGACATCTTTGTCCTTTTTTTTTTTTGTTGCAGCAAATAAAAAAAAACCGTCAGCAAACCAAATAAACCGGCAAACAAGTGCAAAGTGAAATCTAACCCTGGCGGAGGCAAAGTTCCCCATCACACTCACAACAAGCAGACAGGGAGAGGCAGCACGAGACCCCGACAAAAAACCCTTTCACATGTAACGATTATTCCCCTTCATTAAAACTGCTAGTAACCCTGTTAGGCTTGAATAGACTCACTACGGGTAATCGTGAAAACACTTTTAATCAACGCACAGAAACAGCAGAGACCTTGCTAGAATGCATTCACTCCAAATAAAGCAGGCTCTTTATAAACAGGCGCAGCAAAACAGCTAAGACCCTGATAAGACTCCTCACACTCTCCATGGCGAAACCTGCCTGTGAATGTCTCCTGACAGCTCCTTAGCCCTTGTTAGAGAGAATCACTTCCTAATGATTCAACCCAGCTTGGAAACATCAACACACACCAAGTAACACTTGGGCGCGGCGTTTTACATGAAGCAACGCAGCCTGCACACACATGCAGCCGCCGTGGTTCACTGGATGTGCAGTGGCTGTGATGGCTCTCCGACGAGCTCCGAAACCAGGACTCACGTTAAAGTCAGTATAGGACTAAATTGTGGAAGTCCATTGGTGATGGGTAATATTTGAAATGTGAAACTGTGCAGCTAAAAGTTGTTTTTTTTCCGCCATTAAACTCAAATTTAAAAGATTCTCCCTGGTCAAAAAAATATTCATTTGTTTTGTGAATTTAATAACTAAATTCTCCGTTATGTTTCAGATGGACTGGATTCAAGAATTAACCCCTTTTAGTGTTTGATGCTTTTAAAACCATAATAAAACTAATTGGCCTGTAATTCTTTTTTACAGTTCACACCCGTGAAAGGAAAAAATAAAACATAAAAAAAAAAGAATTGCCACCTCTTTGCACACTGTGGTTGACACAAATGTATGCATGTGCTTGCTTATAGGCACCCACACAACACACACACACACACACACACACACACAACACACACACACACACAACACACACACACACACACACACACACACACACACACACACAAACCCACACACACACACAGGGAGGTTGACACATGGTATATCAGCAGGCGCAGTTCTTTTGTCCTCTTGCTAGTTTTAGCAACACCACTACTCTTGGAACACGTTGAGCTTTTGTCCTGAATATGGATGACGTAAATGTAAAAACAGAGAAGAAATAAGAGGAACATGCAAAATTGTACCAATTATCACTCCAATTATTATTATTTATTCTTCTCTCATTTTATTCACCTTATAAGATACTATTTTTTATTTTATTTTACCATGAGAATACAAAGAGTGTTATTCTGAGAGACCTCTATTCTTCCCTCCGAGTTTTCCATTGACCAGTAAACAATGATGACAAAAATCAATATGTGAGTAAGATTTTTCAAGGTCCTGTTGTGTGACTCAGAGGTGCTTATTCTCTCATGCGGCAGCAGCTGTATTTTGGTGATGATCCGGAGCGTGGTGTTTGAACTTTGCCTGAGCTGCCGATCACGCCGACAGTGGGAGGGGTCTGAGTCATCGGTGATGTGACTTTGACAGGTATGATTCAGTGGTGAGGAGCAGGCATGCGTGTGCACAAGCCAACACTATGATGATAAAATCCAGATCCAATTAATCAATGTTCATAACGTTTGTCCGTCACAGCAGGACCATCCTGTCATTTTGCATTTCCAAAGTACAAATCGAAGCCCCTGGCCTAACTTTCCCTTGCTGCATCCTTCTTGCTTTCTGTTCAGGTATGCGAGCCACTCTCTCTCTGTCTCTCTCTCTGTAAATCCATCTCATCCCAAACAGGCTTATCCCACAGACGCTGCCACTCCTTCATCCTGGGTGTGAGAAATATGGTGGGCCAAAGGTGCTACTCTCTAATCAGGCTGGACTGTTGTGCCCGGTCCTGCCGGCGTACGGCGAGACGTGCTGGTAACCTGCCGCAACTTCACGAGGCTGCTGTGTGACCCCCCCCCGCAGCCACGGGGGCCTCAGACGCCTCTTCATTTTGTAAGACGTCTCTACAGCGGCTACAGAGGAGGGCTCGGCAAACACTCAGCAAACACCAAACAAACAGAGACGCGGACTAAACACTCTGTCTGGCATGGCCGATGTTCACGACGGGATTAGGCAAATGGGATGCTGCACGGCCTCAAAAATAGTGAAAAGGCAGATGTGACATTGGTTCTATTTTCACTTGAGTGTATTGGCAGCGTCGGCAGATTATGAAATACAGTCTTCATCCAATGCTCTGCGTGTGAACAGCAGATTCCACGGCTGAAGCTTTTTCTGTCTGCCTTCCCCACATGCTCTTAACAGCGCTCTTAACACCTACAAATATTTATTATATATATATATATAAAAAAAAATGAAAACATGATTGGACCAAATTACTTACATCTTGCGTCAGCCTGTAAAAAGCTTAACATCTTGACACTGGCTTTTAGTGAAGGCTGCAGCTTCCCAGGAGTGTGGCATGCCACGACAAACGGATGAGAGTAGTCTCCATCATACCTCGGGACCCCCCTCTTGAGTTGGTGCTCCATTTCTAGGGCTTTTGGGTTTGACACTGAGAAAACACAGAGCACAGATGATGGATTGGGCCCTGTAGTAGCTGAAAATCATCCATAAAGCCCAAAGAATAAAACCGTTGAATGTAATCAACAGTTCCTACGATGCACAACAGATGACTGCCAGGGGGAAGAAGGAATGGTAGCATGTAAATCCGTGCAAAAAAATAAATAAAATGCATCACTTTTTATTTGAGGTACACAAAAATGTACAATTCACAAAACCCCAAACTGTAGTATCACAGTTTACTTTACACAAACTCGTCTCTGTTGCTCATGCGTTTGATCCAAAGTCTCAAAGTGCCCCCTAGTGGGTATTTTCTGTCTCTGTTCTAAACCAGGTCTGCAGAACAGTTGACCCTATTATAAGGTCCCAGTCGTTCACTGTGCTAATTAAGAGGGCCTTTTTTTTCGACATGGGATCACAGGATAACACCCGATGCCTAACACGGTTGGGGTGAATTAGCTGTTTTCTGTTCACTGTTAAATGTCAGTGAGGGTAAACTGATTTCACATCACCAAGATGCTGCAAAATCCTCAAACACTAGCAGTTGCACGTGTGTGTGACGCAAAAGAAACCCATCCACAAATTATTGATCCTTGCAGTTTGTGTACTTGTATCTGACTTGCATTTTCTTTACTCACTATGCCACCCAACTGCGGTCCTGACTGGACAACAAATACCTCCACAGCTTCGAAATGACAGCTCACCATCACCATTAACACATTCTTTGTCCTCGTGATTGTGATACACCACGCTTCTCCCTTTGCCTCGCTGTAATTCAAGCCACATGGAGCACAAGGGAAAAAGATGGACAGTCTGTGCGTAGCAGCCTCCAAAGCCGTTGCTGATTGATAATACACTCTGTCTTTCCATCTCTCCATAACTCCATGCCACAGCGAAGCCTGGCATCCTGTCCCACTGGCTGGCCCTGAAGGAAAACAATTACCAGAGAAGCGGAACAACAATACCCGGAAAACATCTGCTTGTGCCGGCTGGGGCCACTGACATGCCTGACTGTGTGTCCCTGCTGGCTTCGATGGAGGACACATGCCCGCCTGGATACGCAGAGGGGGCCCCGAGTGTACGGGGCTCCTGCTCCTCGAGGCGCCTGCCGATCCACCTGCCTCTCTGACTGCCTGTCTGCCTTCTCTGGCAACGGCGGCAGCTCCGCCGGAACAGATGAGGGCCCGCCTGTCAGAGCAGTTGTTCGTTTGGGTGATACCCTTCTGCTTGGATGAGACCGCGCACCAGTATGGCCTCTAAGTTGAGGCAGACAGGGAGGTGATGAAGATGGCACAACGGGCCCATATGATGCCGCCTCCCTCATGTTATGGCTCAGCTCAGCAGATTGGAAGGCCCCGTTTAGGCTAAACACTGCACACAGAGCTTAGCAGTGATCAGAGAGCGCAGAGAAACGATAAATGAATGCACGCTGTAGAATATACATATACTGCATGGCACCTATTGGAGGTTAATCATTCCCTCCCTCCCTCCCGACACACACACACACAGACACACACACACACACACACACACACACACACACACACACACACACACACACACACACACACACACACACACACACACACACACACACACACACACACACACACACACACACACACACACACCACAACACTCCTGCTTCCTGACATAGTGGTACACAGAGCAGCTACATGTTATCACTATGTCTTTACAATCCAAACTGAGTTGGTTCAAACGTGCCTCATTCCACTCAGTGTTTATTGAGTTTATGTTGCCACCTTGTGGCCATCATGGAGGTTTACTGAGCATCTCTCTGCAATAATTCCCTGCCAAATTGGTTCCCAATTTCGGGCTGGAATCCCCCAAGGGGATCTCAAGATAAATCAGAGGGGTCACAAGATAGTGTAAGAGATCATTATTGTCCTACAAATGAAACAATCTGAAAAAGAAAAGTTCACTTTTTAGTTGAACTGCTCATAAAACAGGTTGTCACTTTGTTTGTAGATGTATAAGGGGTATGGTAGCAGAATTATCAATTAAATCAAATTGAATTAGCTTAAGTTAAACTACAAAGCATTACTTTAAAGATAATTGTATATGGTTGTAAATGAATTTCCATAGGCAAATATTGACACCGTACAAATTACATTTTGCAAAGTGGTGTTGGTCGATCACTTTTCTACTACCACAATTATTATTATTAAGGTGCAATTTATTCTTTACGCCGTGCATGTTACTTAATAAATCTATTTTCACTCACAGCAATTGCACCGCCTGTTCAGCCGTCACTGGCCTAACTTCACCTCACCTCCAGCAGGATAGGTCGGCTCCTCCTACAGTAGTAGAGCCTCTGCTGCCTTCAAGTACTGTAGGAAATACTAATGATTCGTCGTTTATGAGCCTACTGGTGTTTGGTTGTGCAAAACACATGTGAGGCCTTAGTTTTCGAGAATATGTCTGGTTTGATTTTACAGTGTAATGTAAATTTATATATTCGATACATTTGACGCATTTGGAAATTGTTATCTCACTGTTGAATTGAAAACATTTTTTAAATAATATTGACAGAAACATACTTGTAATTTCAAACAATACATTTTACACAATCACACAAACATCGCATGATTTTATGGATAGAAGGGACATGGAAAACGAATCATCAAAGGTTGAAAAAAAAGATTTTGTCCTGGGGCTCCGAATATTTGCTTATTTTCATTCTGCCACCTAATTTATTTCATAATGAACTAGGCCTACTAGCAAAAAGGGTAAATGTAAATTTTCCAACAAGGTGTCAATCTAATCTGTGTTTATCTTTTGTTTTGTCTGTGCTTTAGTAGGACCTTTTGTAAAGCCCTCATGTAAGACAACCCACTGGTTTGCACATAGAGGCTGTAACCTTAAGTAGGGTATTGGGACAGGTTGAGGCACGTCTTGGCGTTTAACCCCCTCCCCCCCCCAAACACACACACACACACACACACACACACACACACACACACACACACACACACACACACACACACACACACACACACACACACACACACACTTCTTACTCTAGGATACAGGATCTTTCGAGGAGCACCTGAAGGCACCACTTTTGACACGCGGGCCCGGTGTAACCGGGAGGGAGGAGTGTTTGGTGACAGCTCTCTTGGGGGACACGCCCCGCCGTGACAGCAGCAGCGGGTCGTGTGCGGCTTTGACACCGTGCATTGTCTCCCCAGCCGCGACCAAAGTGTCTCGCGGCCTCTCCGCTCATTTCTGACGGAATAACTTCTCGTCCAACTAAATGAGCCGGCTGCCTGTTGTTCTGCCCCCGACCGCCGCTGCTTTCAGAGCGACAACAGAGATGTAAAGCAAGTTGCACTACCGCATCCTCCTCTTGATATGCTTCTGACTTAACGAGGAGCCAAGAAGTGACAGAGGTATTTCGGCATTCCTTTGCGACTTGTTTATGTTGTTGTGCCGCCGCAGCCATACGTCTGTTGAAGCTATACCGTTGTAATAACACAGACAGCGGCGCGAGGTGCCCCGTCAGCGCGCGCCGACCCCTCGTTGTGATGTCCGTAAGTCGCTCGAAGACGCGACAATACGTTGACCGAGTTTCTTTTGTCTTTATTAAGTTAAATGCCCATTGGTAACTGCAGCTTCATTTGCCGTGCATTGAAGGCAAAGCAGGCGGATGCACATGAGCAAATCAGGAAGGAGCCGACTTAGAAGGTTTTTGCAGCATTTCGTGGTGACCCGGGGCCTCACCTGCCGGGTACCTAGTCCTGGTTCAGATACGGTGTACAGAACACATGTCATATCAGTCAGACTTTTTGTAACGTTATTTTCAATGAGCGGCTTTTTGTACCCGTTGGCCTCTCCACGCTTAATACTTGCGCGAACACGTACGTCCCGCCGTACGTCACGTGGGTGCTAATTAACAGGGGCCGACAGGTGCGTTCACCTGCGATATCAAGGCGCCGGGTCCCGCCGTCTGTCCCGCAGCCGTCGGCGTGCCGCGGCGTTCAAACGTTTCGCTCGACGTCCTTCGGGACGTGTATTCATGAGGCAGCTCCTATTGAGAGAGCGACCAGGTGACCTCATCCCTGATTGATGAGCCCTGAATGCAGAATGAAGCGACTCGATGCTAAACATCAGCGGGCCGCCGGTTTCAGATGGATAGTTTCTAGTCCGTCCTTCGGGCGAGGTGACTTCTCTTTGCTTTGTTTGTCTCTGCTTTATTGTTTAGGGACTTAAATACACTGTGCACTTGCTTCTGATATAACGCAATGAAACCGTGTTAAAAAAAACAAACAACAACAACTTATAATGCATTTCTTTTGCACCCGGCCCTCATGTTGCTCAACACAAACAGGCTTGGATGTCGGAATAGTGTTTCTTATGCATCCTTCAAAGTCAGGTTCTGGTCTTGCACTGTTCCAGCCAGATATGAGGTCAAAGGTCGGGATCAGCTGTATCACAGCGCTCTGAAGCCTGTAGGGGTTCATTTCGTGCTGTCAAGTCATTTTTTTACCTAGGAGGGTTTGTAACTGAATGAATTGAGACAGATGTATGATAAGTGGCAACCGCAGATTGGTTAAAATAGTACTTTTTCCTCAACAGACGTTCTGACTGGTCAAAGCAGGAAAAGAAAAGATGAAACACATTTAGTTAACTGTGCCCCAGTAAGCCACGACGATAAACCAGCACGCACAATACCACCTGGAATTAGCTTGCCTAACCGGAATACAACAATCATTCAATGTTGTTATTATTAATAATTACACCTCTGCTTTCCCTGCTTTGACATGTCAAACATGTCTGTGTAATTAAGGTTTAGACGTTTCCCTTTCTGTATCCTGATGGGGATCATCCTCTATTAAAAGAAAAGAACATTGCTGTCCCACAGTTTCTTGTTTCCATAATGGATGACTCGTGACAGGGGAGTTCTGAAACAGCTGCTTTTTGTCTGTCTAGTTCATTTAATAATAAATATTTGAGTTTGATAATAATGATGTTGGACCAACACATATTTCTTCATTAGGCCTATGTGTCGCCATGCATTGAAATGTTTGTCAAAATGCAAATAGTGCTCGATTATACAGTGTGTAATGTTTGAGGACAAAAACAAATCCAGGGGCCATAAGACATTAACATTTCATTTATTATACCAACCTTTTCCACAAAGCTGCAGTAATAATTACAGTGGGCTTAAGCTTTAGGCAAAGTCTCTAAGATAAATCAAAACAAAACAAAACAAATATGAAATATAATTATGCAAATGCTAAGCTAAATAGATACATATGGTTGATCTCTGTTATCTTTAGTTTATTGACATTACCCACATTTACATACTTTTGTACATCCTTGTTTTCCTTTTTGTAAAGTAGATATTTTGCTGCTAACTACTGTGCTTTAGTAGGATCTTTTGTAAAGCCCTCATGTAAGACAACTCACTGGTTTGCACATAAATGCTGTAACCCTAAGTAGGGTATCTACTTTTCCCTTCTAGCTTCTGACGAAGTTTCACATCAAAAGTGCTTCTACCTGCACTGTGTATTTATATCGTCAAAGCAAAAGTTTCTTATGATCTTCTCCTGCGCTCATCCGCAGTAGAAACCAGCAGTCAAGGAAGTAAATCCTGCTTGGTGTGTTTGTGGGTGAGATGGTCGTGAGAACAAGTCCACGGATCCCTTTGCGTGCAGTCCACCGGTCTAACTCATCCCCTTTTCCCTGCCTTATCCTCCTCCATCTTGCTCTTCCTGTTCAAGGCAGTGCAGAGGAAGATGGATGTCCAGAGTGGCGTTCAGCAGCCGGAGCCCCGCCCTTTGGGCTCTCCTCGGTCAGGGGCCAATCAGCAGGATGAGTTCGACGACAGACAGACGGATGCCAGCGGCAGGTCTTCTGCTGACAGCCAGAGTCAGGATGCCCAGCCAGCAAACCAGAAAGACGACAAAAAAGTAAGTTGCAGACTCCAGCTGCTGCACATCTGCAGCAACTGCTGTGTGTGTGTGTGTGTGTGTGTGTGTGTGTGTGTGTGTGTGTGTGTGTGTGTGTGTGTGTGTGTGTGTGTGTGTGTGTGTGTGTGGGTGTGTGTGTGTGTGTCTGTCTGTCTGGATGTGTCTGTACATGTGTGTGATGAGTGATGAGATCCTGCTGGTCTGGTGAGCCATTCTGGATGATATGTCCATACTTTCACATGGAGAGAGTCCTGCTCATTCACACAGTTATGTCTTGTAGTGCCAAAAAAGCCAATTTGCAAGTAAGAACCATTGATGAGTGCAGAAAGTTCTGGGTTATCTAGTGCTGGAAGGAACTGTTTGCTCAATCAGCGTCGTTCTGAGTCAAAGTGAAACTGTCGGTACTTTTGTTCTTTGGTTTTGGTGGTTTCAAAGGAAGTAGGTAATGTGCTGTCATGCTGCAATGAGTTCAGATACATGCACCCATACTACAACCACAGCTATGCCATGCACATTTAGAATTGCTTAGTATTACATCAAACCTGAGTGGCTTGTGCAGTCTCCAAGTGTGTGAGCGCTGACTCTCAAACGTATCAACCTTCTGCCATCTTGGAGCCAAGAGTGACTGAAAGGTCCTCGCTGGCTCTCCTCCATCTCAAGGACGTCAATCATGCTTCCCTGGCAGGAGCCAGAACCTCTAACCGTCAATCTGCCAGAGAGGCTCTATAGGCACAACAGATATACAAAAACGTTCGCCAGATAACTGGACTGACTGCTTCTGGCAGCTCTGAATGGGATGCTTGTCATGGCTTGCTCTATCAATTTTGAGTCCTTTTTGAGCAGACTCAAACACATAACACTTCAGGGTCTTCCTATTGGGAAAGAAAAAGGGCCTTTGAAGCATTTAGATGACATCAAAAACTCTTGAAAATGTGAAATAATAATATCATATTTCTTAACCAATTCATCATTTAATCTGGAGCGGCGTTATTCATGTGCAAAATTATTCAATTAGACATGTCCCCACCCAAAGATGTGTCTTTGTCTTATTGGTATTAATGTTTTTCCCTCAAACATCTGCACACACAGATTCATCTGCTTCATTCATGAAATGCTGCATTAATGTGCAGTTAAACTGAAATAAAACGCTCCCATAATTAGAATATGCGTTGGTCGGAGGTGCGATGCTGTTTTCACGTTGCCGCTCAAGGTTATATTGTCTTTATATGACAAACAGACATTTTGTCTGGTCGGAATGTGCCCCAGGATTCAATATATCCCACCACATGACTCCCTGACTGCACTCTTATCTTCCATCACATTTGTTGATTCGTGGCAGAAAATTCCATGTGAAAAAAAACTGGAACCGAAATTTGCATTCTCCTCACTTTTTGTGTCAATACGAGCTACAATCAAAGTGAACATGTTTCGTTTTCTGACTCTCGTGCAACATTGACATTTTACATTGTTCTCCTATTTTTATATTCCACTTGGAGAATAAAAGCTATCAGCTAGTTAGCTTATAGCTTGCTACAGTTGACACAATTACATTTGTGTGCTCAGCACTCTGTGTATGTGCTGATCCAAACACAGAGTCAACGAGTATGCAGGGAGTGCTCGGATCACACTGAGCGAATTTGGGAATTTTGAAAAAAAAAAACACTTTGTTTCGATCCCGTCAGCAACCGTGTGTTGCATAGAAGATTACTCAAGAAAGATCAGAATCAGTCCTCCTTTTTAAGGGTTGAGCAGAAGGTGTTAAAGCTGACCATGCACTTAAACCACCTCCACAATAACCCCTGCCCCTTGCGCTGGACCCTGACCCGTGTGTTTATCCGCGACACCAGCTGAGGGTCAGTACACGACCTCTAAACCACCCCAAGGGATTATTCCTCACAGCGTCCCTCACCGCGTTCGCATCGGTTTGTGCTCATTATTCTGCAATTAGCTTTGTTGGAATCTCAAAGCATCAGCCGACCACCACTGATGATGAGCGAACACTGCTGAGTTGAAATATTGAACTAATTGGTGTCATAACAGCCTGCTGACCTTTAACTCATTAACTGCTCTGGAAGCACAACGCCTCATGGCCGCACGTAGGAGTTGGCTCGCTGATCCTGCAGTTTTTTTTTTTAACAATTGTTCTCTATTTTAATAGTGTGTGTTAGTGTGCGTTCATGTCTGTGCTCGTGCAGTTTTTTTCATCTCATATGTATGTTAAACAGAGCGATCTGTCCCTCGCTGTGGTAATTTGTGTTTTCTTTCCATTAGAATTGAGTCATTGGGGGATTGAGCTTTTAGGCGTGGAGTGGAATAGTCGTACCAGTGATTATTGCTGTTATTTGATTACACAAATGAGAGACATTCAGGATCAGAGGAAGCAAATTATATTAAATTGCTCCGACTGAAGACTTTGTGTGCACTTCCAAATGAGCGATCAGAAAAGAAAAAAATCTGCGCAGATGTCATTTAGTCGGGTTTGGAATGAATTCCGTGTTTGTTAACTGATAAAATCAACTTGTGCGAGCGCAAGTCGGATAAGTAGAACTTTTCTTGACTTTGCGATGACTTGTTGTCCAGATGCTCCTGAAGCATTTGCCTAATTGCTTCTCATTCATCATGACTTTTAAGTTAGCTGGAAAAGCAGATGGCTTCTCACCTTGCTTGGCAATTTGGCTTCAGCGGCAGAGTGACAGGTTGGGATGTGATTCGCTCTGATTGCTAGGTTGTTTTTTTTTCTTCTTTTTTTTATAAAGCTTAAAAAGCTATGTTGCCTGTAAACTCACTAGAATAAAATTAACAAATGTGTGCCAGGGAAAGTTTTTGTCTCCATCAGCGTTGCCGTAGTGATCAGAGTGCAGCGAGTTGAGGTAAATATGGACAGACATTCTGAACACCACCTCCACAGCCGCCCCCCACCGTCCTCCACACTACAGATTACCTCGGTGGTGGCTAGCGGGGCCCAGATAATTACCTTGTGTTATTTTTCCTCCCACACTTTGCTTTTGAAGACGTGGCTACTTGCCTGCCGAGCCGCCTCAGCTCTAATAGCATCCCGGCATGCCATCGATCCCACACCCCTCCTCCGGATATGAACGGGTAGTGGAGGTGGGCTGATGGGTTGTGGAGGGAGCAGTCCAAGAGTCTGCCCCATAAGCCTCTGCAGATTTCCTAAAGCACAGGTTAATCAATATTCTAGTATGCCTGATAATGGAAACAGCACAATGCACAAATTACTGTAATATGCACATTAAACTGCAAATTGAGATGTGCTCTTTGCAAGCGGACAAATTGAGAACTGGCACCCCGTCAAATACTGTACATTTACAGATGCAAATGTCAGCCTGTTTTTTACTGCAACAAATTGAACCTGATAAAACCAGCCGAATTCCTTTTGTGGAGCACCCAGCATGGCAGTTCAAAAGATTCGCAGCAGTAGGGACCTTAAAAAAGTCCTTACCGCTCAATTCTGTTGAGGAAATGAGTGGCTTCTCCGCTCAGCTGTGTCAGGAAAGTCAAATATATTGTTGCTGTAATAGTTTTAGATATGCTGTGATGTCTTAATCCTTTGACAGCACAAACATTCACTGCCATGCAGCAGCCTATTTCAAGGAAAATGCCTTTGGAAACGGTTGCCCTGCAGAGAGGTGACATGTAACTTAAGTGTGAGGCCAGAGAGCTGCAGGCGGATAGAGTATAACTATGTGTGGATCTTATGTAATAATCACGCCACTGTAATGCTATCCTCAGCTTTATTGACAGCTCTTTTTTTTCTTCTTTTTTTTAAAGCTAATACAAGTACATTTAAAAAAAATTCTGTCTCGATTATACTGTGTGATCTTAATACTATGATGAGTCAAAATGTGTGCTGTGTAAAAAGGCCTATATTCAAAAGCAGCTCAACTGTGTCATTGGGTCTCAGACATTATTCCCACCAGTATCAGAAACATACTGGTACTGCATTTCATAGACAGACAAAGCGAGAACAGCATGGGCATGTTCAAAGCTCCTCCAAACACTACGTCCTAAGAGTTGCCAAACACTTCGGACAGCTGGATGAAACCTCTGCAGAGAGCTAATTTGGCAAAACTGTAAGGAAGCGCTGCAGGATCACGACTAAAATATCCAGTCACGAGTTGAGGTGATGCAGCATTTACATCAGCACCCGATGTGGAAACAACTGACAGCTACTGGCCAGCCGTGCCTGAGCTCAGAAACTACAAAACACGACTAATGAGTTCTAAATAGGCAAAAAGATATGCCACTTGAGAAAGATGTTGTTTCACAGTAAATACTTAAAGAACTTGTGCCTCTCTCCCACTGAAAAGAATGTACTACTTTCCTATCCGGTGAGGTGAGGTAAATACATGGTCTCCGGAGGGTCAAGAGCAGGAGGTAATTGGGTTAGCTCCTCCTGGTTTGGTGAGGTCAAGCCTTAGTCCATGATCCCGTGTATTAGGGGCGGATGATCATTAGTGAGAAGGTGAAAGAGCATTGAAAATTGATTTAAAAAAACAAACAAAAATCCTTTCCTTTAATTTGTGATCACTGCATGGATGCCTACTGTAAACCTAAGCCTGGCAGCCGCATGTGGACTTGTGGGGATGGTTATATTCATTTAAATGCTAATGGAACCCTCTGCTCGAATAGTAATAGTGGAACATTTTGTTTAGATAGCTCCGTAACAGTAGATTCTCTAGTAACCACAACAGTATAGACGGCAGGAAACGCTAATCGGTGCGACCGGTCTGCCATTTCATGCGTTTCGCGACCGGCTCTGGCTATTTGTGGAAACTTTATTTGTGTTCCTGCTTGCTATTTTAGTCCACTGGCTCTTTTAATCTGTCATACAAAAGAGGAGGGGATGATCAAGCATGTCAAATGTGTATCATGTAGTCATGTATCACGACACAACCTCCTTTAGCGGCTCTATTCATCTCTCATCAGTGCATTTTACTCCTCTGAGCAACGCATACTCTTGGTACAAAGACACATGGGCACTCACGCGTGCACGCAGCCCCACACACACACACACACACACACACACACACACATACATACACACACACACCCACACACACCCACACTCTCTGAACACTACCAGAAGATCACAGGGACCTTATTAACTGCTGTCACAACACATTTATCCCTCATCTGTTTCTGGGAGCTGTCGTGAGCAAAAGGTTGCTCTCTGCTGCAAAGTGGAAAAGTGGGCTCCTCACTGCGTTTTTCATTCGCCGTAATGGAGAGCGATGGCATGGGCCCCGGCCATCTCTATCTGTGGCCCTGTCCAAACAGGCCTGATTTCTGCCCGAAAATAGCCCCGCTGTCAGCTCGCTTTAGTTGCCGGGCCCGCTGAGAGTCAGTTAAGGGGATCAGTGCTCGCCCGAGTGTGTGGCTCAGTGGTAAGACACGGCGCTGGTGACACATTGCTTTGATGGGATCACCGACCGCTCCTAATCCCCCCCTCGACACAGATGACCTAAGGGGCTCATTGGACTCACCAGTCGTGACTCCAGTCCTGCCTTGACTTCAACATCCTATCCAGTTGACCTTCAGCCCTTACACTCACAAATGGCTTGTAAACAGGGTTTGGCTTTTTGTTGTTTACAGTTGCTCAGGGTCCCTGTCTCCCGAAAAGACCTTTGAGGTTTGTGGTGATGGTTCCTTTGCATGTGCTTGTTTGTGACTATGCACAGTTTGTGTTAAGGCGGTACAGTGTTGACATTGTTGTTCTTTTCTAAATATAATGCAAGATATCTTAGGATGCATCAAAGCAGACTTTTTTTTTTTCCTGGCAGTTTTTAAAGCCATAAATTCCATAAATAAAAAAAACCACCACTACTTTTGTAATGCATTTAGTTTGTTCCTAAAGAAATATTTTTTGGACGTGCAGCTTGATTTTGTAGGCCAGAAATTTGGCATGGTAACGAAAGCACCAGCACACCCTGTTTAGGAGGCCATCTGGAAAGTCCTTCGCTGTGATTAAAAGAATTTCAGCCCTTTGCATTTTCACTTTTTAATGAACTGTGCACCCCGCGGATGTTTGCTGTGTGTCTGCTACGCTGGAGCTGTGTAGAGGCATGTGTGTTATTACGGGTTTGTGTGTCTGACTCAGTGTCAAGGCTGGGAACTGTTCACTCTCTCAGTTTGTGATGACTTGGCAGCAAAGGAAAGGTCAAGGAAGACTTGCGCAGAATTGCCAAATGTGCTAGTTTAGCAGTAGTCAATCCTGGTCTTCTCGTGGTGGAATTTTTATGAGTTTTATATGTTGCCAGAAAATATGTTTAATGTTCTCATTTCTGGCAATAGGCTGCACATCATGTGGCTCTTACAGTCATAAAAACTGTGGTGCACAACATGTTCAATAAGCCATTGTATGTGGCAGAATTACAGAAACATAATATGCAGCTTTACAGTCACTTTCTTAAAGGGAAAGTTACTGGATTACATGCTTTGTTATAACTCCAATAGCGGCCAGTTTTTGGGGCCATTCTGCATCACAAAAGGTAGTTGGTGCACATAGAGGATCCCCCAGTCAGTGGTTATACAAGTACCCCGTATTATTACCTCCAAACTCGTCCTCCTCTCTCCGATTTCCAAGAGTAAATTGTGTCTCCCTGGAGTGACCTTGCAAACTCAATACACAACAACTGAACTGATCCTCTTAATATCCGAACTGACAAACACTTTTGTACTCATCATCTGTGTACCTGATCTAATGATCAGGTACACAGAGTTAAAAACCAGAGGGGTTTCTGGCTTTTAAAGAGAGAAGCTCATGTTCACAAATATTGATTGAACCCTCCTCGGCCATGGAAATAATATATTTAATTAAGGTGGTGTTCCCCTTCAAAGACAATGAGTGAGAGGAATCATTTTATTCTTTCAGGTGAGCCACTTTCAGTGTGCAAAAACAGTGGAAAAGCAGGAAAAACGGCGCTCACTCTGTTCTTTATGTTTCTCATATTTCTGCATGACTATTCTATTTCAGGCCTTTACAAATGAATGAAATCATTACAGCCGATGTCTGTTTTGTATCTGGCCAAATACAAAAACACAGAAAACCTCATAAGAAAGCCTTCCTGCCATTTTTCTAAAGAACAAAGAAGATATCCGTAGTTTTTGCAACCAATTGCACAAATGGAGAAAAATAAATGGAGCCTGCTTGGCTTATATTCATATTAGTCATGCCAACAAACTGCTTGTTCTTTTGATTTGCCTACAAAAACAGTGTTTTCCTTCACTTGGTGCCTGGTTTTTAGCTCAAGTCATACCCCAGTAAGTGTGGAAATTGAGGGTAGATCGGATTCAGAATTGGAGACACCTGCTGATGCCATTCTATTTTTCTTGCATACAGGAATGATTTGTTTACTTCTCTCTCTCTTTATATATAGTGTTATATACACTCACAAATCACACATATACTCCTTTCCCTTAAAACTACTGTCTATGTTAGTATAACGTTGCATGCTGTGAAGAAAACACAACCTCAGACATGAATGTATTCTCTTTGTTAAATGATAATGACTTATCACAGTTTTGTCACTGTAAGTATGAAATCTTCTGACATGATGGAAAAACTGTATTTTTCGGGCCATCTCTGAGACAAGAGCGTTCACATGCGAGGATGACCTCAGCTCTGTTCTGTCTGCTCTGACAGATGCTACTCGGTTTAGTCGTGACACCCGCGCTCAAATATTTCCATTTGGACAGTCTGTTTCTACTTGGAAATGTCGTTTGATTAATTATAATCAAGCCCTTAGCATCAATATTTTCCAGTGTTTAGACGAGACTTGGCTTGCAGGCCTCATAACATCTTGAGGAAGCAAAAAAGCAATGTTTTTTTTTTTTTATTTTAGCTGCTTTACAGTTTTATTGAAAATAAATGAATAAATACTGTTTTATATGAACCGAAACATATGGAAAACTAAAATGGAAACTACAAAAAATATAAAACTTGTAGTATATTAAATCTGTCCTGTGATATTATTTTGTGCTGAAAAATTGCATGTCTACCCTCTTCTACACAACATTTACAACATTTAACAGTGTACAATGATCAGAAACACATGACTGCAACTTAACTGAAAACTGTTGTTGGTGAGATGTTGCTGAGAGAAGTGGTTTCACTTAATCTGACGCAGACCAGAGCCCAAATGAATGTGCATACTGTAAATGTAAAAAAGACATGAAAATAACAGCAGTGACAATAGTTTTAAAGTCTTCGTGTGGTTTATTCAGTGATGTGTTCAAAACAATAATCCAATAAAGGGGACATGTGAAAATAATCTACAGAATAACAATAGTGTACAAATGATCTTCTATTGAATTTGAAACCACAAGTGTGTGGGTTAGGGTGAATGCACATGGCTAAGAAAAGCTGCCTAGATGTGTGTTTGTGTGTTTATGGTTTTAATCAACCCAAAACGTGTAAGAACGAAATCAGTGTAAATCCATTCATGGTATAATTTAAAATTTAATTATTCCTTACTTTTCATACACCAGACTGTGAGAAAACCTTAATTCATTACATTGACATTCAAATGTTTTTTTAAAAAAAAAGAATCTGCATATCTAATCATTCGGTTCAAAGCTGGTATTTCTGCATAGTTGCAGATAAAGATTGGGCTCCACTTAGTATTTTACTATTTGTAGATTCCAATGGAGGCTGCGTGGGATTGTTTCTGACTCGTGTGATCAAAACATCTCCAATAACTCCAGAACGTTAAGTCCAAAAGGAAGTTTAAAGAAAAATATCAGGGGAAGTAGTCGGCTTCAGTTCATATTTGTTGGCGTGAAGCCTTTCAAAAACATTTTCACTGCGTTAGAAAGGAACAGGTTGCTCAATGGTGTGTTACACACAAAGGAAGACAAGGTCTGTATTAAGGAGGTGGTCTAGGAGCAATCTAACCGCACCATGAATTATGTGTATATAACCATCATAACAAAAAATCTATTTTTTAACCCCTTTTTTTCCCTAGTTTGATGGCATCATAAAATATGGAGACAAACCTTTGAATCTTGAAGACAGACTGAAAGAAGACAGTCTACAGCCTTTGTATTTAGTTGTAAACACTACATACTGTATATGCAGTACAATAACAATCCTCTCAGAAGTGTTATTCATATTCAATTGCAATAAACAACAATGCGCAAGAGGGTTCACGCTATCCCCAGATCCCAGCCATCTCCACAGTTGTTACTAGTGATAAGAACATGATCCCTCACTGGCTTCCCACCCATCAACACTGACTACTATCTTCAGCCAAGGTGGAAAACACCACTCTACAGGGGACTGAGTCCTCTGGGCACACCACACAATGAGCCCTGGCATCTATTGTGTATGTTAAAGACATACCAACCCCATGACCAAACCATGAATATAGTGCTGAAAATCAGAATTTCTTTTAACGATGTCCCATGATATCTTTGGCCACATGTGAAAATTATTTAATGAGGGAGTTCATGTATGGAGATTTGGCAACAGCGATCCATTTATCTGGGTGAAAATGAGAAAGCAAACAAACCCACCTTGGCAAAACCGCTGAGGATATATTTAAATTACCTCATTTCAACCTCAGGCCTCTGGTTCCCCTCTGCACCAGATGTGGAAGCTTTTTAAACAAAAATGTAAAATAAAGGGTTTCCATATCTCATAAACCCTGCTGGCACAGCGGGGAGTCTTGTTTCTAATATCACACAAGTTCAAACGCACAATTGGGGTCCAGGCCAAGTGAGGTACATCTGTTGAGGTTTAAAATAAAGAGCTGAACAACTCTGCGATGGCTGGCTGGCTGCTTAGCTCACAGGGGCATCATTAGCTCTGTGATAATAAGAGCAAACACCTCTATTATGTTCCCTGGGGCATGTAATATATATGTTCACACCTGGTTAGACTGTGTGACAATCCCTATTAGTCTCAGCAGTTGGACCACGCCTTCCCACTCATTAACACCGCAGATGGAGATATACGGCAGGAGTAGATAGTGGTACTGTACCAGCCTTTAACTGATTGTGGAAATAAAATGGCGAACCAGCCAATGTATCACACTGTGTCGTGCCACAGTTGTCATAAAGATATTACTCCTTTTTATAAAAAAAAAAAGCTGTTAGCAAGGCATAGCTGTCTGCAAGCACACAGGTCAGCCGGCTGTGCCCTGTGATGGTGTGTAAATGAAACGGTAATAGAGGGTTTCATCACCACTACTAATTACTGAATGACAGTTCTCTCACCAGTATGTGTGTGTGTGTGTGTGTGTGTGTTAGTGTGTGTGCATGCCCGTGCCTGTGTGCGATAGGCCTAATTAGATAAACTCTCATTACACTTAAAAGTGCATTACTGCTGCTCTTTTGTAAAGGCTATAATTGGAGTGCTGCGGAGAGTGAGTGGTAATTAAGTTATTTCTCAAGTATTATTAGTTAACTTGTTATATGAGCCAATTGTATTTAAAAAGGATAGAATACATATTTGACTTCATGCCAGTGCTTTGTTAATTTATAGATATTAAAGCAATGAGTTATTACACAGTGAGACTGTATGTTAGTGTTTATATCGTCCGCCTCTCAAGGGATTTCCGACTGATAACATTTACACATCACAATGGACGATTACAGCCTTTTCAGTGAAAGTGAGCTGTTTAAAAAAAAAAAGAAAACGACAACATGTACGCACATGGGAATGCACGCACATTCCTTGTCTCAAGCTCTCAGCCTGACTTGGCATTTTTGTGCATGTGTCATCCGATGCCTGCAGCAGCCGCCGTGTGAGCCCCAGATCCTGTGACTAATCCAGATTGCCTTCTAATCCCGATCACACTCTCCTCTTCCTGCCATCGAGTCCATTATTCCTCTGCAGTTTTAAAGCAGCCTGTCTCCTTTAACGTCCCCTACCTTTCTTCCTTTAATTACCAAGTAAGCAGTGATTACTAACTAGTGAAACTAGCAGTGTAAAGAGTCATCGTTGAAGGCCTTACTAACCCCTGATCCACCCACACAGGTGTTTTCACTTACAGTATCTTACCTGATTAGACGCGTGCTTGGTTAACATCGGTCTCCTGTTGGTGTTGTTGCACAGTTATGTTCTTATTAGTAACATGTTTGGTGACCTGACTGTAGGTAGTAGACTGATAACGATACAAAGCAAACCTTTTCGATGTGTTTTCAATGGCATGGATGACACTGTGGCTCTGCATCTTTCTTTGTATAGAATTACCTCTCTCCTATGTCCCTGCACCGGCAGACTTGAGTAACACTTGTAATGCTGTTAATCACTGTCTTAGGAGGCCTTAATAGGCCTTGAAGTGAAAGCTAGGAGACTGGGTCACTGGCACATTTTCACAGGGTTGGCAAATCCCATCGGAAGGGTGGAGCGATGAATCGAGAGCACGGCCTGTTGTGCCAGGAGAGCGGGAGCAGAGCGTCTTTCTACGCTGTTCTGAATGGACCTATTTTTAACGGACGGGATGGTTTTATTGGATGGATAGACAGATAAGTCTTTGTTGCACGCTGGACTACTCCCATTTCTGCTGTATGGAACCTCTTTTAGCCTGTGTACTATCTGTACATGGATCATATCAAAGGGTTGGGTCATGCAGCAGATGGGTTGAGGGCCACAAGTTTAGTGTAATAATGTGAAGCCTAGTCAACATATGTGAGCAGAAATGATCCGAATAAAAGCAGCATTTGTTAAAAAAAACAGTTAACAAGTTGTTTCACAAAGTTAGGAAAGCGATGTTTAAGTCAAGCCTGATGTTTCCTTGCACATAAAAGAATGATTCCAGTCACTTCCACAACGTGAGGGATACAACTTATTAATTAAACACAGGTATCTGATCAGTACTCGTTATTGGACGATACCCGAAGCTCAGGTATCAGTATCAGGGCGGAAAAAGTTGGATCGGTGCAACACTTGATGTGACTCTGTGTGTGTGAGTCATCAAGAAGAAGTGTGGTCCGAATGACATCTACTGCAGCAGGAAGTACCACAGAGGCGGTCTTGAGTACTTTGCCAGCGTCTTATATTTCTGTCTGTCAGTCTGTGGACGGATTTTGTCACAACGATACCATGCAAGATGCAGTTATGAAACTTGTCAGATTTGAAGTTGAGATCAAAATAAAATAGCAAGAGCGCTGTAAGGAAGTAGGGGGCTAGGGAGTTGGCGAGGAGCTATTGGCCGCCCACTTTACGCCCTGGCCTGATTTTGCGTCTTGACTGCTGGGAGCCCATCACAAGATGATCTCGAGTGGAAATTCCCTGTAACATCCCGGGTCACATTGATTAGCTACATGCACGATGCGCCACATTCACCCAACAGCGATATATCAAATGTTCATATAAATACTCATTTTGAAATACTGTAAAATGAGCCAGTTTGACTTGGTAGGAGAGAATTTATTCACATAATTGAGAAACATGAAATTGTGTGACGGTAAGAAGCTGCTTGATGTTATATATTTAGTAATAAAGTCCTTTGCCACTCTGTCTCTCTCTCTCTCTCTCTTTGTCTTTATCTGTCCCACAACACAACCCTGTTAGATACCATTTAATCCTGATGTAAGTAAAGTCATATTTCCAGGTTGAACAGGATCATATACTATGAAAATTAGCTTCTGCTCAGTTCTCGATTAAATAGAAATAGCAAATACTCATTCTCCTCCTCAACCTACCTAACCAGTCCAGTTTACTGCCTAACATTACCAAATGCCAAAGACACAAGTTGCAGGTTTGCTTAATTAGACTCAAACAAAGACTTAATTAAAACAAATTTCACGATATAATGAAAATAATCTCACATCCTGTGTTAACAACCACACTCGCACATTTTCTCACCAACGTCCTCCTGGGATTTAGTTTAATTTTCTCCTGCTCATGGTTAATGATGTTGACTTTCACTTTCAGTTGTAAAAATAAAATATGATAAATCTTTAAAAAAACGCTCTAATACAAAACTACACTTACTCACAATACAATAACACCATAAACGACACTGAAAAATGATCATGGACTGGAGTCAACCCCATTTCTCTCTGTATGTTTAATTGTATTGGGTTTTCTGCATAGAATGCCTGTAAGATGTGCCCCAGAAAAAAATCATGTAATATCTTAATTGGCATTTTAACTTTATCAACGTAATATGAATATTTGGAGGCGATGCTCTGCAGAATGTAAAGGGTTAACGACCCACAGGTCTGGATGAGTGACAGGCCGGCACAGGGGCTGCGCCACATTATCTTTGTGTGTATAGATATCAGAGATCGAGAAAAAGGAGAGACAGAAATTACAATTTTCTTCAGACGTGGGACTCAGAATGAATGTCGTGCCCAGGGTTAGCAAATCTCATTTACAAATTTCTGGCGGGGGAAATATCCCTCCCCTCATAGTGTCTCCTCTTTCCTCGCCTCCCATCACAATAAAAAGTGAGCTTCTCATTTAGCAGAACTGTGGGCCTGGAGGCTGTGTCATAGAAACCCATGTGACACACACACTGCAGACGAACCAAATTAATCTCAGCCCCACCGCACAGGGCTCTATCTTGATTTGTTAGAAGGTGCATTTAAACCTTTACTGTCTATATAGGTTCATCTATTCTTTTTTTTTTTATAAACTTGTGGCGCATCTTATTTTAAGGTTCTTGTAAAGTAAAAAAAGATATACCAAATACTGTATTTAAGGAAAAACATTTGGGAAATGTGAATTAAATTATTTAGTTTTTTTTAATTTACAACCGTAGGTGCTTTTTAAGTTCTATAAAAAAAATATATACATAGCGTAGTACGAGATAAGAGAGGCTTGTCTCTGTTTCTTTGTTTATGATGTTTTTCTCTCCTTGTGTGCAAATCTGTTCACAGGAGAAACAGTCTTCCTCCACTTGGCTGGATCCCAACATTCCCAGCCCTTTATTACTTTGGTTCATGTTTGTTGCAGAATGAATGGAGCGTTTTGAGAGATGATCACAGACGTTCTCCCCAGAGGAATCTTAAGGAGGAAAGTGAGCCTATTTTCAGCGGCGTAGCACTGGAGAGTGGGACTCATTATGACTCACTCAGGGCTGAAATGCTCTGGATGATGTCTGAGTCAGACGCCAGGGCCAGTGTCCGCTGCCATGGTGATGCACAGCCAAATGTAACTGAACTCAGAGAGCAATACAGATGGAAATGAAATGAGGGAAGCTTAAAAGGGCCCCGAGGCGGCTTCACTATTGTCATGATAAAATTCCCAGAGTAAAAACTGGCAAGCTACTGTATAGGGCTTCCTGCATGTAGGCTGATAACTCGGAGATCCTCTAATACTTCAGAGTGCACAGGCTTTGTGTAGAGGTTCTGATATTGAAGAAACATCGAGGCCAAGCAAAGCAAATTCAGGGACAATTCCAAAATAATAAAATTTTCTCACTTTCTTCCTCAGGATTTCTTTGGGGAAATCTTCTGTATCTTCTCTGAAAATATTCCTTTTATTCAGCAAACACGTAACAAAGTATGAAAGGCTTGCGACTCGAACAAAACCACGAAGTACTGATTAGAGCATGAACGCAATATGCAGACACGGATACAGACGCACACACACACACACACACACACACACACACACACACACACACACACACACACACACACACACACACACACACACACACACACACACACTCTATCTTATTGTGAAAAAGAATGTATCCTAATTTATCTCCATTGCCTTGCTGCAAAACCAGAGTCGGGCCTCATCACAAGCAATGCTTTCTTACTTTTCTTGATAAAGTACATTAAAATAGAAATAATACATTTACTCATTTTGACTTCAGCCTGACAACCTTAAATCCTCCAAGACAGAAGTCAAAAAGTCAAAAGTGTATTGCAGGCTTTCACGATCCCAAGCCTCTCACTCCATGATTCTCACTTTGGCACCTGACGGCCAATGGCTGAAATCCAGCACGGCTAGCAGATTAGGAAAAACTTGCACATGCACTACTAGTCATGCAGGTGCACAGAAACGGAGCTTAATATCTTGAAAATGGGAGCAATTCATGGATAATTACTGTGCTGGTGAAATACTGTATGGATCAGAATCATTAGACTGATGTATTGAGTAAAAAGAAAAGAGAAAAAAGGTTGTATTAGCAAGAGTAATGTGCAGAAATACACCTTTTCGAAGATGCTGAAAGCCAGTACGCTGCCTCAGTGGCAACACCAGTGTGTGTACTTTGACATGCGCATTGCCCCTTGCGTCAGCTTCACTGTTCGGTCAGCAGCAGAGGACAGTGATGTAAGACAGAGCCACGTAAGCGCCCAGCAGATATTAATCCGATGTGCCTGGCTCGGCCCGGCAGGTTGGCCCCGAGCCAACGAAAGAGAGGAGACGGTCAGATGACGGCGCCTGTCTCTGCCAAGTCCAGCAGGTACAGCGTGGAGTCAGGCACATACAACTTACACCTCTCTCTCTCTCTCTTTTTCTCTCTCTTTCTTTCCTTCCTTCTTTCTTTCTTTCTTTCCTTCTTTCTTTCTTTCTTTCTTTCTTTCTTTCTCTCTACCTAAATAGAAAAAAAATTAATATTTTTATTTCTACACAAGCACATAACATAATTTTTTGGACAGCCCTCAACTTGAAATTGTATAAATTAAATTACAGATAAAAGAAAATTCTCAAATTAAAATGATTAAAACGAATGATATCATTTTTCTAATACATTTTTTGACCAATATTTTCAGCACTAAAAAATAAGTAATTTCACAATATATGAAGTTGGAAAATCATGTTATCGGGAAAATGCACAGCTCAGTTATACATAAAAATGCAGACTATGAAACATTGTTTGTACTGACTCTTTTTATATATCTGCCAATGCATTCACTGATACTGATAGAACTATGTTAAGCCAATATCTGTTGACGACTTGTGGCTGACCAATGTATTGGCCAGACACTCACGCACACACACACACACACACACACACACACACACACACACACACACACACCCCTCCCTGTCAGTCAGGCTGCCAAAGGGCAGCTCTGTGACCTGAGAGCCAGTGACGGACAGCAGGCACGCAGAGCTGACGGTGCTGAGGTGGAAGTGGAGCTCTGCTACAACCAAAATGTGTCACTCACTACCTCACCCCATACAGATAAATACACTGCTTGAAAACGTGCAGAAAACCTGAAACGTGTTTGAAATACTGTGGGTAATCTATCCGATTTATTACGTAATCCATTCATGTTAGTGTCACTGAGAGCAGTGAAAGATCTTCCCTATTGGTATGCGTGAGAAGTTGTCTCTGTTATGACGTGTGTATTGTCATTTACGTGCCATATGAAGAAACACGGTGAACAACAAAACTGAGATCAGCCAACAGACGTCTGGTTTCCAACACTCCCATATACTCATGTTGCCATGGTGACAACTCCAAACATCATTTGCAGCACAGCCCGGAGCTACCATCGAAGAATATCATGTCATCAAAATGTCATTTATCGATATGAAAGCTGTTGTATGTTGTCACTTAGCTGGTGTGTTTGATTGGCCAATCAGTGAGCCACCGTCATGTTGTTTCACATTTCATCCTAAACGGACCGAGTGCCCGGTCTCTTCTCTATTAATAACGTCTCCCAACATCACTCACGAATGCAGTGCTTTTCGACATGGTGTTGGTCCTTGCACAATTCCTGCACACTACAACTTGGGGCATGTGCTTCAACAGCAGCCTGTGTGATTAGACCTCATGTGTTGGCTGTTTTCAGGCCGTGGACACAGTGCAGTTGTATCCCAGCAGCACTTATCGGGTTTAAGGGGAAAAAAGGGGCACATAGGAATACCAGTACATGTGACCTCTCACTGGAGTGTACAAACTGTTGTAGATAGCAGCGCTACAAGACCACAGAGGTGTTTTCAGTCGTCCAAAAGGAGAAGAGTGTGATGTGTGTGTGTGTGTGTGTGCTGTCATTATCTTACTTTAATTTGGTTTTTCACATCATCCTTAATTCGTTGAGGATGATAGGAGTTTAAATCACAGTGTAATCTGTGTAAACCATCTTTTTTTTAATGCATTCTGTTGTATGAAATATAATTTTCCTGTTCTGCACTGTTGAGCCAAAAGATGATAGCTCGAGCACAAAGAGGAAATTAGGAAAAATGTGTCTCACACTCCCACAAACACCTTCCTGACCGGGGTGGGGTTTTCATCTTCACCAGTGACATTGATATCATTATCGTGTTGGTCGAAGCGTCTCTCTCCTAAACTGAGTTTTGACTCTGTGTGTTGGGCTTTTCACTCTGCATTTCATCCTGCAGGTTTCACACTTCCCAGAGGATGTTCACATTTCAAAATCAGCAGATCCCTTTCTTCTGATTAATTTTATTCAGAGTAAATCATGTGAGCGTGTACAGTTGTGTGTGCGTGTGTCTGTGTGTGTGTGTGTGTCAACAGGCTTTGGTGGCCTGTTGAACCACTTAAAGGATTCTATTTAACGGGTCAGCCGAGCAATTAATCAAGGGTTTAATTGGAATCCCGAGTGGAGTGACATGATTTATGCAAATAAGGTCATTAATATGCAGGCCTGCATTCGATGCTTAAATTAAAATGGCTCATCCGCCAGCGCAGGCTAGTACTTTCATTACGGTAAATTAAAACGCGATAATAACTCCAAATACACATATTTATTTTCCACAGACACTCAGAACAGAACATGCCCACAGGAAGAAAAATATGAAAAGGCAGAAAGGAGGAAGTTCTTATATGGGAGACAGTCAGGAGGAGGCAATGTTAATGGTGTTAATTTTACCTCATTAGAAGCAGACTGCTATCTGCAGGCCTTCGGTTTTAATTGGATCACCAAGCAATTTAAACCACATTTGGCTCTTAATTGCTTTTTCTGCACTTTATTATAAAAAACTACGGCAGCAGCAGCAGTTTGCTATTCACCAAATCCTTTGCATGGCTAATGCAGCGCGGTGACACCGGTGTCTGACCTATGGCGTTGCCCCTGGTAACCACCCCCACAGGAACAGTTTGTGATCGTCGCTCCTGAGTGTCCGGTGCACTCGCCCTCACTGTGTGCTGCTGATGCCGGGGGATTAGAGACGAGAAGCCAAGGAGCTGAGCCAAAGCCGAGTGTCCTTCTGCTGCGATTTGTTTCATCGGAGGGTCGCTGCACAGGAGTGTTGACTGGACTCATCTTTCACATGCTCAGCATTTGGGATCAGCAAGTACAATCCACTAGTTGTGGAGGCGTATTTTTTTTTCTTCGTTTTGTTGATGTATAGTTGTTGGTTTTGAGCTGAATACTGTGGACCAGGCCTATGGAGGATTATAATGTCAGTATTCTTATAGCGCTATGTAGGACTTAATAAATAGCTCATTATGGGTCAAATCTAGCTCTCAGGCCAATATTATTGGATTTATCCTCCCAAAAATGTTTTACAATGTTTTGGATTGATCAAAGCTTTACATATGGGAAAATTGATATACTGTAACGGCCATCTAAATCTCCCTGAAAATGACCCAAGAAAAATCAATACCCTCCAAGTGGAGGGAGGCATGCAAACCAGTACTCTGCCTCATTCTGGGCTACATGCAGCAGAATGTTTAATGTATAATGCTGTAGCAAGGGCGTTGTGCTGAAACCAAGTCTAATAAGCTTACTACAGGACTAACGGATGAATCATAAAACCACTCAAACTAAACAGTATTGCTTTATTTCAACCACAGTTTTTATTCCACAGCGGTATTTAATCAAAAGAGAATGCATTCGCGATGTTGTGAATATTCATTTTGCCCAGAAAATATCATAGAACACGACAAAAAAGGAAAATCACAGAAACGGAAATTCCCCTCAGGTTTCAGGGGGGACGTATTTATGGTTAAAGTTTTGATTTGAAGAGAAATCCCTGACCACTAGGAATATATCAGCGGTTTCGAGAGTGACATCTGAATTTGATGTACCTGCATGATATAGCTCCACTGTGCACACTTGGCCGCAAGTATTGCTGCATTAAATAACATACCCGTCATCACAGCTTTTCTATAATATCTCACACAGTCGGTGTCGTTCCCAACGTGAACAGCAACAAGTACAAATTCAGTTTTCTGCCAACAGCGGCACTTTTCAGGTGTGGTGCAGAGTCACAGAGCGAAAGTGAAGCAAACGGACCATTGAAGCAACTTTGCTCTTCTGGCCGCTGTTTATTTGTTTGTGCACTTGGTGGTTGCCTTGCTCGTTGCCTTGCTCACTGCACGGCATTTAAGGAAGCAGTTTCAGTGTTGCAACGAAGCACGATGGGGATTTTCTGACAGCTGGTGTGTGTGGAGCACAATGGGTTATAACAAACAAAGGAACGGCAATGGAACAGGCTGGAATGGATGGATCTATTTAAGAAAAAGAAAAAGAAATACTGTGATCTGCCCTGATCGGATTGGGACATCCTGTTGTGGCCAATAGCCAATGTATAAGCTCAAACAAAATGGTGACATGTATGCTATATGTCACCATTTTGTTTGAGCTTATACATTGGCTATTGGCTCTGATTTGGTCTGTCACACACACACACACACACACACACACACACACACACACACACACACACACACACCTCTCTTGTCTTCATGTGTGCCAGGGCTCGCTGGCTGCTTGGGGTTTTCTGTAATTACAGCAGTAAGCAGAGAGCTGTCTTTTGCATGGCAGATGGTCCAGCACCATGCTGCATCAGGTAACCGTGACAACCACCTCCCTCCACGCAGTTAACAGCACCATCATGGCTCTTTACGGTGACCAAATGCCATTATAGAGTCTGCGGAGACAGGAGAGAGAGCATGGGGACAGACGAGGGGGAGGCTGAGTGAGAGGAGGGGGACGAGGGCGTAGTAGGGATGATGGAGTGGATTCTCCCTAATCTACCCCACCACCCCCACTCAGTCCCCGTGATACAGGAAGAAACAGAAAGGAGGTGGATTTTGTCAGGAGGCTCGGGGGCTTCTTATCAGACAAACACAGACAGAAGGCAGAGAATAGTGCGACCACCACTATCGTTTTTGGCTGGTGAGCAACGGCTTTGTTTAAACGCGTTCAGACCATCACTCAAACCTTGTGAATCTTATTCAACCTGTTACAGTAACAGTCTTTCTCTATCGGATCCATTCCACTGAGTGACGTCATGTCTATGTGATTAGTTTTATTACATTTTTTGGGTGGTGGAGGGTGTGGGGGGGTGGGGTGTGGGGATCCTATATGACCCTAACCCTTGTTTGCCCTTCTCGTGCATCTGGTATGTGATTCACGGCATCACGCCTTGGCCCCCTGTAAAGCGTGATGTGGATACATTGGCCCTTTCACCACATTGCCCGCTAATCGGATGCCTCAGAGACGGCGAGCAGTGCTGTTATACAATCGGTTTCTCCTCTCGGCTTGGCCATGCAGCGGATGACTCACGTTACCTGATTAGGAGGTGGAGGCTGCAGTTCTAGATGACCCGAGCACTCCTTAAAATTTAAGGTGACCAACCATCAAGTCCCCTGCGACAAACTCCGTGTCCATCCGGTCGCCATGAAGTCTCAGCACGGCACTGAGTTTACCTGCTGCAGGGCCTCGGCTCCATGCTCTGACCTCGACTGGTGAATTACTGCAGCTGGATATGCAAAAAAAGGGGGAATTCTTTATCGTGCTTTGCTTCAAGTGAAGTGACATCCGAGAGCAGTTCAGCTGCCATAGAGACCCAAAGAGAGCCACGGACGGTTGTTAGGGAGGTGTGTGCTTCCTCGCAGTACCAGAGAGAGGCAGTGACGCACCTTGCTGTGGCAGGAGGAGTTGGAGGAGTGCTCTCCACGACGCTGTCATCGGTCTATTCAATTAATCACTCATTCACCTGTTCAGTTGGTTAATGAACCGGACAAGTCAATCTTGTTTTATGCAAAATATCACTTTGTGTTTATCATGTTGGAGCTTCAGTTGCTCGGGTGGAAAAACATAAATAATCATTTGGCTTGGAGTCATTGTACAAGTCCTGCATCATTATTGGCATACCTCAAAGGCTACTGCAGCCTGGTCTTCATCAAATATTGATGTTGCAATGAAATTACATTCTGAGAGTTTCCTGTTTTAAACAGGATGTTTGGGATGAAACATAACAAAGGGAAACCACTTAAAATTATTTTTCATTAGGAATAGAATATTTAATTGGATGGTAAGAATATATAAAAATCTATAATAATGAATATGATAAATCCATAAATGTTTTTATTAATTGTTAAGCAGCTGTACAGCAGCTGATAATTACTGAAAATCCATATTTTTCACAGGAACTAAAAGTAATGATATATGCACATAGAAAATATTTGATATTTATAAATATTGGAATTTTGAGGCAATGAGCTGAACCTTTTCAACTATATGTTTGAGACTACAAATGTAGACGTAAGCACATGAAGAGACATTACTTTAGCAGACCCCGACTGCCAAATTGATTTGGAAGTAGAAAACCTCGTCTGAGAGCTAATCTGATCAGCTACCACCACCGGTAATAAATACAGAAAATGTCCGTTCTCATGCCGACGGAGAGAAAATTATATCCAGTAAGCTAGAACCTTTATATTCTCATCAATAAACAACACACCACTAAAGCCCAGCAAAAAAAATGGCTTTTCAAGTTTGTTAATTTAACAAACAACTCTTCCATGACCGCCGATTTAGTTTTCTTGAATCAACTATTTACGGTTCATTTTATTTTCCTGAACAATTAAAGGGAGGTCTGTCAGCGCTACTTGCTGTTAAATGTCATGAGAGGAGACAAATGTAATTGGGGAAAAAAAAGAATTTTCACTTTATTAACTGATACACTGCAGTGTGTGTGTGTGTGTATGTGTGTGTGTGTGTGTTTGTGTGTGTGTGTGTGTGTGTGAGAGAGAGAGCGAGAGAGAGACATATTCCCTACTTTTATCTCCATTTGTACTTTTACCTCTTTCACTGGTCTCCCATTGTGTCTCCTTCTGTGACGTCCTAGTTGCCATGTTTACAGCTGTTTTCCAGCAGGAAGTCCGTGCGGGTACCCAGCGGGGAGTCAACGTGCACGGATTCACTCAGACCCACTTGTGTACATTTAAGTTAAATCTAGTCTATTAAATACCAACATGCTTCAAAGCTCCAATTTGCTATGCAAATTTTTATGCAAATAATTATCAGCGGTGACAGAAAAATACTAAGCTGAATAATTGACTCGTGGGGACGAAAGTGTGAGAAATAAATCAAATTGATGGACGAGCTCTCATTCACATTAATGATCGGAATGATTGAGTTCTGAGTTTTGGCTGCATTTCTCTAGGACACACACACACACACACACACACACCCATATACACGCACACAAACAAAGTTCAGTCCGATTTGTCTGCCCCTAGTGTCTCTCTTCTCCTCTCCTCTTGCCACCGACCTTGCAAAATTGTGTACACAGTGGTTAACTTTTTAACAGTTCACACTGTTCCGTCCAATCAATAGCAGGTTTGAGCTCTGGTATAATTCCTTGCACTCCATCTGATCATAACTGTACCTCTTGATCTGCCTCCGCTGAGGGAAATCAATAGCCGTCCAGTTTTTTAAGGTTTTTATTATTTCTTAAATCAGTCAGGTCTGCAGTGCAAAGTTCCCGGAGTGGAGGCAGAAGCAACAGTCGAGCTTTTAGTTCATAAAGCTAACATGCCTGTGCAAGGTGTATATGACGATATTGATCCGCGCTGTGAAAGCGAGAGGGTTTTCATCTTGTATTACAGCTTCCACAGCAGCGGTGCTATTGTGTAATGTGGTTAGCACAGTGTGACTACCTGGTTATACTTGGTGGGAATACAGCAGGAGATGTCTGCGTTACGCATCTGTCTCAGGCTGGATTTGTGCCACCTCTGAAAATGTGGACATGTTTTTTTTTCCTTTTTGTTGTTGTCATCTTCTGAGGCTTTTTCTTCTTTATTTTTTTTGCAATTGAAAATAGATTTTCTGTTGTTTGTTTCTGTAAGTGACAGTCAAGAGGTGATAAACAACAATACTTTGATGAGGCAAAAAAAAATCACAGCCATGTGTTATTTTCCAGGGCTGTAATTACAGTTTTATATGATACATATACAATATAAGTATCACATATTTTGACTAAGTTGCATTGAAAAGAAACTGGGAGACGGCTGATTTGACGTTTGAATTAAATAAACAACGATGGATGACAATGACCAAACAATTATGGCAAAATATCAACCGAAAAGAGGGAGCAAGTATTCTTGTTTCTCTTTGAAAAGCTAATTCTGAAACATTCAGAAGGAAGCTATTAGCATCCAATGAGCCCATTTATTTCAAAGCAACGAGATCGGCTCTGGTTTCCCAAGGCAACAGTTAAAGTTGAAGTTTTGCAATGTTCATAACAGACAATAGAGTCAGACAGATTGAAGAATTTAAACACAAATGTGGACTCCTTAGCTGAACAGTTGTGAGAAAAATCAGACACATGTTGGCGCTTAAAAAGCAAATGATTGATTGCATTCCATTACATTTTTTTTTTTCACAAGACCTAGAATTTCAGTGTTGAGTAGGGACATACCGTAAAAGCCCAGTAATGTAAACAGGAAATCGGCCATTCAGTGCTTTAGAAGTAATCAGCAGGGTTTTGAAAACGACTCTAAAATCCACCGGGGAGCTGGTGCAGTAGTGTCGGTGTTGTTGGGATATATGATCTCTCTCCCTCCTGCTCTCTCGTTAAAACTCCAGCCTCAGCATTTTGTCTTTGCTCTGTTATTCAACAGGAAACTAACGGCGTGATCATACTACAGTACGTGAGAAAAAGTAATCGCATGTTTGACTTCTCTTTTACAACCCACCGTTGCATCCATTCAATTTCTCTCGGAGGATAAATCCACTCACCTGAAAGCTTCAACCGGAGGAGTCTTAAACTACAATCAGTGAGAGTTGCTCGCAGTATATTGTCTGATCGTGGAGATAAACAATCTTTTAGTTCGTTGTTGTCACTTGCTTTACTCTGGTAGGTTAGTGTTCAAGGGTGGATGTTATAGCTGCTACTGTGGCATACATTGGCACATTAAAGCGTATTCTGAAACAAAACAAAAACAGATTTCATCTTTGACATTTCATCATTTCTTTTCACGTTGGCGGTTGAGGTTCTTCCTCAGCGAAAGTTTGGATACATTTGTTATCCGCAAGAAGCCAGCGTTGGGGTGAACATTAATGACTGACTTTAACAATTGCTCCCTCTCCCAATGTAATGACACGGCAGTGATCATTGGTTAACGCTGATGGAACTCCATTTGATGGTAATTTAATGCGCCGTGCATGTTGATGTTAAGTGCCTCTCCCTAATGTGTTTTAAATAGCAAAACCAACTCTCCAGATAAATATGACGGGCTTGTTTTTATTTGTTCTCTTTATTTGAGCACTTACCTTCTGCTTTTCCATAATAATTGTCTATTTTAATTGCATCTTGTTGTCCTTGTACTCCGTGCATACCATTTTCATGGAGGTCTTTTTTTGTCTCCGTTTATTTAATGTCAGTAAGTTCTCATTACGTTTTCTTTTGCACTAAACACCATCTGTGTTGTGCAAGTAGCATCTCAGCAGCACATCTGTAAGACTTGAACCAAAAATATCTTGTTACAGGTTGGAGACTAAACACTTCAGCTGTTTCCCGTTAAGTTGCCTTTTGCCAAAAGCTATTCCGAGTCGACTAAGTTACGCTGACCCCGGACCTGCGCTGCGTCTCACTCTGCTCTCGAGGCCGTGCCTCCCGAGTCTTTCTCCCAGACATCAGTCTCTCGGTCTCCTGTGAGCCGTCATCTTATACACCAGTCATCTGAATCCAGACCCTCATCTCGCCGAGGTCGGGATGAAAGAGCATCTCGACGGAGCCCAGGTCCCTCCGTGCGTGGCGGCAGGAAAGGGAGAAGGCCTTAGTGCGAAATGTCAGTGCTTCTCCTGTGAAGCCAGACTCATCAAAGGAGGATTAGTGTCGGACTGATGGCCTCACTGGACGAGCGGGCTGTGATGGGGTAATCTGATGCATCGAAACCTATACGAGACTTGGACGTGACACGTGGACAATGTGTACACTAGCACACACACCCACGCACTTATGTGCATGCGCCCACACATGTTTGGACAAATGTCGGCGACAAGTTTCACTTCTTCTGCCACTTTGGACAAAAAAATATCTCTTTTTGGCTACTCAATGCTGCTTGCTTGAATCATTTATATACGGGGCAGTTTGCTAAAACTACATCAGAAATGAGTGGCTTATTTGTACGTAAGCCACGTGAATTGTGCATGAACGACTCAGGGTGTTCATATTTGCGGGGTAGAGTTAACTTCAACATATAACTACTTTTCCCCGTCTGAAAAGCCCCTGTCTGCTACGACATGAAATAGGGCTGCACGACATATTGTTTCAGCATTGACATTGCGATATGCGTATGAGCTGTAGCCGAATCGCAGGTCGTGCGAGTGGTCTGCGGCGATGTCCGCAACCCACCTGACCCGTCTTGAAACACGGAGCCCGTCTCGATAACCCAGCTCTGTGGGCGTTTCTTTTTTGCCGTGTCATCACAATTCATATCTTTACAACCAAAGGGTTTATGATCAAATTGTTGACTAGAATACAAAATTACCTTTAATTTTGCTCTCGAAATTTACCTTTTAAATTTCGCTATTTTGTTCTCACAAAATACATTACAGGAAAAGGTTTTTCCCAATATCCTGCAGCCATAGTGTAAACATTAACCGTAAACCGATACAGTGTTTTCAAGAAGCGATACAGTTTGTTACAGCCCTACTTCTAGCTAACTAGCTCCATTTCTAAAGTCGGCAAAGTCAACAGGCCCCACATCATGACCGACTGTGGTAAATAATGCTAAAGGTAATTGATGTTGAACATTTAACAGAGGATTTGACAGAGGTTTTGTGCTCCGTATCGGGTCGATGAGAGCGTGATGGGTGTAGTAGACCTCACAAGGAAGCGCGTTGTTTTGGCGTCCCACTTCCCCATCTGTTTCCTCGTTACAGACTACTGCCAGGATTCAAAGGCAAAATGTGCTCATTGTGCTGCTGCTGCTGCTGCTGGCGATGCCATGAGGTCACCATCATTTCGTAACGGATAGTTTGCAGTTGTGTCATTTGGCCACGACTTTCAAAGCCTCTGATGACCCACCACTGCACAGTCCGTCGGCGAGATCACATTGTTGATTGCACAAAGACACCGCCGTTTGGGTGACTCATCAGTTGGGGAGATTTCAGCAGCACCTGTGCCAGGGTCATTACAGTAGTGCAGGATAATGTCCCATTTAATGGGCTTAAATTGCAAGGAGGGTTACATCTGTTTGAATGTTTGTCATCCTTTTAGAAGTACTGGTA
Organism: Ophiodon elongatus; assembly: GCA_016806645.1. Lineage (NCBI taxonomy): Eukaryota > Metazoa > Chordata > Actinopteri > Perciformes > Hexagrammidae > Ophiodon > Ophiodon elongatus. Next base: position 170,695 of record JACSYO010000476.1, on the reverse strand, counting down.
TTTGTTCAGTCACTCTGATGGAGTAGGTGTCACTTTTGATCAAAAGTCAGATATCTCATGAAAAATAAAAGCGTTCAAATGTTTTCATTTCTGTCCGACCACTTCTCATTTCTCGCCTTCAAAAACACAGCTCTAACTACAGTATTTACTGCCTTGGGACTAATGGGAGGAGCTGTGCACCATGTGTTAGTTTGCGCTAAATCAACCATTTTGCAACAAATAAACTGCCAGACAAATAGGAACATCATTCTTAATTTGCAAAGCTGACAGGGCAAGAAATGAGAACAATACTCAGGCCCAGTACCGCGCTCTTCATTAAAGTCTTTGTCCTCCACACATGACGAAGCGGATTGTTATTGTGGTGGCTGATAGGTTGTGGACAATTACAAGTGATGTATTTATGGATTTTCGGTGTGATCCAATCGGATATATAGCTGCTGTCAGTGCTAAAAGTGCAACGTATAGAACTGCATTACCGGGACAGGACTTGGGTTCATATTCTGATGCGAAAAACCACAGTCGATGCTCAGTAATGGAACAGAGTCAAAGAGAATTTGTTTATAGAAGGCGTGATTTATTTTTATTAGCTTTTTCTGGTTTTGTATATTGTTATTGTTCCCCACTGCAGATTTATTGACTTCATCTGAATATTTGTAAAAAGAAAATGTGTGCCTGGGTGGTGCTGAGGCAGATATGTGACTATTGTGTTTGAAATGTGTTATGTGGTTTCTTTGAGGACTGTTAATGCATCCTGTTTGTAAAAAAAAAAAAAAAGAGAAATATCAAAAGAAAAAGAAAGCCGTTATAAAACCCCAAGCAAAAGTGCAATAGTGTAAAGAAAGGACGAAACAATGTGTTTAATGTAAGCTTCAATTGTTAGCTTGTCCGACTAATGAGCTTACTACATACAGTAGTGACCAGGTGGCAACCCCCGGTTCTGAAAATTAAGCCAATGCATAAGAGCCTTACACTTGCATTCTCTCTAGTGGCCAGCAGGGGGCGACTCCTCTGGTTGCAAAAAAAAAGTGAGTCTACGAGAAAATGACACTACTCCTCACTTGATTTATAACCTCAGTAAACATTGTAAAGATGAGTTTATGGTCTCTAGTTTCAAGTCTTCTTCAATACAGCATGACGTTCATTTAGTAAATTATGGTTCCATTTAGAGTAAAATAGACCGTAAAGCAGAGTACGCTCTAGGACTATAGGCTGCCTTGTGATTGACAGGTCTCTACCACAGCGCTGTCCGGTCTGGGAGTTGTTCACGTCCCGTTATGCTGTCAGAGGTTACCGGCTCCGTCCCGCTCTTTATTGGATTTAGGGAAGTTAATACTCCAGCCAGCGCTACCAAAGATAACAAAACAACTGTTTGTCGTCGTCCTAAAACCTCTTGTCTTGTAATGTTGAAAGTGATAACATACCGTTTGAAAACACACACAGGGAGATGTTGAAACTAAATATCTGCTCTTACATTCTTTCCTTCTACACTGCGATAACAGCACAATGCAGTTGTCTTATTTCCATGTTTCTGTGGTGATCGTCTACTGATGAGGACGGGGACTTTTTGCTTGGCACAAGAGCTTTATATCATGTACGTAGCCATCAGGTGCATTTTCAAGACCCCATCTACAGGGCTCTTGTTTTAAAACCATCAGCTGGAAACATTTTAGACAAACATTTTGGACCAACTTCTGAACAGTCATCGTTTCAGCCGGCAAAATGTAGGGTTAGGTTATCTGCTCGGAATGAGAAGCCTGCTTTAGTCTAGCTCTGTCAACAATCAAGGACTCAACATGAATAATTTACCTCATGGTAAATCTGCCACTAATGATGATTGGTATATAATTTTGTTATGGTATAGACTGGATAGCTTCACAGGCTTAGCAACAATAACTAAGGAAGGTGGGGCTTAACAAATAGACAATTGTATCCGCCATGAGGCGAAATAGCCTAACATCTTGATTTGGATCTAGAAAACCAACACTTGGTGAAGCGGAGCATGAAGAGTGTATTTTTCTTATGATCCCGTATCTTCAAATTCATTTCCAATTGACACTTTTTCCCCTCTTAATTATTCAAGGTGATTTATTTATGGTCTGCACTGCAACATATCTACATAGATGTTTTTTGTCTCTGCTTAAGATGTACTCTTCAGCTGTAACTCACCAGGCCCTGTGAATTTATATATACCGCTTTACTTTTGATGTACTTCTCCCCTGCCTTTTTTTTCTGATCGCAAAATCTTCAAAAAAAAAAATTGTTCTGGTTTATCAAACAGCCTCAGCTTTTTTCCCAGAGGAGCTGTTCTGCTCTTGGCTGAAAGCTGGGTCTGCTCAATTTATAGTGCAAATGGATTGAGCTATAGGCCCATAATAGGAATACATACAGTATTTTTTGCAATGAGGCGCCGGCGTGAGCGCTCTCTCAGATAGTCGGGGGAAGTATAGCAGAATAGGCGGCCTGAATGCCCCGAATCAGAAATGTTTACCCAGATCACAGAGGAAATGAGGTAATTCTGTAGAGCTACTAATGGCGGAGTCTTGACAGAGGATATGTTTCATTTATCCTATCTGCATCAAGGTCGACGTGGCAATTACCACGGCGGGGAGAAGCTAAAAAAGAAAGTCCACCGGGCCAGTGGTGACTACACAACAAATCACCGGTGCTGCAAATTCTAAAATGGGTGATATAAAGTGTAGCTCAAAGGCAGGCTGTTTAAGCATGGAGGGAGAGAGTGAGGGGTTTATTACCCAGCCCGGCAGAGGAGCTCTAAAAGCCCACTGCAAGCTCGCCCCTTTTATGTAGCTTACACTCATGTGGCTGATATAAGGGACATAAAATACAGCTCACTCTGCCTCCCGAGGGAGACGTCCACCAGTCGCGTTTTTAGTCTCAGATTACGATTAACAAGCTTCATAACAGGCCCCGTGTTGCACCTGCATTCTCACATTTTCCTCCCATAACAATTGCTGGGTTAAGCATACATAAAAAAAAGAAGGAAGAAAAGGTAATTAACAAGAACCCTAGCTGCTTTATTAGTATGAGAAGCACGACATGGGATTGTCTCCGTTTTGCCAGCAGGCCCTTGTCACCCTGGCTGTCCATCCTCCTCCTCCCCCTCTCCTCTCACCTGAATAGCTGCTCAGCACCTCAGCGCTGTCCCTCTTGATCCCTTAGCCCGCCGGCCCTTCCCCTCCTTCCCTTCCCCTTCCTCCATGCTTGTTACAGGCCGTCGGGCTCGCAGCGCAGCACACTCGCCGCGTTCACGCCGGTTGGTCAGCTCGGATTGGCATGCACAGTGTGTCTCCTGGACCGACCTGGCTGCCCCGCGTTGCTCTCCTATTAAAATTCCTGTGCCAGATCCCCGATGAGGACAGTGTAGCAGGGTCAGCCTGGCTCGCTGGCCTCTCCTCCTCCTGCCTGCCTAATGAAGGGGACGCCTGTTGGGTTCATTATTAAAGAAGCGCTAATAACAGACGGAGACGGAGGAGTGATGGAGAGGGGGGATGACAAAATGGACAGAAGGTGCAGTGTGATTTCTAGCAAGAAAATAAAGATGCACAGGTTGTTTCGTTCCTAAATATTGTTTTCACGCACTGCAGCAGCATTGTTGTACTCTGGCTCGGCAGCCATGTTTTGCCAGCGTTTGAAAGCCCAGCGCGGACATGTTTAACATCATATGTAAATATTTAAATGAATAATAGGAATTGTTCATAATTACATTGTTCTTGCTCTGAACAGTAAACACAAATAAAATCTGGCTATATTCTTTGCATGTCGATACTTTAATGTGTTATTTCGCCGTCTCTTTCTTTTCACTTTGCATTAATGGAAGTTTATTCAGAGCTGTCCTCGCCACAAGAGGACCCAATTTACTTTAACTACCTTAAAAGCAAGGTACATTTATTTGTACGGCACCTTTCAACAAAAGGGTAAATCAAAGTGCTTTACATAAGACATAAAAGGCATTAAGACAAGGTATTAAAGACACACAATACAGCATGAAAAGACACATTTAAATGGAGTCTATTTGTAGCAGGAAACGGCAATGTGTTGTTTTTAACTCTCCTTTTTCCCTGTTTTTCGTATTTCTGTTCTGTGATTGTTTCATGGTCATTTGGGCCAGTATCTGAGTGTGTGTACTTCTGTTATATTGAAAATGAAAAAAAAAAAAACATTTCAAATTGTTATTTCAAAGTTTTTGTGCATTTGAGGCTTCTGGATAACAAAAAGTGCAAAACTGAAATCCCCCGTGTGTGTGGTCTCTTTAATGCCCGTGGGAGAACAGGCGTGTTTACCATGTCCTTTAAATATTCCAATAGTTAGCACTAAAATCCATATGTGCCCAATGCCTGCCTCTGCATTAAGCAGCCCCTTGCCGGAGGAACTATTAATTACACTGGGATTATCATGTAACTATCCAGCAGACCCATATATTAGGCGGAGAAAAATTTCCATATAGATACTTGTTTTTTCTTTTTTTTTAGGGGAATAATAGGATTCCTTATAGCTGCCTGAAGCACATCCATTCTAAATTAGTCAGCCTACTGCAGATGCTCTCGGTAAGGGATGTGGGGTATTATACTGGGTCTTACCAAAGTCCTCAGAGTCCTAACCCAGGTCCCAGAAATCGTGTGCACGTTCACGCGTTGTACGCCTTCCCAGGTCTGGGATATTCATGCCTATATCTGCAGAGCGCTCCGCCATATGTCTCTCAGGTGTCCTGTCTCCCAACGAACAACCAGGCAAAGGTTTAATGCAAATTACAGGCCATAAACAGCCGAGCGTAACGGCATAAATATGTATCGGGATCACAACTGCTGTACCGCGTCCTTTGAAGAGAAAGGGGCCGTCCCATGACTCGAGTAGAGAGTAGAAAACAAAGTGATGGGATGTTTATATGGTTCTCATGCAGCGTGACCAGGGCTGTTAGTTTCTGGTCGCTGCCAAGAGGAAAACCACAAGTTCTATTAAAAAAGGATGTGGGCCAAATAATTTAAGCCGGATATTGGATCAAGGAAAAAAAACAACAAATATGTTGAAGGGAGAAAATGGAAAAAAAATGTATTCATAGAAGGCATGCCTCCATATTGGGGAGATTGAAGCATGTTTCATACAGCTTGTTTCAGCAAGACAAAAAAAAAGACTGCTTAGATTAGCGTAACAGAGCTTCCGATCAAATCCTATGAAGCCCCGATGTTTACAGTCAATCTTCGACGGAATGACAACACGCAGCGAGAACACAGGAGTGCTGCTGTAAGGGATTTCAAGACAAGGAAATGACGAAAATTCCGAATCATATTATATATTATCCTCGTAACGTAGGGGAAAACTGTCACAATCGCCATATGATCCAACAGAAATAATATGAAGTTTGCTCAGATAAACCGGCTGTGATCATTAAACGGAGAGAGCCTGTGTTTTCCCTCTCTGTGCGTCTAATCTAGGTCACAATTGGATGCCTCATCCCCGTGCAGAAAGTAAATCCAGCCAACGATCGTAGAAAGGCCTTATCCCACTGTTTACAACAGGGCCGGGTCGATATCCACAGGAGGCGCTCAAATAAACAAACCATAAATGCCGCGGCTTCTGCTGGCCTCAGAGATTATGGCTGTAACAATGATTAATTTTAACAACCTGGGCTAATTGTCTCCGAAACTTTAGTTAACAGCAAATATGATCTAGCCCTGGGTGCCTTTCTCTTCTGTAATGAAGAATAATGAGCGTTGGAATTACTGCTGGCACTTTTTTTGTGTTTTTTTCTTCTTCGTCTTCTTTTTCTGTCGGAGACGGAGAGAGAGCACAGAGGCCGGCAGGATGTGAGTCCGGGAATGAAGAGATAGACTGTATCTGTCTGTGCGTCTGTCTGCCTGGAAGGAAGCGAGCGAGGAAGGAAGGAACAGAGACTTGTGTTTGGCTTGAAATCTAATCTGAGCCTCTTGATGAATGTGAGGGAGTTAGCCTTTTCGCATCGGCCTCGTTTCTTTTGTTTTCTTTGACGCCCTGGTCAGGCGGCGTGACACATCTCAAACTGTTTAGGAGGCTGCCCACGAAGCCTGGGCATTTCTGTCTTTGTTTTAGAGATGTTGTCCTCCTCTCCTCTCCCCCCTCCCTCTCCTCTTCTCTCTGTTTACTGTCCTCCTCTCTAACGCATTCTCCCCTCTCCCCTCTCCCCTCTCCCTGTGCGCATGCACACATAGAAGTGTACAACACCGGTACTGCCTCTGGAAAGCGGCTTGGCCTGGAGCAGTGTCTGTGATTCGCCTTCAATCTTAGCTGAGCGCCTGAGCGCCTGAGCGCCACCTGAGGCCGGAGACGAGACCTCTCCACAAGTGGTGGGGCTTAAACGCTCCCCTTTTTTATCTTCACTATCTCTCCCATAGTGCGAGTGAGGAAGAGAGGGGAGGACCAGTCTGATCCCGGCCCGATCCCGGCCTGCTCCACTCAGACGGAGAGATGTGCATGTGGAGGAGGAGACCTTTAAGGTCGACTGACAGCACAAAGCATACCCTGCTGTCATTATACGATCGTACACCTTGTGAAAAGAGATTTAATTGATCTCTTTTTTTTTTTTTTTTCTTCGGCTATGTTCTTTCTCCTTACTTTCTCCACTTTCTCCATTGTTTGTAGGAGGAATGCACAGCCCTTTGGTATGGCTAGTGCAGACTTGAATGAGATCAGTATTGATATCACACTCCTCCTTCACCGAAAAGACCCTGACCTTTAACGTAATCACTCTAACCTACACAGCATCCGACACAGCACCAGCGTGTCCACGTCGTTCTCTGCCTGCAGTCCACAGGCACCGCGGGGGGAGACGATAGATTTAATAACTTATTAAACGCAGCTGGATTGAATATGTACGTCACACGTGAGAAGCAGTGAAGTTCGGGTCGCCAACGTAGAACTTGAATCCAAGTTCCCCCCCCTCCTGCATTTCATTCAGTGTGCAACACGACTCCATTACTGAAACGGTTGCTTTTTCTGGAGAGAGGAAATTGGCCGCTTTCTCCCAGTCCATTCCAGCGTATTCAGGGGGGGGACCAGCTCAGATGCCCCTTTTTTTTTAAACTCCAAACTCTAATACAACCACAAGCCTTGATGGCGGCAGGCTCTGGCTGGAGCTCCACATTCCTGGCTGAAAGGCCTTTATACTGTATGTGAGTGATGGGGAAAAGAGGGTGGGGGAGTAAGACATAATTCTTTCATTACCAACATACTTGGATAGAAATTCTTATTCTTCTATTTCCCTTTGACCCTGCTTTGTTTCAGGGGGCCTTGTTCATCCAGTCATGTACTTTTGTTATCATATTGAATTTGTAGATCAATTCACTCCAAACTTGTATCGTTTCACAAAGGAATGCTGTGGGCAACGATACACAGTTTTGGTAAAACAACGCTCGTCTCAGGTAGTTTGCTGGATACGTCGTGTGCATTCACTGGTGTGTACTTCCCCTCCGCTGCTCGGCCCTGTCTGAAAAGAAAGTGCTGGAGAGGGCCGTAGAACTTGAGGGCAAGCCTTGAGGAAAAAGTGGAAGCTGCTTCATTGTGCTTCGGAAGAATGACTGAAGTTGAACTTCTTGATGGCTGGGGGTCAAGAGCACTTACAGTATCATGGCTTTAAATGGATGATGGTCTTTTCATATTGAGTACGTGCTCAAGATGCTCGACAGCTCCTGTGCTCCTGAAGCTGCGTTGACCGGACACATGGATGTTTTTCTTTAAGTCTTTTGGTAGCCTTACAGCGCTCTCTTTTAAAAGATGTTTTTGATGAATTGTGTAGTGTCGTGCTTATCCTCACACAGATACGATAATGTCTTTCGAGCACAACCTCCTCTCTGTCACACAAGCCGTCTGGAGCCTCGGAGCCGCACAACTCATGAAGCGAAAAAGGGAAGAAATTACAAGCTGGCTAGATATGAATCCTCGCTGCTGTACGTGTATCACTCCCTGTCTCATCAAAGGAAGCATTAAAGAGAACAGTCATCCTCAAAATAAAAGCTCAGAGAGCTCGTAGGTTATCACCTCATTAATTTGCTTCATTCTTAAAAAGAGCAGACAGTGTGAATGTGCGTTGCCATCCAACATTTAATTAATTTCGATCACCTCGGGGGAATTGTGAGTCCACCTCTCTTTCAAGCGTTTTGCTGAATGACCATTTAGGGCTATTTCACTATTTTTTTAACTTTTTCTTTTTTTGTCTTTCTACGGCCCTGCTCTCTCTCTCTCTCGGTCTTTGGTCATTAACATCTTTATCTTTGTGAAAACACAGAGAGCCTCTCTGGAATGATAACTTGTTGCTCTCATTTTTAACCTCCTTGAGAATGTAATAAAATTGGGACTTAATTGAATCCACATCTTTATTATGACCTTGTGGTTCATTTGTGCATAAAGAAAGCCAGTAAAAAGCCTAACCCAACTAGAACGGCAAAGCAAAAATATCCGTGGAGGTTAGGTACGTGGTAATATTTCAAACAAAGTGCTAAAACTGAGTCTGGTGGCGTGAAATCGGGATTACAATAGTTAGCATCACAATACACAGAGATTATCATTTTTGACACACTTGTTCTGCACCGTCATCGACGTGCGCTGTTGTCAGATTGCGTGTACTCCCGAAGAAATAACTGACAGCCTCAATACCCCAATCTGCCTCTCAGGGCTTTAAACATGAAATGTATTGGATGGGCCATTGAATCCAGGAGTCTTCTGGAGGCCTATGGGAGGAAACAGGAGCACATTAGAAGTGCTGATGAATCCAATCAGCCTGTTCGCAGGCGTCCAACACAGATATGCCGGTGCACTAAGCAGCGCTACTCAAGGGCTTAATTAGAAGGATGCTTGTGTATTGTTTGTTTTCAGGCATTAGTAAAGTCTGTGTGTCCTGATAATGGAATTGGCTGGGAAATGGAATCGTTATGCCCTGCCTTCATGCTGCTAGGGCTGATACTGCTTGTCAACACCATTGTTTCCTCACCCTCCCGTGGAGCCCCTATCGATGTCAGCGGAGGAAGACGGCTCCGCAGCAGCCAGCCAACCCCTCAGCCGGAGCACTCGGGTTCGACTGTCAGCTAACAAGGCCCTCGATGCTGGAGATGAGGCTCTTGTATTAGAATCTGCCTCTAATTAGCAGCTGCAGTCGTCCCCCGACAGCCTCACACCTCAAATCATCATCCCGTCATTGCATGTACGCAAACAGGTTTTTTTTAGGGCTCTCTCGGTGTGCATCGCACTACAACTCCATACCTCGACTTCCTGACCTTTTACTTTGCTGATGTGTGAACAGCTACAGAACACAGCAGGTGGTTTGACCAGTATGTGAATTAATGTGCAGTTATAATTGAGGATGAAATTTCACGATATGCATATACAGCCGACCAAAGCTGGGTGATAATGGTGGAAAATATATATTTTGATAAAGCAAATATAAGCTAAATACAATAATAACTTGGTGCTGGATGCAATACAATTCTGGGTTTCACTGTTATGTGTATGAAAAGCTGCATTAGCTCCTTTTGATAGTTATTATTTTGTTAATTGTAAAATAACTTATACCATGTATGGAGTTTACCAAAGATTAATAATTTAAAAACAAACTGAAAATATGCACCGTGCTACATTATCAACACGCGTCGCAGACCCCCGACTGTTTACATTGATATTAAATTAAAGATATGTCCTCATGTTCGTCACACCGCTCATCAGAGTTGTTTTACTGTCACCGGATGTCTTTCAAGTAAAACAGTCCAACCAAGTTCAATTTCTCAATAGCTGCCATTGATCGTGGGCTGCTGTTTTACATTGACAGTTCATGGCAGGTTAGTTAGAAAGTCAACCAGCCAAACCCACCCGCTTGACGCGGGAATACGGGAAGCTTAGGAATTCTTTCACTGGGCGAGGCAGGAATTCAATCAGTCGCACTACGGGGCTAGGAAACTGGGCATCCGACACAGTTATGCTTCAGCACTTTTCAATTTGGGCTTGGCCTGCCTCAGCCTCCGGCCTGTAGCATATCATTAATGAAAGTCACATTAGGCATCCCTGTCATCCTTAGTGGTCCCGCTCAACCAGTAGGAGGTTTCAGGGCTGTATGGGAGGTTAATGTTCGTAGCTGCAGTACAGCTCTCCTGCTCCTCAGCTCTACTGCTGTGTGCCTGATGCCTACTGATTCTATCGAGGCGTAAATGTGCCACCAGCTGCTGAGGAAGTCCCCGCTATGTTCTGTGAAAGAAACCCTACGGAATACAGAGGGTGCTGGATATCCCTCATTATCTGTGTCTTTTGAATTTGCTAGTGTTTATTGATTTCTCCACGAATGTGATAGAAATGCTGCCCTTTTCCTTGTCCTCTCCCCTGACCCAGCCCCTTTCCCCATCACCGTCGCTTAAATGATTCACGATGTTTGTGCTACTCTCTCCGTTGCTCAAGCGCTTCCTCGTGCGGCGTAGCAGAGGTCATGGATTCTTTCGTTTATGCAGGAAGGATTAGACGGATGTCTTGGTTTTCCTTGCAGTGTGACCGTAGCCTTTTAACCGAGTGCCTAACACAACTCCTGCTCTCTCAGACCTTTGCCCTTCAGGGGGAGCTACAGACTGTGAGGGCCAGCTCGCGTTGCTAACTTGTGAGGTGCTGTGCCTCTGATAAATGGCCCTCTGGTAGACATATTCGATACTTTTCCATCGTAGTGCTTCACGGTGCGAGTTAATGCACTCTCTGGCTTTCGCTGTGTTTTAAGTGATTTGGCCACACAGGGTCAAATTCCAGAGCAGAAAGCACACACTGCATTTTTGGATGCTATTTTCTGACGTGCGTCTGAAATCCCTTGTCAAATAGCTGCAGACCTGTCAAGCAGTCTTTCACACATACTATCACTGTGGGTGGAAGCTCAGCAAAACGCCACACTGTGTGATGGTATTTAACACAGGCAACGTGTGAGTTACTTTTTGTCATGTCTAATTGCAGGCTATATAACAACGTTTCCTACTCTGTCTCTGATTGGCTTCCCCTGATATTCTTACCCGAACACCAACCAATCTCACTCCTCATGCCTGAACCAATCCACCCAACAGAGGCGACGAGTATGGTTCATGAACTACGCTGTGTTGACTGAGTGCAGACGTTCTTCTGTTTGGTTGACGTTGAAAACGATTCAGCGAGTGTCCCATCGAAGGTGATGTCACACCAGTTCCACATGCTGTTGCTATGGCAATCGGATGAGAATCCCGCCAGCGCTGAGGGGTTACTCTCCACAGTGGAAACGCTGCATCGAGAAAAGGACCTGGAACCAGAAGTGAGCCGAGTCGAGCAGAGCCGTGCGGTGGAAAAGCAGCTTATGTGTGTCCATGAAACTTCTCCTTTTTTTTTATTTTTTATGTCTCATTGTGTCACGTCAGATTCTGTTGGCACTTTGACAGATTAACACATCGACAACAAAACTCACTTCAGGGGCTTCTTGTTCCTCCCCGACTCTTCGCTTGACTTTGTTGTCTATATCATGTCACCTCTCTTTGCCCGTAGCTTCGTTTCCATAGCTGAGCTGTCAAAAGAAATCACTCTCATTTATCTGCCTGAGAGATAGGATGTGCGAAGAGAGGTCCGAGTGTGCTTCGTGCTCTGATTTGGATGATAAGGTGAAATGGAATAAAAAAACAAGGAAACCCAGAAGGGTTTGGAATCTTATTGCAATATCTATTGTTACTTGCTGCACACAGGGCCCACACACATGCACACAAACACGTCCCGGCTATGTATGTGTACCATGAGTAATTGAAGTCAGTCTGGCATCAGACTACCCTTCTTCCTCACGGCTTTAGAGGCGATATAAAACAGGGTGTGGAGCATGTGGAAAGTGTGATCCTCCATCTGCAGTTGCCTACATGGCCTCTCTCTCTGCCCCAGAGGACTCATGCTGCAGTAGGAGGATTTGTGTTGAGCAGTGCAGTGAAATGCATCTCGCCACTGAAAACTTTGACCACCAAACATAAACCAAAACCTCCAAATGATAGTTTCATTAGACCCTATGAACTTAAGGAGGACTCGCGGTGTGGATTCGGAAGCCATTACTGCTTTTCTGATGGAATTACTGAGATTGATAGCTCAGACGAGCATAAATCATGAAGTTTTCTGGAGCTGACTCAGTGTTCCGAGGTGTTTTTCAGATTTATTGTTAGTTATGCCATTTGCTGGATGTTGGCGAACACTCGGGTGTGCACCAAATCATTTGGCTTCCTGAGAAATGACGTCGGGAGCAAAAAGTGATGTTCATTAGCTGACACATTTTTCTTTTCCACACTGTGCATGACATGATGTTCACTTTGCATGATCTGCCAACTGGATTATACGAAAGAGCACTTTGTACTGAGCAGAAGTTAGCGTATGCATGTACGTCCAAGTAGTGTTTCTCCAGTAATGGGGTGGCAATGAACATCAAGATTTGCCAAGAAAATCTGAATATGGCTTGCCTGCTCAAAATGGATATTACGCTCTATTTAATGGTGCTAATTAATATTTTCAGAGCATTAACATAGCATTAAACAACTATTGTCTATGTTATAAGATATAGCGGAGTAATGTCTACCTGAGCAGAGAAGGAAGTCAATCAAAATGCTCCCAATCTGTTATTAGCACCTTTTTAATGTCACACAGTTGTAAACTTTCCAAAGGTGTCGTGATGAAGCTTGTCCTGGCCTTTGGCCACACCTGCCACTGGGATGTATGTTGTGTAGAAACTGCAGCCTACACATTATCTTTGCGTGTCTCTTGATGTTTAACCCCCTCTTTTTTTCATCCCATGCCCTGTGTTTATGTGTTCTGCGGCTATCATTTGCTGTTCCAGAGGAACATGTTCTGGTGCCAGTGAGGCAGCTCAGAGGACCATCACCAACACCATGAGTAGCAAATATTCCCTTTGCCCTCTATCACCGCAGGGCGGGCACATGAGTGCTTGCTCTTCATTAACTTAATTAATTACTGAATGCAGACAAGTTCAAGTAGCACAGTCACTTCCTCACATCGGTGCTTTCCGTGCTTTTAACTGCATCTTCCATATCTGTTTGGTTGGATACTGCCTGTAAAGCTAAGGGGCGAAAGAGGGACTAAGGACCAGCAATCTCTACCAGCACTTATAATTGGCTGCGGAGGTTGACAGCAGAATGTACCCCTTGCAGACCAATAGAGCACTCAAGAAAAAAAAATCTGGCATTATCTGACAGGTGGTGGTGCGTCGGTAAGAGTACAGTCCTATCGAAACAGTGACAGTATAGCTGTCGAGCTTTCTCGGGGGGCCAAGAGCCACGGTTCTGACATGTCCCTGTGTCAGCAGTCTAGAGGAGGGCAGGAATGTGCTCATGACTCTACATGCGTACCCTGTTATGCTCCACTGGGGTGCAGAGTGGCAGGATCAGTCTTTTTTTTTTTCTTCTTTTTTTGGGGGGGGGGGCTGGACCGCAGCAAAGCAGGGGCCAGCTCTGTGTGAGTGTGTGAGTGTGTGAGTGAGTGAGTGAGGAAGCTACATGATTGGTCGGTCGTGTTTGAGTTTCCCCATGGGCTGTTGCTCTTTCTCGTTGTATAGGCGGTAACAGTGTTTCCGCTGGTGACATCTTTGCCTCCGTGATCAATCATCTCATGAACTTCCCCAATACATACGCAGTAGTTGCTGCTGTTGCTGTTGTTGCCGTGCAACGTGTTTGTTACGCTCTCCGCAAACCTTGACCCAGAAAGCCTCATTTGAGAGATTTAGGGCAGCCACTGTTTCCTTTTCTGTATAGATTTATATTTTTCTGTAATGTGTTTCAAACATGGTGAAAGAGAGAGAGAGTAACTGGAGGCGTTTAGAGCAGACAGATGTTGGCGATCGGAGCAGAGGAGCAATGAACACTGAAGTTGTCAAGTGGTGGTAAATAGGGCTTCCACCTCGTCGTCCGTTAGTCGACTAATCAGTGGTTTTGGTCCCTTCAGTCGATTAGTCGTTCTTCATGCTTCTTTCATGCTGAGTGACTTGTTTTCCAAGAAACTAATGAGCACATCTCTCGTGAACACAATATTCAAAGTGGTGCTTTTGCGTGACCCTTTTGTGGAGAAAATTTTTACAGATCTGTTGATTAAAGCAACTATAATCCCACCCCAAGCTCCAAAAGTGGTATTCAGGAGAGCCCTAGTCCTCAATTATTTGTTTCAAAAGTATCTTATATGATATGCTACTGCAGTGTACTTTAAGAACGAGTATTAGTGGGCCTCTACAGGAAATTGCAGAGGAACATTTAATATCCAGGAATTCACATTATAGACTCCATGGCTGACCATCCCTGTAACAATTTGGCCACAATTCTTGATCATACACGGTCCGGCCTTATGTTAAGTCCCCAACTTGTCTTGTTTCACTGCAGTCCTCACCGCTCCGCCTTTTTATGATTGGTGCAGGAGATATGACGGATTGCAAAACAATTTTTCCACTCCACAAAGGTGTTCATTGCCATGACATACAAAGAGACCCAATGTGCACACTTATAATTTGGCAATGAAGTTCATTAAAAGGAGTGTAAACACTTCCCTTAAAGTGGCTTGCTCTTTAATATCGGGGCAATCATATTTCACACAGCAGGCATTTATTGTCTGGTTTGGTGTATTTTCTAGATAGATATATATATATAAAAATTATAAAAATGAACTCAAAACATTTTGTGTCCTTCCCAAACATTTGAGTTCAGTGTGGGACTCAAGTGTTTTCTCTGCCTGGGCCTCACGGTCACTCACCCAGTTTTCACCCAAGGCTGCAGAGCAAGGCTGAAGGGAGAAAGAAGGAGTTTACATATGTCCTCCAGAAATAGTTTTACTTTGTGATTGCTGAGGACAAACTTATTATCTTAGCTTGATCCAACTCTTAACCACGGGAAGAATTCTGTGTCCTGTACTCAGCGGATAATTGTCTGTTCTTCTTTAGTGGAAATCAAAACAAAGCCCAAGGTTTAATAACGATCTGCGCTCATAAGGGCTTCCTCGGAGCGGTACATCCTCAGCATTTCAGCAAGTCATATTGCAGGAGGCGGCCTCATATGGGAAACTTGCACAAAACTGTGTGCTCATCTCAAAACTATACAGTTTTCACGCGGGCGGCGAGAGAAGACTTTATTGAATTTAAAGAAAAATGATAACATCATGTGGAGACAGTGTGCAGAGAAAATAGACTTTTATCAAGAAGTGTTGTTATTGGAGGACTGCAGTGTTCGCCGACTCGGTTGCAACTCGGTTTGTTTTCTAGCGCTCTTGTCTTTAATTCTTTATTTCCAGCCTCCACAGGGATCCGACGGAGACAACAAAGCGAAAAAGAGGTTTCAAGTCTGAGAGGAGAAAAGAGTAACTGTGTAGAGGAGAATGGCGTCTTCTGTCCATCTTTGACCCTGACCCTTTGGGGGTTGTCATTCATATGAGTAATGTGACTTTTGTCTCCAGTTTGTGCGTGTGTGCTTTCTTCCCGAGTGTGCTTTGTGCTCAGCAGCCCTGTCTTCTGTTTAACAGGAGTATGACAGATGCCCGTTACACAACACATACGCAAAAGCAGTTTTTGCCCCCTTTTTTGTTTTCCTCCACAGAAGTCAACAACTTTTTTCTTTGTTTTTCCCGTGATGCCCGACAGATGTGCACGTTTGAAGGTGGTATCAGGTTTCCTCGAGGTGGAAAGTGGGTACAGGCCCAGAAATAGCAGCAGTGGCGGCAGCAGCAGGCAGCTGGAGTCCACGTCATCCGGAGAGGTGCTGCAGCAACCCGGGCCCATCTGGAGGGAGCAGAAAGCCAAGGACACTGCAGAAGAAGAGGGGAAGAGAGAGAGAGAGACAGAGAGACACAGAGAGACAGAGAGAGAGAGAGAGAGAGAGAGAGAGAGAGAGAGAGAGGAAGACACAATGCACTGTCTTTCTTGTGATTCTCCCTCTCACACAGAGGGAGTCGGACTTGAGTGATCTGTGCGAGACTGAGACTGCCATGGAAGACTCTACGTCACCTCAAAGCCATGTTCGTCTCCTCTCATCTTACACCCCTTCTCCTCTTCCCGGCCTCTCACTTCGGGCCACAGGGACAGAAACGCAGACAAACTTAAGTGCTGCCTCGTCCCGCCGCCAGCTACGCGGTGTAGATACATGTGCTCTCCGTGGTGACTCGTTTTGTTGTCATTTTACACGGCTTATACGTAGGAATATAGAAACAGTGATTGCAGCAAGGGCTGCGTGATATCATCCAAAATCGACATCAAGATCAAATATCTTTTCATCATAACTGTGATGACTTTTTCAGTGGCGTGGCTCTGGGGAAGACAATGTCACTCGGACGTTCTTCCACTTTGGTCCAGACAGAAATAACTCTGTCCTGACACGCAGTTAGTCTTGTTTATACAAGCATTTCCTTCCACATGTTGGCTCACCTCTGATGTGTTTGTCTTGTAGAATTGCAGTGTGACCAGTGAAAGAATCTGGGCTGTTGGCTGACCGGTTGGTTAATCTTCTGGTAAGATGTCACCGTATATTGTAGCTATTGTGCATTTGTAGTCACTTATTGTAAATTGCTGTTTAAGTAAATTTAGCGATGAGAGTCATGTTGTTTGTTTGTGCGCAACTACTTGCAGGCTTTGAGTAATTTTCACTTTTAAAATAACAAGACTCGCTGCAAATCAGCTGTTAAAATTCAGCACGCAATAATGAACTGGTAAAACCAATGTCAGTGATTGTTATTGATTTAGTGTTAATTAAGAGCACCGTACACATGTTCTGCACTCCTTTACCGCGGCTTCCTCTGACCACACAGACACCCTCACTTAGTGATCATGTGTGTCTATTCCTGCACCGTGTAGGCGTTTGTTTTAATGGCACGGAGTTTCAAACAGCACTCTGGATTTAGTGTGCTGGACTCGCAGGCCTCGGGCAATCAGAGGCATCCATCATCCCCGCAGTTTATAGAAGGGTGGAAGGAGGGAGAGAGAGAGACAAAGGGAGACAGCGATGGAGCGAGGCGAACAGACAAAGTGACAGAGCCGGAGAAGTGGGTGTATAAAGCACACAGGCCTACATAAGAAGAGGACTGAAATGTCAGTGTGAAAGCGTTTGTCTGGAGGTGTGATCCACTCAGACGCGGCTCGCCTGCCCCAGTGGGTAAACAGCTGTAATCATAGTTCAGAAGCAGGCATTAACAGCCCGTCTCTATACTGCTGTTAACAGGTTGAAGTGCTGCACATTACATCCTGGAGTCTTGTGTTTAAAGATATTTATTTGGTGTTCTTAGTGTTTCCAAGTCAGTGTAAGTTTTCTTTTTTTTCTCAGTTTTTTTTTTGCATTAAGTGATAATTGACTGAAACTTAACCCTTCAACCTCATCTTAAAAAGTTGTTTTGATGTCCTTAGAGAACAAACATATTGATATAAAAAAGCCATAAAACTATACATTTATAGTATTTTCCACTTTGAGTAAATGGCTCATGATTTCTGGAAAGAGACATTGTTGTTGAGTTTTTGCAAATGTGTTTCGGTGCTTTGAGCCCCACTAGCCGAGTCCCATATAGACCCATTATTTTGGAAGGCAGACATCTCTACAGCTGATATCTCTCACACTCTGTAACTCGCACCAGCACAATCTGACACAAAGACTGATAAATAGCAGGTAAGAGGGGATGTCTTTTTTATTTGGGAGGTAACTGTCCCTTTAAATGCCAGTTTGCTTGCATCAGTGTTTTTTTTTATGAAAACTATAAAGAAAAATGGAATTATTTACTGCACACTAAATGCCAGGTTTTTTCCTTCACAGTCTGGGATGTGTCAATAATTAACAATAATTGATTTTGTGTTCACTGTCGGGTAAAAGAAAACTCCCACTTGTTACATTAAGTTACATTTTAAGACAAACAATGCCCCCTTCCTAAAATTACTATACAAATATCATATATTAATAACATTTTCCTCCTTCACAGAATCATTTTACAGCCAACATCAGTCCTGATCTTAACCAGATATTAATTTCTTTTCTGAATTTCAACAGTTCAAATGCCAGTTTGTTTGCATAATGCCACTGTTGTTTATGAGAAAAGGGGTTTTAATGGGTTTCAAAGTGTCTGTGTGTCTGTATTTTGGCGACACAGTTTATTATTTAGAGATGATATAGAGATTGAAAATACAAATTATGGCATATGTATTGAAAATGTAAAATTAAAAAGCCCAAAATATCCCTTTTGAAGGGTTAAGTGCTGTAGTTACAATGAGGATTACACTCCATTTTCCAACTTACCTTTAGAAGGTCTAATTTTCAGCTGTAAATTATAAATATTTAAACTATGACTTTATCTCTCAAAGGTTTATTTTAATTTAGCATATAAACATTTTGGCCATATCAAACTTTTGGACCCGATCCTAAACAGACCTGTGGAAAATCTACCTTGACTCTGACCTGCATACAATTAACCTACAGGGTCCCAATAATAGTCGAACATGGTCCGAAATAGATTTAAGTACAATGAGACCAACAGACCCAAATAATAAGAGTACATTTACACTGACAGCAGCGTTGTGTAGAGCATCGGTGGCCAAACACAGTGTCAATACATGTTGTTTTCCCTGCACTTCACAGTTTTCACTCTCTTTCTTTCCGAAATGATTGTGACTTCATATGTTCAGAGCTGATAGCGAGTATGCTTGGATACATTCAGGTATTAGACATATTGACACATATTGACTTTTTTTTCTCACATCTGGGAAGCTTGAACCAGCAACGTTCTGCTTGACAAAAGACTTAAACAATAGATATTATTATTATAATATTTCCAAATGTATAATTTTTTGTCAATTCACAATGATATTTGATCGCCTTCATCTCCCCCTAAAGCACCCCTGTGTAAATGTTATGTCCCCTCTCCACTGAGGGGGTGGATGCTGCTTCTCCTCGTTAGTCCGAGCACAGTGGGAGATGGAGAGGGGAGGTGGTGGGAAAGGGAGCATGCAGTGCTTTGGGCATATGTTTCCCTGGTGTAGGTGTTTATCAAAATCAGGCCCCTTCAAGAAAGTGAGTTTGCCTGTTAATCAGATCAGACCCCATGTCTTTCCATTTGCTTCCCATAGGATGTCCAGATGCAAATGTGAGGCTCTGCATCCGCCTCACAGCAGCCGCCCTCAGGCTCACGGTTCATCAGAGCATAAACATGTGTCAGGCCAAGGAAAATATTTGGAGAGAAGGATCACAGACACAGAAAGTTGTGGGGTTTACTTTGAGTAACGTGTGGAAGGGTCATAGTATTGTTAGTCAAAGATTCAGAGGTCAAGGAGTGAATATCTTTCTTTCTGTCCTCTTTTTTAAATTTTTTTTCTCACACTGTGTGACCTCTGGACCTCCTGGACCTCTTTCAAGTAATAAACACTGTCTCTTTGAGCTGGAATACTTAAACAGCGCCTTGTGCCACCTCATGCCTCGAAAGAAAAAGTTTGCAACTTGATGATGGTACGTTGTGTATCCTGCTCATCCCTAAAGCAGAGGCTCCAAACAGTTAGGGTCACAACAGTGTGTCACACTGAGGTCAGTGCAGAAATCTCAACAGTGTATACACAACACTCTAAACTTAGCTGACCCCTAAGCGGAGTACTGTACATGTATGAGTGGCTGTCAGCCATCTCGGGGTATAATGTCACCCTCTGACCCAGTTGCCTTGGTTACCACCTACTCCGGGTCCCTCCAGACTCTCATCTTAGATTGCAGGATGTGTTTTCTCAGAGCGTTGTTGGAGGAAGTGCAGGGGAAAAGATGGACGGAGTGTGCGGCGTCGGCCTTGCCGGCCCTCTCCGCCCCGTCGCTAGTAAGCGTGGAGACACCGGGGGTAGCCGCTCAATTGCCCATTCCCTCCCCCTTTTTCAACTGAGCGCTGCCTGAAACCTGTCAAGACTTCCCACGCGGCACAATACACACAAGCCCTGCCACTGCGTTGCCTTGGTTACGCTTGAACTTGGTCCGCGCACATTGGAGAGAGGATGAGGGTGGGTGAACAGAGGAGCCCGTCTGGGATTGCAGGTGGAACTGCTGGTGACCCACGGAGCCCGTCGCACTGCTGTCTGCTGCCGTTTCGCCAGCAGTGACAGTCAGAACCTGCGTCTTTGGTGGCGGGAAGCCGACGTGTGTGTGTGTGTGTGTGTGTGTGTGTGTGTGTGTGTGTGTGTGTGTGTGTGTGTGTGTGTGTGTGTGTGTGTGTGTGTGTGTGTGTGCGTGCGTGCGTGCGTGCGTGTGGTGTGGTGTGCGTGTGTGTGGTGTGTGTGTGAGAGGATGAGGATTGGCAAAGGAGAGCGGCTGGTACAGAGGAGGCCATTTCACGCAACACAGCTTCCAGGAAGTCAGTCATCAGAGATGCCAAAGGAAAGCTGCATCTCTTTCATAGGCGGCCAAACGGAGCAACCAGGCGTGGAGGGCCCTCTAGAAGACAATATCCCCTAACTAATGCCATCTGGGATGACTTTCCTGGTCCTTGTGTTGAAGCCTCTCTCACCCTTAAACCATTCATTTCAACCCTCATTTCAAATATGCTTTGGGGCTCGGTTATTTAGTTGTTTGCTGGACCTCATTTTTGTTCATTTGATGGCTTTTTTGGGACACTTCTACGCCCATGCACTGGAGATTGTCTGTTATTCCGCATCTGCTTCATGTGAAATGGTATATGTATATGACAGGAGACAAAAAAGGAGGCTTTTTGGCAGCACTCCAGTGCCTTTTGGGGGGAAAAGGGACGAGCCAAGATAAAGCACAGTTTGGCCAACAGGAAACCAGGACATTTTGATTTGGATCTGTGTTGTGGGAAACCCTCATTTCTGCCCTGGGGTACCCATGAATCCACAGTGCCTTCAGGAGGATCAGATAATCACGGTACAGTGTTATTAAATGCATTGAGGACGGAGAAAACGCCCTGGCACAAGACTGTCATCAGTGGTATTAAACCTTCTAGATAAAGGTTACACTTTGTCAGATCAAATTAGATGAATTGTCAGGAAAAACAATAACAAACACATAACAGAATACCAAACTTATAACAAAAGACGATATGTTGCCTCAGGGCGTTTGATTCATCCTCCAAGAAAGTCAATATACCAAGCTGAAACCATAAAACTGTGGAATTTCACAGAGAGCCTTAAAGACGCATTCCCGTTAAACTTTCTGTAACACAAAAGCAATCCCGTGTCTCGGCAATAGGCCGCCGTTTGCTTCATCAACACCACACCGCGGTGTGTTTTTCTTCTATTGTGTTATAGCTTTCATGGCGGTAATATTTCCTAGAAAGCAAGGAATTGTTCAGTATGACCATATTATTCCCTAGATGGGAACCTCACGGGGAGGTTTCATCATAGTTATGGGGTCACACAGTGTTCACAGATAAATGACTCCTGTGAATGAGGGAGCAGCAGCTTTTTCTCTCTTTTTTTGTTGCAGTTCAGAAATCATAAAATAGGCCAGTTTAACTTAATTTACTTCCCTCTCCAAGGACTTGACACTACCAATCAACACCGAGACCAGGCTGGATTTAATTTACTGTATTCTAAAAGAGCAATATATTTGCAGTTCATTTTGCAAGTTATTCATTTTTATTCAATGCCAACTGTGAGTTAGTTCCCGAGCTGCCCATTTTTTAGAAAGAAAGCATTTCCATGAGAAGAGCTGGACACACAAGAGTTCTGTAATTCGCTAAGGTCCATCCCCTGACACCCTCAACCACGCAGTGTCATCAGGGAGAGCGGGGAGAGGGAAGGAAATCACTTAACCGCTGACAAATGGATGCAAGAGAGGTGCTGCGCTCTGGTTCATCTCAGCGTATTAATGGAGCCACAACCTCCACTCACTTTTTCAGAGCTGAAGGTGAAGCATTAGTCCTCCTCGACTTGCATGTTTAGTAATAAATGGTGCTGATAACGTCCTGGCCTGCTGAAGTAGTTACATTGCTCTTCTCCGTTGAGCCAAGTGAATTTCCTCTATGAAGAAAATAATGCACATCCCTCCATTTGTGGCATGTGTTATGATCGAAGGTTAACATGCTGGAACAGATATTGATACGTGAAGCGGCTGTGGAGCAGCTGTTTTTAAACGTTTCAGGATACATTTATAGAGATTGACTGATTGCTCTTTTAGCCTGGATATCTTCTTTTTTGGGCAATTTGGGCTTTCAGCGATGTATATTTGTCTCCAAAACCTTTTTTGATTTAACAAAGAAGTCAAATATCTCAAACATGAAATCTAGTACCAAGCCCTCTACTGCAGTTCTCGTACTTGCTTCAGATCAAAGGTTATCGAACTGTGAGATACTGCTTGAGGTGAAAGAGACCGGTGCATGGCGGTGTTCTATAAAATGTGTGCTCCTTCTCTTGAGTCATAACTCAGATCAGTCAAATCTGATCACTCAAACATGATGCACATATTTTTAGATTCAGTGTGACTAGCATACCACTAGTATGCCTTTGTACCTCCAGAACTTGCCTTAGAATCATCACGTTTTTATCGTTTATCCAGTATCAAAGTAATCCAGTGATAGTTTTCCATACATCCACGGGTACATTACAAATAGGAACTGCTAATAGCCAATCCGGCCAAATTGCCAAAATGTTACCAACTATTGGGGCTCAAGGTGTAGCCCACCGCTAACTAGCTGATTCCATGGCAACATTATACATCATGTTTACATCCTGAAAAGCCCAAACACTATGATGGGGGGGGTCACAAACCATAGACTGTATATGAGAAGTAGACGTAGCCATTGTGACCTCCCCCATTGGACGGTTATGAAGCCTCGAGTTTGGTGATTTGGCCGTCGCCATCTTGACTTTCTGCATTGGCTTCACTCGGCAGAACCGAAAGTTGCCGCCTACCAATTTTAAAACAAAGAGCATGATTATCCCCAAATCAAAGTAAGACAAAGGATGGGAATAGAACTTACCAAAGCCATTATGATTGGCTTCTTTCCGGTTGCACTATCAATGTTTTTTTGGACACAACGGCAGGTACACAAGAGCGCAGACACACAAAGGATGTGATTTGCTCTTGTTGAAAAAAAATAACCAAACAGTGAGAACAATGTTTTTCTTCCTCATCAAATTTTGAGCAAATCACTGGCAGAACACAGCCAACACACACACACACACACACATACACACACACACACACACACACACACACACACACACACACACACACACACACACACACACACACACACACACACATCTGTTTGCCTGCATGTAAAACATTCCCCCTCGGAGGAGGGAAAGCCTTGTGTAACCAGATCCGATTGGCCCTTATATAAAATGGAGAAATATGGGCAGAGTGTAGCTCTCTGACGAGCCGCTGAAAGTCTGTGAAATTAATCTGAGTTCGGGGACCAATCGCGCATTCCAGTCGAGGAATGTCAAGACCCCTGGATCCCAGCCTCGTGTTAAAACACAGCCCAGCCCCGGTGATATGAAGGGCGGATATATCTTGTCACTCAACACAGCTCAGCAACCAGCCTTAAGATGACTCCGATATCACATATAACTTGAATGTATGAAACATTAAAACTGAATCTGTCCCTTGAGATGGTCTTTAACAAAACACCTGGGCATAGATGCATTAGTTCTAAACGCCTCCTCTTTGGCTGAATAATCCTCATTTATAAGGCCAGTGGAGGTTGTTGCATGGCTTGGGGCAGCACTTAAACTCTGTGAACTGGTGAATACTTGCATTAAAGCTGTGGCCATGCAGCTTAATGTACCCTACTCTGGGCTGTTCCATCGCTTCTGGCTTTTACAGTGGCTGTATAATAGTGCGAGAAATGTCTCTATAGCACTCAATAACTTGCATCAGTGAGGCAAAGCTCGAGATGCTGATGTGTTGTTAGTACAATATATTCTGCCAAAACACAGTTCTCAAATTTTGACCTGATGACTAAATTTGTCATTCAAGGCCTGAGAGAAAATAACAACTCGGTGCGTTTGATGTGTCGGACAAAAGCAGATAAAAATACTCGCAACTGAAGTTTCCACTTTTTACGCTGTTCAAAACCTGGTGATTCAAAATCAGTGCGCCAAACATTTTCTATTGTTTTTTTCCCAGGACCTACAGTTTTATTACACCGGTGGGCCTCTTCCGTGCTCCTCTATATGCACTCTCAGGTACACTGTATAAATGCATTCATCCTGCTTTTGGGGAGGGACAGCCTCCTCCTGTTTCATATTAACATGAACCTTAAGCCCGTCGTTATATATTGTGTGCATTAGACTGAACTTTGGCTTACGTTTCCCCCCCTCCGGTTCTTTCGTGACGAAGAATACGGGACTGGCAAGCTCTCTAACCACAGCTGTGTAGTCTATATGGCTGCCAGCCCCCCCCCCGCCCCCCCCACCCTCCCTCAGTATCCCCTGTGTGGGATGGCCTCTGACCTCAGTGAAAATCCAACAGGGACTAAAGGGGACTGTTAATGCTCACTGGTGACGTAAAGCTGTGCTTCATTCAAGGTGGTTTGTCTTTGCTCTGCACACCGCTCGCAAATCACGGCCAAATGGTCTTTTGACTGCATCATATTCGTGTGTACATCGTGTGTTTTCGCAGAAGAGGTGTAATCTGTGTCAGAAAGATCAGATTAGCATACATATATCTAATAATATCTAATAAAAAAACTCATTATTATTATCATTATTAGTTAAAAATAACTATATCTACATTTCCCTAAAATCTCTGTATAATACACTAATTCTATTAAACTCTCTTGGCAGGCAACTTAAGATGATTTTCATAATTGAATCATTCGTAATTGTTTTGTCTGTGGGTAGTATGTCAGAGAGTAGTGGGAAATGTCCACGGAAAGTTTTGAGTTCATAGTCAGGTAAAACGGCAACAAAGTAGAAAGTGCTCTCATTTGGGAAGTTGGTGGAACTGTTTGCTGCTCTAAAACCTGTTTACTGTATTCCCCGTCCTTGGTTGTTGCACACACCGACTTTGTCTTGTTGTTCAGCCAAATACAACAAAGGAGCTCTCATTCTTGCTGTTGTGAGGTCGCTATCTTGTTTTCTTGGGCGCCGCGTGCGTGGAAAGCCCCCTCCACTCCCCTGACTGTAGTATGTGTTGAAGCATGTGTGGGTCGGCTCCACCGAACGTCTGCCGCTGTCCGCGTCTTTCATGTGTGAACAAAGCTTAAAAAAAACTGCCCTGTTTGCAGCTTTGTGACAATGCTCATCATGCACGAGGATCAACCCGTACAACTAAACTTAATCCTTTTAGTTTTTCTGCTGAATTCATTTTGGAGCTACATGCTTTTCCTATACAGCGCGGGCACTTCTCTGGGATTGACAAGCTAACAAACGCTATAAACCTATAATACCTGCTTGTTTAAATGCGTGTTGTAGCAAACTCCTAAGTGGCACTGCTAACCAGAGTTGAATACGATAGCATTTGCCCTGTGTCTTGTTAAAATGGCCCGGATCAGCATTTGTGTGTCCTGTATTTCTTTTTTTTCCCTTCTCTCTGCTCCAATGGCCGTGACAGCTCAGGTAACCCTTCTCAGAGCGGCATAAGCCAGCCTGTCAGCAGATTCAGCCCTGTGTTTCCTGGACCCTGTTGATACCCAATACATAATGCCACACCGGGAAGCCCACTGCCAGCCTGTAATCCAAGGCATCTTATCAAACCAATCAGCACTTTTCCAGCGAGAACACATCTCGACCGTGACAGCAGAGGGGGGGGGGTGTTTCACAACATCTGGCGCTCGCAGGGAGGAAGTGAGGGGAGGGAGGGGGGGAGAAAATGAGTGAGAAGAAAGTGTGAGAACAATCTCGATGCTCTGGTACGGAGATTTTAGATCAACACCACGTTACGCTTTCTCTTTCGATACAGGTCAGCGGGCAGGCAGCGAGTTGTCGGTGCTCGCCCGCCGCATAGTGGAGGCTGCTCACAGTCATGCTATTGATGTTCTTGACGGTAACATTTGTCACCGGGCTCCCTCACAGATCCCCCTTCTTCTTCTCTTTCTCTCAAACCCCACTAACCTCTTTCCTTTCTCCCTTTTCCCCCTCCATTTCCATTTCCCCATCCCCATTGCGTTCCCATCCTTCCTTCCCCATCAGCCCAGTGCAGCGGTGAGAGGTTACCACAGCAGTAAGGCAGCAGCCCCCTGTAGCAGTGGTGGTCAGGGGGCCTGGAGTGGCACCTCCTACACCCGTAGCAGTCTGCAGCACTACCTGTCCCACCACCAACAACTCCCCCATCACCAGAGCTACGCCTACTGCCCGGCCAATACAGCTGTGAGTACAGCAGATTCCTTCTTTCTGACGCGTCGCTCCATGTCGCTCCATGTCCCTCCGTGTCTCTTAGAATACTTCTGTGCTCTCTCTGTGCTTGTTCTCTTTTCTAATCACTCTCTCTCTAGTGTCCATTAGAGGCCGTTACTATCTGGGAAGCTCTTATGCACACAGCAAACCCTCTGTCTCCACCTCCCTCCCCTCCTTTCTCAGTGCGGTCCCTTTAATCTTTCTCTTTCCCACACTCTTTCCTCTCAAGCCCTCGTCGTGTAAATCACTTCCCCTCACTATCTCTCCCTCCCTCCTCCCTCTGCTCTATCGCTTCTTTTTAACCTCTCTCCCTCCCTCCCTCCCTCTCTCTCTCTCTCTCTCTCTCGCTCCCTCTCTCTTCTCTGCAACTTAATTTGTTTTTCTTTCATCCATCCTCTGCATCGACAGTGCAATGAGAGACTAATTGAGGTAGAGACACTTTTGGATGGCTTCCCTTGTCATTATCCTTGAAATTAATTGCTGTTCGGAATCCGTTTGATTTGACTTTATTGGTGCGATCTGGTTCTCTAATGCGACGTTCTGGGTGTGACTGGAACCCAGGCTCGAGCCAAATTGAGGAATTTTATTATTGCCGTGTTGCTGTCACAGTCGCAGAGCTGGAAACAAAGATTTGGCACGTTTTTACACCTCTGTATTTCTTCCTCTAATAAATACGTTTACAAGGCGTCACACCGAATCTTTCTCTCGGTCTCTTTTATTTCCATTACGACACTCTGATATTCTCTCATCTTACATACGCGCCACTTAAATTCCCAGCTGCCTCCTTGCCAACATGTCGAGGCTCCCCTGAAGCACTTGCATGCAAAGAATGGAGAAATTGGATTGGATTTAGAGATGATAATCATCACTGTAGGTTGGCTCCTAGTTGCACGCAGCATTCCTTTTATGCTATTCCTGTGATATCAAGGTGGGTGATAGCAGGAGGGAAATTATCTTGTGAGAGCTCAGGCTTTTGTGTGTCACCAGCAAACACCACCAACACCATTGTCCCACTGTCATCGCTTCCACTAGCTCCACCTCCAGCCGAGCCGAGCCGAGCCGGGGCGGTTTAAACCGTGTTGCGCACAAACAGGAAGCAACAACAGAGAACATTCCACAAGACAGACATAAACGCCTTGGCTGTGGTTGTAGTTTGCGGCGGGGGCCCCGGCACATGTTTTTTGGGAACATCGTGGTCCTGTCTGGTCTTCAGTGCCACACCCCTCCGAGGAGCACATCAACATCCTCACACGGGGAGTGTCTTAAGTTCCTTGACCAGACTGAATGAAGCGAAGCCTGCGAGCTACTCCAGGCAGTCCGCCTGCGCTAACATCACATGGCACAGTCTTTTCACCGCATTGTACTGTCTGTTCAATGCACTGTCTTTTGACTGTAGCAGTGCACTTTTGTCTCGGGATATACACATTGGGTGTATCACAAAGCCAGCTGACAAGAAAAAAAATTCCCCGGGTGGATTTAAAACAGACACACTCACGCAAATTCACAGACACACCTCTGTCTTGCCCTTTTCTCCTCATTTTTCTTTTTTTCTTTTTTTCACTTTGTTGTCCTGTGAGTTATCGGTTGGCCACTTCTCTCACGCAGTATCCGCTTAGCCGGTCTTGGTTACAGATTACTACGGGGTCATCAAACGCTTGCCCTCATCTTGACCCTCCAGCCTCACACCGTAGCGCACTCCGCTGGCGTGAACTGGCCTGCTTTCATGGGACAGCGGGGACGGTTGTTTTCCTTCTTTTTTTTGCGGTTTTCATTTGATCCCCACAGAAAGCAATTTCTCCCCCCACTATCAAGCCTTCGTCCTGGGCTGAGTCCACACTTTGGCTAATTCAGACACTTAACAGTAAACACAGGCATGGTTCCATTGCTTCTCATATGCAACACATACTGTACATGGAACGGCAATCCACACAATTCACAAACAAACTAATGCAGACTTGCATCTTTCCTTTTCTCAAACACCCTTCCTCATCTATGTCACTGTTTTTATTGCCTGCCTAAAAGCTATTGTAATTTCACGTCTATTAGATGCAAAGAATGCCCAGCAGAAAGGGAAGAAAAACAGAACTGATAGCTCAGCATGCGTCTGTCCTCTCGGCTGAGGGAGGTGAGTAAATAAAGGAAGAAAGAAAAGCAAGCAAGGATCCAGCAGAGATCAAGAAGCTTTGCCTCCAGCGGGTTTGTAATTACAATGGAAGCGGATACATTTCCACTCTTAATATGGTGGGATGAGGATCCCTCAGGGGGGGAGGTGGTATGACAAAACAGCGGCGGAGAAAGTCATGTAGAAGTCAGGAGCTGTGACTAGAAAGAGAGTCAAAGGGAGAGATTGTGGTATTTCCTGGGAATATTCTATGCTAACTCCGACAAAATACTTTCATATACTGCGAATCTCCGTTGCCAAATGCATATTGTAGAAACACAGAATTACTGCCTGGATTATGTTCACTGGAAACCTTTTTCTTCTTCTTCTTCATGCCAGGAAGTGTGATGTCCTTAAACTGCACAGAAGTCATACGGAGGTAGTCGGGCTGGATGGTTGGTGGTGCAAAGCATCTTTGTGTTTAGTGCTGATCTGCCAATGTCACCGTGTTAACAGCACCCATAATTAATATAGTGAACATGATAAACATTTTGTTGCGGCACTAGACGCACTGCTAGTGATGCGCAGGGCTGACTGGTTATGAGAGCCAATATCCGACGCGGAAATATGTGTAAATCCACCACTCGCAGTTGAAACGACTCGCAAACCGGACAGAGACAATAGGACTCGTGTGTGTGTGTGTGTGTGTGTGTGTGTGTGTGTGTGTGTGTGTGTGTGTGTGTGTGTGTGTGTGTGTGTGTTTGGGAGACAGAGAGAGAGAGAGAGAGAGAGCGCGAGAGAGAAAGAGAGAGACTGGAAGAGAAGGGGGACTAGTGCACATAATGTTTCAGCAGTTATTAATGTACTCGGCACGTAAAAGGCACCTTTTGACCTGCCTTGTTATATTTTCCGTTAGGACTTCATAGAATCTGTTTATTTTCTTCTGGTTGTTATTGACTTTTTTTGTAAAAGAAATTCACGTACATTGTAATTTAGCTTAATTGACTTTTTGCTGAAAGAGTGAAAGAATGTGGGATTGAGATATAGAAAGTAAAAACTGACGGACAAACGGAGGAAACAGTAGAGGGATGGAAGGAAAGGGAGGACAGACTTCAGAGGAGGAGATAAATTTACTTTGGCGACTGAAGGATGCCAAGTGTCTCACCTCCCATCACTGTTACTGTTAACCAAACATCTATAAACAGGTTAGATACAGTAACAGCTGCGGTGAGTGCACCAGCCCTCAGGTTCTTTAGTGTAATAAAACCTGACAAACTAATGATTGCACTTGGTGTTATTGGATTCTTTACTTAAAGCCACATGGACTGCAAACACTCCTATTGCCTTGACTGTGACTAAGACGCACATTATAGATTTTCTGGTCTATGGAGAATTGATCACAAGCACAATGGCAAAGAAAAGGAAACATTCCGTGTAGGTGCTTTCCACTAATTGGTGTGACAGAGCCCCATTTATGGGCGATGGCAATAATGGAGCGAACACACAGTGTCAGGTAAAGTGTAGACATTGTAAATTGAGTTCCTGGAGTGTTGCTCTTGGGATATTTGATACCCGATTCTAGCTTTGAGACGTTTTCTTGGGCAAGCCTTATACTCTTCAATGTGTGTGACTGCAAGGACTCCGCGGGACATTTGCTGAAAAAGACCATATGTTCTCAGTCAACTTTCGTTGCTTATATAAACACATTTTTCCGTCTGACCTCTGAGCTGTTTAATTTCTGATGGTATGCGTCCTCATTCTACAGATTATCTCCAAGGTGCTTGATATCCAGATGTTTCCACCATTGCTTCAATCATCTCGGGCCAGCCAGTCCAGATATAACTCGTGTTCGGCGTGCTTGGGAATCATGGCCTCGCATTTGTCCCGGCTTAGCAGCCGTATTGAAGTATTTAACTGTAGCGCCGCAGTGCCTGTTGGGACCCTGTATTGCTGTTGTCGGGGGGGAGCACGTCCGTTTAGAGGAGCATGCGGCCGTTCGGAGCGGGGCCGTTTGCTTGGCCTCTGGAAGTGCTGCTTGCCGTGTTGTTGAGAACCACTCATCGGCCCCTGACTCAGGGGAAGTGAAGAAGAGTTCAGTTGTAATGTCGGTATAACCAGTAGCAAAAGTGAACTGCGGTCAATGAGCCACAAATTACACATATTCCGTGCCGTATGCTTCGACACAACTGGGAGAATCTGCATCACCAGCGTGGTTTGCTCCAGCTAACTGCTTCCACGTACAGTAGGGTGCTTATCATCAAGTTACACTCGCAGCTCGTGCAGATGCGAGTCAGAGAGCGCGAGAGCTGGAGCACTTTGCTCTTGTTGTGACAAGATATATGAGGAAAAAACTGGGGATGAATTCCGCACTCAGGGGCCAGCCCGCATTGCGTCTATGTGCTGCTGCAGAGTTCATCTCTCTTCATAACATACAGATAGAGACACACATACCTACACACATGCTGCAGAGGGAAAAAAAACCCAGCTTTTCTCTCCTTTAGGGTAACAAATACTCCACTGCTGGGGGATCGGTGCAAGAGCTGTTTGCTGGCCAACCGTTTCCATATGTTCTCCCCTCCCGTATGGGGAATTCTCATCTTATCAGCCATAGATAACCAGACACATTTTCCCCCTAATGAAAACATTTGAGTGGGTTATCAGTCTTTTATCTGAGGACATGGACATCTCTGTGAACCCTTCAATTTAATCTGGATGCGTCGCCCGAGCAAACGCAGGTTGTTAGCTCATTAGGATTGCCGCGCACACGTCGGCCGATCATTCAGTCAATACTAACCTGCGAGTAGGGATTCCTTGCACATCTCCGGCACTCTCACAAGGACCGAAAACACAGAGAAGAGACAGAAAGGAACATTGCCCATTTGTTTTAGTTCTCATATCTGACAAGGATAAGTATATTAAAGATATCAATCTGTGCATGTTCGGCGGGAGTGGGTGCGAACTGACTCACCTTTTCATCCGTCTCTGTTTGTGAGGCCCGGGCTCTGGCACAACCCTTGGTGTTGTGATTAGCTTAATTAGCCATAACTCACAAACCCCCATTCCTACAGGCTGACAGATGACACAGTCATTTAGCTGAATGAATGGCCTGCCCGCTGGCAGCGGGTGAGGGCGCGTCCGCTGGCTGATGGCCTGCACAAGGCAGTCGAGTCGAGGCTTGTTATCTTTGGATCACCCAGGGAAGCCAAATGGTCCGAACGTTGACGGTGACGACGCAAATGTAAGGTGTGACTGAGGGGAAGAGGGGAGTCGGGGGTATAGACATCTTTTTATTCATGCAGTCTTCAAATAAACATTCCAGCCAAGAGAAGATTAAATGAAAGGTGCATTCCCGACAGGAGAGGCAGCAGATGCCGATGTGCACTGTACATGTGTGGTGCGGCTGGGTGGGTGGGGAGCCTCAGCTTACATTTTAGAGTCTGAGTCTCTTTCATCAGCCCTTGAATGAAGAGCATTGCTCATTCCCCAAATACTGCAATGATTCATCTTTGCCATGAGCCAGAATGGGCTTTGTCTCAGTAATTAATTTAGCTCTCGGGACAGCAGTTGGAATGAGTCGTGTCTTCAAGGCCTAATTAAAAGAAAATTGTCAAACATATTCTAGGTCACACAGCTGAGAATCTCCAACCATTTAGGCGAGATTTCTTAATTTTTTTAAACCACCGCCACTTCGTCCTTTGTGGGCCATTTTGCTTGCTGACAGAGTGGCTTGTAGAGTGCAAAACAAATGGTTTTATTTGCTTTGTTGATTTCTTCAGGCACCACTTGAAAATTGAGACACTTGATGTTTTGTTTATCGTCGGCTGCTTGAATCAATAGCTCAGTCTACTTATGGCTTTGTGCTCTGCATGACTTTGCCTCCGTCTGAAGGTGGTTTATTTGAAATTGCCACGACATGTCATGCTTCCCATTTTTTGTGGAAATAGCCACACAGTTAACGTCCTACCCTCTGCCCAATGAGACCGTCGCTGTGCATGAGCACCTTGGGTTCAGGATCACGTTCTCTAAAATAACTGTGGTCGGAAACGCGCTTATCGGCACCGCATTAATCATAACATATCAGCTGGAGTACTCGTTTTATTGAACCAGTCGGACCTGACAGACTGACGGACAGGGAGCGTCTATCTTATCTGTCCTCATAATGAGAATCAATGACTTTAGTTACAGGCACAGAATGGCTCTAACAGTACACACACACACACACACACACACACACACGCAGGTTCTGAACAATTAAGCGCGAGCTGTCGGGCTTAGTGCCTGGGTCCATTGTAAGCGCTCTAAACCTGTTAGACTGTGACAGACCATTAAAAGGCTGCCAAGGCTTCCTTAATTTGCTTCAACAGTGCACTCTGAGGCAGAGTGACGTGAGTGTGTCTCTGTGGGACGAATGTGCATTTGCTTCTTATGACACTCCTTAGCTCGCACCCCCTCTCTCCGCCTCCACAGCAACACACACACACACACACACACACACACACACACACACACACACACACACAGTTACACAGTTTGACAGTATCAACACCATCAAGTCGCTGCAATAGATCCACCTCCATGTTTATTCAGGCAAATGCATCAAACCATTAAAACCCCTACCAACGCTAATGTATTTTCTGAGTCATTTTCTGTAAATTGTAAGGAGCATAAAGTGAACAACAGTAATTACCTTTGCATTGTAAAGCATTGCTACAGTAAACGAGAGCTAGGATCCCCAATGCTTGTCAGTTTGTGTACTGTTAACATTATGCAGTGTTGTAAAACACAGAACCTTCACACTTGTTGTTATCATAGACGTTCTCCGTGCTGTATTAAGAAACGTAGATCCGCAGTTGTTTGAAGGTCCTAGTGAAAACTGCTGAAGAAAATTTCGGTGTAAATTACATTTCTCACACCATGTTTGTATTTTCACACGTTGAAATCATCAGCATAAACCCAGAAGATGAAATTGATCTAACAGGTGCATTTTCCAGCTTTTGCAGTGTTCAATTCAAATAAATTACTAGTTTCCACAAAACCAGTCCACAAAAAACAAGAAAATACTGTTAAATACCATTGCAGCTGGGTGGATTCCAACCAAACGAACGTGGTCATGATGACAAAGCACTTTGTTGACCAACGCACCGGTCTGATTCATAGAGATGCCTCGTGTGTTTGACACCTCTGACTGAATGCATTTTGGGTGGATGTTTCACCTAGCAGGAATTTCCTGTCGTGACCAGAACTCGGCGTTCTCCAACATCAGGAATTAAAAGCCCGGGCCACAAGATGCAGAGAGCCAGACCACAGGAATATCCAGAATCTGACAGAGCTTCCAAGCCCCCGCATTGTTTCATTTCCTATTTCACAAGAGCGGGCGGTCCATGCAAATTCCTGGCTGCGGTATGCCACCAGTCTTGATTTAGGAGCAGTTCATGGTTGATATTAGATGTTGGACACAATGGGAGACGTTAGAGGGTGGATTAGGAAGGGTGCTGGCAGATCTTGCAGGGATTTAAAGGGGTGTCTCCCCTTGTTCAGATCATGTGGACTGTCATATTTACATGGCATTGCTGGCTCAGCGCCGTTCCTTGGCCGTGTTTAACGGCAAATTCGGAGCGTCTTATCTGTGAAATCGCTCTTCAGAAAATCACTTTGCACCTGTTACTTTCTGTTCAGGTGATTAGTCAATGACAGGGCAAGGCAGAGGAACATAAATCACACATCCTGAGCCGTAGATGTGACCTCAATTCATAATGCTCCCCTCAGATCAAGCCCCGGTCTTTCGGCGAGACACGCACAGACTCACACACACTGACATCCGCGCACAGATGGGTTTTTCAAATATGGCTGCCTGGGGCTGCAAGTATTGGCTTTAAAAATACTCATAACATCTGTAAAGCATTACGGCTGATTATGCTGGTCCTTCAGTGCAATCATGCAATACGTTCATGAGCGATGGCTGAACATGAACCGTATGGGAAAGAAAGAGACGATGAGGCCTCTGCGATTCTGATGAAGGCGTGAGGCCCATTGCTACACACACACACACACACACACACACACACACACACACACCCACCCCCACACACACACACACACACACACCCCGACACATTCATTTATCAAAATCAGATTATATCATTTATATGTACTAGTGGGGACCTTACATGAAGTCCTTCATCCATAAATCTAGCCTGTAGTCCACTGAGCTTGCGATGCATTCTGGAGACAAGAGCGTAACCATGAAATGTCCCTTGTATGAAAAAAGCTTCCTCATGCGTATGTTCTTTGGAAAGAGGCAGGGTATTTCCTGACGGCAGTAACACAACTGTGACCTGCGGAGCCTTTTTTAATTAAATTCTATATTTTCTTTATCAGTGTCAAACTTGCTCAGGGATTGTGACAAGGAGGGAGTCCATGCAGGGTAATACCTAAAACAAACATTGTTTTTGTGTCATGGAGTGGGTAGATCAGCGATATCAGCAGTGAAAGCAGCGCATGGATGTGTGTTAAAGGTGCATAAGAAGGAGAACAAAATGCAGGGTGGTTGCCAGCTGTAGAAAGGGAGCTTGAACCGGAAGTGGTTGTGGTCAACCATCTTGAAGGCTGTCTCAGAGCTCCTATCTCTGCTCTGAGGAGCCATGAGCGAGGATACGCAAGAGCAGCCTTCATGGAAGTCTTTTACAGGCTGACACGCCCTCTTCTTGGATACTGGGGAGTTGTTGGACGCTGCAGCTCATCGGACTGATCTGATACATCACAATTTCAAACTCTGGCGTGTCACTCTCAAGTTAGAGAGAAAACACTGCTGATCTGGTAGTGATTTATGTCTGCCTTTTAGTAGTATTAGCACAGTGCACGTGTGTGCAGACACAAACTCAATCAAAAGTCTGAACAGCTGTTAACAAGTTGTCCAGCTGTGATCAGTGGCCGCTGTCATCAGAAACAAGGAAAGGACGTCTCATTTGTCTGAAAGCATTTCTTTGTTTCTTCTCTCTGGCGCGGTTTCCTTGCGACTTTCCATGCGTCCCCACTGGGAAGGACTTGGATGCTAGGAAAAGACACAAGTCAGGGAAAACATGGCTGCAATTTTAGAGACTTGGGATGCACCCAGAGTAAACGCATGAGGCAGCTTTTATAGCCTGAAGGCCCAGGTGAGCTCAATCAAGCGGTGACCCTCTACAGCCTCTACGAAAGTGGGAGAGGTGTCAGATTAGGAAAGTAATTTCCAACAGATTCTGAAGCCCCTCTAGACATTGGTATCTTTTATATAAATTTAAAAGGTCTTCTGTCTAAAAGATGGTAAAACAATATAGCTGAAAGCATCAGGGTCCAAGCAGATTCACAATGAGCACGTGAAAAACACATTTCTTACAGTGTGGTAAAGATGTACCATACCAGAAGCACCAGGTAATAGGAAGACAACACATTGCACTGCAATACAACAGCTTTGTAACGAGTCCTACCTTTACAAGCTCGTTATGTTCCGTTTGCTGAGACAGTGTCAGAGAGGTGTTGGTTCAACACTATTGTTCCCTAGAGGATGCTGTGTGTGTGTGTGTGTGTGTGTGTGTGTGTGTGTGTGTGTGTGTGTGTGTGTGTGTGTGTGTGTGTGTGTGTGTGTGTGTGTGTGTGTGTGCGTGCGTGCGTGCGTGCGTGCGTGCGTGTGTGCGTGTGTGTGTGTGTTGGATTGTGTTATACCGAAATCTGTTTCTATTATTTTGTCCAACTGTCAATGTGCCGCATGGGATAGAATGATCACCACAAGTTGTTGGTTGTTTTTGTGATGCACAAGAGGTTCAGGTTGTAGGAGAGAGGAGCAGTAAAGCAGCAAACTGGATCAGTACTGTCACTTGGCTAGTTATTTAGTCAACAGTTACCGAGGACACTCGTTGATCCATAACAGTGGTACACTGATTCTCACCTCAATCATTGGTTTCTTCCTCCTGTATTGTTTGCCGTGTATTCGGTCTGCTGTAATTTCACCAATTATTTCACACTCTCTGCCACATCCACATCCTGAAGCCATCATTTTTACTCCTCCCCAATGTGTCTCCCAATGCCAGCAGCTCGGTGTCTTCCACGTACCACCTGGTGCCTTGCAGTTCTTTACTCGAGCCCTCTAATACCACCTCTGCACCATTCCTCACCTGTCCACCAGGTGCCCCTCTCCAGCACACCTAAAGCCGATCCCTTCATCATCCCTCATCTGTGAATACCAGTCAGTGCCCATTGACAATTAACTTCAACAGGAAAAGGGCAGTTGTAACAAATACCATTAACAATGGCTCCACTCCAGATGAGTTTCTCAACAAGCCATTTCTGTAAGAAAGTATGCACAATACCAGGACAATGCAGCAATCAATAGTGTTATTGATTACATCTGCTGTTTTGCTGATTAAACTGTCTAAATGCCCTGATGTGCCCAACTTTACACATGATATCCCAAAATCTCCCATAATCAACTTTCCTTTTGCACCATCCTCAGAAAGAAAATTAGGCACCACTGTTTATTTAGGTAACAACGTGGCCTTTTCACAATCCTGACATTATACGTATGCCCCATTAGTGGAAACGATCAAGCAAAAAGGAATTCCGTTGTGTAATGAGTATTTGTTTTTGGGAGCGATGCTGAGAACCTTTAGTCGTGTGTTTTTCTAGATTCAAAACAGGCAGAAAATTGAATTAGAAGAGGGAGAATGGCTGAATCCATGGTTCTGTTACTGTGTCAGGTTTTGCCGCTGAGCTAAGCTGCAGGGGCATTTTTGATTTATTCAACAGCACTGTTGTTTTTGAAAGTTCCACTGTGTGTTGTTTTGGCAGCACAAAAGCAGCGCTTGAACAAGTCTTGTCGGAGGAAAAAGCTCTGTCAAGCCACATACAGAGACGCAGAAAGCAAAGGCATTCGTTATTGCAGGCTTTATTGCTGCTTTAAAAAAAAGAAAAAAAGAAAGTGCAGTGTGATAGGACAAGGACCACAGAGAATGTGGGCCAAATGTAGAATATGTCAGCTGTTCCTTTGCCAGGGCTTTCCATATTGTTACATTCTTAGTATCGCTCTTCCTCTAACTGTTTCGCCCCCACCTCCTCTGAACAGTAAACTATTATATAACACTCTCTGTTCATTCGTCCACTCCCAGGAGTCAGCCTTGGTTTAGGGAAAGGTGGAAGGTGTCTTGGAGCCGCTTTGCTCACTTTGGTTGGTGTACTTTGATGACTTCAGTACAGCAAAGTGCATCACCCGGAAAGTCTCACACACCGATGTCTAAATGTGACCCAGTGGAGTTACACCATAATGTGAATGCTCTTAATCATTTTCGACATGCTTTCTAGTACATCTGCGACAATCTGGCAGTATTAGACCGGACAAATCCTATGATAATACAGCTAGCATTAATGTGCCCACTAAATGTGCAACGGTCTGTAATAATGCATTTGTTCCACCAATTTAAGTTAAGTCTTTTTCTTTTTGGTTCCCATGACCTAATTTCACTTCTTAGGATTTGGGTCATTATTGTTTCATCAATGAAATAGTAAGGCATTAAGACATGTTTGTTTTAGTATGTATTGGTAGTTGAGAGGTGTAGTAGAGTCAGCTGTGACGGTTGCTATGGTAGCCTGGTGTTCATCTAATTAACCAGACTTTGTTAACCAGTCTTGTGCAAATTTGGCAACTCCCAGGAAGGTAAACCACATTCCAACACATCACATCAGAAACCAATTGATGATATGACACAGCATTACTTAAATCTGCAATAACAGATTTGTTCGGCCACTAGGGGGCAGCGGAAACGAGCTGTAAATGTAACACCGACTTATTCTCACCTTTTTAAAGTGGTAATGAGAATCTGTTCGCAAACCGTTGCCTATTTATACATCCAGCAGATGTGGAGCAACATTTTAATTTATTAGTCATCATTTTTGTGGCTAACTAATCAATGTAAGTTCATAAATGAACCCTCCTGTTAGCTCTGTTTTTGTTCTCCACCAACTCCTGAGGGAATTCTCTGGCTCTTCAGCTGCTAAATGCTCCACTCAGTTCACCAGCTACCAGCTAACCATGTCTGCCTGAGCTGGAAAACCAAACAATGACATGAAAGATGGCCTGAAGTGTCTGGTGATAATCCTCTGTGAGTTCATCACCACGAGCAAACCCTGTCACATACAAGTAGTCACGTGATCCGTTGTACAAAAATATAGATTATTGCTGCATTAAAGGTTACTTATCACTAGCTAACTATAATTCAGCAGGAACATATCCCAGTGGGTGACGAGCCCAGTGGTTGCCTGTGTGGTCAGGGTCAACGGCCCTTTACCATTTCATCCTTTAATCCTCAGAATGGCAATTAGAAAACGGAGCAAATTCTCACCACTTGCTATTCCACGCCTCTGTGTGTTTTCTGTTATGTTAAAACAAATGCATGAGCAAAATGTCTTGTCTATTAATTCAGTGTTATTTTGTCCCAGAGCTCGTCTCTCCAGCTCTCTGTTTTCTTTGTCTCCTGGGCTTCATGCTTTGCATGCAGAGGATGAGACACCGGGGGGAGGTTAAGAGAGGAGCTGGAATGGAGTTCTGCTCCATTTACCACCCTGAAATATTCCTCTTAGAATGACACACTCTGTTTTCTCTCTCTCTCTCAACCCCCCCCCCCCCAACCCCACCCTCGCTCTCTGCACTGTTTCTCACTCAGCCTGCCCCCTCCCTCTCACTTCTCATCTCTGCGTGACATGCGGTCATCTCACTTCATTCCAGGATGGCTCAGCAGTGCTTTAAAACATTGCTGCTGTCCTCCCATCCCATCCTGCTCAATTGCAGCAGGCACCGAGCTTCACAGGCCAATGGGGATCTGTTCCTGGTAGCTATAAGTCTTTTCCCCCAATCTCCAATCGCTATCTGCTGTGGGCAGAACCCTCAGCACCTTTCTCGATTACTTCACTATTTTACTCCTCTACCTGTGTAGACAGGCACGCACACACACACACACACACACACACACACACACACACACAAAGTACACAAAGTACAAGCATCCTCTTCTTCGTGTTTGGTTTATGCATAGGATTTCTTTTTGGTATAAAACTTGCAGATCCTACGCATAAGCATTCTCAAAAAGACAGAAAAAAAAGTAGCACACAGTAGCACTGACAAGAATGAATGACTTAGCACTTAGATCTATTTAGGGCATTAACACAATGAATAAAACAAAATGCACATGACACACTCTGAGTGCTGTGATGAAGCTTTGATAGGCCCCTTTTCCAGCTCTCTCCCTGCAATGCGAGTCATTTTTGCCTTTTTCTTTTTTAACTCCGTGGGGTCTGCTGCCTTCTTCGCATTCGGAACAATATGGATTTAGAATGATTTTGGCGTCGCACGTCCACATGGAAACTATCTATTGTTTAAACTCACTCTCTCCCTGCCTGTGCAGCACTTAATTCCTTATTATGCAGGGATTTTCTTGGCGCCGTCTCCCCCTCATCTGCGGGGATGTAGCCGCCGTGCTGTCCCTGGCAGTGGGAGTCTAGCTGGTTCACAGAAGGACATGGCCGGCTCTCAGTCGCAGTTTATGGGTTGCATTAGGGGTTAGCGCCGAAGCCACACAGGAAGCCTGATCTCCGTGCTCCACTCAAGTGCGTTCACCTTTGGTGTCAAGAGTAACCTTGACCCTCTGAGTT
The DNA here is from genome assembly GCA_016806645.1 of Ophiodon elongatus. Classification (NCBI taxonomy): domain Eukaryota; kingdom Metazoa; phylum Chordata; class Actinopteri; order Perciformes; family Hexagrammidae; genus Ophiodon; species Ophiodon elongatus. Next base: position 130,631 of record JACSYO010000476.1, on the reverse strand, counting down.
TCCTCACCGACGTTTTGGCTCTGCTTTGCTTCTTTTTTTTTTCACACAGAGAAAAACAAGACACTCGGCGCTGCTCCTGCCGGCACACAGCGAGAGAACTGCCACAGCTGTAGACCACCTGACTTTAAATGTAGTTTCACGATCAATAAAGAACAGGCGAAATACACTTGCTCTCCCACGTGCGAACACATGTGGAATACTCCACCCTGGCCGTGGGCCTCCTTTCCCAGTACAACATCAACTCTGATCTTTTCTCAGAATCTCGTTAATCAGGAAATGAGTCGCTCGGCGTGACTTGTATACACATTACACATTTGGAATAGAGATCTACGAAGTGAACGCCATTTTTCTCTTTTTAGGTTTATTGCCCGTCCCTCGTTGGGTGTAGTAAGAGTCGCTGTGAGTCATTTTTAATCATGCTCGTCTGGTCTCATATTTCCTCCCCATTACGCTTGCATTACTCTCCTCTGTGTTGTGATAGAAGCTAATGACTCACTGGAAGTCTGCCTGGTGTTTATCAAATGTCTCAGTGCAGCGCCGGTGGTCCACAATCAGTCCGGCCCTTTTTCACATCACAATGTAGTAGAATGAGTTAAACAGCCGAAAACCCCGGTGATGGGGCCGTCGTATATAAAGAAGAAGAAAATAGCAGAGAAGCTCTCTGCAATCATATCTCGACTATATGACTCTGCTCTTGCGCTGTGGAACGTTATACTCTCGGAGGGGAAATGTGTTGAATTACCTCGGGCTGTCATCCGTAAGTGCACTGATAAGAATGTATTAAGGAACTGCATGTGTCAGAGATGTGGTGAACTTACACACATTATGCTGTCATATCTCTCGGAGTTTAGGAGAGAGGGGGGGGGGGGGGGGGGGCACTGTTAAAGCAAGTACATCTTTTTAGTGTGCAGGGCTTGACGGTAAGGGTTGCCATTGTCAACCACTTTGAGAAATTGGCAAACCAACTCTTGGCCTTTGGCAACCACTTTTGAACACCCAAGCTAAATATATATATTTTTTTATATTTGTTGCAATAGTGATATATCTACATTGCTGCTCCAGCCAGACAACCAGACAACGCTGCATGTGGGTTGGTGCATTCGCTGGCGTGCACACAGGAATCTGTTTCAGCCGGTGAAGCAAATGAAGTCGGTTGGCTGTGGGGTGAAAAGTTCGACTTGACCCGTCAACATCACAAACAGATGTGCAAATAGGTTCAGCTGACAAAGAACCAGATGAACCTGAAAATAATACAAAAAGGCCACGGTTATTACGCAGAGCTTGTACAACGCGCCCATGACATGTATATAGACGTCACATTTTCACAGCGTCTCAATTGCCCGAAACACGAGGGGACTAAAAATGGCAAGATTAATTTCAGTTTCAGCATCCAAGAGCTGATTCATGCCACTTTTTAAAGTTAGTGTTGAGTGTATATAGCTGGGCTTCCAAGTGACTCTATGGCTCTACTATGCAAGAACACCAAAATAAATGCTCATGTTTCTTATTAGAGGCCGACGGTATGATTTAAATTCAAGAGACGACTCTTTTTCTTGCGAGTGCAGTAGTAGTTGTAGTTGTGACTCTATGAACCTCTGTTCCAGTCTGTTTGGCTTGCTGATTTCAGATGTTGATCATCAAATAATCTAATATAGTGGGATTGGACCGCAAGAAACAGCATGAGGACAAATTGAACGTCCTCTGCCCTCTCGAACCCCTTCAGAGGTTAGCCACCCTCTCCGTCTTCCTGTGGTTCTGCTTCTTTTCTGTTCTATTGTAGCAAAACTTCCCAAATCTGTGGTTTTCTTGTAGACCTCATTCTTAGATTTTTTATGTGATTAAATTATCTTTCTTTTTTTTCCTTTACACTCGAACCAAATCTGGCATTAATGTGTCGTAGCATGCCTTTTGAATTTCTCTAAATTAGATTTTGCTTTCGGTGACAGAAAATAACTTTATTTTTATAGCAATGCTACAGTTTGACACAAACGTCATCATCTGTACTAAGTGATCTTCCCTGGTATGAAGAACACTGATATTCAAGCAACATCTGTCGATCAGTCTGTTCCTAATTGCAGTGATCATCAACATTCTGTCATGTTTTCTCAGATTATTGTAAACTATAATCAGAGGATGTCTGCTGTAATCCATAACACAAGCACAGTCAAAGATGCTTTGTCATAGTTGGACTGTTAAGATACTTCATCTTTCACTTCATCGTGAGTTGGGGGGGGGGGGGGGGGGCGGCGGGGGGAGCTGGTTAGTCATGCTACATCAGTAGGTTTGCATAAAACATGTAAGATGATCATCTAGTGCTTGGGTGTCTCCCAGTAGAACCACTGCCAAAGGCTCAAGGCTTTTTCCAGGAATACCAGGGCCCTTGCTGGTCCCCAATTCCACTTCCCATCCCTCCTCCCTCTCTCCCCCTTGCTTTCATTCTTCCAGCCCCCCCCCCCCCCCACACCACCCCTCTCTCCTGGCGTTGGTCCAGCCTTCCCTCGAATTCCACGCATCTTGCCATTTCTGGGAAACACCCATGACGGGACTGTCCGAGCTGCTGCTGAAGCCAAGAGGCTTTGTTTCCTGTGGTTTGCTGAAGAAGTCAGGAAGTCTTGTTCGGGGGGGGGGGGTCGAGCATGGAGGCCAAAGTAGCCGTGGACTTTCTAGGAAGTCCTTTTGGGTGGGAACACTTCGTAGTTCTTTCTGTATGTTTTTTGTGTTTTGAGGACAACTTACCCCTTCAACTCCTTTTATGTTCCTGCAGTTCAACTGCGTCTCCACCCCTCCATCTCATTCTTTCCCCGTTTTTGAACAGAGATTCAGGACATTAGCAGAGTAACTGGTGTTGTCAGAGCAGTCAATGAACAAAAGGGCAGCTTTTCAGGACGCCAATACGTCCATGTTAATATAATTGAAATATCTCACCCCAAAAATATCTTGCTCTTACTGCTGTGCAAATTTGGCAAGTAAAAAAAAAAAAATCAACTGATCTGGTTAAATAAAGGCTAAAAACAAAAAAAACACCTCTCTGTTGAACTGCTCTGCTCAGAGGCCATCATGCTGTGTTTCTTCTTTGACTAGACTTGTTCGGATTCTTTTAGAGGGGGGTTGTAACTACTTAACACCTCCAGGGGCATGATACACACCCTCAGCTGTCTTCGTCTGTCTCTATTTTAAAGTCCTGTGAATGACTCACTCACGCACTCAATTTAGAAAGTGAATCAACGGGCATCAAAGAAAGACCTCAGAACAGAGGAGCAGCAGATGGTGTTGGCTTTGTTTTCTGAAAATGTTTGACAGACCCGGCTGAAAAATATTTTTCAGATATCTCTTATCTGTTTTTTTGTTTTTTTTATATTTGAATCGGCAGAGAGGCACAGTTTGAGCTTGGTCTTGACAAATCAGCTTGAAATAGTCTGGCTCTGAGCGTGCTGTTCTGGGTAGCAAGCCCCAGTGTACAATAGTGTACAAAGTAGGTCGCAACTAATACAAATCGGTGTGTAAAATCACTTTAAACCTGCTTCTTTGACACGACTGTTCTCCTTCCTACGGTTTGCCTCAGCCACCACGTGGAGATGACTCGACAGCAATGAGTATGCATCCGTATTAATAAAACAAGAACAGAGAGATACTCGCTTGTCCTCGCTTCCCATGAAATATCGTGCTCTGTGACGTCGGCCCCCCGCTGATTCAGACCGGAGCGCTTCCATCACCACCAGAGCAAAACACACACATCCAGCCTTCAAGGTCCGCTTCCACAGAATGAGACGCAGTGCCGACGTTTATTTACACGCGCCGCGCTTTCCTGCTTTCTCTTGAAATTGCCTCTATAAACCAACCTCTGTCGACCCATGTGCAAGAGGCTGAAAGTTCACGTCGGCCGGCTCTCAAGGTAGTTTCTAGTGTTGTCTGTGGGGCCACAGGTCAAGTTCTTTGGTTTCAGGAGCCAAGTCTCAATTCCCAGCTCTTAATTCTTAATGAACGGATCAATGAATATTAATGGTTTAGCTGACCAACGTCTGTATAAGGGCACTCTCTTGTGTTCCACGGTGTGCGTCCACTAATTTTAATAAACTTTTTGAAAAAGTTAGTCTGGGCGCAGTCAACAATAGTGGCATATAGTAAGTTTAGTTTAAAAAAATCATTTTTTATTTGGGCTGCAACAATTATTTTCATTATAGGCAAATTTGTAGTTTATTTTCTCTATTATTTATTTAATTGCTTGTGTAAAAAAACGTCATGTCTTTTTCAGACCAAAACACTAAGATATTTAGTTGTCATATAAAACAAGGAATACAATTAAATCTCCCACTTTGGAAGAAGAAAAAAAAAATCCATAATTTAAAAATCAGGATGATAATCATACTTCTTACACAGCCCAGTGCGAAACACACTGTTTATTGTATTACTTTGATGGAGTCATTTGCATTCTTTGCTTCTAATTTTGTCTTGGAAAAGGCGACCTTAGCAGCAGGAAAAACAACCTTTAGTCACACGTGGACAAAATCGGCTTGAAAACTGCTCCAAATCGACCTATTACTCCGTTCTACTTCTTCGATCTCAGTATTTTTAAGTGAAAAACGGAAAATGATGAGCTTTATCTTTGAAATGCAGAGGCGTCTTTACCTGGTCGCTCAATGGACACACGGTGTTATAAAGACACATGAATCCTTTCCGCCTCTGTGCCTCCCTCAGGTTCTGTCTCCCAATGTGTCTTATCTTATTTTCTCTCCGTATCTCTCTTTCTATTACTCTCTCCACTAGCCTTTGTCCGTCTCACTGTCTTTGTTCTCTACTTTCTGCCTTTCCCCAGATGCTGACAGTTTATGTGTCTAGTTGATCCAGAGGCTGTTAATCTGGTAATCCGTAATCGATATCAGCCTCATCTCATTCCAACAGATAAAAGTGGCCTATCTGATAATTATATTTTCCTCTCTATGTCTGGAAAAAAAACATGCCCTTTCCCTCAGAGCTTTGTTTTGGTCCCTGGGATTCTTCTTCTGGTATTGATTGGCTCGGTCCACATGCACTGGGCCCTTGTAGACACATAGCTCTCATCAAAATATGTGGCATTTGCACAACTTTGTGTGTCTAGATCGTGAAAACTACAGAGGCTCTAAGGGAACATAGATGGCTTACCAAAAAAAAAGTTTTGTGTTTTGTGTCTCAAAACTTTTTCATCTAGGGTCCCCATGACAGCTAGTAGTAGCTTGGAAAATATTAATATGGGCCACTGAATTTGATGAATTTCCTGTTTTTCACACTTAAGTGTTGCTGCCGTTTTCGAGTTGCTCATTGCTCGGTCCGTCTCCGCCGGAGCTGCCGTCTGCTCTCCTCCCGGCAAAGTAGTTGCTGTAGTGGCAGGGAGTGAGGCCGAGGGAACCGCCTAGTTAGCTAATCCTTGGTTCATTTGTCTTGTTTTATTTGTGAGGCCAATCTCAAAATGAAATCTGTGACTGGCTTCCATGGGTGTGTGTGTGTGTGCACTCCGTTGTCCAGTGCTTTTTATTATTATTTTATTATTATTATTTAATTTTTTTACATCAACCTAAAGTAAAAACATTTGCGGTCTTTGCAAAATCTTTTTTTTACTCAGCCTTAGTTTTTATCCCCCTCTGTGTTTCTTCTGGGGCTCCATTGTTACATTTTTGGGTCTGAGCCCATGGACTAAAAAAAACAAATTTACAGGTTTGGAAAATAATCCGTATTGTAAAACCTTTCAAATGATAGTTGATGAATTCCTTTCAATGTATCAATACATTCATCAAATACTCATTGCAGTACAACAGCACTGATGCTGGGTTGATGTTGTTGATGCAACACAAGTAATGACAAACTCACTTATCTAAGTGTCGCGTTAGACATCCGTAATTGGGTTATTATTGTTCGAGTAGGTTTTTGGGTAACGCTCTCAAGTGTAACAGATAAACCACAAAACTGAGGACTATTTTCAGATGTGAAAATTGCCAAAATATAATTGTTTTCAGTCCACTCATTTCATGATGTCATTTTTGGCTGCGTTTTTGTCTTTTCCTACAGGACTCCTGTCAGATGATTTAAATGAAAACCGAATTGATTTGCTAATTGAGTGTAAAATGAGGCTCGTGAACTTGTGACCTCAGATTCACTGAGATAGCCACAAGGACTTAAGGTTAGCTCCCGTGTGTGTGTGTGTGTGTGTGTGTGTGTGTGTGTGTGTGTGTGTGTGTGTGTGTGTGTGTGTGTGTGTGTGTGTGTGTGTGTGTGTGTTCGTGTGTGTGTTCGTGTATGTGTCAGATGGAGAAAAGTGTGACTTTCTGAGCGTCATTCTTTTGCAAGCATGTTTTTGATCTAGAAGTGTGAGTTGAGCTGAGGTTACTCGCGTTTAGGCGGACACTCACCGACATTCTTGTGATGTTTTTGGTCTTGCCCTTGGTCAATCAAAAAGAGGATTCATCTGTTGTCATCTTTTGATGTTACACAGGAAGTGGTTTCCCCTTTACCTCCTTTGCGAGTGCTTGGAGATTGCGGTTCGCTGCCTTTTCATGTCCTGTTTGTGCTTAGCTCTTAAAAAAAACTTTTCGTTGATCCTATAGTGAAACACATATTTACTAGTTTTACCCCAAGACTGTTTTGTGATCTACTTTGTGTAAACAGAACATGAAAAAAAAAAATAGCTGTTGAATATCTAGTCAGTGTAAGTAAAAGTATATTCAGCGGTAAGCACATGATCAAGGCAATAAAGTAGGCCTTGTCCTTAAAATATATAAACTCACAGGTTCTAAAACATGAACATTGAAGTCGGTTAATCCAACTTTCCTGGTTTGGAGATAAAATCCCGCTTATTTGTGAGGAGAAAGTGTTTAATGTGAGGACACAGTGTCTTTTTAGCCGGTAGCTCCGTGTGCAGCCAGTAGGGGGAATCGACTGCTCGCGCTGACGCCATCCCCCCCCCCCCCTCCCCCCTCTCTCGTTTCCACTCCTCTTCCCTGCGTTCTCCCAGGTTGTGGAAACGCTGCAGCCCGCTGGTCCGTGTCTGGAACCCTCTCTCGCACAGAGCTGCTAAAGACCCTCCTACCGGCTGGGCTGGAAAGGGAGGAGGCGGTCTGCTCTACTCGCAGCCTCGGACGAGCCCCCTTGTCAGTGTGGAGGAGAGAGAGAGAGAGAGAGAGAGAGAGAGAGAGAGAGAGAAAGAGAAAGAGAGAGAGAGAGAGAGAGAGAGAGAGAGCGCAACTGTGTGACAGAGGGAAAGAGAACGAGGCAGGCTGCTTAGGGGAGTGAGAGAGCCAAGGACGAAATAAGGAACACATTTTACAAGTGCAGGAAGAGGGAGGATCGCAGACGAGGGACTCCTTCTCTACTGGGCACCTGGGACACAGTCACCGTGTTTCTCTTCTCACTCGTCTTCTACCTGGATCCCAGTGGATTGGCTAACCAACCGGTGGATTCTTTATTTTTAATAACGCACTCGTGCCACATCCTTCAGAAACTGGGATCATTCCTCGGCGTTATCTGCACCCCCCCCCGCTGGCTCGACCGCTACAGACTGAGATTGCTTCCTTGCGTCTGCGCTCGGCTCTCTGTGTTGTGATTCTGCTCCGTGCACAAAGTGCATCTGTCGGCAATCCGGTGCTGAGGATATCTCCCCTCTGTCAACCAGGACGGCACGCAGCCACCGTCGGATCAGACTACAGAGGCGAGCGAGAGAGAGCGAGTGAGAGAGAGAGAGACAGTGTGTGTATGTAAGAGAGGGACACACACAGAGAGCGAGAGCGCGAGAGAGAGAGAGAGGGGCAGTGAGAGAGAGTCCGATCCACAGCGTGTCTGAGACAGAGGCAGATTAAAGCCCGGGCGAAGGACTGGAGTGAAACAGCTCTCATAGAGAAGTGAACCTATACGTCCTCTCCCGTTTTCCTCGCCATCCCTTTCCTCCTCCTCTCCTCCTCTTCTTCCTTCTCCCATTTTCCAACATTCAGAGGACTGCCAGTCGCTACTGCCACCTGCGCCTCTTCACGTCTCCTCTTTTCCTCCTCTTCCTCTACCTCACCCTTATCGCACGTTACTGTCCGACACCGGCCACTGGCGGGCACGGCGCTCGTGGTTCTCGCACTTGTGGAAATATTTCCATTGATCCCGGCAGTGAGAGAGAGAGAGAGAGAGAGAGAGAGAGAGAGAGAAAAAGAGAGAGAGAAACTGAGTGAGCATCCGCCCCGACACCGAGGCTCTGGACCGGTGAGCTTCCCCATCAGCAGCAGACGTTCTCCCCATCTGCTGTCCGGCGTGCGAAACCCCCGTCTTCTCCCTGGAGGACCTGCTAGCGACACAGTGGTGCGGACGGCAAAGACAGGAATCACACAGCCTCCCCCGCTGCCTCCAACCCATTGCTAGCTACTTGGCAGCTTGCGCCCCCGGTGTCACCATTCCCTGCCTCAGTGCTAAGGATTCCAGCTACATGGGCAAGCGATTGGAGCAGCAGCCAATGTACCCTCAGTACACCTACTACTACCCCCACTATCTCCAGACCAAGGTACGCCGCTCGCATTCCTCAAGCCTACTCATCCACTCCTACACTCGTGTCCTGCCTCCCTCCCTCCCTCCCTCCCTCCCCCACCCCCACCTACCCTCCTCCACCGCCCTTTCTCCATTCCCCCCTCTCAACCCCGTGAGCTAAGATGGGATTTGATGGATAGCCGGCCTTGGCTGTGACGGTTTCAGATGGCAGGTACCTCGTTGGAGTTTGGACGTCTATGTCGGTGTGAACGTTTCGTGTGTGTGTGTGTGTGTGTGTGTGTGTGTGTGTGTGTGTGTGTGTGTGTGTGGTGTGTGTGTGTGTGTGGTGTGTGTGTGTGTGTGTGTGTGTGTGTGTCTGAGGGAAGGATCAGGGATCAAGGCTCGAGTTAGTCCAGCCCACCAGACCGTTACTGGGAGCCGTCCAGTAACCTCCATCCATCACTCACCTGCAAAACTGATGAGATCTTGATGTGATGCAGCTCACTGGCATAATAGTTGATTTATTTGTTCAAAATAACTGCCAGACAGCTTTTTAAACAAATGAGAGAATTGCGATCCAAATTTTATTTCCTAATGAAGTATTTGAAAGCTGAATGTAGGCCATTGTTTGAATGCTTCAATGCCTGAACATTGAAACATTTAATTATGAAGTTGCTAATTCACTTACCAGCACAAATGTGTTCCTGTAGTGCTTTACAAAGGCAGGACAAACCGGTTATGAACCCTTCCTTTTCTTTTTCCACGGTGACGGTCGGTGTGGCTCTGACGGAGCAGGCATGAGGGAGGCTGCCCGTGTTTGCTCTAGCTGTAGTATGCATCAGTGCCTCTGGGATGGAAGCCCAGGCGTGGGCCCTGACGGCTGCCAGGACACTGGCTGGGCACACTACCCAGACATCATCAAGGGATTAAAATGGGAGCCTTTTGGGGATTACTCTATTTGTTTTTTTCTACCACTATGTGTAACGCTAAATTCTATCCGTTAATGTGACGATGTGACGCCGCGGTGGCTTAACAACATGCTGAAGGTGTGCAGTAGAACTTAGTTAGGTCTCATTTGGTTGGTAAAGTGCTATTGAATGGGATGTGTATATATATATTTTTTTATTTTTTTATTTTACTTCATTTTTTTGTCACATTTCTATGTTCGATATCTCCCATTGCATGCATAGAGGAATAGGTACTGCAGGGCAGGGTGTCAAACCTCAGTACGGTACCGACCCAAATTGTGGCTATCAAAACGTGTCAAGTATTGGAAGTTGAGCTTGAATGATTGGACAGATTTTGTTTACTTTTTATCTAATCAGATAGTTCCTGATCTCGATTTGGGATTTTTTCCAACTCGTTGTTTAACACTGAAACATCGAGCAAAAAAACAAAAACAAAAAAATTTATTGAGCAAATAAAGAAAGTATTGTGTTGATATCGGTTCCAAAACTCTGTTTTATTGGCAGCAGTGTCGAACATTTCCAAGCACTCAGCCAGAGAAATTACCCCTATCTATACCAAGGGAATAAGGCAGATAGAGAATTATAAATTGATAAAGCACAATAAAGCAAACTACCAGTTTTCATCCATTTTCACGCGCAGCTGGATTATGAAGCAGTGTGCTTCCAGCAGGGACGACGAGCCTGAAGCCCCACCTGGCAGTCCACTAGCTCTCACCCTGATTTATAGTTTAATACATTTGTGCTGCTGCCATATGGCTTCCCTCTCCCTCCCACCCCCCTCCGCTACTCCTTCCATCATCCCCCCTCTCTCCCTCCCTCTCTCCCTCTCTCCCTCCCTCCCCCCCCTCCCTCCCTCCCTCCCCCTTCTCATATCTCAGAGTTGCTCATCTCGGGGGCCTCTCAATCAGGGCATGCCCCTCCATTCTCCCCTCCCTCCTTCCCTCCCTCCCTCCCTTCCTTCCACTTTTCTTTTCCCCTCTACTTCCCTCCTCCTGCTTTTCCGCCTGCCTGCTCTGTTGCAACAGCCCTCCCACCTCCCACCCCCCCGCCCCCCCGCCTCCTTCGCCCATGCTGCAGTTCACTCCCAAGGTCAGCGCAGATCCGATCCTGCCACCGTCAGCGATTGATGTATCCTTGAGCTAGCCGCTCGGGTCCTGTGTCATGCAAACGAGGCCCACCGTTTGGGCGTGGGTGGGTAGGGTGGGGGTGGGAGGGGGGTGCATGCATTTCCGTTTGCAAAATCAGCAGCCAACATCCATATTCATTTTCATGGTTAGTTAGCGTAGCCAGAGGCCGTCGTAGGTTGATGCGGTGGAGACGCAGACGGGGTCAGCAGGAGGAAGGGAGGCGGAGAGAGAGGCCAGAGCGTTGGGCAATGTGTCCGAGGGGGCTGTGGAGAGCTATCTAACGCTCATTGATGGCTCGATTACAGAGCGGTGAGAAGGGCCTCGGCTGGCAGGTTCAGTCCACGCTCTCCACAAAATCTCATGGCAGTCACTTTGGCCCCGCCAACACACAAATTCTCTGCGAGTCCCCCTCTTATTATTTTTTTTGCACACCACGCTCCGATTTAGTCATCAGTCTCAAATCACACAGGTCTCTATTTATCTTCATTGCTGCATTCTCAAGGTATGGCCTCATTCTCCCAAGAGATGTGGGTGGGAGGGTCGGGGGGAGTTTGGGGGGGATGGAGGGGGGGTGCATAAATACCTTGTAGCGGTAGGGAGGGGGAGCGGGGCGTAACTCATACTAAAGTGTTGCCATTCTCCTTCTCTCGCCTCCATTTTATGACATATTTCAGATTCTATGCATTGAAAATTCATAGAGCATCTGTACTCGGTTACAGCTAAGGAAGGAGACAGCGTTGTCAGAATAAACTGAGGTGCCTGCTGAATTCAGGATCCCTTTATACCCTCTGCATGTCTATATTATATTCCAAATTAATGGCGTTCTCCGATGCTGTCCAGCATGAGCTACTAAGCCCAGATTAGAATGTGAAAGTCAGAGAATGAGATGAAAAGATAACATTTGGCTTTCTATTGATTAGTGCAGCGGGGCGTAGCATGTGCTTCTCTTTAGCTGAATTATTGATTCCCGAAAGAGGATTTGTGTGTCTGTGTGTGCACGTCGGCGTGTCAGTGTGTGTGACTTTTATATGAGGTTACGGCTGGTGGGGAGCTGGCAGGATGCCGCTTTGATGAGAGGATCCTTTAAAGGCCCCAATTTCTGCCAATTCCCCAGCTGATCAGTCCACGGAGTCATTTGCTGAAATTCAGCCTCTATTCAGCCGGCGTCTTTCCGCGTGAGTTTTGATGTGTTGCTGTTCACGGCTTGCTGTGCATTCAAATTTAATGATAGGTAATCGACGTGCATCATAAATGAGAAAATTACAGCACAACAGGCCTCGCACTGCCCCGGCCCCTCCCCTCGCCCACGAGGACAGTTACAGCACACGGCTCAATTATTGTTATTTCATCATGGTGTTTAGGAAAGAATATGAATTTGAGCTTAGCGTGCGCACTAAGTGCCTGTTGATCTTGGCGTGCGGTGCATCTCATTTTCTCTCATTTCCAGTGCTTGTTTTTTTTTTTTTTATTATTACGCACACAGTTTTGAAATTAATGATCATTTTCTTTGAAAACCTGCAGTAACTTCTGCCTCTGTTGTGAAACATATTCATTGCCATTACTGCACTGCACACAAGGTACCTGACACCGCTGTACCCCTGCCCCGTCACACCGAGAGGCTAGATCATTACATGCCGAATGTCAGCGATCTCACACACACACAAACACGCACATGCACACGCACACAGACTGCTATAGTGTATGCACAGGCACACACACACACACACACACACACACACACACACACACACACACACACACACACACACTTGCGCTGTGATCTGGGAAGGAGCAGGCGTCTGTGTTACAGTCGGACTAGTACATGCAGAACCCGAGAAGTCGAGAGGGGCGGATTGAGGCAGACTTAGCAGTCCCTGGCCTAAAGTAAACACCAGTCAATGGAGCCCTTTGAGAGGATCTGTGCCTGTGTCTGCCCCTGCCATAGGCACCATTTACACTCTGCATAATTCTTTAGAATCGGAGCGGAGGGGGGGTGAGAGGAGAGAGAGAGGGGTGGATGTTACAGGGAGGGGCCAGTTAAAAGCAAGGAAAAGGGTTTGGTTACATTACACCGGGTGATCCATTGTGCTCCAGAAATAACAACAGAGCCATCTAAATCCTCCTTTAATGCCGCGATGGAGGAGAAAGAGACGTGTGGAGACAACAAGGGGGAGACGGATATACATAGACACGGAGAGCAAGCAAAATCAAAGGCAGAGAACAAGGACCACTTTCCAAAGTCTTTCATTAAATCAGTTATCAGTGACGTAAAACTCTGCTACGGCAGCTTAGTCCCCTCTGTCTCCACTGATGTGGATCTGCTTTGAAGAGTTTATCAAGGGCTTTTAGGGCCGGAAAAATGCACCTCTTATATTACATTGACTAAAGCCCGGCCCTATTTTGAGCCCGGGCCGATATGTTCTGATTAGTACGAACACAGGGGGTAGTATAAGTCATTTCCCTCACTTGTAATTCCTGATACATGCCTCACGACTGACTGCCCGCAACAAAATACTGTCCCTGCCTCGCCATAAATCTTTACCCATCATGCGTTCTCCTTTACTGGCAGTCTTTTTTAGCAAGACCTCTATCTCTCTTCTTTTTTCTTTTCCCAATCCTTCTCCTCACATGGTGGAGCCATGAATGGCAGCCTTTTGATCATTAATCAACTAATACCCCCGTTTTTTTTATCTGCCCGTGCCTACAGCTTTATCCCGCAGTACAATCCCTCCATGTGTAACTGTCAGTCAATGGTGCAGACAACTCCATTTATTTGCTTTGGCCCTGTGTGCACGTGCACAAACGTGCGCGCACACTTACAGCGGGGGTTACTCTTAACTCCTCTCATCTCTCAGCTGACAGCTCAGCCCCGTCCACACACCCATACATTGAGGTTGTGTACACGTTATTGCCTCCCGCGGCCTCTCATAAGCCGCCGAAGCGCAGGGCGCCGAGACCTGGCGCTCTGCATGCTGCCGTCCACATCTCATTACATCTAGTGCTCTCTCAACACGGATACCCATTTTGTCCGAAGGAGAAGGGAAATGAAATAGCAAGCTTTTTTTTTTTTTTTTCTCTCTATAGGCAGATGGGAGGAGGATCCTGCTCTGTATTAAGTTTGGAGCACACAGGGGGTTATAAATGCAGAGGCGACGCTACGTGTGTGCTGACATTGCACGCCGTGGTTTACGAGCACAGATGGCGTACGAGCACCTGCGTGCGAAATGTGTGCTAAAGAAGTCTCCCAATAAGTTTGCACTTCATGAAGTGGTGGCGGCGCGTGTGCAGGGCGGTGTGTGCTCGGTGAGTGGTCCAGTGCTCGGAGTGAAGGTCTCAAAACCAGGTCACATTTCTCTTCCCCTCGATAGGCCACAGTTGTGTTGAAGTGTCCTTGAGCAAGACACAGAACAAAGTACCCGCTCACTCACTTGGAGGTCGCTGTGAAAGGAAGCATCCGAGATAAATGCATGAAATATAAAAATGATGCGCTCAGTGGTGGAGCTGTTGCCCCGGGGGGATCTTGTCTCTGAGCTCCCCTTCCCAGGACCATCTGGAGATAACAGGTGACTCTAGCCTGTGCTGCAAGAGAGAGGGGACTCCATACCTGTTTGGTGAAATGGGGCATATGGGGAGGGAAGGTGGTGGAGCGAGCGGGGGCGAGTTTCCTTCAACCGGGAAAAAAAGCCCTGGGTTAAGACAGCGAATCCCCAGCAGCTCCCTATGGTGCTGCTGTGAAGAGAGCCAAGCGCACACACACACACAAACACACAAAATAAACCTTACATCTGTGCATCAATTAATTTGCGGATGTGAACTTTTAACCGCAGGTGGTCTTAAGTATCTCGTGCATATCATGGCTTGAAATTTACAAACACTTTTAAGTGCATTGGAGTCCCAGGATGCCGTGCACTTCCTCGCGAGGGAACTGAAATGAAACACATTTTCTGTGTTATTTTCTGTATTTTCGGAGTAGGGGAAGAGGCATGCGGAGTCGACATACAGCGAGGCGGAGAGAGACGGGGGGAATGTTGCTTTAGATGAAATGAGACACATGATGTGCCCTTCAAACCGACCAACGCGGCAGGACTCTACAAACACACCTGCTTTCGCCCTCTTCCTTGTTTTCACTTGCATTTTCTTTGTGTGACATAGTATCTGCCTGGAGCTGTCTACTCTGGCCCACTGTTTCACTCTTCTGTCGCCCTGGCAGAGGCATCGCCTGGCATTTTCACGCTCTATTTTCTGTCTTCCCCCTTTTTGCTCTCTGAGGGCGGCGGGGTACAGTCTCACAATTTTGTCTTTTTTCATCTTTCGACTGTTTATGTACGCCCCGCACTTTGGCTCAGACCACTCTTCATCGCTCCTATTTTTTTTTTTGCCAGGCCTCCCTTCATCTTTAGATTCTCTTTCATGTTGCCCCTCTTTGTAATTACTCTTTCCCATCCTCCATCGCTTTTGCGTGCCTCTTCCTCTATTTCCGGGAGCCCCTGCTGTCTGCTGGGCATGGTGTCCCGCCATCTGTGCAGGATGACACGAGTGGCTGCAGAGACACCTCCTGTGTGGACCCCTTTAATACATACAGCCCATATTTATCATACAGAGGAACATATGGGACATAGCGAACGTGAAACACACTTAAAGCCTTTTACCATTTCAAGTGACTGTAATTGTATTTATGATGAATATACAATTCTGATCGTTAGGTCTGTATCTTAACTTTGCCTGGAACATGGGTTTGGCAACATTATGGTCAATATTTTCCAACTGAAGGGAATACTTTTCAGTGAATATATTTAGTCAGGGATTATCAAGTTTGTTGAAAAAGAGATAAAGGGATTACAATTTTTTGCTGAAACCTCTGTTGGCTCCTGTTGCAGCTCAATAGATACTGAATTATGTCTGCAAAAGGGGGTATAATGCTGAATCCTTTCAGTGTGTGGTGGTTCAATACCTTGGACTCAGAATAGCTCTGATCTGCACAGGGAAAACACCATCTGTATTATGTGAACAATCGAGATATTTAAATAAAATCTGTATTTTTGTTTCCATTGACGTAATTTCTTCATTGTCATTTCACAGTTTGTTTTGCTAATGAATAAACTCAAGCACCCTTTTTTATGTGAACCACATAGCTGAAATTCTGAGGGAGGCAGATAGTATTTCTTTGGCCTCATTTAAGGGGAAGATAGTGAAGGGCTGAAGAGGAGTTGGGTCAGGGCAGGAGACTGAGCTGGTGGTGAAGGATGTCAGGCTGCAGGTCACGTGCCGGAGAAGGGCGAGGGAGGGGGAAGTAACTGCACCTCGTGAGAGAAAGACGGGCAGAGAAGGGCTTTTGTTGTTCCCGTGTAACTGAAGCCTTCGGTGTCTGCTGCGTCTGCTGCCCTACCTTTTGCCGTGGCGGTTCACGTGAAGAATGCTCAGGTTGCTGGCGTAGCGACATGTGGCAGCGGAAGGGTAGGAGGAGGTGAAGGAGGCGGCAGCTCGGCTTGGAAGCGTTCACTGACTCAGGCCCAGCCGGGGTAATTGCTCCTGCATTTTTAACGAATGGCTGCTGCGTACACTTTGAGGAGCTGCGCTCCGGAGGGTCTCGGCATGGCTCCTACTGCAGCAGAATTGACTTTTCACCTGCCTGGCTGAGGGAGGCTGAGGCCTGCTTCTTATGTTCATCCATTCTTAGTTATAAAGGTGCTAACTAGAACCATATAGGGTTCTTCAGCTTCTCCCCGTAGGATAACGCTTTTAGAACATTTTATAAAGGTTCCACTTGGAATCCTTTCATAGGGTTCTATACCTTCTTCTTAAACCTTGAACCATCTGTGAGAGTTCCACCCAGAACCACTTGTGAGAACCCTTCTATGGTGCAATGGTTTCACCCAGAACTATCTCCTGAGGTTCTATTCGGAACCTTTTTACCTTCTGAGGGTGCTAGCAAGAACTCAAGGGGTTGTACCGAGACACCTTTTATATTTCACGTGTTTTATCTAAAACCAACCAACTGTTCCTTATAAGGCTCCTAAAGGGTCGGTGCTGATGTGGTGCAGCGCTACCCACACCAGTACTAGTTCACAGTCACAGTTTTGTGGGGGGGGGTGGACTTGGACGATATTTTCACACTCATGCTTCCAACAATCCTTGAAGAACTCTTCTTAATGGAACCCCTTGTCTTACAAAGAACCCTGAAACAACCCCTTCCTTTTAAAAAAAAAAAAAAAGGTTCTTCAGAAGCAAATGGTTCTGGATAGAACCTCAGCCCTTTGGGAAGAACCCTTTTGGAACCCTCATAATTAAGAGTGTACCTAATGAAACCCAAATGTCTCTTTTATTGTCATTAGCAGTGGTGGTAAATTCAATATGTTCAGCCAACTTCTGTATAGACAATGTTCCCATGCTGATCCTGATGGCACTCTCCACAGACAGCTTTGTCATTCTCTTCTTATTTCATCTTATTAAGGGGTTGTAGTCCTAGTCTGTGGTCTAGCCCCATAACGAGACGCATTATAGCGAACTGAGAGCTCCTAATAGCGATGAGCTCATAATCAAAACAGTCTACTATGTAGGCGATTGTGTGTGTTCCATTAAAGTGCTTTCCTGGAAAGTCCTGAAAATGGAGTATCATTTTTCTATGTGCAGAGCATTACTACATGTATTTTGAAGTTTGATCCTTTTTTTTGGCACCAGAGACGCAAGAGTCGGAATAAGAGACCGTGGATCCATCTGTGGAGAGAGAAAGAGAAGGACAGAAAGATCAGCAGTCTCATTTTTCAAAGTGGTCTTTCATTTACCTTGATGACCATAGTCTGACAAAGAAAATCCTTTGCCAGTGTATATCTCACTTTGAGGGAATTTGCATTACATTTCCATTGTGGCTGCACAAACCGATGACCTGGTGTCTTTCACCTAGATATCCAGACGTGGAAACCGGAGGAGACACCGGCCACAGACATGCAAATGGTAGTGTAGCCTTACCGCCGTGATTAGTGGAGGAGGCCCTGCTCGCCCCTCTCGCAAACACATACAGTGGCTGCCTGCAATATTTACTCTACACAGCTGCATTAGTAGTGGCAGGCTCAATGAAAATACCATGTCACGCATAGCTTGAGAAATGGCTCCGGAAAAAGCCAATTCTGCCATGAATGAGGATAAGCAAATAGGCATGAGGGCTTGAATAGCAGCCAGTCCTGTCACATTCCTCCTCTCACCCAGCCACAATGATCTCCTATACAAATAAGGATACGTGCACCAATTTAGCGCAGCAGATGAAACTTGCGAAGCCTTGTCGAGCAAGTGGGGGATTACCAAGAGCAAACAGGCCTTTCTCCCGGCTTTATTTGAGTTAAATGACTCAAGCCACCCTCGTAGATTTCGCCTGAATGGTTTATCTGGCAGAGCAATGTGTGTGTGTGTGTGTCTGTATGCGCGCATTAGTCAGAGTATGGAAAAACACTGAGTGGGACAGGTAGGCGGCATGAATTAGATTGCAAGGACACTGATGCAGGGAGCAAGCCGAGCCAACTGAGTCCCAAACCTGGATAAATGGAAAGGAGAGGAGAGGAGGAAGCCCACAGCTTGATAGCAGTCCAATTGGAGGGGAGATTATTATTCTTCGCCAGTAATTAGTAGCACATAAACAGCCATTGGCAACGGAATTAAAAAGTGTCATTATGATATGTGGCCTCCGTACAAGATGCCGGTCCTCTCCCTTTTCAATAGTCCGTCATGTTGCTTCTCAGAGCTCCCTGTGCACACACACAGAGGGCGAGGGGGCCAGTTGGTGGCGGATTAATGCTTAACAATGATAAACCTATAGGAAGGTTTGATGCAGAATACCAGTTCCCCCCTGTACAATCTGCACTTAAGCAAATGCTTCTCCTCTCTCTCTCTCTTTCTTTCTCTCTCTCTCCCCCTTTGCCCCTAAATTATTAAGGTCACTCACATTTGCAAGAGTAGGGCGGAGTGTGTGTGTGTGTGTGTGTGTGTGTGTATGTGTGCGTGCGTGCGTGCGTGCGTGCGTGTGTGTGTGAGAGAAAGGAAATGCAGGCAGGAATCTATGCTTTCACATGCATTTAAGTGAGACAGGTCTTACTCTGTGTCCGCATTAAAATATGCACATTATTACCGGTACAAGTTTTGAATAAATGCAAATGTTAGCATTTGAGTACTTTCACAGTTGATGAATACTGATGTTTTTACCCTCCTGTATTTTTTTTTTTGTCCTTGGGCTCCTGTGAAAATGTTAGAAAGCAGTGGCTTTGAAAAACAGTTAGTTACTTATTCCCTGTCTGCGTTCCTTCTCTCATTAGCTGTCTTTGAGTACCCTGTGGAAGACTTGTATCCATTATTTATCTCTAGCCCCAAAAAACAACAGCTGCATGCTTGTGTAACCGCCATATGCTGTGCTTCTCCCAACATATTGGGAGGAATAATGCTGTATAGGGAACTTTATATCAACCCACAGAGATCTGTAGCAAAGCCCCACGCAGACATGCTGCACTTGAATTATTTCCTAAACGCTTATTATTTCAGGCGATCAATGGAAGATACACTGAGAACCACTAAAGAGTGAGAACTGAAACTACATCCTGCGATTAACCACAGAGGCACCTTGCCGAATATTTCGGGATGCTCCGGCACCACTGGAACCGTCGGAGGGGAGTGGAGGGAATAGGGTCACATTAGGATTCAGCCGATAAAGCAATAAACCCCTGTTGGATCTGCAGTCGGCGCCATTCACAGCAGATTCTGTGTCCTCAGCACTTTGGGCCGGCAATTAATCACGAAGCTGACGTTACCCCGCCTTCCTGAGAACGTTGCATAAACACTCTGGCGATGGCGAGCCAACGTTTCCCCGCCACAGACCCGGTGTAATCGTTGAGACGACTGTCGACGCTCTGTTTAGGAACTCTATGGCCCAGTTGCGTAGACTTCCTGTGGAGCGCAGGACGATCTCCTGATCTGTTTAGTTATAGAGAGCAGTTTAGCCCCCCCCCCCCCCCTTCCCCCCACCGCTCCATAATTCCCCACTCAAGGGTTACGGAGGAAGCTTTGGCTCTCATGGCTGATGTGTGGCGGCGTCAACCGGCGTGTCGCAACATTGTACATTTCTCTGCTGGTGTGACCGCGTATTAGTTGCCACAGTGATTTGGGAAATGGGAAGCCTTTGAGCCCGTGGAGGCTTTATTAAGAGGATCGCGGGGTGTGTGTTTCTGTGTTGTTACCATAGCGATTGTTGCCAGTAGTGTTTGCTTACCTAGCCCATTGTTTTACAGCGGGTCACACAAGGTTACTGCAGAGTAACCGCTGAGGTGGGGTTCCTGGAGAAGTTTTTTGTTTCTGGAAAAGATTTGTATTGATACTAACTAAATTCAGATTTTGTAAAAAGCTATTGAACCCTAACCCCTTAATGACAATTTTCTAATATGCCGGCTTAGCGTTACAAAGAATTACTAATATTTAATATTTACTCATAGATATCATCATCAAGAGTTTCTTCTTCTGAACGTGGAATGGGAGAGACGTTTCACACACTTTCAAAAACCCCAACGTACACAATGGCCCACAATGCCATGTGCATACATAACAGCCTGAGAGGAAACATGAGAGTGCCGGATGTGTATCGTTGAGGAAGGTGGTGGTGATGGTGTATGAGAGGAAGGGTGGGAGCCCTGGTGAGTTCACCGAGTTCACTGGAGGGGTCTGACACAGAGCTCACCCTCCTGCAGTCTCTCTTTCCCTCTGAATAATTTATCTCATATAATTTATCTCTCTACCTCTCCCTCCCTCTCTCTCTCTCACACACACACACACACACACACACACACACACACACACACACACACACACACAGACATGCAATTATCTCCCCTTCCACACACACACACACACACATACACACATGCCTCCGGGTTGGTGGGGGGAGGGGGGTTTGGTCCTGGGGCTGGTGTGGAGTGAGCGAGCTGGAATCTGCGCGGAGGGAAACCTGATAGGCGTTCCCTGTGCCAAACACATGAGGTCACCCTGACTGACTGAGCCAGCCTGCCAGCCTGCCAGCCTCCATCCCTCCACTGCCATCAGATTAAAACCTTGTATCTCACTGCAGTTCTTTCTCATTGAGGCTCATGCATGTCAGGAAATACAAGACGCATTTTATGTGCCCTTAAGGATCATAAAGCTTTTTAAAATGATGAATGCTGCTTTTAAAGTATACTTTTATAACGTTTTACGTTTATTGCGGCTCTGGACTTATTTCCACAGCGTTGGCCATCGGTAATTGTACTCACCAAGATACTGTTGAGATGTGGGAACATGGCAGCTTCCCTAAAAAGTCGTCAGACGTGGCAGGAAATGAGCCGTCAGACACTCAGAAGTTTATTTGGAAGAGAAAGCAAATGGTAAGATGATTACCCAGTTGGTCGTTAACATCCATCAAATTCTACCGACTTCAACTTTGATCTACTGTGCTTGTTATTGTTGTGCCATCATCTGACCGCTTGATCTCTTTCATAATATATAGAAATAATGGCCAAAATAAAAAGGTTCCAGAGAGTGAACTTGGAATTATTTAATTTCCGGCAAGAATCAAACACTTACATCATAATGTTATGAGGCTGTCATGCAACGACTTTTTCACCATTCACCGTTGCCGGGGAAGGATATTGGAGGTTATTCCAGTGAAATAAAAAAAAAAAACTGTATAATAAATCACAAACAAATCAAGCAAGAACCTGAAAGTAATTTTGATCTTTACCACAACAATAGGAACTACTTGCCCCTGAGAGTCTGCAAATGACGTAAAGTATCTGCCGTATGGTTAGCCTGTTCTCCAGTGTGAAAAACAATACACATGGCAATCTCTCAAAGTGGATGGCTCTGAAACGTTGGACTCTTAAAATGGAAAAAGTGTATCAACCGTAAGCTCCAGAGACGTGTCTTTTATCCCGAGCAGCCCTTTGAAATACCCACCCAAACCCAAATAACACTGTCAACTCAAAGCACTGCTCTCAATAGGACCCTAAACATGTGTTCTTTAGATCCCGGCTCCTGTTCTCTTGTCACACAAGCATGCAACACAGACACCCGCATCAGCCAACACACACGCACACACACACGCACACACACACACACACACACGCACACACGCACGCAAACCTCCCACCCCCACAGGACACAACAGTCACCCCTCGCTCCCACGCATCTCGTGTTCTTCCCATATTATGTTCAAATGGACACGCATAATTGCGCTGGCGTGGTTTGTTGTTTTCGTTGGCGGCCATCAACAGCCCCCATGAAGCCTCCGACAGAGGTGATCATTGTTGCAGGCACCACAAATCGACATCGCAGCGCTCACAAATATGCAGTTTCTGTGAGGTCCCCGTTTGTGGAGAGGGAGCACTCTGGTTTTTCAGAATGTAATGTGAGTAATTATATGATAACATATCGTTAAAAGAAGAATAACTCCAAGGCAAACGCTCGGATGACATTTATTCCGTAGCGTGCAGTTGTCAGTACAAAAGTAGCTCTTATTGTAAGTCTTTATAGTGTAACCACTTCCCCTCCGACACAGGCCCGGTGGTAAAATGGGGTGAAATGAAGCGTGGAGAGAAGCCCGGGCTCGCGAGACAGCTACACCTGTACTAACGCCAGCATACAAGCACTGTCATTCTTAGACCTAAACTAAAGCACTGTAATGACATTGCAGCTGCCAATATCGCTGTGGCGGGACATTTACAGTGCCACCAGTGTTTAACATTCACTTCTCTGTTTCCCACTTGTCACAAAGCAGAGCAAGTCGATACCGGATCCGCTTGCACGTGTCGGCCTTTATTTCCC
Organism: Ophiodon elongatus; assembly: GCA_016806645.1. NCBI lineage: Eukaryota > Metazoa > Chordata > Actinopteri > Perciformes > Hexagrammidae > Ophiodon > Ophiodon elongatus. The sequence continues at coordinate 108,241 of JACSYO010000476.1, read as the reverse complement.
CGGCTTGTAAGCGCGGGGGCTCCTGGAGGCTGTAATGCCGTTTCACATGTTTGTGAGCACTCCGCTACCCTGAATAACCTTCCTTCGGGAACCGACTTCCGCAAGTCATTTGAGGTTGGGCGAAGTTTTTAAATAAAGCTGTGGCTTGTGGCGGCTAGCTGACTCTATATGACTTTGTATATGCTAGCCGGGGCTCAGCCAGAGCCAAACATGCTCTTTTTCGCGATCATGTTTCCAAACACGACGTAGTCTGAATGCTTCCCATCAAGTCCAGTGGCCACATGTAGATGTTTAAGTCGGGTAAATATGAAGCTGAAACCACAGAATGTGAGAGAGGGGGAAAAAAAGCAGCTGTGAGTGTATGTAAAGACTTCATAACATGTATAGTTACTTTTACCAAAAGCCTGTTTTAACCATTTAGATGAGCCTAACCTCAAATATGTCGCTCTCTTCAGACAATCATCGTTTAAAGGTGCTCATTTTCAGGTTAATACTTCTGTTTTGGGTTACCACTTGGTCATGGTAACATGCTTTAATGTTCAAAAAACACATCATTTTTCTCGCACTGTCTCACTGAATATACCTGTAATCACCCTCCGTCTGAAACGCTCCGTATTAGCGCCTGTCTCTTTAAGCCCTCCTCCCGGACAAGTCTGTTCTGATTGGCACAGCTTTGCAAAGGTTATTCTCAAGCCGTGGGTGGAGAAGGGGAGCCACATCTGATTGGCTTGTTGAATCACATGTTTTCAGCCCACAAAAAAAACTGACTGGGCTGTCTTATTTTACACTTTGAGACTCCAGATACCCAAACATATTTATATAGTACGTGCCTTTCAATGATATGTCACAGCTTTTGTTTCATCGTTTCACAGACATGTAAGAAGAGGTAGATTACAGTACATTTATGTATGTACTTTGCTCTACAGTACATTAATAGCCCCTGCCATTAGTGTCCTAGTGGGTGTGAAAGGATGAATGACATGTAGTGTGAAAGGGCTTTGAGTGGTCGGAAGACTAGCAAGGCGCCATACAAGTAGCGTGCCATTTACCAAGTCCATAATCCAAATTGTAGGTTTTCTCAGTTTGGCAAAGATGTACTTTGAAGATTTCTTCACAACCCTATATTTTAAGGTAATCGTTCTCTCACAATTCACACGAGGATATTCTGTGCGATTGTGCGTGGTTCCCTTTTTGTTCCTCCGTGCTCCCCCCTCCCCCCCTAACCCCTCTCCCTGTTTTCTGTTTAGCAGCACAAGTTTGTGTTGCGGGTTAGAGAGGGTGAGTTAATGCAGAACGTCAAACCAGCTTGTAGCGCTGCCTTGGCGCTGACCCGTGCAGATTGTGTTGTGACCCCGGTGGTGCTGCCCTGAGCCTGTAGTTGGAATCCAATCTCCTCGCTGGGATAGGGTGCGTGTTTTAGCAGTCGGCTTTGAAAACTTTGCCCCCCCCCCTCTTCCCCTCCTGCCTCCTCCAAAATGTCTATCATTCCTCTAATAAAACCTGGTTTGTTTTCACCTGTGATGACCCGGATTAAGAGGATTATTTTTTTTTTTTGGTCTCACAGGAGGCAGTGGCACATTTGTTTAATCACATTAGCCCCTCTTAGACTGTGTAGAGACTGGAAAATTAGAACGCTTTGTTCTGTCTTTAAGAAAAAGAGAGATATATATAAAAAAATATATATATATAAAGATAACTGCTGGTAATATCAAATGTCAATCCGCCTCACTTTTATTATCGTTTTATGATCGTTTTCAGGGGTTCATGAGGTGATGAACATAAAACCGCAGCCGATCAATAGAAATATTTGCTACACTGAATCACTGAATTACGATTAAATCAATCGGACTACATTATATTTAAATTATCATTTTCAGATTCGGCACCGTTGAAGAGGGATGATTTTATCCACCAAAAAAAAAAAACGTCTGCTCTCATCTAGTGGTTTCAGATTACACTCGCTCTTCTTCCAATTACAAGCCTGGGAGGGGGGGGAATCGATGGCTACAGACAAGTGACATCATTAAGGCTTTCTGAGGGGAACTGAAATCACTCGGGGTCTGAGAGCCCGGGGTTGTTTAACGAGTCCTCCAAAGGAGCGCCTCCTCCACACCCATTTGTTTCCGCTCTCCAATTTGGGCCTTTCGCCGTCCCCCGTCGGCGGTAATCGTCTGGAACACACGGCGGCTATGACGCGGCCACGCCGCCTCGCGCGGAGATGCATTAGTGCCGTTTTTTTAAAAGGTGGCGCAGGGTGAGACTGCGCCCCTTGTAATTCGATAAAAGTGACTGCGTGGAGGCGCAGGAAGAGGGGAGGGACGCGGGGCAGCAGGCTCACCAAGCAACTTCAGAGTGGATCGTCAGCAGCCTCTCTCAAGGTCAAAAGCATTAGCTGAAGGTCTCTCTTACTTTCTCTGGGTTTTTTCTTTGTCAGACGCACACACTTTACGCTCTCTCTCTCTCTCACCATTCAGCACGTGCTTTGGTCTCCGACAGAACCTCTTTGCTTGAGCAACCAGGCTTTTAGAGTTTGCGAAGGAAAGGAATCAAGCATTACTCGCACAGCAGTAACTGATGGAATGACTGGAGAGGAGGGAAACGTTTGACTGAACGGTTGAAAGAGGAGGATGCAAAGCGGAGCAGAGGGAGCGTTCTCCAGCGCGGATATACGATGAAATTAAAAGCGAGTCGCAGAAATTGTGTTTGGATTTAAGAGACATCGAAGATTACAATCAGACACCGGCAACCTGCTGAGAGTCTTCAGTGTGATTTTCCTGAGCGCAAATAGCTAACTCTGTTGCATTCCGCAATGGCTGGCAACTTGAGTATTCTAAATAATTAGACTCGAATAGAGAAGCCATTAAGAAAAAAAGAAGAAGAAAAAAAAAAAAAGGAGATGTTTTGATGAGCAAAAAAACAAGGAAACGTAGTGCAGACCAAAGTGAGATAAAAGATGCAGACATCTGTGTGTTTACTGATACCTGTGTGAAGACATCACAGTATATTAAATAACAGAGATGGCTGATAGGAATTTTTTTTTCGTTGTAATTTTATATCGTGATATTGTCATCGTGTTGGGAATTTCTCAGCCATTCAGTTGAGCAGCTGGTTGTGGATAACATAATCAGATGGAATTCCTGTTTTGAGCTAATCCTTTGACTTAAATGCCTAGAAAATGACTTTGTACGTGATGCAAGAAACAACAACAACGAAAAATACAGACGCCTTGCTAATTGATTCTGCAATATTTCCCACAATGCCCTGACACAACCAGATGTTTCAAAAGAACAGCTACCTTGGTATACATACTGTCAGCTGGCTGTTGAGAATTTCCTTTGGTGTCATATTGCATACGCATAATTCACACAGTCCCCTTAAGGTTCCCTTGGTGTCACCTTTTGTTCAGTCTTCTAGTCTCTGACTTCAGTGAGCGCTGTCTTGTCAGCTGGTGTCGCTTCTAAACTTTCAGTGGTATTCCAGGCACCTGTCTTGCTTACTTTTTGCCCGTTTAGCAGGAAAATGCAAACGGCACCATCTTGTACTAATAAATATATGTATAATACATTTCCATAATACATACAATGCAAAAGTATATTCCCTGAAGCCTCAGCCGGTGATTGCTGACTGCCGAACAGACGTCAATGTATTATGCAGTGGCACCATCGTCACCGCGAACGAGCTTTTTAAGGTGTCCTTTTTACCCCGGCACCCGGCGACACTTCATCCCGCTCTCGGGAGGAGCAGGCGGAGAGCGGGTCCGGGTTTGAAGGGTGAATGCATCCTGCCACACTTCACTCTCAAAGCAAGCAGAAGGTAGCCTGATTCGACTGCTTGCGCTGTTTGCTCCCGCTCGCCTGAGCTGGTGTGCTTCAAGGTGCTTCTTGGATTTCAGGAGGGGCCTTTAAACTTGAAACCAAAGCGAGGCAAGTCAATTCTTTTTTTCCTCTCAGTGTGCCTGGGAAGGAAAAAAAAGAAAAGAAACCGCTAGCTCCTTTTGTTTTTTGGTCCCAACAGTGCTGAGAGTATTAAGCCTGCCCACCAATTAGGGCATGCCGATTCTCACAGCCCATGAATTATTAAGCGCGGCCCATCGACTAGGAGCAGCGACGGAGGGCAAGAGAGAGGGCCAAGCCACCTGAGCACCACCAGCTGCATTTGTTACAGCGTAAGCTGTCAGCACACTGCACCATCGCCGTTACCATTTAAGTAGAAATAACCTGCACAACACCCAACACACAGCACACTTTATTTTTTATTATTCTTCATCTACAAATTGGATAAATGCAGCATGTATTCAACAACACGCATGTCAGGGAAAAAAAAAAGGGAAAAGGAAAAGACGACAGATAGGATAACGTACGGTATTAGATTGCAACTTGCAACACCGGCTACCCTCAAGGTCAACAAATTCATTCCTGCTGTAGAATTTATTGCCTGGTAGTAGCTCAGGCAATGAGGTGCTGTGAACCTTGAGCTCATGTCTATATAGAGGGTCTTCACAATCATATACTGGGTGGGGGAGATCCTGCTTGTTAACTCTCCATTCAGGGCTCCATCCAGCTCCGGCAGGCTGAAACATGACCCCGCGATAGCGGCGGCCAAGGTCTGCTTTCCTTTTTTTGGTGTGGCGGGGGGGGGGGGCACACCAAGTTAACGTTCCCTGGTACCATCACCTCGTCATAAATACTGTAAGTCTTTGAGACGGCGCCAATGGGCCGTAACTCGCGAGGAACGGCGGGAACGCTGCGAAATTAGGTGCCCATCAAATGGGACTCCTGGCGATTGTCGGCGCTTAAGATGTATTAGACGGAGAAGGGGAACTGCTTTGTGTGGGAGCCCCCGCCTTGCTGGATAACAGAGCTATCATTATGCATGAATAATTGGATGCATTCCTTTTATTTTTTTCCCTCTCTTTTCACCAGTGGGCTGTTTAATGTAGCAGAGTTGTCAAATAAGGCTGTCGCAGGGAGAAAGAGTGAGCCAAGACTGATTACTTTATATGAATGACTTTTTTTTTTCTCTTTTTTCTTTTCTTTTTTCCCCCTCTCTCGCAGAATTGAAATAATTCGCAGCAGTTAAGAGAGGAGTGGGACTGTGGAGCGAAGGATATATGTGGATATTGAGGCAAAGGGTGTGTGTGGGGGGGGTGGGGGGCTTTTAAGTGTGTTGTGATTTAGTTATTTATTGTTTCGCTGCAGGGAACGAGGCGAGAGGAGAAGGCTGGTCTCTCAGATGTCTTTAAATAGAGATCCTGACTGCCTACTTGCCAGCTCGCTTGCGCTGAAATGGCCCGGTTCAATCACGGTTTGGTAACATACATTAGCCATGGTCCTGTTTGTCACTGGAATAGCTTAAGGGCCCTTTAGCTGCCATTCGATTCGGTGTTCTCCTCTCTGTTGCGCCCCTTGTTTCAGAAACATCGCCAGGCCGAAATAGTGTAATGCTCGCACAAGAGCAGCGCTTTGTCCGTTTATCAGTGCACCTCCCTGTCTGGGAGACACATATACGACCACGCGTGGTACTGAGCTCAGGCTAGAATCCAGAAATTGCACAGAAATGATGTCCTTCAGTTATTCCCCTCTCTCTCTCTCTCTCTCTCTCTCTCTCTCTCTCTCTCTCTCTCTCTCTCTCTCTCTCTCTCTCTCTCTCTCTCTCTCTCTCTCTCTCCCTCCCTGTGTGTGTATTGTCTCTTCTCTTTCCTCCCTTGAACATTCGATTTCTCCCTCTGGGCTTGACAAAGCAGCAATTTCAACCGTCTTGGAGAATATGCGACACACTGCGAGCATGTGAGTTGCTCTCTTTGGACGCTGCCTTCTCGTGGCAGCAGGATGACAATAAGGCCACAGTCAAAATATCTTAGAGACAGATGTACGGTGTTGATTCACCAGTATGATGTTGACAAGTGATAATTGAAGAGCTATTTATCCACTCACAACAAATAGAGGCGATAGAAATGTTTACAAATATAGATATAGCTTCTTAAAGTGGGAGATATATATACCAATAAGCCTGGTATTTCATTTTATTATGTTATCATTGTGTCATATACTCATTTTATATTCTTTTGTACTGGTTATATGAAGAGCCACGCTAATAAGAATGGATAGAGGGGGAGCTCTAGGGAAGGCTCGTATATTGTACTTAATGAGATGTGGATTCAATGCAGTTGAGATGTGGACAGGAAATTAGCTGTTATATCTCAAATGGGGACGTTAGTGATTAAATGTTTAACCATTAGCTGACTAAGAATTTCGACCGATTAATGCCATCAGTCAAACAGTAAAGAAAGATTGTGAGGAGTAGCTTGACACTTAAATGAGTACAGCAGATCCACCTTAAAGGTGCCCGACAATGCACGCAACAGCGTGGCTTCTAATGCCTGATTTATACTCCTGCAGCTGTGCGCCTATGCGTTCTGGTGCGGGAGACTCTCACGAACGTACACAGTACTGAGGCGGATTGCGCATAGCATGTCATTTCCATTTGATTTGGACCCTTTTAGTGGTTTTCAAATCCTTTGTCAGGCCGCCTTTCATTTATTTGGTAGGCGTGATTCAATAGGTCCATATACGTTTTGCCCAACACAACTGCATGGCCGGAAAGTTTGGTGATGAGGGGGAGCTCCTGTGCCGAGAATTATTACGATGGTGGTTGTTGTTCTAACAGGATGTAAGGAACTGGAAAACCCACTTTTACGGTTCTGATGTTAAATCAGACTTCTAGAGTGTCTGCAGCTGGGAATTAGTGATGGATGGATTTTTTGGATGGTTTGTGCATCAGTTATGGTTGCAGCTGGGCGTGCTAGGCACTAATCTTGTTGGTTAAATTATTATTTAACACGTGTCGGCTATCGGTCAGAAAAAGCAAAGGGAATTTACATATATAAATTAGCATCTCTAATCTCAACCATATCAAACCAACTGCAGTTCCCAAAAAGGATAGAAAGTTAAAAAAAGACGGTCTGTCAGCCAGTAAAGTTGTTGTCAGTAATCAAAGTTTTGGCTAAATGTGTTCTCTAAATTTAGTCGTGGGAAGCAGAAATAGACTCACTCAGAAGTGCTGAATTCTAAAGATTCAGACCCCTTAGTGTCAGAGACAGCTGTCGCAGAGTTTTCATGAGCTGCCTTCTGTCTCTTTGACTGGATTATTCCTGTAGTCTTGTTGTTAGTCTGCGCTGCCCCCAAACCACGATCAGAGGTCTTCAGGATGAAGTTCTCTCTAAGACAACCAGGCACACGCGTGGAGAGCGTTGACCAGAACTGGGCCCCGACTGGAACTCAAGGGGAGCTGCAGTCTGATGTTTCCTCGTCAGTCGGTCATGACTTGTTTACTTACTTTTCCAAATTGTGACTCAGCCTCATTATCTTTAGTCTTCTCTACACCTGCCAACCAGCTGTAGCCTTCACTGCACACTTAACATTAAACTGTCTATTGACGGCCTTTTGTTATGTCTGCTTTCCTTAATGTCTGCTTTAATTACCTCACTATGTACCTCCGGTTAACCAAAGTCTAACTCCGTTTACCGTAGTTCTGCTTTGGTGAAACAGATCGATGGGCCTCGAGATGGGTCTTAAAAAGATGCTGGGGCTGATGGGATTGTAGCAAGTTAAGTTGGGCCTCTTGTGAAGCAGCCTGTAACTAATTAATTCTGCATTTCCAGCACATTCTTTCTTTCTCTTTCGGAGGAATGCCACCCTGGCTTGTCGACTGCATTCTGTGTGTGGCAAGCCTCGCCTCCTTGTCATCCGCTGGGTCTCTGAAATTATAATAAAAAAACCAACAAAACCCCAAAAAAAAGAAAACCAGCGTGAGGATCATTGTGATGGTAATGGTTCGTCCGCGGCTGCGGCCAGACCCCTTCATATTCAGCGCCACAATGACTCCGCTGTCTTGGGTATTTTAAGAGGTGGTCTGCTGCTGCTGGCAGACGACCGAGCCGAGGAGCTTCCTGTTCATGTGGTAATCTGCGCGGCGGTACAATGGAGCGAGCACTGTTCTCTCAGAGCCCGGCCCCGCACATTCAGCCAGAGAATGGAGGGCCGCACACCACAACAATGACAGTCCGCTGCTATCATCTCATGAAAAGTCTCCATTGGAGGGTAAATAAATAGTTTAGGAACCCTTTAGCAAGTACAATAGGCCAGACCACCGCTGATTTTCATCTTTGACGTCTCCTCACAATTTGCCCTGCCTTGTGAAAGTCGAACGTCGGGCTGGAAAAACATAGTGCAGTAACAGAATGTACTAACTTGTAACTCAATTCTATTTGACTTTGAAGCAGAGCTGTAAGGGCTTTTTTTTTTTTTTTTTTTTGTGGTGAAAAAAAAAAGAAAAAATGAACAGGGATCATTCTCGTCACGCAAGATTTAAATTTGAAATGAAATAAAAGCCAATTGTCAGATTCATTAGCTGAGAGGGGATTCCACAGTACAAGCTCAACGTTCCAGTGACTACTTTTCAATCTCTTGCAAATGTGTGTGCATTAGACACAAGGGTGACATCATGAAAAGAAGTCAAAATAGCCTCTTGAATTTGCAAAAAAAACAAGCGTTATAGCTATTGTTGCTCTGCGTTTTCAGAAAGTTGTTTTGAGTGCGAGCATAAAAGCAATTGTCACAGGGAAGAAGAGCCATAATAATCCCCATGGCTTTGATTCATGACGCGGCTTGCAACAGGATTGCTGATTTGGGACAATTGCACATCTTTTCTTGAAATATATGGCCATTCTGTCGGCACTGTGATGCTAAATTGGACCTCTGAGAAGCTTCGTGAATAGATACACTACACAGGGAAAGACCGAGTGGCGAACACTCGTTGCCGTCTGGCTTCAATGGGAATGAATGAGCGATGGGGGGGGGGGGAGAAAAATGCATGAATGGAGTGCACAATCCTTGACTTTTTTTTTTCAGCCCACTGTTAAGTGGAAAGAATGAATAATTTCAGTTTCCTTTGGAAGATGTAAAAAGGACTGATAGCATCACTGTTGCGTTTGTTCTAACCTGCTTGAACCCAGATGGCCTGTGTTTATCTACGCTGGCTGTGATCCCTTACCGTGTCCAAGGGCTGCATGCATTAAACTCGTCCGGCGGCCCGAACCAGAGCGCAGCGGGCCAGAGTCACTGAGGCAAGCAGTCAGGCAAAGGGGGAAACATTACACCATTACGCTCACCTGTTCCACAGCCGTGGTGACTTATCTCATGAATAAATCACACGACCGAGGCCCGGACAACTCAGCCACTGCACCTCTCCTCCTTTGGCAAACGTCTGCGTCGCTATTCATCTTTCTCTCTCTCTCTCTCTCTCTCTCTCTCTCTCTCTCTCTCTCTCTCTCTCTCTCTCTCTCTCTCTCTCTCTCTCTCTCTCTCTCTCTCTCTCTCTCTCTCTCTCTCTGCTACTTTTTTCTTCTTCTTTTTTTCGACTCTCTCCCTCCTTACCTCCCTGTCGCCTCGTGTCTTACACCTCTCGCTCGAGCTGGCTGCCCGACAGAGCTCCACTTTATTTATCACGCCCTTGTGACACTTTTGGATAAAGCTCCGCACCCCGCACTGATTGAACTCTGCCCATGTGAGCTGGGAAGCACAGATCATTCCCCTTTGGTTTCCAGTAAGTCATGGGATTGACAGCTCGGGACGGTCTGCCCAGAAGAGGCTGACTCTCTCCCTTTTAAATCACGCGGAGCGGCGCTTCTCAGTCGTCCCTAACTCAGCAGTCATGCCAATATGCCAAACCAACAGAAATACTGAAAGCGCCTATGTTGAAAATTAAAAATGAAGTAGACTTATGGGTAGGAAAATAAAAAAGAATACAAGGTTTGGTGGGTGGGAGGGGGCTTCTGTTTGATCCTTGTCTTTGATGTGAAAACCTTACTTTTCCTGACACATCTTTCTTGGTTATGACATATCCAGGTGAATTCCAGCAGAATAGCGAGCAGTGATCCCAAAGATGTTACACTGCGGCATTGTTCTCACATTGACCCTAAGTAAAACAATCCTCTGCATAGCCCCGCTGTCTGCTGCTGCTGCTGACGGCAGCCCTGCAGTATGTGAGCTTAGGCCCGAGGAGGCAGGCGGATACGGAGCGTATTGGTTTTTTTTGTGTTGAGTAACGCTGATATTCCTTTAAGGGGGATAGTTGCTCAACACACTGCAGAATCTGGCACGGGCGTCGTCTTTGGCCTACTAAACTCTGCTCAACGCGATGTTCAAACTCCCCCAACGGCTGTTAGACGGGGAGGAGAAGAAAGAGGGTGGAGAGAAGGAGGGGAGAGACTCGGAAGAGGAGGGGGGGGACAGGAAGGAGAAATGGAGGACTAACAGCCAGATGAGGATTGGGATGGATTTAGGGATAGATGAGAGCTGACTGAAGGGATTGGAGAGGGTGAGGAGAGGATGGATGGAGCACTAGCAGGGGGGATAGATTCAGTTATGGAGGGTTAGAAAGAGGAAAACAGGAGCGGCAGAGGGCAGGGGGGGGGGGGGGGGGGGGGGTTGAAGATGGGCCACAGGACTGGAGATAAGCAGCGGAGACAGTTCAATGTATGTTCAAAACAAGCTGCCGAGGCTGTGAGGAATCGTTTATCCCTCGTCAAAACACAACGCTTGCACGGTGACGCTGAACCGAATTGGAGATATGTGTATATGTTGGACGCTGATTTACTGCTTTGACGAAATGCACTCGATGATGAGTCATTGCCTGAAGTACCACTTCAGAGTATAAACTTGCAGCAAATAATGACAAATTAGATCTCGTCCAGGGCCACAGCAAAGTCACTAAACCACAAAATGCCTGCGGCCCGGAAGGCATTGAGCGAGCCGCGTGCCAAATCCGAGGTTTGGAGCGCCTGAAGGCCGTGCCTCAAAGGTGGGAGTTTCAGACACTCCAGCCTCACGCAGACGAGAACTGTGATGCAGTCAGGCAGCCCTTGCCAAGATATATAGTCAAAAAGTGGAAAGAGCAGCAGTGAAGCGGGACAGTTTACAGTATGAGTTGTGATGATGTACTTTACGCCCTCAGTTGTTGATGTAGCTTTCACATTTTCAGCGTAAACTGTAACATTTGTTGTGCAAATATTTGGATACAATTCGATTTTCAAACATGCAGAAGATCTGTGATGATGTTTTCATCTTGCCCCCCCCCCGGCCCCCCCCGCCCCCTCTCCCTTCCCCCCTCATTTGAAAAAAAAAATTCTTGTCGGTTTGATTGCCTGCTGCTGCACGACCTTTTCTCAAACACATCCAGAAGTTCACATCCATCAAAATCTCATTTACAGCTCGCCTCGCAATTACAGAATTGCTGGATAATGTGCCATTTCAAAAGGCATTTTGTTTTTTCCACACAATAAGGTTTTTTTTTTTTTTCAGTTGTCATAAAGAACTGAATACCTGAGTTACTTGCCTCATTTAAATTGTGTATGTAGAGTGGAAACATTTGAGCAAGAATCAAAAAGAATAAGAGCCAAATAGAGCTTGAATAATACTCCAGTACTAAATGTGCTCTGTCCATTTTTAAGCGTTTAAAACCACCGTGTCGCCACCTTCCTGCTGCTCCTTGTACACCTGATTTTTCTGGCTTTTGTGAGGAAGGAGCACAGAGCCAGGTCGGTTCGAAATCACCGTGCGAACCCCCTGGATGTGTTTTTCAGATGTGCGTCATAAAATAACCCCATAAACTACTCCGAACCGAGCGTTTTCCGTGCCCCCAGCTGATTTGTTCTACCTGCGTCTCAAGCCTTCCTGCCACAACGGCGGCTGGTGTTTAGTGCCAGTATTTAGTCTGGCAATTGTCAGAGACGCTTCAGTGAGTATGTTCCTCGGTGGGGGAGGCCAAAGTGACATTCCAGGCCCAGTGCAGCTACTTTGCATGTGAAGGGAAAATGAATATTCAAAGGAGGAAAGAGGATGCGTGTTCTCCGCTGTGCATATTTCTATACATATCAGCATCTGTGCGGGTCGAAGCGTTTCATCTTCGCACGTCTGCGTTCAGATCGGGTGTGACGCTTCTACTTTCTGTGCGTCAACGCCACACTTAAGATCACCCGTGTGTGTGCTTTTCGTACGAGAGACGAATTTCTCCGCAGGCGTTGAATACATTAACATGTTCGCACAACAATTCGCGGATTTATGGCGATAGACCGATACATGGTGTAATTAAGCAATGTGAAAGAATGAGTTGAGCTCTCACACACTATCAGCACTGACTCTATTGTAGAAATGTGTCATGGATCTTTGTTTGCCGTTCGATATGAAACAACCGCTTATCGTCAAAGCCACCGTCTGCGTCGACCAATCACAAGGAGGGGACAATTAGCAGCTCAATAATTGAAGAAAAACAACCTTAAAATGAGGCAAACGACAAAATCAATAGGATACAAATGAAAATTGGAAAAAGCCATTGAGTAAATGAATAAAGGCAAATAGTCTAATATTTGACGATAGACTTCATATTCCCTGAACAGTAATTGATTCTGCTGTGCTTTTCTTCATTTGAAGGCTTGTGAAACGCTCACATTTTTCTGTATGAGTTGTTTTTCTTCAAGGTTATGAAGATATTTCCAGTTGGGATATGAGACTTGGACTGGCTACTGTCTGATCTGCCTTCCCCTATCCCCTGTTTGAACCTCTCTCGTGTACAGCAATCGATTGTTTTCTACTGCCCATCTAATCTTTTATACATAGCTGTTTGCGATCTGGCTCCACTTTTAATTTGCTGTAGCTGCCGGTGGCTTTTAGTGTAAAGACTTTGTTACATGTTGTGAACTTGGTGCCTGATGAAGGTCAATGATTGAAACACTGCATCTCGAACAAGCTCAACCTTTTCTTTCCGTACACAAAGCATAGCATGTATAGACGTGCACACGCATGCATTAGGCCTGCTGTTCTAACACTTACTGAGCAAAAACATGCTTGCAGTCCTCTTAAATGTGTAAAAGTACTCCGTGTGACCCGGCTATTTGTAAAAGCAGTGACAGCATCGCTCAGCTATGCAAACATTACGTTTTACTTTGAACATATGGCTGTGGGCACGCAGTCAAACGCACACTGAAGTCAGCGTCGGGCAGTAACTCATGCACTAGGCTGTCGGGGACCTTCGAGCCTCTTTGCCGCTCCTGCACCAATTACAGCCTTATTTATGAATTTGAGCACAGTTGACCTTCTGGAAGAGGAGACGTAAATTTGTTTGTCTGGAGAACGGCGTAACAAATGGCATTCTGGGACGGCTCAAGCTTCCTCTCTATCAATATGTCCCTTGTCTCTCTCTCTCTCTCTCTCTCTCTCTCTGTCTCGCTCCCCTTGGCATCCACACTTCAGTAATAACTCATCAACCGGTCAGCCGGTCAGCTGTCTAGTAGTCAGTCATTTAGAAACGGCAGTCAGCCAACAAGTTGGTCTTCCTGGACGGCCAGACGTAAGCCAGTGGACCTGGAAGAGAGACTCACAGTCGTGTGTTTGTTTCCCAGTGTCTCTCTGCCACTCTCTCCATCCCACAGTTCAGCCCTCTGTTTGTGCTCACGCTTCCTGTGAAAAACATAACTGGAGCGGAACACATTGATTCACATATGCGACCAAATAACTGATAGAATAAAAAATAATAATAATCATGTAATTAGCCTCTTAAGCAAGTTCAGACCACTTTTGTGCTGTAATTATACATTGATAAGTTGATTGAAAGAATATGAATTTTGAAGATTTGCTTCTTTTTTTTCATTTTGTATCCTTGTAAAAAAGTTTTTTACTGTTGGTTAGGAAAAAATAGTTATCTAAAAAGTGACCTTGTGAATTTTATACTCCCTTCGGACATTTTATAGACCAAATGATACCTTAATACCTTAATAAAAAAAAGAAAATCCATTTGCCACATTTGTCAGCCCAAAATTGAGGATTTGGTTGAATTAGTGACCTTTGGACCAATCTGGAAACACTTTTTTGTGTATGCATCATAGCCACAATATCAGGGGGTCAGTTTTGAGACCAACATTTTGAACATTCTCTTCCTCTCCTAATCCACACTCTCTGTTATCCTCTGTCCTCCCACTTTCCTGCTCCATCCATCCTGCAGTCTCCACTCCCACACCGGCTAGCTAGCAAACAGACCCAGCTGGCCATAATAATGACAAATCAACCCAAATATTTATGTCCATCGAGTTTCACTTTGACTCTGCCCACGGCTCGCTCTCAGCTCTTTTTTTTCCTTTTTTTTTTTTTTTTTTTTACCGATCCCTCTGCGGCAGTCACCTCACCCGCAGCCAAACCGCCCTAATGGCTCTCCACAAACACACTTCAGTCCCAGTTATGTCACCTAAACACCGGTTGACCTTTAATGTCCGCAGAGAACCCGGTTTATGGTTGGCCCAGGAGTGGTATAAACATAGAAGCTCACCGTGTGCGTGTGTGTGTCTTTTGTCCCAGGCTATACTCACTAAACAAGAATCTGAGGTGATGGAGGGCCTCACTGAGGGAGTTATAGCTCCGAGTTACATGCTGGGAATGGATTCTAAAAATGTTTGAACAGAACAGGCAGTTCATTACTGCTTGAATTCCTAATTGTGACAATCCCTGTCAAATGTACATCTCTAATTTAAAATCAAAGACCAAAAAAGTGTTTAATTCGTGGGGCTGTGATTACATTTTAATCAAAGAGAAAGTCAGATAAAAATAGATCAGCTCAACATTTATAGTTTACAGTTATATTGATTAAATATTAGCTGATGATTTAACTCAGTGAAACATTCTAGACTCTGTACTAAAGGCAAACATCCCCCTGCTATGTTTCATGGCCTCATGCATAGTTCTAGTATTAGTTAATAACATAGTATTCATTTAGTTGGGGATGCTGTACGTGGGTGATTACTAGGGCTGTTCCTGAATCGGTCAAAGCTTCATTCATAACGTTGATATTCAAATTATTAGTCATAGTTTGCGGAACGATTGCGTACAATACTCGACCCACTTCCACCTTCTCATCCAGTATCTCAAACAATCACACAGCGAGGAACGTGGAATCATCTCAGTTCTTCGTCCAAAAATCTAAATGCATCAATTCCAAAATTCAACAAAATGTTCAGTTTCAATCCATATTCGGTGGCGTTTAGCCTTTCAAATGCAACGTTTTCATTGCGGTCACAACTGTTTACTCTTCCGCACACACCTGAATTAATGGGCCGGTCCCAGCGATCTAACACCAGCATAAATACACATATATATAACTATAAAACATGTTAAGGCCCTCTGCAGACGGCCCAGTCGACTCAGTCCGCGGATCCCTGAAGCCCCGCCCCCCGCTGCTGCAGATAGCACCGTTTGCTTGTTCGTTCAAGTTTATCAATATTGAACGTATCCCGTTTCTAAATTGCTCCAGCTTTGACACTGCACGTCCTTGGGTCCCCAGCAATACACCCAGCAAGTGTGACGCAGATCAGTTGAACCGTACGGAGATATGTAAAGGACAGAGAGAGACAGAGATTCCTTGCTTTATAGTTAGATATCAATAAACATAGGGGCATTATGATACGATAACTTCCACTCTTTGCCCTCCCCACCTTTACCTAACCTAAACTGTGGGGATTCGTGACCAATTATTGATCCCAAAGCACTTCTCCGGATGAGAGTACCAATTAAATTCTGAGAAAGAAGTGTAAATAAATGAAACTTCCAACATAAAGGCACCATTTCCAATTGATTTCTCATAGTAAAATGATGCATTTCAGACCCAGGACTGTTTTCCCATCATGTCACACCCCCCCTTGCAGCTAAAACAGATGACTCTGTTTTTAAACAGTGACGCTACATAAAGCACGTCTTGTTTACCTCCATAGCTCTTGTCCACTGTGTCAGATAATATATAATATGTATGCACCCCCCCCCTCCCCCCCTCCAGGGAAAGATATGCCCTCTATTTTAACTCTGGGGCTCTGTATCCAGACACATGGGCCCTGACACAGAAGACAACATCCCTCTCTAATCGGCCCCAAAGAGAAAGTGAGG
This sequence comes from Ophiodon elongatus, assembly GCA_016806645.1. NCBI lineage: Eukaryota > Metazoa > Chordata > Actinopteri > Perciformes > Hexagrammidae > Ophiodon > Ophiodon elongatus. The sequence goes on along the minus strand of JACSYO010000476.1, from coordinate 92,261 downwards.
CAGTGAATAAGGCAGTGAGCAATAAGAAAGGCAGGAGAGAAAGAGCCCCATCCACTGCTTTGAGACGGACCAATCAGCATGTTTAAAATTAGCCCCCTGCGTCATTGTCCACGGCAGTGTTGGCTTAACACTGTCCCAGATCCCAGGGCTTTTTTGTTTTTACTGAGGAAGAAGGCCCGCAGGCTGGTGCTAGCCCAGAGAGACTCAGACCGTCACTACGACTCCTGTACTCCTGTAATCCGTCTTTTTCTCATTTGCTCCTTTTTTTTCTTCCTATATTTCCTTCTTTTTCTTTTCGCCCATTCACCTTTTTTGTTCTCCCGGGCCTCCTCATTCTTGTAACTGCGTCTCTCTTCCCTTCTTCTTTCTCCCCTCCTGCACTCTCTCGTTGCCCGTGCAGACGGAGCGAGCTCCCTGTCGTGGAGACATGTGGCTGTAGAATCCTCGGCTTCGCATTCCCATGTGCGTATGCCGATGTTTTGCTCGGCACTCCCCTGGCCATTTTACCTCGACAGGCGCAGACAATGAGAGAAAGCGCGGGGCATTAAAAACAGGAGGCCAAAGGAGGACGGGCTCTCTTCCCCTGCGTCTTCCAGCGTCCCTCCCTCTACTCCCGGCACACATGTTTCAGGGCTAAAGGTTTGGAAGCAGCTATCCAGGATGGACGGGGGGATTTGTGTTCCTCCAGCGCTTAGAGGCTGATGCGAACGCGGCCGACCGCAGAGCTTGCTGTTAGTTCTGGCAGTTTAGAAGGGATGCCTCTGGGACCGTGCTTGTCTTTAAGAGTCTTTGCAGAGACTTTGCCAGCATGAATTAATGGAGGATGAGCTGAGAGGCTTTTTTCTTCAATTTAAGGAGCCTGCTTGTCATTTTTTGTGGCAGGTTTTTTTTTTTTTTTCATCTCTTTGAATGCGGGAACAAACAGACAGAGAAATAAGCATGCACACACAAACGTGCACACGTTCCACCCTCCCGCATGGTGACAGCGGATCCCCAGCAGTGGCGTGCTGGCCGTGGGGGTTTGGGCTGGGCTGGGCTGGTTTACTGATATTGACAGCGTGGCCTTGTCTGGCCTATTGCCAGTGTTGAGCTAGCTCTGGCTGGCTGCTGTGGCCTCCTATAAATCAGGGCCAATTACCACGGTGGTGCACAGCCGCCTCTCCTCCAGTCACAGCCCTGCCCTGCAGAGTGCAGGGAGGCAGGGAAGCCACAGCCCTGCTTTCAGTCCAATTAGTGCTACGGCCGCCCTCTGCTCTCTTTGGAAAACATTGTGTACTCACATGGTATGTTTTCAGTTGTTTTTGTACAAGTAAGGAACCACCTTATCCAAAGATATAGCTAACTTGGAGAACAAAACAGAAAACCACCTTCCCAGGTGCTGTCTGCGCAGATGATTGAAATGTTTCATGCAATCGTAATAACATTGGAATTTTTGCTCCTCCCCCACTCCCCCAACCAAATGTTTATATACAGTCCTCATTTTAACTTTAATGTTTTGGTCATATTGTATTTTTTTTTAAATGGCATCTTCCTCTTCGTGGGTTGAGAAACCTCTCCCACTTCTAAAGTTGAACAAACCACTCCTCAAACTTTGGATCGTCCGTGCATACGGGCTTCATACAGTGTGCAGATGCTGCACAAACAGAACACCGACATGTAAATAACCAGTAGGTTCAGGTCTACGTATTACTACGTATGTGGGTGTGTGAATATCAGCCTACATAACGTATGTCAGATTTATCATCCTCACTTAATGTGCTCGTAAACATTGGCTGGCATGTGGCAGAGACTGTGACCCCCCCTCCCTTGCTCGGCTGGCTCAGTAAATTGGGCCTGTGTAAACCATTCTGCCCGTCTAAAATACAGTGCGGCAAATTGAAATCCCCAGTAAGCCTCTGTAGCAGCATGTCACAGCTGGGTGGGGAGGAGGGAGAATGGAGGTTTTCTTTTTCCTCATTTACCACCTGGAGGCTTTTGAAGTGTCATAACCAGCTATTCTCCCACACTCTCTTCTATTCCTCTCTTTTAACTCTTTCTCTCTCGCGTTGTCTTCTCTTTGTCACTCCGTCCCTCCCTTCTCTTGCTGCAATACCCCCTTTGTCAAGTGCTGCATTCAATCCTCATCATTCTGACTCATAAGGCCTGTCTTTATTATATATTTGAAAAGCCGGTTCTTGCAGGCTGACAGGCTGAGGGTAAACAGCAGTCGAGGAACCGTCCGGAAACAGAAACAGAAACAAGCTCGGTTATTAACCTCCAGTGTGGGCGACAGGAGGAAGCTGAGAGAGAATTTGATTAGAAAGAGAAAAAAAAACAAAAAAAAAACAGGGAAACCGTTTTGGTGGGAATGCGTGTTTGCCAATGTGTGCTTGCTCATTTCACTCCCGCGCTTCTAAAAGTTCCCGCCCAACGCATGTGCATACATACATTACACATGTAGACACACACACACACACACTCACATACACACACGCACGCACACACACACACGCACACACACGCATTTGAAGACAGGCAGTTAGGCAGTGTAGGCAGTTGTTTTCCATTTTGCTTATCCAACTTGTGCATTTCTCTAATGTGCAAGAGAAACTCCCTTCGTGCCGGAGAAAAACAAGAAAAAAACACCACTAAATCCACAAGTTCGGTGTTAAACCCACTCACCCCGTCCCAGTATCTACCCTAACAGCCATTCCTCTTGAGATCTTCGGCACCCATTCCATTCTTGTTCCTGGGGGACTCTAACCTCCCTCTCTGTCTTCTCGCCCAACACTGTAAGTAATGGGCTGGTTCTGACCCTCCATGCCTCATTGTGTAAGATTTCAGCTTCTGACCTTAAAAAATGAAAGCAAATCGATAGGGCGGGACACATGAATTCCAAAGCCCAGGACGCAAGCCAAGGCTGGAGCCCAGGGAGGAGGAGGAGGAGGAGGAAGAGGAGGAGGATGAGGAGGGCTGTGTGTATTACTGAAGGGCTAAAACAAAAGAAGAAAGAAAGAAAGAAAGAAAGAAAGAGGCTTTCAATTAACCTTCAGCGCTGACAGCAACTCTGTGTAGCTCCTCCTGTTTTGTGCTGGTGAATTTCTTTGTGTCGCACAGTTATGTAAAGTGCTTTGTGCGTTTAATGTTAGCTACAGTGGACGAGGGGAAAATAAAACGAAGAGGCGAAGGGAGGGGGGGGGGCGTAAGGTGAAAGCCTCAAAGTCAAGGCTGGAACTGCAGCTGCGCACATTCCAGTGACTTTGAGTGGGAGAAAATAACTCCCATGGAGCACTCGAGAGATTAAGATTCTTCTATTCTACTGCCACTGCAGGATAACGGGAGTGACTGGAGACCAGTCGTGATCGTAGCCCCTGCAAGGCTACCAGAGCAGTGTGAGGCACAATCGGCTGGAGGGGGGAGGGGGGGGGGGGAGTGGAGTTCGTGACCCTGTGTTTGGACAATTAAAGTTACATTCAGTCACAAACATGGCAACTTTAGACTTGAACTTCATTTGAACCGAGGAGGTTGTGGTTCATAGTTGACGTCGTAAGCCTGAAGCCATGGGCGCTCCACTCTCAAGCTTTGACCTGGTAGAAATCCAGAAAAATACAAATATGTAATTGAACAATAAAAGGCCTTATATAACAGCTAAAAAAAAAAAAGCAGCATGTCTACACAACGAGGCGTTTTCATGCTCAGGATTCAGTGACCTAGATGACTTTCATCATGCCACTGAGAAGACTCATGACTTGTGAAGACAACCTACAGTCTGAGACTGCACTCGAGATGTGTCTAGGATTACTTGAAAATTAATCTGAAGTTTCCCCAGAGGATTAAAAGCAGCTCTGGCGACACAGGCTGCCACCAACGATTATTTTCATTGCCTATTAATCTGGTGATTGTTTTCTCGATCAGTTGATTAGTTGTTTAGTCTATAAAATGTCAGAAAAGGGTAAAAAATGTCAATCAGTATTTCCCAAAGCCCAATATTTACGTCCTCAGATGTCTTATTTTGTCCACAACTTTAAAGGTATTCAGTTTACTATCACAGAGGAGTAAAGAAACCAGAAAATATTCACATTTAAGCAGCTGGAATCAGAGATATTTTTCTTTTCTTTCTTTTTTTCTCAAGAAATTACTCAAACTGATTAAATTAAATATCAAAATAGTTGGTGATTCATTTACCAGCAAGCAACCAATTGATTCATCGTTGCAGCTCTACTGGCGAAGGCGCCCTGTACATGGCCTCTTCATAGGTGTGTCTGTGTCATCACGTGACGTGTGTGTCTGTGTGTGTGTGTGTGTGTGTGTACAGTGTGTGTGTGTGCGTCCAGCACAGCGAGTGGCTGCCCATCAGTTCCACTTAGCTCAGCGTGGTAATTGGCCGTCCATTGATGGACTTGGCTCCCTCTTCACGCTCCAGGGACCCCGGCTCTTTGTTTGAGGAGCGGGAGGCAACACGCTGGCACGGCGCACACGCTTAAAATAGCGCATCAAATCAGCCATGCTTCGGCAGCCGCTGCTAACGTGTGGGGCGGATTGGAGGGCTAATGGCGTGCGTGCGTGCGTGCGTGCGTGCGTGCGTGCGTGCGTGCGTGCGTGCGTGCGTGCGTGTGTGTGTGCGTGCGTGTGTGCAGCATGGTGTGGGGTCCTTAGGTTCTCTCTGGGGAGGATAAGAGGTTAAGATGGTTAACTGGAGCCGGTGGTGGTATTTAGTCATGTCCCCTTCTCTCCCTCACCATTTTTTTCTTTTCTCCATTTCATCCATCACTCACTTACTTTATTGCAGTGTGCATCGTCTCTCTCTCTCTCTCTCTCTCTTCCCTCTTCCCTCCTCGCTCACTCTCTTCTACTGTAGTGTTTCTCTCTCTCTCCTTTTCCGCTCATGCCCACAGGGCCCTGCTTCTCTCTTCCTGTCACTATGTGCAGTGTCCCTGCAATAGAGATATAAATGGGCTGTGAGCGGGGGGCCCTGACTCCTACACCATAAATCTACACTAACAGCACAACAGGCACATGAGGAGAGCAGGCGAGGAGGAGAGGGGAGGGAGGGGGAAAAGAAAGGGAGGGAATCACATAGCTCAAACATTTTGAACACATCCTGGAAGATGGAGATTATTCTAGAAGAAAGACGATGGATAGCACACCCTTGGAGGTGCAAATTGTTTTACAGCTGGTTTTGAGAGTATGACTAGTAAGCAGGAAGCTGCCTTCCTTTAAAATCGTTGTAAGCTGCTGGAAGCCCTATGAACTGTCATTTCGGCGCGTCGCCTTGGTGAAATGTTTACTTAGAATAAAAAAAAATGTTGAAATGTTTGCACTCTTGACTCCAGTCTCATGTTGGAAGAGAAAAAAGACCCGCTCACTGACAAGGAACTTCAGATGCAATTCATTGCAATGTACCACCCAAAGGTCGGTGACGAAAAGTGGAGAAAGTGAAGTGAAAGTATTCTGCGCCGAATGTGTCCTCTCTCTTTTCTTTCTTTTTGACTATTTTGTCATTGAGCAGGAGCTTTTTTTTCTCCACATGAGAACATTTCCCCTCCAATATATTCTTCATATTCAAGGCTGAGGTTACATGTTTGTTTTCTTGAAATTTTACTCATTAGTTTCTGCCGTTGGGTTGACTGTTTTCAAGTCTTGGTGACCCCGATCCCTCAGTTACTGCAATGCCATTGAAGTGATGGTGCCATGCTATTTCTTCAAAAAGATTTATTTTTTCCCTCTCCTTCTCACACTTTCCTCCGCTCTCTTAGATACTGTGTTTCTTTTTCTCACCTCACCTCGCGTGTCTTAAGAAATGAAACCTATATTTTTAGCTGTTGGTGTTAAATCTTTCCTCTCTTCTTTTTTTCCCCAGCAGTCCTATGCTCCACCCCCTCATCCCATGGCTCCTCCCAGCCCAAGCACCAACAGCTGCAGCCAGGGAGGGGCGGAGCAGCTGAGTAAGACCAACCTGTACATCCGAGGCCTGCCACCTGGGACCACCGACCAGGACCTCATCAAACTCTGCCAACCGTGAGTACAGTTAAATACAGAGGTCCCCCCGTCGCACTAGTCGATGCCACTGCGGAGTGTAATTGGCCGTGATGTGCTTCTCATGCCTGTATGCATCTAGCAGTACACGGTGTACAGTATGCCTCGATATCTATTCCTCCAGCTCCCGCCTCATAATACAGCTCACATAAATGTCATCCACTTTATTTCACGTGGAAACTTTGTGTTTCCATAGTAATCTTTACATAAAGTAAATGTGAACTTTTCTTTAGGAACAAAGTATTTCGTAATGTTACTTCCATTAAAAAGTTAATATTGTATATAATCATTATTGTTAAATTTATTCTATCTATTTATATATATATATTTTTTTTAATTTAAATTAGAGGTACTTTACTTTTAAATTGCCCTCTTTAAAACCATTTAGTAGAATCAGGATCTCAATTTTGAAATGATAGCGGGGTTTCACATGGATGGAAAACGTTTACGTGCTTGTCCCGCAGTCCAAATCGTTTTCAGTGACTAACTGGATGAATAGCTGACAGGCCGGAGACGTTTTGTGTCAAAGATGTTGTACATGGACACAATGGAAAACCAATTTGCGTTGGGAGCGTTTTACAGTGGTATGAGGCTAACAGCCAAGTCGAACGTCAATCAAAGCCGGCGCACCTGGCTACCAGTCATCGTCAGCTCGCCAGCCCAAAAGTGGCTCATTCTGTGCTCGGATGATGGTAGAGTGCAACTATGTATTCAATAGACCTCATAGACGCGGTCGTGCATCTGTGGATCTTTCTAATAAAACATTGTGAAATATTTAAGGTAAACAACAGGATGCTACCTACTTAAAACACGCAGTTTTCATGAGGGTAGACGAGCATTGCTGCGTGGACACAAATTACATATTAAAGCTCTCAAATGCCAAACTGATCAAACCACAGAGTTCACCTCTGAGAAGAAAATTACTGGCATGAAAAGAGGCCCATGTACAATACTTTCCACACCCCATTAAACTGATACCGACTGAGTGTGTTTTAGGGACACACACAAAGGTACTCATAAAGCTCTGCCAAATGTTCTTGATAGAGACAACACACACACACACACACACACACACACACACACACACACACACACACACACACACACACACACACACACACACACACCTGCCTGCACACAGCTCAATAAGGCCTAATAAAGCTTAGATTGGACCACCTCCCCCAGGAATCACAGACCAAGACCTCATCAGGCTGTGACACACAGTCACAGGGGCTTACTTTCTCCCTAGTGTCTCACACACACACACACACACACACACACACACGCACACACATGCACGTGGACACACATACGCACGCGGACACACACACGCACGCGGACACACAGAGACGCACACAAGCAGCTTTGTTCGGCTCCATTAGGCCCTTTCGCTTCTCAAATGGTGAAAGGGGGGGTCAAGATCATTAATGGAGACACGGGCAGTAGATTGTGAAATGCAGGCCATGAGCGAGTCTGTCTGGTTGCATAACCTTTTCTTGGCCATATTTCCAGAAATGTCCTGGTCAAACGCGGCCAATTATTCAATGATCCTTTGGAGACGGGAACATGCTGTCCGGCGTATTTGGTAATGCTCCTGGTAGCCGTGTCATAAGTCATGCATTTATTCTTGATACTGACCCATCAAAATTCCATTAGCTGGGGAGGCGGCCCGATAAGATTCGGAAAAGCACTCAGCATTTTGACATTGCATATCTCTCGCTTAGCTCTCGCATTCACCCAGTTGTTCAGAGTTGGACAGTTTCAATTTCATCTCTAATTCCATATGATCTTGAATATTTTGAGCGTTACTATTTGGAAGGGCAAACCATGTCGGAGCTTATGTAAAATACCCCGGTAGTGTGCATGTTTGTGACTGTAGATTTGCATTCTAATATGTAGCTATTCTCCTGTGTGTTATGGAAAGCCACTGACGTTGTCTGTTTTTCACTTGGATCTGCCTTGCTGCCCTTTAGTGGCTGTCCTCTTGTTCAACTGTTTCCACGGCTCCTCTCTCTCTCTCTCTCTTCTTATATCTCCCGTCTTTCCCTCCGTGTGTATCGCCTGCCTAAGAGCCCCCAAGGTTGCCCGAGGTGCTGTGCCAGTGAAAATCCAATGCCACTGAAACTTTAATTAGCCCGACTGTGTTTCAGTGGCAGGCGGGTGGCAGCATTCCAGAAAAGGTCATGCGACTGTTCTGCAGTCTGCAGCACCCTGGGTCCCCCTCAGGTTTTGCCCCAGATGCCCAGTTCTACTCCAACACCCCAGCGCCTTCCCTTCCTGGCCCTGGATGGGGCTGTGGGGCCTGGTTTTGTTGTGTAAACTCATTGAAAAGCAGCCCTCGCTGCCCTGGTTCAGCACTATCTCAAAAGCAAACATGCTGCCGCCAAGCTGACGAATTCTTGACAATGGGCCATATCGTAGCTGCTTATTGGACGCGGTTGCATACCGCCTGAGAGGTGCCAAAAAAATAAATGCCTTCTACTGTGGTTATAACCCCGTCCTTGTGAACTCGAATATTTCATTGCCAAAATCCTGTCACATTCTCGGTAACCCTCATCAAGGCCTCCCAACCTCTCAAAGTTCACGGCTCTCACTTAAAATAAAGAAACGCGGAAGTTTTAATCTCTACATAAAAAGAAAAAGTCAAATCTGTTCGTTAACCATCTACTGATTTTGGTCAGTGTTGTTTGTATATTATTTCATCAAGGAGTAATTTACTCATTACTGACTTGAAAGACATCTCCCATTGAAGACACGACTGGAACATTGCTGAAACAAATAATAGCATTAGGTGATGCTGACCTGACGTCTGCAGATGTGATGTCTTGTCATTGTTAACACAGACTGGTCCAGCTGGGTTCCATCCCCAGCCTTACACATCCTGGTAACCAAGGCTTTAATTGCAGACACACAAACATGCCGTTCACAACAACTGGAAATGCGATCATCTGAGTTACCAAGGCCAAAGATTTCTTTGTGACCAGCCACCCTGAGGTCACTGGGAGAAAAAGTAAAGACCGGAGAACACCAAAGTTCTCACAGCGGTTGGAGTTGCACGGCGAGAGCTGTTGAACGTGTAATTAAATGGATTTGGGTTGGGGCTTAATCTCTGTTTTATTCAGCTGGCTGGATGTTGGGTTCCTCGGCAGCCGTCAGTCTGATATATGGGTGTGGAGGAGAGGCCAAAGGAGTGGAGTGGGGATTTGTTGGCTAAACACCCATAGAGTGAGAGGCCTTCCCACTTGCCTGGCTGACTGTATGAGTGGATGGATGGATGGATGGAGCAGCCGGTACTGTGAGAAAAATTCCTTGGCTGGACCAGCCAGGTTGAGGCACCGGGCCAACCCTAAGCCCAACACCAACTCCATCCAACCTGAAGATCAGTGCAGCGAGCACAGCCAACACAGCCCCCAAAACACTTTAGGGCAAAGCAGACTTTATAACCCGAATCACCAGCCAGCTACCAAGCAGCACCCACATTTTTCTTGTTTGCAATCCACCACCCAGGAGAAGCATAGAGAGGATGGAAGCAGGTTGTTGGATGAAAGGTTTTTCTTTATGAGGGCTCACACCTGGAATAACAGGGACAAAGCAGTTCACTTTTTCTCTGCCAGCAGCCCCAATCCATAACTCAAACTGCCAAGAAAGCAAAGGACCTTTGAGGTCCCTAAACCCCCAACTCTTCGCTCCCCTCCTCTTCTCCCTCTTCAGCCCTACCTCCTTCTCATGCCGCTTCCTCCCTTCCCCTCCTTCTCCTTCTGGTTCTCCTCACCCAATATCAGTCACGGCCGAGCCACAGCTGCGCCCCTCAATCGCACTGGCTTTCTCGCTTCCATGCCACGGTCTGATCAAACGAACAGAGTGAGCCAAATCAAGAGCTAATCACCGCCAATTGTCCAAATAACCTTTCCCGTGTGTGCTGGGGGAATGGAGGAGGGGGAGCTGGAGGAGGAGGGGAGGGGAGAGGAGAGGAGAGGAGAGGAGAGGAGATGAGAGGAGAGGAGAGGAGAGGAGAGAAGAGAAGAGAAGAGAAGAGAAGAGAAGAGAAGAGAAGAGAAGAGAAGAGAAGAGAAGAGAAGAGAAGAGAAGAGAAGAGAAGAGAAGAGTAGGGGAGGGAGCCATAAGGTATGCTAAGTAGAGGCGGTGAGGGGAAGAGAAGGGAGGGGTGACCCTGGGACCACCTGTTTTTATGGAGCAGAAGCCCGGGCACTCAGCAGTGCCACATTATCCCTAATGACTCTCTGAGGTCCAGCGTTGACATTAGCTGCCTAGCTATCAGAGACGGCATTTCCCATGGCTCTGTTTCAAAAAACTGACAGGGGGAAGCAGAATTATGAGGAAAAACTCTCCAGTCCATTATCAAAGCCCGGATTTTCCATCACCCCTTCCATCAGTGCAACTGCAGTAGACAATTACATTGGCAAGTATTATCTGCCCATTGTAGCATACCAGATTTTTTGGGGATTTCCGTATATACGTAGGCCGATTCAGTAAAAATAATTAGCATTACAAAAAAATGCCAAGATAAAAGAAAATGTAATGTTCTTCAGACTAACCACCCACTGCTGTTTTATTGTTACTCATAGTTGATGGCTCTTAGTGTTATGTTTTTTGTAAAAATGTCCTGCTGAGTTCATATTTTGGTCACAGCTCCTCAAAGAGCAACCCAACACCCCCCTGAAAATCATGTTTATCAAAAGAATATCAGCATTATCAGATTTTTAGATCATCTAAATTGGTGTCGGTCTCAAAAATCCAGTATCGGTGGAGTTCTAATCCAAACAGTGCGTTGCTTTTTTTTCCCACTATGAATCGTATATATATATTTCTCTTTTGCTTTATATGCCTCCCCACCATCCGCTCCCTCCCAACCCTAACACACCCTACTCTGGTCAACCATGTTGTCGAGTTGTGCGTCACCCAGTGCATAAAGAGATAGCGGTGCTTAACCTCTGAAACGTAGCGAGACAGCCACAGGAATGCCCAAACTAAACTACTCCTACAGCTCCAGCTCCATGCTGAGTAGAAGCATCTGCTGTTCCTGGAACTCTCCATACCCACTCTTTCTATGTGTGAACGCCTTTCTCGCTCTCTCACTGCCCCCCTTTCTGTTTCACTCTCCTCCTCTCTCTGCTTTTCTTCTTTTTTTCTTTTCTTTTTTTCTATCTCCGTGTTCTCTTCTGCTATGCTCTCCCTCCATGTTCCCTCCCTCGCTCTCATCTGCTCCCTCACATCTCTTCATTATGTTAATCTCTCCACTTCTCTGCTACAGCTGACTTAAATGCAACGCCTTATTCCTCCCCAAACATCGATTTCAGAGCAAGGGCGAGCGAAGAAGCTGATTTGGCCTGAGGCTAGTTTTTTGAATTATTTATCCCCCCATTACTGTATACATGACATGTAGACAGTTTGCCTATTTAGAGGCTGGAAAGAACCTTCTCTTCCCCTTTTCCATTGAACCTGACTCTATTAACAGTTTATGCTCGAACAATAATTCTTCTTGAGCAGAATCTTTTTGTTATTTTGCTTATTTAGTATGACTATAGGTGCTTAGATGTGCACCAAACAGACAAACACACAGTCCTCTAAAAACAGTCAAGTTTTCCGTACACTTTTCACCTCAGTTTGCCTCCAAAAACTATGGCAACCAGTACCAGTTGTCTTTGTAACGTGTCGGTCCGTGCAACAGTCTTCTATGCCTCCATTCCCCCCCACTGTGTTTTACATTGTATTGGACTCCATCCGAACGTCAGATGACAGTTTTTAAGTTCCAACCGAAGCGACAGCAGAGTCCCCAGTACAACGAGACTGATTGACAAGAGGGACACAACCTGAGATCTATGGACTCTCTGACTGAAACTCTCCATCCTCCCCTCCTCCCCATTCCCCACTACTAACTTTCCCTTTCATTTGAAGCAGTAGCTTGAAAGCAGAAGCAGCACCAGCACAGATGAGATGTGTTCATTTGTGCGTGTCAGACAGCAGTGCATGGCATGAGGGTTTGACAAGTTGGACACTTCCAAACAAACCGGGGCTATTCTGCAAGGCTGGCTCCGAAGAAGACGTGTGTGTGAGTGTGTGTGTGTGTGTGTGTGTGTGTGTGTGTGTGTGTGTGTGTGTGTGTGTGTGTGTGTGTGTGTGTGTGTGTGTGTGTGTGTGTGAGAAAGACAGAGATTGTAACTAGCTACACTCAGAACAACAGGCTAATGCTTCCCGCTGTCACTTACAGTTTGTCTTGTCTTTTCTCTATGCACGCTCTCGGTGAACACACACTCTAGCAGTCTGTAGCTCCCTCTCCCCGGCCCAGTCTGACGGCATCGTGTCTCTGTGGTGAACATCTCGCCTGCCTCAGCTGTTTTACAGTATCCTATAAAAAAAATAAAAAATCCAATAGCCTGAGCTTATAAAAGAAAATACCATTACTCATTTTTACAAAAACATCGAGACAAATACATAGAATAAAATTAACAAAGAAACAACAAGAATGGAGAAAAAAAACATTTAACATTGTATGTATTTGACAAATTACTGAATTATTTTGCAAATTTAGGGATTATTTCTGTATGTGATGTGGTAAAAGGTTCGTTTCTGCCTATGACATGGTAAATACAGCATGAACAATTAGTCCCTATATTTCCATTTTGCTCCAGTTATTTTCAGTCGATTCCCATACATTCCCATGGGAAGTTTCCGCCTCAAATATTTCCCTAAATTCTGCAAACCTAGTCTTGCCGTTACTGAAATGTTACCAGGCAACCAGTGTAAACCCCAGGAAGTCTCTGCTCTCAACCAAGAAAACACACCTCCCCATGTAACTGCATCATGTCCCTTTGGTTTTTGTATTCCAAATGAAAAAGTTTTTTTGTCAGCACCTCATGCTGATCCATATCCATATCTAATCAAAACCAGTTTAAAGTTGTTTGTCTCCAACGGTGGTTGTCTTTCATGCTTGCAAACAAATAGTGCGTTTCAGTAGATGTGCTGGCATTTCATCACAGTGCTGTATTGGAAAACAAGTTCGACCCTTTGAGAAAAATCAAAGTTCTCTTTTGTTTGTTGCTCTGCTGGCTTTATACCAGAGTTTCAGCACTGGCCTGTTATTTTGGACTGTGTTCACACTTTTGTTGATGACTCACTACTGTGAAGACTGGAATTGCCACTTACAAATGTGTTGTCTTTCCTTTTTTCTCTTTCTCTTTACTATAACTCCCCTGAACAAAAAAAGATTCACCAAAGGGGTTGTACTGTTATTTCTTAGACTTGAATTAGTGTACTTTTGTGTGCTTAAATCCAATACATTCTGTATAATGTGGGGAAGCGTGGTAAATTAATTCAATTAATCTAGCAAAATTTAGAGTTTTGTATTGATTTAATAATAAAAAAAAGAACAGGTTATTGGTTATTCATGAGAAAGTTACACAGCAAGGCATAAATGGAATACATCTAAAGGAATACAAATAGCCCAAATTTAGCAGATTGATCCAGTTTCTTTTAAAGTGACATAGACTAAATTATGGGAACACTTTACCTGATGGAGGCTATCTGAATTCTTTTATTGAAAATCCCTTAATGCAAATATAAATTGTTTTAAATTTAACTCTCCAACAGTGAATTCTGAACACATGCTAAAACTTTTAAATCACCTTCCTTTCCTTTATAAATTGCCTGTCTGGAGCCCGGTGGCCGTGATGCTGCTTGCAGCTATAATCTGTTCCTATTATGTATGGAGGTGGGAAAGTTTGAATGGTTCTAATCAACTTGTCATCCATTTCACCATTGCCAAGTGAAATGAATGTTCATGAAAAGAAATCACATCAGCAGGGAAATAAGGAAAAATTGAAATCCGAATAGTTGATGACAACTAATGACCACAGAGGGAGACCACAGCCAACTTCAACAGACGGGTGCGATGACACACTGGCCAAAATACTGCAGCCACTCAAATCAGTTTGAAATAAATGCACTTCAAGCTGCATGATTATGTTGGTTTAGTCTACCAGATTGTATATATGATGCCCAAATATACTAGATGTTCTGCAGTGGGGGGTTTTAACCCTGTGATTGTAATATGTGTTTAAGTAGAGGAAATAAGAAAAGAAAGCAACCAAGCAAGGTCGTATTACCTTTCTGTTACAGCATTCCGCCTACATTTAGAGATGTTAAAGGTTTGAAAGTAAACATTTGGCAGTTTACCACAAACCCGCCAACAAAACACGGGGGAACCCCAGCACCTAAAAAAAACATGATGAAATTCTGCCAAGAAAAAGATCCAGAAAAGGAATTATCCAATTTGTTCAAGCTTTTTGATTTATTGCTGCTCATGCTTGCCAACACAGTGTTTTGATATTTATCTTGTTTTATACTTTTATAGACCCTTTTAGATTTTTTTAAAGCAATGGTGACGTACGTAAGTGTGCGCACGCAGTTTGACAACGGAAGTACGGCGGAGTGCATCCACTTGTCAAGCCATGCAAGGGCATTCATTAATCAGTAAAGATGCAACCTAAACAAATTGACTTTCCAGATCTGTGTGCTGTTAATGAGTGGCTAGAATACATGAGCAGGTGGCCCAATATTTAGTGGCCAGATGTATACATGTATTTGGTGGAGAAACCTAGAGTGCAACGTTGCACTAGCGAGAAATTACAACCATATAGTTGGAAGCACTAAATGCTTCCAACTATGTTATCTGTGGTTATGTCCAGATCTTCAAATACCATTACGTAGACTCAGAGGTTTGAGTATTAAAATGGGCGCTACAAACACAAGCATTTTTGATCAGCCCAGTGGTAGTCACCACGTTTAATAGCCATGCAGCCATAGAGGCCCCTGGTGTTCGTTGTGTTTTCGTTCCCTTCAAATGGGCTGTTTACATCTACACAGGGAGCTGGTCCTCTTCACCGGGTCCACCATGTTGCACCGCCATTTTTTCTACAGTATCCCGGAACAGACAAACCAAACACTGGCTCTAGCATGAGCCTTTTGCATTTTGACTTAGCCTTAAAGTCACCATTTAGTTCTCTGTGAGCAGAAGGGTATTCAGTTGGTTGCAGTCTGCAACCTCACCACTAGTTGCCACTAAATCCTACACACTGCTTCTTTAACCGCATCGTACATTCATACAGAATTCCCAAAAATGAGGAGTGCATCAGGCTGAGAGTCGTTAACGCGGTCACTCGTTATCTGAATTAATTTAAACGCTTTAACAATAATATTGAACACATTTCCATAAGTATTGTGCTTAAGTGCGGGGTCGACTTTGGACTCACTTTGCTGAGACGTGTCATAGTCTCCATGCAGTTCCATGCCGGGATGAAGATAAAGGCCATTCCCACCAACCTGTCAGCTCAGAGGCTCAGAGGTCATGAGAAGAATTCACTGATATCAACTCAGAGCTGGTGGACTGGACAGCTGCTCTGCTCCCTGCCAGGTGTCCATCAGGACAGTTATGCCCTCCTCTGTTCAGTCCACCCACTGTGTCTCTGTCATCTTATTCATCTCTCTGCCTCGGTGTCTTTTGTCTCTTTCTGAATTCCTGCCTTTTTTTTCCTTTTCTTTGTACATTCTTATTCTAGACACCAGAGAAATGTTTCTCATTTACGAATGCTTGGTATGCGGCGCTGCTCTTTCAGAATTCCGACCTTGTCAAAGAGTGCTTCAGTTTAAAAAATTTGAAAGTTGTCAGTAAACAATTGAAAATACATGCAGTAAATTCATTTTGAGTTTAGAAAATTATTATAATTGTTTTTGTTTCTGCCCTCAGTTCAGCGTGTTTCAAGCTCTAATGGTGCAAAACATGCTCCGGGAAGACTAGCTGGTTTCTATGGCACCAACTAATGGGCCTCCTTAATAAAATCAAATAAAAAAACAACAACATTTAAAAACATATATTTGAGGCTTACGGTTAGCTGCAGCAATACAGATTTCCAATAGTCGCATAGCAACTGCAACATCGTTTCACAACAACATCTGTTTAATATTTCTATCATAAAGAAGCCCGGTGGACAGGGGGCCTGACCTCTGTTTGAGCCACAGAGCTGTGTGAGCTGTGGGACACGTTAGCCAGGTTAAGACAGGGGACAACTTCCAAGGGCAGCTGCCACACGCTGCCTTTATGAAGCAAGATGACTCCTACTGATTCTCGGTGACGAAGGCATGCACAGAAATACTGCATGTATGTTTAGTACGAATGCAAACATTACATTTCACACAACATACTCTTTCTCTCTTTTTCTTCTTCTTACTCACTCGATCGGGTGAACGCCTGAGTGTTTGTACGTGCTGTCTGTCTTAGATTTCCCATTTTTATCTGTCATCCTCTTTATGTTTTGCTCTCTCTTACATCCTGTTTCTCCTCATTTTTTTCATTTTTTATCTTTGATATAAAAGTATAAAGAAGTCATGTTTCTATTCCATCTTTTTCTCTTCTGCTCTGTCCTCTCTGTGCGTCTGCCACAGTGACACCTGTCTCTTGCATGAGCATCAAAGACTTGACAAAATGATAAAACACATTCTATGAAATCGAAGGTTGTCTCAGAGTGTTGCCAGAATAAGTGGAATTCTCACTATATGTGCAAATACTTTTACTTATGATTGGAGTCAACAAAATGCCTTTTCTACCTACTACTGACTAGAAACCAGTGATGACTTGGCTAGTCCTATTCCATAGCTAAAAACAAGAAAACGCAAACTCTATAATCTGTTCTGTCAAAGAGATGGACACAAGAATATTTTCATACAGTCGATGGCTTAAACGACAAGGCTTAACTGGAGCTCATCCTATGCAACTTACATTCACCGTTTTGTCAGCTGGAATTGGGGTAAAGGTCGTCACTATCGGAACTAATTGGTAGAAAACACATATTTGAATGCTGCCGTATGCTACAAAGGCACTAGTGTAACCATTACTCATTCAATGAGACAATGTTCTTCTCACACATGTGAAACCTGTATATAATATAATAATAATATTTGCTGCACAAAGCAAATAGTAAATCTGGATGGTGGGTGTCTGCTACACCTGCTCCTACATGAGTAGACCTCTTAGTGCAGCACCCTCTTCTTTTTTTTTAGCTACACCATCTACATTCTGCCAATTATTCAGTGTAAAGGCCTACAAGAAGTGATGATTTGAAGTTATTGTTCTCCACAATGTGCCTTTTGCAGATGCCTCACTCCCCCTGCACAGGTGCTCCAGAGGTGCCGGGTTTTTCTGCCTTTGATACAATTCAGTCTCGCAGCTGAAAACAGTAAAGCCTAACCCTCAAAGAGTGGTAACTCAAATGGTATATGTACATATATATATATATGTACATATATATATATATATATATATATATATATACACTATATTCAAGTCTCCATCTGCAGGCACAGATGGACAGTCACATGCAGATATGGCACATTTGCACACAAGCGTACATATACAAAGACCTTCAGAGAGCACAGATGGTCTTAGATCCTGGTTCGGGTTTCATCTACCTACTCTCCGAAAAGGTTTGCGTGTCATTAAACTACACAGCAAAGCCTCGGAGAGCGTGTCCAAAGGCTGAGAGCAAGGTGTCAACACAACACTTGGGTGGTCCATCTATCCTTTCCAGCGCTACGCTTTCCTGTGTCCACAGTGACTTGGTTCTCTCTCTCTCTCTCTCTCTCTCTCTCTCTCTCTCTCTCTCTTTCTCTCTTTCTCTGCCCACATACAGCAAAGAGCCACTTCACTTTACCAGCGCTGATGACGGAAATGAAATACGCCTGGATCGTTTCATCCAGCGCGAGAGTGAGAGAAAAGCGCCGGGATGTCACCAGCGTGCATGCAGCTGCCCTCTTAAAAAAAAACGCGGCTGAGCTTTCGGCTCAGCTTCAGTTTTATCGCATCTCGCTGCCCAGACAGCTGTCAAACGAATGACATGTTTTACATCCACCGCAATTTGTACATTTTCATCTGCCTAAAATAGCTCATAAAGCCTCTGTTTTTTATTTATTTTTTACAGGCGGTTTCATTTCTGGCGTCTTCTTTTCTCTGGGTTGATCCGATGTTGCATCAGAATGATTGCCATGGGATTCCTATTAGGAGGGAGGAGGAAGAGAGTGACAAAAGGAGAGAAATGAAGGATACAGAGCAGGAAGGAGAAATGGAGAGGATGGTAAAGAGGCCTTCAGAAAGAGAGAGAGAGAGCGAGGATGAGATTTGTGAGGAGGAGGGAGGGCCGAGGGCCAGCAGAGTCAGAGATAAGAGGCTGCGAGAGTGATTGAAATAGGATTAGTGGAGACAGGCTCTGCATCCTCGGCCACAGCATCACAGTGTTAAACCTGTGCTTCACAGGGACTGCCTCTGTCACATCAAAGCCTCCCCAGGCCGGCCTGGCAGAGAGGCGAAGGAGCCACCGGCAGGGTCAGCCACACACACACACACACACACACACACACACACACACACACACACACACACACACACACACACACGCACACACACACACGCACACACACACACGCACACACTCACACGTGCGTGCGCCACATACATGAACAGGCTGATCACATTCTCCATCCATCTCCTGTATGCCTCCATTAGATGGGCTGGGAGCTGGCTCCTTCCACCTAGCCTTTTCATCTCGCTGCAGTGTCTTTGCGGTGTGCATTTGGACCACAGAAAGGATGCATTGATGAGCCATCTTTAACATTTAATGAGGCAAGCAGTGATGAGTTGGCATTGGAAAGCTACTGTCTCTCTGCTTCCCCAGAGTCCAAACAAAGTTTTAATGAGAACTTTCCCCCAATTCTGTGCCAAAAGCACTGAGCTTTTTAACTGCTTCCCAGACTGAAAGCATACAACAGTTATTTCACTTTGGTTCTGAAGCAGGTACACACCTGTGTGCAATTAGACAGATACGCATACAGGGACAAACATGCTAGCTGGCTTAGTGGCTGGCATGTAGAGCTGGGAAATAAATTATTATTATCAATATCGTGATATAAGTTCTGTGGTGTAGTTATCACATCAACATATATATTGAAACTTGTCGTTTAAGAATCCAAAGCGATGCCAGAATTCTGAAAACATGACACGGAAGGCGGCAGGTACGATAAGTACCGGGGATAAGGCTCAGGATTAACGGTGTCCGTCGTCCACCGTCGTAATGTAAACAACAAATCTATGTTGAAATCAACAGGAGGAGAGCTAGTTAACGTCAGCTGTTAGCAGCCGTAGGGCAGCATCCTACCCTCCAGTTTGAATAAATAACGGAGCTAACCGCTAACGTACAGGGGTTGCATTGAGTTTGATTACTGCGTTCAAGTTCCATTCAGTAAAAAATTGTATTGGGGCAAAGGTGATTTATAATAGCATCATGATGTGTTCAAATGTAATATTGTAAAATGTATGTTTTGCTAGAAACTTGAGGCGGGTTATCTGGGATTATTGATAAATTCACAAAAAAGGTAATGTAATACATGGGATTTCTTTCTTCTTCTTTTTTACCTTGTTCTTAAATTGGGCATTGAGTATTCTGGCAAAACTTTTGGTATCGTGACATCCCTGTTGAAGACTCAATTCAGTGATTAACTTGTATGATCCTATTTGAGTGCTTTGGCTCGGTTAAAAATGAAGGGGTTTTCATCTTCACTATTAAGACAGTAATAGTTTTTTTTAAAACATCAAAGTGTTTAATCGCCGAGTATTAAACCGTTTGGTTATTTTATCAATGAATAGTTCCTTAACATAAACAAAATATCCTAGGTTTGATATATAGCTTCATTGTGCCATGAAATGATATACGCCATTGTTGAAAATTATACTCAAATCACAAATTCTTACTCCTCGTTCTTCACTAGTTTGTTCCTCAACAAACTCTGAAATACTGCAGTTGCTAACCCAGCTCTGCATGCTCTCTAATCACACAGCACTCACTGTTCCATGTTCGTCTTGTGTACTTATGCTTGAGAGCGTCTCAATGTGATCAAACGTCCCACGTTAGTCCCGTTCTGTTGCAGTAGATTATGGATCCCTATAGCTAAAATGGCCTGTTTATCTGCTGAAGAGAGACAATCCACTGATTGGTGAGTGCTTTCTCTCTGTGTGCGCATATTTGTGTCTGTGTGTGTGTGAGTGTACTTGCGTGATACATGTATTTGTGTGTGTGTGTGAGTGTGTGTGTGTGTGTGAGCTGGTAGTTTTCCTCTCAGAGCTCATCAGTTCATATCCACCACCCACCCCACCGCAGCATGCAGTAAATAGAGTCTCCGCCACTCGTTGAGAAATGGCACAATTATCCCCTGCTGGTGAAATATGGGCCGGGATGCACCACTGCTTCTTCCCTACAGAATGTGTGTGTTGTGTGTGTGTGTGTGTGTGTGTGTGTGTGTGTGTGTGCGTGTGTGTGTGTGTGTGTGTGCGTGCTCACTCATTGTGATGTGCGTTCACCACACAGGGAATTGTTCTCACTTATGTATTTATACACAAACATGTATGCATCGCATACGCAAGTGTCATTGTACATCGGTGCCGCACGCACGCTCGCTCTCACACACACACACACACGCAGTATATGCAGACATGCAGATTGGCACACACACACACACATGCTGTACTGACAGTGCTACAATGCATCTCGCCCTGCACACAATGCAGAATGTTGCCGTTTTAGCTGAGACAAGCAGATAGAATAACTCACTGTCAGTCAGTCAGTAAGGTCAATCTTTCAATTCCAAAAAAATAAAAAAAATCTGAGCCAACCCACTGTGCATGCAGAACTGTGGAATAAAGGGATGTAATACCATTCCGTTTTGCAGGGAACTACAGCCATGACTTAATGACAAATACTACATCTTACACGTCTTGTGTTTCTTATGAAACAGTGAAATAGTTAAAAAATCGTGTACACTGTTGGTCACTCACTTTATTTACAAACCTTCATCAGGCAAAAATGATATAGGCATCAATAACACATACATGGAAACGTAGCCCGGGAAAATACTAATCAACCCATCAGAGAACACCTGTACCACCTCCCACCATTCATACAAATTAAGGTCATTGAGCTCTTCCAATTATGTTTAAATTTGCATATTTAAACATAAAATGTAAGAACTTGTAATATGAAAATTAATTAACTCAATGTTCAGTAATCAATTGGTGAGGTTTCATGGTGATATCTATTCGTTAATTTTTCTACCCTGTCCAGTAGTGTCTACAAAATGTATGTAATTTTACAATACGTAATTTATACAGGCGGTTTTTCTCAAAATGAGTTTTTCTCATACTCGGAGACAGAAATCTTCACTTCAGTAGCACTTACGTACACCGCACTCTCCTTTTCCATTCCTATCTATCTTCTGAAGGTTTTCACAGAGGGATTCGTTCATATATCATTCATAGCCTGATTTATACAACATTTTATTCCTAAAAAAAGTGGATGGATTTTTATGGCAGTTTTTTGTTTAATGGTGTGATACATAGAGATATCTTCAATTCCATCTGTAAGAACCTTTGACTCGAATACGTCAACAAAATGAAACAAGAATTCTTAACCTGGCCTTATCCAATTTTCTGATTTATAGTAAATCCGCTTGCCATTTGGTTTATTTATAGAAATTGCTAAAATGCAAGTGAACATGAAACACAAGTGCTAACCAATAGCCCCAAATTCTCCAAACTGTTTCAAACCAGATTAGTATGCAGTAGAATGGATGAGTATTATTGTAACCTCACTGGTGAGGCACTTGTCTTTTTGTTCACAGTGTAGTTGTCAGGTGTGAAAGGAATACATCTGAATTGAATATGTTGTACTGTACACTAACGACATAACTTTTGAGAGTGTTCGGCGTGCTTGTGTGCTTTTAGACCTTTTAAAAATGTTCAGTGACTCGCTCAAATGTCAGAGGGTTGCACATTCATTTGAAGTCGGCCATAAACATAATGTTATTAACCTCAAGTGAGTTCTTATTCCAATGGCTCTTGACATTTGTGCGACTTTGCAAATTGCTAGTTGCAACTAAATGGCACGGCGTATGGAAAATAAGACATCTACTTAAACCGCGGGACGGCACTCTCAGTGAACTGCCCCGCCTGTCAAAGGTGTGTAGGTCAAAAACACTCAATTTCATTTCTCTGTCTTTACAGGTATGGAAAAATAGTGTCAACCAAGGCCATCCTGGATAAAAACACCAACCAGTGCAAAGGTAAGCCATTGCTCCGTACGTCTTGTACACACACACCTTGTTTTAGTGCACCAGCCATCACTCTTGAGACCATGTCTTGTCACAGCGAACAGCAATCCGAGCCGTAAATTTAGACATCAGCCGAGGAAGCCTCGCACCGTAAATCAGTGATTTAGCGAGGGGCTGGCTCAACGCTGCAGGAAGGCTTCGGGTAAACAACCCGCTCTTGGATGTCCCCTCCCTGTCTCCTCTTCCATTTCCTGTTTTGCGATATGGAAGGCCATCTTTTTTTGTGTGTTTTTTCATAAAAAAAAGGTCCATTAGGGTCTGCACAGTAAATGGTGCGCACATGCAGCGATGACATTAGCAGCTCATTTTGAACCCTGTTTCCTGTGCACGCACACACACTGCACGCAATTACGTGCTTGAAGGTCCCGCGCATACTCGACCAATTAGAGGGCTAACAAGGTAGCTGGTATTTTATTAACTGTTTACTATCGTTGTCACACTCCCCTTCTCGGGGTCTTGGCTCCTTCTTCACTTCAGCCACCTGCCTCGCACGGCTGTAAATACATTTCACACTCTTCTTCTGTGCAATCAGTTGGTAATGATCAAGACCAGCTTAGTCTTCAGTGAGGGGAGAGGGGGAGACATAGAGGGAGAGAACGAAGCGATAGAGAGATGAGGGAGAAAAAAAAAAAAGATTAGTGTGCTTCTTGCCCCGAGGTGTCTGGCAGCACTGTTTAAGAGCTATTGAAGTTCCATCAATACTTTTAATTGCTTTTTGTGGTTTCCTGGCTCTGAAGTGTGGCCTTTCAAGGTGAAGCTGCCTTCTTAACCCTGCTCCACACCTGAGTTTATCCTGCCAGGCATGCTCTGGGTCAAAATGCTGAGGAAAATAACCTCTGCCTGTTAGAGGATAGAGAAAAATAAAAATAAAAAAAGGTTGATTATCTTGACGGGTTCTTTTCTTTGTGAGTCCTACACGCTGTTAAAGACAGGACTGGATGCATGTTAGTATGAAGGATGTATCTGTAGGTCGCAGGACACAGCACAGGGCGCAGTGAAGAGGAGATGAGGGAGGTGAGGCTAGGAAAAGAGAAAAAAAAATGTAGAGGAAGGTTAGACTGTTAAGTCCGTCAGTTTTGTTGTAAAACTGGGTTTTGCTTGTTAACTCTGTCGTAGCTGAAACACATCCACAGAACTGTTGTCGCTACAGCTGCTCTGCTAACGTGCTAACACACACACACGTGGGCATCCCCGTGCGTCCCCACGCATGTAGATTGATGGTTGAATATGTTGAATCCAGGACATGTATGTAGGTTCGCATCTAAAAATCCCCAGACGTTTGGTAGGCGGAGATCTCAGAGGGTCTGGTATCGCGAGACTAAGGTGAGGTTAAACGGCTTCCAATTTCCGTGACGAAAGAAATACACTGGGCTCGATCACACGTTATGCCTTTGACTTGAGCTACGCACGGCACAGGAAAAAAAAACCCAGCTCAGCTTAGCACTGTGTGGTGTGGGACACAATGTTTCCCATAAGTCACCGTCCTGGAATGCAGCGCAGCAGAGAGGCCAAAAAGCAAACATAAGCAGACGTATTTTATGACTGGAAAGGATGGCCCTGCTCTGCATTCAGTGAGAGGGGGAGATGGCTACAAAGAGTGTGAGGAGAAGGACCGAGTAACCTTGAAGAGAAAAATACAGTGTTTGACAGAAACGTTAAGGAGAAGCGAAACGGCACAAAAACATCATTTCTGCCGCCACAGCTCTCCGTCTCTCCCCACACGTACCTCACTATCTCGTCAGAGGTGAGCGGGTATCGGAGCAGTAACGAGCCACCCAGCTGCATTGAAGCCCGGCGGGCCGGCGTGCGTCTGCGCTGCCGGCAACAAAGCAAAATCGACACATCGGCCCCGATGTAGTCACGCATTGTTTCCAGTCATTTGACCCCTCGCGACCCTGACACTTGTTCAAAATGTCAGGGCGGAGGCTTATCACTGCTGTGCCGCCGTCACACGGCGAGCATCCCTCTCCTCCGGTCTCTCCTCCTGCTCCACCTCCTCGCCTCCCGCTTGTGTTATTTGTGTTTAGTTCAGCTCAGTGAGCGCGCTGCCATAAACAACGTGAGAGAAATGGGATAGAGAAGAGGTCAGTGCCGGTCGTCTCCGCCGCAGAGGAAGATCGACAATCAGCCCGTCGGAAAAAGAAGAGGGGATCATATCTCGTACTCGCTGCCTGACTTCTTGTCTCTGCTTGGATATTTTCCCTCCCTTTCATATTGACTCAAAAACCTTTGGTTTAGTTTGACTTTTTATATCGTGAAATACATTCTCAAACATATTACCACATTTTAATAGTCTGGTAGGATGTGTGTATTGCACTCTCTGGTATGTGTGTTCATACCAATTGGCCTCACGATCCGATTCAATTACAATTCACTTCACATTTTTCACATCACTCCACATGCCTACTTTTTCACCACTTAATACAAGCGATCAGATAAATCTGATCTCCCTTATTATTCAGAAAGAACTTTCAACAGTCTAGAATATAACAATCTGCATCTTTTCAATATCCGTGTTTGTGTAACCCTCCACGAAACGTAAATCCTTCTGCAGTGCCTTAGAAGTGTGCTATAATCTACAAAAAAATAAGGTTTTTACCTAGCAGCTCCAAGGCAGGGCACTGAATTCCTCTGGTGTTTCACACTGCATGAATTAGCCTAGCAGCTAAATCTCTTCCCTACAGAACACCACCACAGTTGGATTTCAGCCTGCATGCACGTTTTTTGATGAAACCGACCTGCTGATATTGGTAGCGAGAGTTCAGGTACGCAGCGCAATGCATCTTAATCGAGAAATGTCCACACCTCTAATGAGCACTGCATGAAAAAACACAGCCCCCCCACATCCATTCAATATGGGGGTAAAAAAAAAAGATGTTGGAACAGGCTCAACTTTTCCCACAATGCAATATGATGTCATCTGGCAAGGCTCTTCGTCGGCCAATCAGATATGTATCAGCACACATTGCTGGTAGATTTCACTTTTTTGTAGCCATTAGTTACAATGGAAATGACGCATGAAGTACAGGCTAGTCTTTAGATCACATATGGAGTAATGGTTGCTAGATGACTATATTTCAACATCTAGCGGTTTCAGCTTGAGGCAGATTTTACAGGATCTCCTGGACATATTGCTTGGGAAAAGCTGTCCAAAAGCGGTTAGATTATTGACATAAACTATAGAGTTCGTGAACAGGTTTACAAGTTAGCTGCCACCACAGCTGGTTTACTTGAGCCTACAACTCAAATGAATAGCTACTGTAGGGATATAACGTTACTCATGTGCCTGTACCCATAGACCTTTTGCCATTCTGTTGCTAGGGCAACAGCTTTAGTCCGAGTTAACTTCCTGGCAGCTACTGCATTAACAAACAATACAACAGGAAATACAAATGTTTAGAATTGTCTATGCTGTCAAGTTTGAAAAGGCCCTTAAAAATGATTTCACTGTACTTTAGTTCGTAAACGTTAAATGTAGATGGCTGCCTCTCTATGGCAGACACATTTGTTACTTGTTGGGTCGATAAAACGGCTATAAAAAGATGAAATTGAATGTGAGAGAGATGATGGGAAGGTGGATCGCTGATGATATGTGAGATGGAATAGTGAGCGTGGGAGTGTTGAAAAGCAGAAAAACAGTGATGACGCTCTCTGTACTTACAGGTCAGGTGTTAGGGAAGTGCATATATCTTGATGTGCACGCAAACATGAGCCAACACACACATATGGCGCCCACTCGCGAACATGAACACACACACACACTGTCCCCCCACTGTACATCTATCTATACATTTGCCCCTCAGTGGACGAGTGTGCGCGAGTGCTGCAAAGCCCTGTTTGAAGTACCACATCACAAAAAAAACGACACACCAAGACCATGTAATACACCTCTCCCACGCACTCAAACACAGAGGGCACACTCGCACAAAGACTGATCGTACCCCCGCACGCACCCCCAATCCATCTGCCTGAGGTGTTCTGGGCTCCTGCAGCATCAGTGGCCATGCAACAGATCTATCAATCCTCTTCCTAACATCACAGCATGTGTGCCTGCCCGCCTGCCTGTCTGCCTTTTCTGGCTGCTCTCCTCCACCACACCGCACCACGCAGGCCTTTCAATAAGCCTCTCTATCTTCCCAGCGCTGACTCACTCCCTCGCTCCCTGCCTTACTCTATGATACACACACACACACACACACACACACACATAATAGCTTCCAGGCACACACACACACACATTCGTACTCTCGCAAGGGTACACAACGGTCGCATACAAACCATGCATGCCTTTAGATGCACACACACACATGCTTTGAATGTAGCCCAGCTCAGAGAGAAATGCTAACAGGAAGTTGTGAAAGGGCCTTAGGGCGCTGTGAGTAAGAGGAGGCATTCAGCTCTTCATCTCTCTCTGTTTTGCTCTCATGCTCCTCCGCACTCTCACAGTGCTCCTCCTTCCCCTTTCTGTCTCTACTTTTCTCCCTCAATCTTGTACGCTGTCTGTCTATATTACCCTTCCCTGCACTTCCACAGTTACTGTAGAAATGCAGCAGAGATTTGGGGGTTTACATCACAAACGGAGCAGGGGGAGGTAGGGGATTGAGAGTGGCAGAGGGGGAGAGAGAAAAGGGATGGATTGCGGGGAACCCAAAACCGCTCGTTTGCCGTCCGTGCCCACAAGGGCCTCTTAAAAGGCAGCGGCTGCGTTTGAAATAAAGCAGGGCTGACCGAATGGAGACATTTTATTTTTTCCTGCCAGAGCCCAGAGGCAGAGGAAATGACCTCAGCCCTCTAAAGGACCTCCGTTTCCCCCTCCGCCGCCGGGAGATAAGGCTGCGTCGAGATTCACCGGCCTGACTGGCGCTCTGCCGCGACGGACCACCGCACTGACCGGTGGGAGATAGATGAGATGAGAAGATAGTCTCTCGTGGCTGTGTGTTCAGTTTGTTGTTGTTCATTTCTTCGCCCTGCAACCCGCCATCCATTTTGTATGAGGATGTTAAAAACTCACAAGGGCATTACATAAACTCGCATCTTGAAAGAATCACTGTCGCCTTTACTCTATTATGTGGGTGACTTGATGTAAAACAGGCTAACTTCCTATTTGGTCTCAGCGAAGTCCAATCATGTTTGAAGTGTCCAAACAATTGATTGTATACAATAAAGTGGAATGTATGTTTGGTTTAATAACCCCTCTGAAAACAGAATGTAATTATAATGAATATACAGCAGTACTGTTCCTGAAAACTTGCCTTTTGAATACTGAATCACTGTTGCCTCGCTGCGTGCAATTTAAAAGCCTGTCAAAAGCTTGACCATTACAATCTGAAGCATCCAATGCCCTTACCAGAGCATCAGCCTAATGGAGAAATACAGGCAATGTTACATTCTATAAAAACAGATTTATTGCTGCATCAGTGCCTGAGTGGAGTATTGCATGACTCCAAGCACAAGGGCTATTGATAAATGAGGTGACGGGCTCCAAAAAGGCCTGTTTTTCATTGTCATGTCCATGTGTATCCATGTGTATTTGGGTTGGGGTGGGAAAGAGGGGGAGGGAGGGGGGACGAGGGGGGGCAGAGAAGCCAGAGAGTGCTTTCTGCATCCGTTATTGGTTTCTCATTAGAGGGCTGAGATATAAACATTTGTCTATGTTGTACACGGTGCCGGCGCAATTAAGGATTCTCTTTGCCGCCCTCTCTGCCCTTTGAAAGTGAATTATGTGCAGATGAGAATCTCGACTGAAATGTGGCCAACAGCGGACCTTTTCCAAATGCCTCGGCTCCCTAAAAGCCCGCTCCAGAAAGAGGCGAGATCGGCTGGAGGAGCGAGGGAGAGGGAGCGCGTGCCGTTTCCTGCTTTGCATTGCGTATTAATGACTCTAATTAGCAATAGCTGAGGGATAATCACATTGATTTGGACAGATTCAGCAGGCAGAGCCTCACTGGATAACACCCGCAGCCTTTGTTAGCATCACATGCACACACAAACACACACACAAAAAAATAAATCATTTTTTTCTCCCCCCCCCCCAGTCTCCATTCCAGTAAGTTCCAAATTGGCCGACCACCAAATAGGCATTTGATTGGCCAAGTTTGTTGTAAATAGAAGAGGCCCGGGCCATCAGCACTGCATTCCTTGAGCTCTGACCTTTTGCACCCACCACCCCCCTCTCTCCACTTCCTGTGCTGTTTTTGGATGCAGCGCGGTCGTCGGACGTACATGTGTGCGTATTTTGAAGGACTGCGTGTGTGTGCGATGGAGGTCACGGCGAGGTGAAACCCAGGGGCCGCAGAGTCGCAGATCAAAATAGACCACGGTTTCCTAAGAAAAATTTTTGCACACAGATTCGTTGCAGATTGGAGGAATGTGTTCGTTTCCGAGGCGTTACTGTCGACCGTCCGTCTCCTGGATCCAAACAGAGACTGAAGATTATGTAATAAACTTCCACAAAGTACAAGCAGACCCTCGGGATTATCTGTTGCAGATGTTTGTCACCACCGAGGCCTCTCCCTCTCGAGTCATTGGCTCCCTTCTTTGTCTCATCTGTTGACAAAATGCCTCAGAGGGCACTGGTGGAAGGTGAGGGGGCGTACCTCGAGTCATCTCTTATCCTGGACCTAACCCGTAGATGAGAGAGAGATTCGGTCGTCCACTGACCTGCCAAGGCCCCTGGCCCCCCGTGCACATCCCCTGACTAATGATCACACCCTTGATTGGTTAAGGAAGGCATTAATCATAACTGCAATGAAGAGGAAGGCCAGCTGGGGGCGGCCCGGCCGTTCCTCATGAATGACTAACCGATGCAAGAGAAAAGGAATGCGCCGCATAGAACGAACACTTTGTCTAGATTTTTAATGTTCGTCTCCACCCGGAGATTTTCCCCGTACTACGAGGGAGCCTGATTTTCATCGATCCGACTTTGTTCAAATATTTGCCCGGTCCTGTCGTCTCGCTGGTGGCGCTTTCAGGTACCCGACGTGATCACATTGCTTATTACAACCTGCCGCAAAAGTGGGGGTAATGTGGTGGCGCACAAGATGGCACCCAATGCGAATACTAACCGTGCAAATTCCCTGGGAATAGTCGGAATGATGGGAGTGCAGTTATTTTAAGACACTCTATAGGTGGAGTGAGAGAGAGAGAAGTGCGAAACAAGGACCGCACCTGCTCTTTGTGTCAAAATGTGCTTATACTGCTTGTGGCATTTTCACATCAACGGGTACCATAATGAGTAGCTATTTAGGGTTGTTTGACATTCTAACGTGTGTGTGTGTGTGTGTGTGTGTGTGTGTGTGTGTGTGTTGTATTGCTATGAATATATTGTATGTTAACATGCGTAGTTGTGTATGCAGGCATTGACAAGTTTGTGAATATACATGCGGGTTTGTGTGTGTGTGTGTGTGTGTGTGTGTGTGTGTGTGTGTGTGAGTGTGAGTGTGAGTGTTCGTTGGTGGTTCTGTATAGCCACTCAGTGTTTTTTTTTTGCCCCGGGTCTCGTTTTAACAACCTCTTGACAAGTAATTAACACCCTTTTGGTCTCAAACCTCTCATGAGTGCTCTTCACATGTTGCACCAAACACGTCGGCGTTTGCCGTTAAGCTAGCATGCTGATGGAGCTGAGCAGTGATGCTATCAACCCATCTGAATGAAGACCATATCTGCACAGTTTAGGAGACATCTTTAAATCAGTG
This sequence comes from Ophiodon elongatus, assembly GCA_016806645.1. Taxonomy (NCBI): domain Eukaryota; kingdom Metazoa; phylum Chordata; class Actinopteri; order Perciformes; family Hexagrammidae; genus Ophiodon; species Ophiodon elongatus. Next base: position 62,328 of record JACSYO010000476.1, on the reverse strand, counting down.
AATGTCAGCAACGAGGACACATGCTTTCAGCGTGTGAATGCTTTATTTTTGAAAGCCTCTTCAGGTCTGTGAAGATGATCTTGTATTTCTAGAAGCTAGATCTTCTGATACCATTTGTCTTGATGCCATGTTTTAGCACCGCAGCATGGATTTTAACATAATTGTAGACCTCATATAACACACACATATTTTAAATAGTGTCTCGACTGTCATGCTGGATTTATGGCTGAGAGTGTAGTAGAAGCCATATGGTGCTGTGCTACAGCCGAGTGTGAACGGATAGGAATTAATTAAGGAACAAAGGAAGGAGGGTAAAAAGGGGAGAAAAATGATGATGAGAAAAATGAAGAAGAAAGGAAGGCTGAGACAGAGAGGAGATCATTATTGTGACCCCAGATGTTGAAATATTTTAATATTCAACCTTTTGAAAATGTTAATCTAACACGTTATTTCACATTTCATCCCTGCTTCAGTGTAACCAGAATTACTTCATGGTGACACTCACTGCAGGGTGATTTGCCAGTCAATATGATATTAGTTTCTAAAGAACAGCAACATAACTGGAGTGTTGATGTCTCTATCTAAAGAGCGTGTCACAGACGTGAAACAAAGTAAATATTTATTTAAAACTCAACACTTCCTGTTTCCATTTTCTGAATGAAAGCCCTCTAGCGTCTTTCTGTCAACAGAATCCCTTCATTTGCTGACACAAGGCTTTTATTTTGAAAGGTTTACAGGACAGTATTGTAGAAAATGCAGTGACTGCGTAGCTCTATTAATAAATAAAGTACCGGCTTTTAATAGTGGATTGTTATTATTTATTATTTTTACTTAACCGTTTTGTGTCTGAAATAAACATATATGACATTTGCTATGAAATCAAATGAGAAATTGTGGCCCGGGGCGTCAGGGTCACATGAATGTTAAACAGTTCCATCCCGTACGTGCATCCAATCTTTCCCACGTCTGCAGGGGCATCGCCGTTGTACACCGAACTCATCTGAAACATTTGCACAGATATTGGTTGAGGAATTCGTTTTTTTCAACCTCCTGTTCAGTTTGTCTTCGGCACAATGAGCTGCCAGTGGCCCCTTTGGCCATGAGCCCTGGCTCTTTGCCCTCTGCAGATCCCGACTGCAGCTCTCTGACAAGGACACTCCTCTACCTGCAGAGAAGATGACAAGAAATACAATACAGCCAATGGGTTGGCTGCTTCAGCCCAAGACGAATGCTTTAGCTATAAATCCATGCTGCAGGGTTGATAAGTTAATTGCCTGTACCGCTATCTCCTCGCCTGTGTCTAATATCGAGGAGCCCTCTGTGAGAGTCATTTCACTACAAATAGTGTTGTCTCCGAGAGAAAAGAAGGCAGGATGGTGACGCTGGACCAGAAAACCAGGGATCTTACCTTTGAGTCGTTCCCGGAGCTGCAGTCCGTGGGTGCATGAGAGGGATTTCATGTGTTTGTGCGTGCATGTTTTTGTGTATTTAGGTTCATTTGTGCACAAACGCTGTGGATTGGAGCGGTTGCAGATTTAGTAGGCTGTCACATGTAGATGAGGTTGTAGTATTATTGGTTTTATTCAGGGCTGCACAATTGATCGTAACAATGCCTAGTGCAATTTCAAATTGCTGCTGGAGGTGTAATATTTGTTGAAGGCGAAACGTGTTTCAAATTACCATTTTAAATTGCATATTGTGGTGCTGCAGAGATCTCCTAGCCTACACATCATATTCTGCAGACGTAACAAAAAAAAAAAAAAATCTTTGTTTCGATACACATCCCTGCAATAATCACAACATAATCATCTGAATATGTTTTTCAATGAAAATGAGAATAATGATCAAGCGATATCCGTCAAAATATTCGCAATTATATATCTTTTCAAAATCGTTCAGCCCTAGTATTATTGAGTGTTGCCTTATCTGTGGTGTTAATGCTGTGACTGCTGCGATGTAGTAAGTATCTTGCCTAAAGCTAACATTTTAATACACAAAGTGTGTGTGTGTGTGTGTGTGTGTGTGTGTGTGTGTGTGTGTGTGTGTGTGTGTGTTTTGCAGATGTTTCTCATTGCTAGAACCTTCAACTGAAAGATTAGATTTATGGTCTTCCCCTGTTTACTCACTTACCCTCACATACACACAGTCACAGACACACACTCACAAACACACACACACACACACGTTCACAAACATACAAACACACACACACGCACACCAGCGCAGGGTTTAGTGGAGGGTAGCCACAAAATGTATCATCAGTCACCACTGGTGGTGCAGGATGAATGGAGACGGACAGAGGAATGCAGTCCCAGAGAGGATGCTCTCCTCTGGGTTTGGAGTGTGACCAAGGCGGTCTGGTCTTGGCCGCAGTTAGTCATGGATGCCATCTCGCTATTTACCCCCCTCCCCACCCCCCTCAGTGTTTGCACAGCTCACCGCAGCCTCACAGAAGCACCACCCGCCCCTCCTGCAGGGCAGAAAGGCTGGGCAAACCCCCAAACTGACCAAAGACATCTATAAATGTGCGAGCGATGAAAATATTTTGACAGCTTCTCTTCATTCATGTACGTAGGTTTCTTTTTGAGTTGTTTCTGTGGGGTCAAAACTTTATTTCCCTTAATGACCACATGGACCCAATATTTTATTTTATATAAAACATATTTGTATTATTAGTTCACCTTTTTTATAGGATTAATCACTCAATCAATCAGTCTAAATGAGTCCATAAAAATAGAGAAAATTCCTCATCACAATTTCCCAGGGCCCTCGGTGACTGCTTCAGATTCTTTGTGTTGTCCTTTTAACGCTCCAAAACCCAAAGATATTCACTTTACAGGGATGTTTAAAAAGAGAAAATAAACGTTACTAGTGCTGAAACAATTAATTGATTAACAGTCATCCATTCATTAATCATCATCAACCATTTCATTGATCAAGTAATTCTTTTAGTCATTTATCACGGAAGAAATCTATTATTCGCTGGTTACAAGTGAAATAAGAATTGTGTGATTTACTCTGTTGTCGATCATTGTAGCCGCAGCCCTAAACGTCTCACTTGAGAAGGTGGAACCGCTGAATATTTAGCTTCTTTTCTTGATAAATTACTTGATTCTCAAAATAATTATCAATTAATTTACTATTCATCAACAAATGTACGAACTGTCTAATCATTTCAGCACCACATACTACTGCACACACAGCATTGACTCGCAAACATACAAAGTCACATGTTGGCAGTAGGGAAGCAGAGCGAGGTTGTAACAATGAACATACTGTAGGACGGAAAGTGATGCGGTACTACGGCTGCACCATGAATCATAAGAATCATATTACAGGCATTGTTATGCATATTTGTCCATGGTGCGGCGCATCTATCTCCTCCATTAACCATAATTACTTTTATACATGCAAACTACGAATTAACATTGGTGTAACCACGATGATTAATCTCCCATGTGCAACAGCAGCTTCAGACCTCCTCTTGATGACTCACAAGGACGTAAACAATTACACTGTTTGCCCCGTACGCCATTATAATGCGCCGTGACTTGTCGTTGATTCATTATTCATACTTAGGGCATTATTATTCCATTGTATGCTGTGCAAAATGGGATCATTAGCGCTGAATATTAGAATTTGAAAAATGGAAAATATTGGGGAAAATGGTGGTGGATACAGTGGCTAGGAAACCCCAAACAATCCCGACTATTAGCAGATAAAAAATGGTAATTTCCCCAGAAGTAATTAGGATTAGCATAATTTGACGGCGCATGAATGATGCGTGGATGATTGATACGTCGATACACGCACTGTAATGAGTCCCTTATCTCCGCTCTCCACTGAAGACTTTTGTGCTGAGCGTAGCCCGAGGTGGCATCATCTATATACTGTAGTCCTACACCTCCGTTAGGGAGCGCCCTGCCTCACACACACACACACACACACACACACACACACACACACACACACACACGCACCCATCCAATGCGAGCACAGTCACTGGGCCCGCAGTAGAGTAGAAGCAGTGGTAGCATAGCACCATCCTGTAGTAACTGATTGAAGATGGTCCTTTTATCTTGACAGGCTCCCTGTTAGAGCCAGACCAGGAAATATGATACGGCAGCTCATGTTCTCTTTATTCCTCTCTGAGAGACAGTCGGTGTGTCTGTACAGACAGCGTGTGTGTGTGTGTGTGTGTGTGTGTGTGTGTGTGTGTGTGTGTGTGTGTGTCATACGACCAGTGTGTGTGTGTGTGTGAGTGTGTGTGTGTGTGTGTGTGTGTGTGTGTGTGTATGTGTGCACGTGTGCTCGAGCCACCGTGTGCGTGTGCACATTAGTGTGCACCTGCACACCATTATCAGCCACCACGTATGCAGTCAGTCTCTTTGAGCCGCCTTTAAGTGACAGGTATCGATTGGATGTTTGTGTTGCAGAGGCTTCAAAGCAACACGTTGCCCTCTGCATCCCACTTAAGATGGGAACCCGCATTGAATACAGTAGGAGGACAGCATGTACTTGGCTTCAGGAAACACATTCCTCTGTGTGCGGGTGTTGTTAAAACGTGTGAGATGCGAATGTCTTCAATCGAGTGTAGCGTTTCTTGACCTCGCTTGTTCTTCTTCAAAACTCAATAGACTGTTTTCTTCTGCTCAAGGACTAACCAAACAACATAAATACAGCAGATGCACCTTTAAACACACACACACACACACACACACACACACACACACACACACACACACACAGACACAGTACCTGGTAATTCTGTACACACTGGAAAAATCAAGACACCTTCAGCGAATCAAAACTTTAAACCGACAGTGACTGGAGCTACAGCCAATCACAAGACTTCACATTCAATTACAAGAGCCACTATGTCTCATACCATTTATGGATATTTCAATTTTACATACAGTCTTTTGCTTATATATATTCATGATATAAAAAAGTATTGAGTGTATTTCCAATAGATGTATATCAAAAATTAAACATGAGTGCTAGATAATATCATAAACAACTTTGTTTAAATATCCAATAAGTAGCGGTGCATTATACAGAAAACCCTTGTAGTCATGATCAATATTCAATCCATGAGGTGATGGTGTGTTCCTTCCTTGAAAGTAAAACATCCAAATCACCTCCTCTTAGGGCGAGTGAAAACCTTCTCAATCCCAGCAAATTCAACAAAAAGAGCTGCTACCGGATGATTCATGTTTTTGCATCAAATATCGCTTCTGTATTCGGCGATATGAGTTTTCAGTGAGTTTTCTTTTTACTGACTGCAGGGAAAGATGCAAAAGTAGCTTGAGCTGGCACAAGAAGAGAAGGTAAATATGAGGTTAATAAATACCAGGTCACTCAGCTTTTTAACTCTTTAATATAATAATAATAAGAAAAAGATGAGTGTCTTCCCTGGAAGCAATGTCCAAATGACTCTGGATAATCGTCGTGGAACTATAGTTAAAAATGTTCTTATAATGTCTAGAATCTGAAGTCGAACTGAAACTAATTATTTTTCGCTAAGAGACCGGTATATGCAGTATACACACTTTGACTCATGGACTGGTAATGACCAAAAAGGATTCATTTCAGTCATATTTATTCTGCAGTGACAGCTGCTGAAAGCTAACTGGTGTCCAATAAATCTAAATATATCTGAAGTATATAGATATAATGTATAAACTTACACTTTGCTCTTTAAACTGTGATGATGAGCCACTTAACTTCTAAGGTCTCATACTGAAGCTGGCTGTCACAAGTATTGAAGCAGAGGAGCTCTCACACACACACACACACACACACACACACACACACACACACACACACACACACACACACACACACACGCACATATACACAGATTCTGATTCTCCCATAACCTCCACCACCATTCTTTCTGATAAAAGCACAAACAGACTAAAGCTGCCTTCATGTCTCTCAATTATTATGTTTTATTCCAACAAAACAAGCCTTTAACAGTTTTACCCCGTGGCTGCAGATCAAACATGCCACATTATACAACCATTATGCGTATATCTGCTACAGTAACTGCACGGGGGAAGAGCGAACTGGAACTTTTACTGGAGGCAGCTATAGCCGAGTGTCATGTCAGTCTTCCTCCGTGCATTCAGCTGATTCCAAAAAGCCCCCTTCCCTCACGGTGCCTTTCTTTTGTACCCGCCCTTTCTCTCTCTCTCTCTCTCTCTCTCTCTCTCTCTCTCTCTCTCTCTCTCTCTCTCCCTCCCTCCCTCCCCCTCACCTCTTCATCCATTCAGAGCCGTCTGAATATAGGTCAGCATTCTCCAAAATCCTCATCCTGCTGAAAGTTTGATAAGTGCACTCCAGGTGGCAGTGGGGTGAATATTAAATTTGTAATTGGGGGTCCCAGGTATATTCAGATTATTAGAGAGAACCAGCCGTCGCCCATAGGGCCACAGTAACGATCTGTGTGGTTCTTTTAATGTGATTTTAATATGTTCTTAGATCTGCAGAGAATGCGTTATCTGTTTTGTTTAAAGGGTTAGTTCACCCAAATTACAAAAAAGAAATTCTAAATAAATAACGCGCTTACCTCTGGTTGTGTGTAGCCATGCAGGTAGTTTTGTTTTTTCTTACCCACATTTGGAAAGATCCATCTCTGGGTTTTCTGCCTCCGTCTCAGTGCAACTGAGGTGAACAATGTTTTGGTTTTGTGGCGCTCACAGAGTAGCATTTGAGGATTCAACAGCAACATGTCCTTCCAAATACAGATATACCACCTCGCTGCAAACAGAGAAACAATTAAATGAAAGGGACAACCCTGAACATAAAACAGGTTCCACACGAGGGCTCAGTGAGCAGTTTAATGAGAACAACAATGATGTGAATCACATGCTAAATGCCTTCACAGTCACCAGATCTCACTCTCACTGGAAACCTCTGCAGTCTGAGAGGATAGTGGCCGGAAAACTTTCCTCTGCTGACTGACTGGATAAAAAATTATTTCAAGTGGGCTCCATGAGGAGTGTAAGGAAAGACAACGGCATTGTTTCCATGTATCGATTGATAGATTGTATTCACATGTATATGCCTAATGTGAAACAAAGTCGGCCTTACTCAAATGCTGTAGACAGTAGGCGATTTGGAGAAACGAGTGACAAAAAATCCATCCACATCGATTGCCGGCACTCCTCACAACCACCACCATCAAAACACCAAATGAGGGAATTTATTTTGGTTGCTATGTTTTGGTTCCTCCAGGAGAGTTCCACCCACTATCCAGTCTGTGCCAAGGCACATGTTGTGGTCGCCCAAAATCAAACAAAGACACTTGATGTGATGATGGTAGTTTGCAACCCATCTGTAATCACATGGAAACTGTTCACAGCTTGCTGTATGGATTGTCCACAGAAACAGGGAGACTGCTTTCGGTTTCACCAAAGCAAAAAAAAAAAAGACAGAGGCGAGACAGAAAATATGGTTGTGTTTCTTATTTGGTTGAATCGACCCTCCTAAGTAAAATACCTTTTTTGAAAACTGTTCTTATGGGAGTCAAGTTTTGCTTTCTTTGAATACTGTATTAAAGTAATGAATTACATTTAATACTACATTAAATGAGCTAATTTCTAGGTTTATTAATGTCATAAAATGGTTGGACATACTGTCTAGCTGGTGTCTTCTTTGAGAAATAATGATTTTTTAAAGAAAGGGTACATTTTGTCTGACTGTCGCCTCCATTTAAATCATTTAGCTCTCGCTCTTCATATTTCCACAATTAAAGAGCCACCCCTCCCAGCCCCACTCTAGCAGCTGGCCATTAATCAGTCCTCGCACTTGATTTCTCTTCCCGCCACAGGTTATGATTTTCACATTGCTCCACACTCCCTTTGCCGCCAACCGACAGGAAAATGACCCCAACCCCTCCCCACCACCACACAGACACACACCTCGAATGTCTGAAAAAGTGTGATTTTTTTGGGGGGGGGAGATAAAAACGCATGGTGAGAAAGTGAAATGTGCGTGCAATCGCCTGTAACATGATGGGGTAACCACAGCAGCCAGTCTCCCCCCGCCTCACACCCATTATCCTTTTCTAATTACACTTTCCCTCTGAAACAGTGGATCATAGGGCACCCATTGACTGCTTTTAATCCGCCACCAAATTTTAATTAACACAGACGTGACCCCCGTCTCCGATACATCCCGGAGAACGTCGGGATCACAATAACTCATAAATCACAGCCGCAGATTTCATTCCCTTCCGCTTTCCTCCGGTGATGGATTTCCAGATGGGGCTGTTAATGTCAGAAAAAATACGAGGGGGAGAGGCGTTGAGAGAGAGGGGTTTAGAGACGGGAGGGGGACAAAGACGGTAAGTAAGTGGACAGAAAGGCTCCGTTTGAGAAATATAAGTGTTTACGTGTATGTAAGAGGGACGGCAGCGCACGCTGATCGACCTTTGAGAGATTTGTTACCGAGGAGAGGATTACGGAGGCTGTGAAATGAGGCTGTGTTAAATGTGCCGAGTGTTGAGGAACACGATGTGGGCCGGCCAACTTCACAGCCTCTGAAAATCAAAAGGCTGAACAAGTATACATTTTTTTTTTTTTTTAAATAAATCTATCTGAGGAATGAATCGACGCGCCTCTCTGCGTATGTAAATGAGTACATGTGTGTATTATCCCTTCGATCGTGGACTTTTCCGAACATGTGTGTGAGCTGTCATTAAAACTACAAGTAGGAACCAGTGATGGTCTGTGTTCTTGATTTTCACGCTACTACTGTTTTTCTTTGCGTCACTGTGTGTGTGTGTGTGTGTGTGTGTGTGTGTGTGTGTGTGTGTGTGTGTGTGTGTGTGTGTGTGTGTGTTTGCTTATGTGTGTGTGGAGGTGGGCAGGGTGCCGGGGTTTGTTATTACTAAATCGCTCATCCATGCTACTAATTAAGATGCATAGCATCCCCCTATGAACGTCAGTGTCGCTAATTATCAAACAATGTAGTGCTCACCAGATATGAGAACTGGCAGCCTCTGTAGTCATGTTACCAACCTATTACTGCTACAATTACCAAGTGCCTGTCATTCTCCTTGTTAGTCATCGGCCTTCATTTCGCCTTTACTAATGCCTGACTTTCTTTCTCTCCCCCTCCCTCCATTCTTTTCTCTCACTCTCTCCAGGCTATGGCTTTGTGGATTTTGACAGCCCAGCTGCAGCACAGAAGGCCGTGTCGTCTCTCAAAGCCACCGGGGTGCAGGCCCAAATGGCCAAGGTAAGGAGTGTTTAAAAACAACTTAGCGCCGCCACTTCCTCTTGCATTATCATTAGCACTTTTGTTGAGTGTCTCGCTCCCTCCGGGGATTTAATACTGTACACTTAACACACTTCATGGACTTTGATGGATCTGAAAGCTCCCAAAAAACTGGTTTTGTCCATAAACACACTTTTATAGAAAGTAATTTCCCGCATTGCTCTGCTGTTTAATGACTAACTCGTTCACCCTAATACAAGAAGGCTCTTAAATGTGGGCTTATAACTGCGTTTGTATGGCTATGTGACAAGTTGGGAGGCGACCGCGGTGCACGAGGGTCTGTTTTATCTTACCGGCACTCTGTGACAGGGCAAAGCTGCAGTCTCACACAATCCAGCATCGAGACTTTGTTTTACACATGTGGTCCCCCTTGTTTCAAGTGGTCATGTGGACTCGGTCATGTGCGGGGAGCATGTGCGTCCGTGGCATTATTCCACAGGCAAACCGACTCGGGTGCCAGCATGTAAGCTGGCCCGGCTGTAACTGAAGACTGACCAGCCGCTCGTCCCGTGTTGTGCAGTGCTATTAGCCCGCTAAAGTGGAAGCAGATGAGACAAGCTGTTTCAGTTGGACAAAGAGGGCCCCAGTGACTTGCCAGCTTGACAGGCACAGACACACATGGAGAGGTGTGGCTTTGAGTAAGAACACACTGGTGTGCCTATCCCCCGTTTAACCTCCGAATCTTGTACCGGATATTAAGATTGGGACTTAATGTCGATTGTTGCATATTTGGCTGTCCAACATCAGTTATATTACATTATAAATGTGTGTCGACCCTCAGTCCAGACTAGCAGCTGTCCTTTCCGCATCTGTCTTTTCTAAATCTTTCATTCCCTCGCTGCATGCGGAGAGACTCATCACAGACTTTAAGCACAGCGGGGCTCTCTCTCCGGACATCTATGATCGACGAGCCCACATGGCTAAACCAGGCTATTTCTGTACCAGCCCAGGATTTGCTGCTGTCAGAATATTTAAATAGGTGAGCAAAATGTCAGTAGCATTAAAGCAATGAATATGCTGATGACTAGGAGTGATTTTCTCAGCATTTGATCCGATCCAGACCCCCCACCCCTCCTCCTCGAAGCCAAAGAAGCCCCGATGAGATGGAGCATGGAGATGGCGCCAGCACAGATGACAGAATTGATGATAACGATGAAGGTGGCAATTATTTTGATCAAATGGGATGAGATCTGACAGGAGGAGATGATATTCCGTGCGGTGCTCAGGTGTGCCATTTCTCAAATGCACCATTTGGCTGTTTCCTCTCCCCACCAGTGTCCTTCTTCCAATATTTATAAGAGGCCAGGCTCTCAGAATACAGATAAGACGCCCGTGCTCTTTGCCCAGCTTATTTTAACACCCCTACTTTGCATTGCTCCACTTTTCTCAGTCAATATGTTCATGAGAGAGGTCTAGTGTCCCAAATCTAAAGAGCTGACCTTTTTAAGGATGTTTGTTTGCATTGGTGTGCGTGTGTGGGCACATTCACAAAATCATTTCCGATTAGCATTTCTGTATAATAGTTCGTTTTTTTTGTTTTTTGTAATGGTCCATTGTTCTGTTCACACAAATAGAAAGGCCAGCATTCTGTGCCGGAGCTCTGTGCTTTTATCACACTTGTGAGAGACATTCAGGAGTAGTTTGCTTTTATAGACTCGCTCTCCACCTCTCAGATGTCTCTTTACCAGGTATCACTCCCATCACTCTATCGGCCCTCTGCCTTGCCCCCTTCTTCGTTCTCTCCAACCCCTTACCGCCGTTTTCTCTCACATTCACATAAACACATTTGTATTCACGTCCACCGTGTGTTCCCCTGCCAGATATGCAATGAGTGCAATTTATTCCCATCAATAATTAACAGCAGGCTGTCTTTGTGTCTGCCTACCTGCCAAGGTGTCTCCGACACCCTCCACTCCGCCACGGCGGAGCAGCGTTCCCCTGGTGGGGCCGGATGAAAAACCCAGGTGCGCTTCGAGGAAGGTGTAAATCGCAAAGACGATTGCCAACGCCACAGACGACTTCCACAATAAGAGCATTCAGCCTCATTCTCTCACTCCCCCAGCTCCATTTTGTCACATATATCTCTCCACAACAAAGCAATAAACGAATAGCTAGTCGGAGCCAGAGGCTTTGAGCTCATTAAATAAAACCGTCACGGTAATCAAGTTGCGCCTTTTTTCCCTGCCTTGACGCCATTAAAAACGCTTTTATTAAGGTGCCTTATTTTAAGCACAGCTGCAAAGACGGCAAGAAGAGAGAAACCGAGGGGAAGAGGGAAGCGTCACTTGATTTCCTCTTCTTCCTCCGATGTAACACCCTGCTGTCTCTCTCCTCTTACTCCCCTTGGAATTTGAAATACCAAGGCAGCAGAGATGAAACATTGCCTTCCTTTTGTCTTGCCCTCCCCCGGGGACGGTGACAGCGAGAGGGAGGAGAGGAGCCATAATTAAGATACCTAAAGGACACTTCCCCCCTGCACCTCCCTTCCTGTCACTCACCTCTACACAAGTCACAGATAAGAGTACTTAGCATAGGCGAGGAGTATGTGTGTGTTTTTGAGTGTGTGTGCGTGCTTGTATACAGTACACACGGATTCTATTTTTTGTGTACATTCACACAACCAAATAAGACTTTTGAGAGGTTTTGGATTTTGGTCATGTTACCTCTCCTACAAAATGACATTCCCATGCCACGAAACTGCATTCTCTATTTTGTTTGGAGGGAATTATATAATTTATTAAATATTTTACACTTTCTCCCAAGGTTAATGTTGTAAATACAAAACAAAACAAAAATGCAACAGACTACTTTGTTAGGTTTACTAAAAGATCAAGGTTTGGCTTGAAATAAGTATGGCTCTACATTAGTAGTTTAGTTTGACATTTTGGATGATGTGTTTATTGATGCCCCTTCCCTGCCTATAGAGCCAGGAGGTGATTAGCCTAGCTTAGCATTAAGACTGGATGCTAGAAGAACAAACAAGAGTTTGTTAGTGTTTATTAGATGCTTGTTTGGTGTATTTTTTAACTCTGGAGAGAGCCAGGCTAGCTGTGTCTAGCTGTTTCTAGTCTTTATGCTCAGCTAAGCTAAGCTAATAGCCTCTCAGATCGAGCCCCATAATTAGAGCCAAGACATGAGAGTGGTATTGATCTTCTCATCGAGCCTTTGGGAAAGAAAGGCAAATAAGTACTTACCAAAACATACTCTATAATGTAACCAGAGTGTGAATCATACAATGACAATCAAGGGGGAGTCCAAGTCACCTGGGGAGGTCAGGGGGTCCAAGTCTTTATTAGGGGGGTCAGACCCCCCACTCCCCCTGTAATTTGAACCATGAATATAACTATTGTTAAACTAAGGTTCAATATAAGCGACTATTTGGTCTACTACCCAAGACATCCGTGTATCTAAAAACCATAATCTATGCATTTAACAAAAAACGTATGTGTGTGTGTGTGTGTGTGTGTGTGTGTGTGTGTGTGTGTGTGTGTGTGTGTGTGTGTGTGTGTGTGTGTGTGTGTGTGTGTGTGAGAGAGAGAGACATTAAGTATAGGCACACATTTGCCTCCACACACCGTGGACTCCATTCTCCAAGTCACTTTGTTCAGGTAGCTTTCCGAACTGTGAAAACTGACACGTGGAGCAGACAGAATGATAACAGGTAAACGCCACGTCGAGCTTCGCAGATGCAAACCTGTCAACCAGCCGCTCGCCTCACTCTCCGCAGGCTGCCATTTTCCCCTTGAGCCAATCAGACTGAATTATGGGAAGGGCGCCCTCGATTGTGGTGTCTGTGTCGGAGAGGTAATTCCGCCTGACAGCTGCTTGCTTTCAGACAACAGCCAGTCTTTATGGAAATCATCCCTCCCTATTCTCACTGCAGTCGGCTTTCTGCTGATAACAGCCCGGATGAAAACAAAGCTGTCCTTTTCTACTTTTCTTCTTTTTTTTTCTGTGTGGAGAGCCAAGAATTTGCAAAACAACTCTGTAACATCATATGGATTTTGACAATGTACACCCTGCTTTGATGTTACACACATTAGGGCCAATATAAGCTTGAAGCTGACCAGAAATTCTATGATGCTCGTGAAGATGCATATGGTTTGTGTTGTTTTAGTGTTTTATCTTTCAAAGGTAAAATTCCTTCCTGGTTTCTATTTTGGTTTCCTGGCATGTCAAATACGGTTTCCTTCCACTGACTGTTTTTTTTATTACTTTGTTCCGGGAAAAAAAAGAAGAAAATCATAATATTAGTGAATTTCCCACTTCCAAATGTTACACAAAGACTGTGCTTATTGTCATTTGATGAGGATATTGATTTTGGACAGTTTTTTTTTTCTTTGCCAATGCCTTGATTGGAAGCAGCGGTGGCTCAGTGCAGTGTGCCTTCCGGTTCCAACGGCCAATATTTATACGGTTCACAGAATCTACAGGCAGACAGAAAGGCGCGGCTTGCCCTTCACTTCACATTACAGTGGGGAAATTATGCTAAAAGCGTCATTAAAGTGCCTCCATGAAGTGAATCCCAAATGTTTATGATAACACAGCGCTCGCACCGGCCCATCAACCAGTAGTCACCAGCGGATGCTTCAGACGGTTTAACGGTGTGAAGCCAACCGGAGTGTTCAGTCCTCTTGCACCCTCTCATTTATTCTCACTACCTTTCACTTGCTCCGTCTCCCCGGCTTGTTTTTTCCTTCCTCTCTCTCTCTCTTTCTCTCTCTCTCTCCCGGGGAAGATTTCCTGTCAATATTACATTTATATTCATGCGAAGAGCACGGATCCCCCTCTGGGTGGTCTGCAGTCAGTCAGCAGTCTCCTTATTATGCTTTAAAGGTGACTCCTCTGGCGCCTTAGCTCCGCTGACACCCAGGACCCCACGGTGCGGCTCAACATAGGGTGACCTCTGGGCGATGATCAAAGGGGATGGCTGACAGTGCCGTTACAGTTGGTTGCTGACACCAGCTAGCCTAGCGGAGCCCCCCCCCCCATCCCCCAAAGCATTGGTTTAATCTGGGGAGAACCGGGGGAGATGCATTGTATCGTGAATACAGCGGGATAATTGGACAGACTTTGGGGGATACAGGTGCTCACTCAGCAGCATCACTCACCTCTCCGTTCAATGTTCGCCACCTTGAACGCGATGCCATTTCCCCTCTGACATCCACCGCGGTGTTTGTTCGCGAAGCATATGGTGTCAGAGCACAGTGTGGCGATCAGCACTTTCCCCCCGAAGCTGCCATCGACAAGGGCGTCCTCGTGATTATAGTCGCTCGCATGCAGCTCATTTCCCGCCACACTGGAAGACGGCGTGCAAGCATCCGAAAGATGCTCGTTGGCACGTGAGCATATAGTGTGTATGCATCGCTCCTTTCGCTCCGTTCTCCCATAGTTGTATCCGTTAACAAGCACTCGTAGCTTCATATGCTGTCATGGTGACAGCATAGCTCCGAGAGACTGTGTAGCATGAAGCTTATCATACTTTCCCCTACATATAGCTGTCTCTCCTATCCTCATCTCCCTGACTGTATAATGATGCTCCTCAGGCATCCTGTTGATTCCCTATTGATTTTCTTTTCAATAAATCAGCAGATAAGTTTGTCAGTTTAAAGAATTTTCCAGTTTTAAGATTGAGTATTTTTTTCCAGTGTTGTTTCAACAGGCCTGAGGCGGCTCTACTTTTTTTTGTCCTGCCCACCATAAAGGAAGGTACATGAGCACGATTGAAGGAAATGGTTGATTCCCGTGGAAATATCTGCAGTGCAGTGCAGATAATCTCACTCATGAAAGAAAAAAGAGAAAGATACAATCACTTGCCAATGTGTCATTTCATAGCTGCGCCGGGGCTGAGCACACAGTCCCCCTCCCCTGCTCCTCCCGCAGAAGTGATAGTTTTGAAGGGCAAAGCCAGTGAGAGTGAGACGGACCATCTGACGAGCGCCGGCTCCCGAGCACCTCCGTTGGCTTCCGCTGTCTCCGCCGTCTAATTACGCTTCAATCATCCGCGGGAGCTCTGCGTGCGGTAAATTATTTCGCCGAGCAGCACGGAGACGTGCCGCCGAGCTGCGAGCATGAGAGGGAGTGAGAAACGGAGGCTAAGTAGAAATCAGTGAGAGCTGGAGTGGGAGAGAAAAAAGAAGAAAAAAAAAAGATGGAAGCCGAAAAGGTGGGGAAAGAGTGAGAAAAATTTAGTTGAGAGGGAGACATAAAAAAAAAAGAAGAAAAGTGAAAGACACTGCGGAAACGGAGAGGACTGCCAGCCTCAGACGGCCTGTACAGCAGGAGACAGGCCAGCACTAATGAACAAAGTCACAAACTTGTCACTAATGAGAAAGAGAAAGGACAAGGATAACTGGCAACAGACAGCATCCGCATCACTAATCCTGCAGTAGATGCAGAGTAGACTGTGTGAAACTTACACAGATACAGAGAAATCATGAGGGTATTATTGCAATGTCTGACGAACACTTACAGTCTGTCGTTAGGCTCTTTCTGCATGCGGTGTTATTGGTTTCCACTGTAGCAGCAAAAAAAAGGGATCTAATTAAAGTACAATTTAGAGTGGTTGTATTTATGTATGTGTGACTACTCTCTGTTCTGTTCCCAAAATTTTGCTCCAAAATAGCCTTTGCGTCTAAATTGTAGTGTTGAAAAAGAACAGCGACGGCCTGGATTGTCTGTAAATTCACTGCTGCCATGCTTGCTTTGAAGCAAACATAAATGTGGCTCTGTTTTTTTTTCAGGCTCTGTAATGGCCACAGTGTGCAGTTATTAGAATGCCTTTGATGTGGCAACTGTGGCAACCTGCTCGCCGTCTCTGTGAATTGATCTGGCTCAATTAGCGGGGCCCGCGAGGGACGGCGTTCAAAGGGCCGGGCTTCCACACTCCACACTGACACGCACTCACACAGACGAGGTGAAACGCTTTGCATTCAGTTACTCCGCTGCCCCCCCCCACCCCCCACCCCCCCTCTACGAGAAGACCACCTGTGAATCAATGGTGGTGCAGCTTCGGTGTTGAGGAAAAGCTTTTACCGAGAGGGGTTTGGTGCATTCTCCAAACCGGTGCGAGTTAATTTCCCCGCCGCCGCCGCGGGCTGATTTAGGAGAACAGCGATCCTCACCGCAGTCAACTCACTCACACGTCTATCTACTGGACGGGCTTGTGTGTGCTCGTGTTTGTATGCTTTACGTGTGCACCATACACAATCGCCCGTCCTCCCCTCCCTGATTCAGCTGACCCATTTCAATTTGTCTTCATCAGTCATACCAATTAACTCTGGGATTAGATTCCTCAAAGCCAGGCACCCCCGGTCCTCCCTGCATCCCACCATCTCTCCGTCCATCCCGCCATCCGTGCGTCCTTACCTCTGCTATACAGTGCTGTCACTGCGCACTGTACAACCACACCGGGCCTCTCAGCATTCAGGGCTGTGAGAGCAGGCTGTCGATGTACTTAAAGCGAGCGCAGTGAGCACCTTTCTTTCACTGCATTTTATGTGTCCGAAATACTACTTCAAGGCTACTTACCTTCTATCCCCCGAAGAACTGTAATTTTACCTTGAGTGCTGCTCATGAACCCTATATTTTTGTCCGCTTTTTTTTTGCTGCGTTCGTATATCTGGCCTCGGAAACCTAAAAAAAAAAAAAACTGCCTCATCCACCCTAGTACTAAAAAAGATGGTGCATCCATCAGTAACTGGAAAGCACCAGGTGTATAGCTAGTAGCAGAGAGGCTCCAAATAACACATGCAAGACAACGGCACACCTGCTCTCACACACACATACTGTATATGGATCAAAGAAACCGTAAATCATTAGATTATGTGCAAAAGTGTGGTATCACAATGCATCTGACGTTAATGAGAATGCATGCATAAATGCAGCAGTGATTAATATTTTGGCTCCCCTCTCTGCAAGCTTTCACACAGAAATGACAATCAACATGGTTTTGTATTATTTTTATGATCCACTTTGCAACACCAGGGCCACTATGCTTTTTTACTTATTCATTCATGTATTAATTTCCCTGATGTAAAACTGCAAGATTGGCAGAATGAGGTACTGAACAGGTAGAGTTTTAGTAGCAGGTTGCACATTCTGCAGATTCACTGCAGTGGCTGTATTCTAATGCACTAAAAGTGTACAAAGGTAGCAAACAGTATATTCTATATGCTAGTATATTATTCTAGGATATCAAAGATTTGTGTGTTGTGTGCTCTGATACTAGGGATGTGAGTGTTCGAGACATCCAACATTTTGAAAAATACATAAAAAGAGGACATTGCAAACTCTAAAGCAAGAGTGACAACACTCATATAAACATATGAAAGATGGCAGACATTGTGGAATGCTTCCAAAGAAAACTATAGCATTCAGTGGGACAAGAACGGATGCTTTCTCGTATTTCACTAATTGTCGGATGTTTCATTTTGAGCACGATGTGATGAAACTGAAGCATACAGTTCCTGTTCCTTATTACATTATGATATTATGCTTGTAAATCAAGTGCCATGGCTTAATGCCACTTTGAAAACTACACATTTAAGGAACAAACTACATATTTGCAGTCGCAGTGCTTTTTGATGGCGTGAACTATTTCTACACGCAGACACTCAAAGTGACTAAATCATAGGGCCACGCGTCTTTAATTCACCAGAAAATTTCATTTGATTAATGCAGCCCTTCTACCGCAGCGGCGCGAGTCCGTACGGCAGCTTTAAGCCACTGCTTACATCCAGTCGCGCGCTCGTGTGAGTCCACATTCCCATCGCGCTGAGAGTCACTCCACATAGATCATGTTTAATGGTAGGTCTGGGTGCTGCAGCAGATCAGAGCCCGTACCAGTGCTCACACTGAGAGCTCTGCCAGACAAAGCTGCACTTCAGCACAGTTGCAAAGTGGGAGGTGCTGTTTTCCCAATTCTGTGTTCCCATTGTAGTAGTTTCTTTAGACAATATCCTCAGTGTTACTCATCATAGGAACACGGGACTCTCAGTCGGATGATGTAACCATCTCATAGGTTCATGTCAGGATCACCAGATCAAAAATACCCATGAGCGTCGGACGCCCTTGCTATTGAGAAGAGGCCGGTCAAAGGTAGTGGATTTAAAA
Source organism: Ophiodon elongatus (assembly GCA_016806645.1). Taxonomy (NCBI): domain Eukaryota; kingdom Metazoa; phylum Chordata; class Actinopteri; order Perciformes; family Hexagrammidae; genus Ophiodon; species Ophiodon elongatus. The sequence continues at coordinate 43,926 of JACSYO010000476.1, read as the reverse complement.
CGCTTTCTTGTTCAAGTTGAGGACAAAAACAAGGCGCCACAGCTGCCGAATTCCCCCACAATTGACCCCAAATTTAAAATGTAATTTATCTAGTTTTCTCAACACTGTTGTCTTTGGTGTCCACACACCGTTAGTATGTGACAGTATTTTAAGCTCAGTGATCGAGGTCTTCCTGACTCGACTTGTACTTTTTTTAAATTTTTAGTAAAGAACCAGATATCTTCTGCAGTTTTTTATGTTTTAAACTGATGACTTAAACATTGTCAAAAGAAAAAAATGATGAGAGTTTTACTCAGAATCAGGAGCATTGGAAATATCTCACTCACCCTATTACAGATAGACAGATAGCACATTGTACTTTTGTTTGTATTACATATATTTGTAAAAGAAAGGACAATGTAAGTACTTTTATTTCTGAGTATATCTATAATGCAATGAAAACAAGGTGATAAAATCAGTTTCCAGCTAATATTATAAATAGTTTCTCTTTCATTCACTTAATAGCCTCTTTTCAGATCAAATGCATAATATCAGTTCCTTCTCTTTTAGCCAGCTGTCCTCATATCATTAACTACAACTTCCCTTATTACCACCCCCCTCTCTTTCCCTCTACCCTTACCCTCCTCTCTCTAATGCACCCCATCACGGGCTTCCACGGGCTTGCCATGTTAAATCACACTGACCGTTTCCATTTGCAGTGGCTTCAATCATATGTGAGTGGTCTGCAGAGAGTCCAGGCAGAGCAGAGCAGGGCTCTGTCCTGCTGAGGGCTGATGAACCAGCTCTCTGACACCAACACAGTGCCTCTCTCTGCCTAATGAGGAAGAGCAAAGCCAGAGTATCGGGTCCCTTTTCATCCTTTTCATCTCATCTGACACTGCTCCGGCGTGTGTGTGTGTGTGTGTGTGTGTGTGTGTGTGTGTGTGTGTGTGTGTGTGTGTGTGTGTGTGTGTGTGTGTGTGTGTGTGTGTGTGTGTGTGTGTGTGTGTGTGTGTGGACACGGCCGTGCAAGAGATAGATAAAGACGGGCAGAGATGGAAACAGAGATGACAAAATATCAAACACCCTTGATGGTGCGAAATGTTCTTCCTTTTTTTTTTGGTACGATGTGCCTTTTTTTTAGGCTTTAATCCAACTTAAATCTTTTATTGCATGTCAAAGAGATAACGAGAAGAAGAAAAATGCTTTGTCGTTCTGCTGAGATGCATAGGAGGGATATCTGCCTGGTCTCAGAGGTCTAAAAAGTCACGGTCAGCGCAGTTTATCGAAGCTCAGAAAGGGGCCTAGGCCTCAGGACACACACACACACACACACACACACACACACACATACACGCTGTGACTGGGGAGGGGAGGAAACGGAATGCGGAGGATCTTTCACCTGCACAGTTTTTCCTCCAGGGTCTGGATGCAGTAAGATGGTCAGCAGTTCAGAGGGAGGACCTGAGAGGAGGCGGGGAGATGTATGGCACACGAGTTCACATCATCGCAGCCTCTCCTTTAAAGTCTTTTACATCAAAAACAAAGCCTCAGCACAAAACCAAAACCCCCACTCCTCGGTTTCAAGTGTATTTCTGGATGACAGAAGAAACTAACAACTTTGCCGTGTCTCCAGCCCTTTTCCTTTTAAATCTTAGAGTGAGAGTTTTCTTACTTAAGTTGTCACTGTTGCTCGTGCGTTTTAAAGATAAAGCAGTTTATCTTTAGACCTCTGCAAATGGACACATCAACTCTCACTAGATTCTCCACTGCCCTTTTTGTGACTCCACACTGTCAATGTTTTGTCTGCACGCGTTGCGATGTCTGTTAAACGTCTGCATGCTGGCTCGTTGGGTCGTCTCGCTCTCTTTTTTATTTTTTTTATTTTTTTTCTCGCTGGCCCTCTTATCTCCATTCGTCTTTGTTATATCTGTCTCCGTTCCTCATTCCTCCACTCCATAGCTTTTATTCCGTCTCCGTCACTCACTGTATGTTTGATGTTTGGCCCCAGTGCTGGTTTGTTGGGCTTTGCCTGTGATACCACGGCATTGTTTTCAGTGTTATCTCCGTATTCTCCATGCCGTCTTGAGGGTTGTGTTCTTGTGAGGGTTATCTCGCGGCCGTCCCTGGTTTTATCCTTGCGTTATCTCGTGGGTTATCTCAGCGCTCTTGTCCCCGCGTTATCGCGTAGCCACGATCAAGGTGGCGACCTTTCTCTCTGACAGCATCTAAAGACGCTCCCAGGAATGTCTTGTCGGCTCCTTTTGTTTTGCTTTTTTTCTGACTGTCACGGGTAATTACTGTGATTTCTTTGTGATTCTTTTTATTTCCCCTTTTTTTTTTTTTCGGTGGATGCTGCATGTCAAAATATTTGAGTTGAAGTTTGTTTAACTTGCATGCTTTGTTATCCTGTGTGCATACTTCATAGCGTTCTCTTGAATGTGTTCTTTTTCACGGGAGTCAAACACGCTTAGCTCTCAGGGAACTACTTTGTCTCTGCCAGTGACTGCAGAATGCGCGCCGCCATCATTTGCGTATACGTCTGTGTTTACACTGCTTCAAGTCTGTGTTGCTACATTTGATTCGGCGCACGGTATGATTCATAGCAGATGGCTGCCTTCTTCCTGAAGGAGCGTGACAGCCGAAGGAAGTTAAAACTGAGAATGGTAGACGGAAGAGAAGAGGGAGGAAAAACCAGGGATGTGATTACCATCAAACCGTTCTCTCAGTAGAGGGAGCATCCATCCACATCCCTCTCTCTGCTCGGTGTGTGACATAGATACAAAATGTCTCCCGGGCTAATTTGCGGAGCAGTACGCGCGCACTCTTCACAGATTCATTTTGAAGTTAGCAGTCAAACAGATTCAGCTCGTTTGCCTCCGTCTAGTGAAATAAGACTGGAGACCCCTTTAAATATGTACTCCCGGCTGTTAGAACCTCAGTCGATCTGCTAATGCCTCTTTTCCTTCCCTTTTTGCTCCTCGTGCGCTGTATCTTTTTGACAGCAAATTTAACATCTTCCTCTGGTGTTTTATACACTTCCTTTGCCGGATATCTAAACAGAAGAGCCTTTGGCCTCCTCGGTCTCTGCTGGTCCTCGTGAGAAGAAACAGGGATTTGCATGCCACATGTTTTCACTGCAGTGACATGGTCCTCACTATGGCAACCTCTGTACCGCAGCACTTTTTGACAGGTTACGCACACCTCATAACTGTCAGGGGGGAAAAGGAAGAGCAAGCAGGTGGGGAGACACAGCCATCTTGAATAATGATCAGCCTCTCTTAGGCCCCTCCGAGAGATTGAGTTAACACACAGGGATGCGTTTTCGCTCCCTATCTGGACCGCCTGCTCCTTGATTTATACCGACTGTGTTCGGAAACGGCCCGAACTCAAGAGGAAGTGCAGTTTTAGTTTTTCATAGAGCAGGAAATCTCCTTTCCTGGAAATTTTGTAAATGTTTAATCCAGGAAATAATTAGTGTGGGCAGTGTCCTGTAGTATTGTTGGGGGTAGAATATCATACATGTTTCACCTTCAGCGTGCAGGATATGGTACATTTCTGGCATTACCGCCTCCAGTTATTATAGTCCTGAAACAAAAGATGGAGAGGATGTTGTCCTAAGGACTGTTTCTGATTAACTTATCTTAAGCTTCCTGTGTCTGCTTTTCCCACATTCTCTATACGTTTGTACTGAATAACTGAGGAACCTACATATTGCATATATGCACTGTGTAATAATTAATCAAGTTCACTCGCTGTATGGGCAAATTTACACCTCGGCACTGGTTTTGACATATGTTGATACCAGTGTTTCCTCCTTCATAGCTACCACCCACTGTTTGTAACATGAATTCACAGGTTCACTTTCGCAGAATGACTGTGAACGCATTAAAATGTAAATTACCAGCTACCATCTGTAATGGCTTTAATCTCTGTGGTCTGACTATATAGCATACATTCACACATAATTATTGGGTCCATGAGATACAGAGCTACTGTCTTTTGTCATTATTATTAGACGGCTATTATACTCTTTCCCAGGGAGGCCAGTAAGAGCCCATAAGCCATACAATAGCTACTAGCAAGTACGACTTAACTTTATATCATAATTCTTGTCGCCATGTTTGGGCTATTTATCAAAATCTAGTTTTCAGTTGTATAACTCACTTTGGGATTCATGGAGCAATATTCTCTTAAATTTATCTCCAACTTTCTTTAAATTTTCTGTTAAGATGACAAATAAGATAAGTCAACAACATCCAAACCTGCTCTTACCCAGGAGTGCTGAATAATAAATGATCATAAATGGGATGGGTGTTGCTTATTATTAGTGTAGGTACACTATATAACTATAACTATATAACACTATATAAGGGCAGCTGCTGTGCCGTGTGCAAAAACCCTGGCACATGCCCAACAATTGGAGAGATGCCACCTTAAAAAAAACTCTGTAAGAGGAGGAAGAACTTAAGCGAGAGGGAAATTGAGGTACTGTTAAATAAACTTTTAAATTTAAAAAGGATGTTTCCTTGTGTTGAACAAACAATTTGTGGACTGTAAAAAAAAGAAAGTCTTATCTTGGTAAGAGTGCTTTGCTTTCAACCACTTGTAAAATGTTCTGTGACCTAACAAAAGAGAAAAAATAAGAAAACATTTGTGGATCCCTGAAACCAGTGGGTACGAAAAGAATAAAGGCAAGTTGTGGATGCATAAAAAAATAGGAGGAAATTTGTTCTTATATTGCTTCCTGCATGAGGCCCATTGAGTATTTACTATATAGTAAGACATGCAGTCACAAGATAATTAGATGTCTTTGTTTCATGGTTTAAGTCATTGCATCTGACTTTCAGAAAGAGGAATTATTTTCCCCATATACGTCAGTTTTGCTGTCCCCATGGAAACGGTCGAAAGCTGACAGCCAGTGTTGTTGTTGTTGTTGTTGTGCCTCAAGTGAGAGGGAGACAGGGGTTGTGGGGAAGAAGAAGGGAAGAGAGGGAGGGATGGGGAAAATGGTTTCTGAAGAACCAGAGGAAGTAGAGATGTGACTCCAATCAAATTATTGGCCAATCAAGTCATAACGTGAGTAATTCAAGGCTTACATCGACGGCCCTAATCTGATTGCTCGTGCATTAGGGGCTCAAAGGAGGGCTCTTAGCGAGCACGCTCAGCGGGGGGTCTTGGAGGGAAAAGGTGCTTTGATGGGAGACAAGAGAGATTCGCTTTTGGTGGAAGTGTGTGTGTGTGTGTGTGTGTGTGTGTGTGTGTGTGTGTGTGTGTGTGTGTGTGTGTGTGTGTGTGTGTGTGTGTGTGTCTGACAAGCTGTAGAGGTTGTTGAAGTGAAGCCTGCCTCTCTACCTTTTGGAGCAACACTGTAAAGGAGAGCCGGCCAGGCTCGGGGTTGTGGGAGCTTTACAACGCCTCTCTGTTGCCATCTGTTTCAGCGCCATTGTACAATGGCAACATCTCTCATTTGCCCAATTATAGAGGAGGATTATGATGTGTTTGTTTCCTGCCCGTGGGCTCCCTGGCCACATCTGACTCATGTTTTAGTCAGAGAAGTATCATCCATCCTCTAATGAGTCCTGCCAGGATAGCCTAGTTAAAGTCACATTGTTATTTTTGCCCCTAATAGAATTTTTCAACACACACACATGTTATGCATATAATAAGATTGCACGTTATGTTTGTGCCACATCTGCATGTAGGCAGCTGCAAGGTAGTCTGGAGAATTTTCTGATCCCGGACCCTTCGCTGGTGATATCTCTGAGGCCAACAAGACCAGATGTGAATGGTGGGGCTGGAAGCAGGTCGCCAGGAGAGCTTACACCTGGAAAAGCATGACTGTGTGGCCAGCCGTTGAACGGAAGGCGCTGCAACAAAAGGCCGGGCCCTCAGAAAGCGCTGAGTTTCCGGCATCTGACACTGGTGTTGAGTGCTAATCGTGCTCAGTTTCAGCATCCCGGGTCCTCGGAGAACAAAAAGGAAAAAGAAGGGAAAAAAATCATGGCATGTTTCTGTGCTGATTTGCATGTGGAGGGTTCCTGAGTTAGTGACACCCCCACCCTCATCCCCCTCACCCATACATATAGACACTCATATACACTCCAATCTCCCCCTGCGCTCGGGGATCTGAATTGTCGAAACAGCTGCCAAGGGAACAGCTTGTCTCAGAGAGAGAGAGAGAGAGAGAGAGAGAGAGAGAGAGAGAGAGAGAGAGAGAGAGAGAGGGGGGGGAGAGAGAGGGAGCACTGGGGGGGAGAGAAGGTAATCAGTTTTTGGAAAAATACTGCCTCTCCATCCCCTGCCAAGATTTAGTTTGTGTTGTGGCTTTTTTTTCTTTCTTCTGGGCCAGCGTAGCCCTGGCACTGTGGCTCCAGCCACCCAGCCCTCTCTCCGCGTTTAATTCAACAATAGAGGGGGGGGTAGGGGGGTTAGGTCGTAAACTGTCAAAAACAGCAGCCAAACACAAGTGTGTCTCTTTCTGTGTGTGTGTCTATGTGCGACTGCTCTGGCAGTGCTGACATGTTTTTCCCAGTTTTAGCCATATGCTTGTTTGTGGGTGACAGTCAGGCGTCCATAAAAAACGGCTTATTGTTGTGATACCACAGCAAGTATCCATAAGTGAGCAATCACCCCTTTTTTTTTTTCTTTTTTTTTTTATGAGTGCTGGCAATCTGCCTCCTCACAATATTGTGCCATGTGTCTCCGTTCGCCCACACACTTATTCTCAAATCTGATTCCACCACAACTGACTGACTAAAGCCATTGTACCAACAAAGCTCCAGTTGAACAAAAGCTCACGCGCGGTGGGTCCAGTTTGAAGAGGAGGATTCAATAGGATCGTCCTCCCCTTCCCCTAATAAAGCTCGTCAGCTCAAGAGGAAGTGACAGGTTCAACGGCGTTCCTGGTTAACACAACAACCTATGAATAACCTCATCTCATAAAACATATGGCCCTTCCATCAGGCGTGCCGCAAACAAGGCCGCACGTGTGAATTAGGGTGTCAATCAAGAAGGAGCTAATAGCTGCAAAGCCTTTGTGTTTCGCCTTGAATAATAACTTCTATATTTTGCCTGAGCAGTTTAAGTATTTAACAGTCATTTCTGATCAAAACATATTATGTATTATTTTCATATACTTTTTTAACTGCTGGTTTTCATGCTTAATCTTCATCTTCAATTGAGTTCATGGCAGAAACTGCAAGTGGCAATTAAACAACCAATAAAAAAGAAAAAATCGACCTTAAAGACCTCAATCGCGTGGCTAAAACCCTGTGTTATGATACTGACAACGTACATATGCATCTCGTCAGCTGCATATCGGCAATATATTACAGTGGAGATGTGTTTCCATCCTGTAGCCTGGGAACCAGTTAAACATGTTTGACTGAATAATCCCAGAGCCAGTGCTCACCGATGCAACATCAATTAGGCTCAAGTGAAGGGTCGATTAGTCTTCAAAAGGATGGAGGGGAGCTGCATGTGAACCCGCTGCCTCCACCCCGGCTAGAGGCACGTGGAAGAGGCAGGAAGCGAGGGAGCCGGTGCGGTGGCCACCACAAGGGAGAGTTAGCTGTTTACATGCCGTGCGGATGTATACAAGTGTCTTCTGTCAGACTTTTAATCGCTTTTGGAACCTTTTGAGATGCCATAGAGCAGCGCGGGGAATAGCTTTCACCGTTTCAGGGAGGCAGGGTTAGGAGGGAGAGGGGAAGAGATATGATTCAGACGCTCCGCTGGCTACTACTCACCCCGGCTCCTTCTCTCCGTTTTCCCTCTCTCTCTTTCCTTTCCTCGCTCCTCTCTTTGCTCTCTACAAAGGTATGTTTAATACATAAGGGTCTAATTGCTATCACAGCTGCTGCTCCATCGTCTGCCTGTCTGGTTTTTGCACTGGGTACTCCATCCCTCTTCTCAGGAGAGAGGACATAGTAATGGGCCTCCGCTGCCCTCAGGCTTTACCCTTCTTTATTATTCTTTTCTGTACTTCTTGTTGCCTTTCCTTCTCCAATCATTCATCCCTCCGTTTCCGTCCAACCTTGTATTTTACAATGATGAGGCACAAAAAGCCATAACCACAGGAACCTTGCTAGAATTGAATTGAAGAGAGCTTTACGTTTTGTTCTATGATATACTATACGTCAGTATATACCCGTCTCAAAAACAGAACTTTGAAGGCGGTTGCTAACTGCTAAGTGGCTAAATGAGACGACTAAACGTCATCACGCCGACCTTCACGGCTTCGTCGTGTACGCTCGCGCTCATGTGACCGCGCTGTAGTTCGTCCATCGCCTATTGTTCACTTTTTACTTCTGCCCGATTGCATTCGCCCTTCAAAGATCATAAAAGTGGTGTACGTAAAAGTATCACAGACTTTTTTCCCACACCAAATGGGGAAAACCATCTTTTTAAGCACCGTGCTTTGTATCACGGGTATTATTGACAGACTCCCTGTCATATAATAAACCTCCCTATCCCCGAGCTACAAAGTAATCACTGGTTCTGCTTCTTAACTGTTTTTCACCGTCCTGCCAGCTCCGTCCTCCTGCATATGAAACACAAGGCAGCTTCACTCTCACTCTCCCTTTCTGCTTGCTCTCACGCTCCTCCTTTCCCCCCGCTGCATTAATGGATGCAAATGGAGGCGTGTGCGGGGGAAAGGAGCTGACATTTATGCCTCTGATTAGAACATGCAGCCCCAACGCTTTGTAATTGATTGCAGTCCTGGACAGCACACACTCACCCATACCCTCTCTTAAAGGCCTGCACCGCTTTCAGCATCTTATTAGTGTGTGTGTGTGTGTGTGTGTGTGTGTGTGTGTGTGTCTGACTGTGGGTCACACAAGTGTGTGGCACTTCCAAACACTTGGAAGAAGGGCATAGCACACACAGTTGCTCATACATTTATGGTTGACACACACATGCGTACACACAAACGCACGTAGTCTGCCGCACCGCATCCATTTGAATAAGAAGCTTTTTAATGGTTGCTTGGTTCAACTTCAAGGCCAAGTCATCGAGGGGAAGCCGAGCTAACACGAGTGGAGATGTTGATCCGCTTCCCCCGGATCGATGTGCGGCCGTGACCCGCGAACTGGGATAATCCTGAGAAGGGTGTCAGGGGTCAGGGTGACGAGGTGAAGTCGAAGTGATGGGTTAAAGAGTTCACTCGAGGAGGGGAAAGATGGATCAGCTCATCTGTGGGAGACCGGGTGGGAACAATGAGAGGATGGGCAAACGTGTGTGTGTGTGTGTGTGTGTGTGTGTGTGTGTGTGTGTGTGTGTGTGTGTGTGTGTGTGTGTGTGTGTGTGTGTGTGTGTGTGTGTGTGAAGAACAGAGAAGAATTAGGATGGTGAGAGAGAGTGAGGAAAAAAAAAGAAAGAAATGGAGGTTATGTTTGTGAGGAAAGGAGTGAAAAGAAAAAACACAGGGAAGTGACGTGAGCGAGAGAGTGGGCCGGGGGTAGAAATGTGCTGAGTGTTGTGTCCTTGTTGTTTGTTTCTGGAGTGTGAGCGCATGTGTGTGAACCTGTGTGTTTTTGTGGAAACACGTGCACGCCCGGTTGATTTGCTTGTGGTCGCCTTTGCATTCTGCCTGCTCACTCGCGTGAATCTTTCGCAGGCTTCCTTGCTGTTTGTGTGGCGCCACTTTGTATGTTAATGTGCGTGTATATGCACATGTACATCTGTTTTCTGTGTGTGTGTGTGTGTGTGTGTGTGTGTGTGTGTGTGTGTGTGTGTGTGTGTGTGTGTGTGTGTGTGTAAGCAGCAGGAGAGTGTGGCATGGTGCTGTACAGTAATTAGCATCATTCTCACCGGGGAAGTGCGATGTGTGGAGGGCCCATTAAACACATTGCAGGGACAAACACTGAGCCACAGCCTTGTTCTGCTGACTAGCATGTCTCTCCTCCTGCAACACACACACACACACCCACACGCTCACACTCACACACACACTCACGCACACACACCAACACAAACACACCAACACAAACACTCCTAAATCATCTTGGCCTGCTAGCTCCGGCACCTCGTACAGTAGCCCTGTACACACTTACCAGTCACTCTGCATAAATTTTAAGACGAATAAAGTAATGAGGCACCAATACAAACAAAAATAAACAGTGTATATAATAAAAATATAACATACTTTACCTATCCAAAATAACCTGCAGCTCTTTTGGTATCTTATAGTTTGAATTAATATTGTAAAGATTTCCTTCCAGGCTAAAACAATATGTACCTCTTTTTTTTCCCCATATTTGTAAAGGTGGGCGAGATCACTTCATCCCTGCATACATACCCACACACATTTAGAGACACACTTTTAAAGATGACACCATGACAAACACACACACACACAGAGGTTGAGCGGGGGTGTAAAATTATGCCGCGTTAGCTGGCGTGCAGTGTTTGTGCTAATGAAGCTCTCTGTCCACATAGGCTGATAACTGCTGATGACTCGATACTTCTGCCAGAGAGGTCTGAAGCGCAGTTTGAATACTGAAGCAGGTGTAGCCCGTGGTGGCTGTGTGTTATCAGCTGAGGTGTGTGTGTGTTTTCTTTTTGTTTTTAAATATACGTAGGAATAAAAGCCTGCATACATTAAGGCGTTCCATATCCTTCCCCTCAAAAGTGGTGTAGTCAGTAATCAGTTACAATTATTTTGTCAGCTTTTTTTTATTATTTTTTTATTTTTTTACCTACTCTGTTTAGTTTTTGTCAAAGACAGCAATTCATTGTATTCGTTGATAGAAACAGCGATGTCATTTCAGTGGACTTTACTCAGGTGGAATTCTATCATCTGTGTTTATTTAACTGTTTAATCACGGTGATATTTAACTCACCACCTCGACTGCAGAGATTTTAGACACAAACTTCGCTTTTTGCCAGTTTTGTTGACTGAGGGATATTAGTTCACTTCAGAGAAGTTCAAGCGCATTAAGCCCCATGGTGGCAATTAATTGTCTATGTTTTTGTAGGTGTGAGTTCCAGTCCTTCTCATCCTGTGAAAACACCTTGTTTTCTTCCATTTCCTCCTCCTGTCACAGCCAGGGAGGCTTGTTGCTTGACTTGTTTGTTGCCCATCTGCTTGTCATCTCACTAAGGAGCTGATACACAAGTCGGGTCTGACCTTACTGAAGTGCTTTGTCATTTAGAAGTGCACACACACACACACACACACACACAACAGTGAAGAGACATCACACACCCACACAGGGGCATACACCCCCTCCACGTCCCCTATCCAGCACAGGGAACAGTAATTAGTTGGTGCCCCCAGGACTCTGACAGGCTCCTTCTGACAAGAGGAAAGGGCAGGGTGACATTTTTGGTCAGCAACGCTCCGCGGTCGTCGCGCTGCATACTTCACAAAATTACCAGAGGGGTTGGAAGTTCAATTCCCTGAGCCCGGTCTGTGCTGATAGAGCTTTCAACCTTTTCAGACAACACACAGCGCATGGATGACATGCTGGCGTGGAAGGGCCCGGCGCCGCACGCCCCTCGGGACGCCGACACCTCACCTTCTTTGTTTAGGCTTTAACGGCCGTGGGAGACTTGAACGCCTCCTAAGCACCATCTATAAATGATGCATTCACCACTTGAATGCTCCGAAGCTGATGAACTCGCACGGTGGAGTTTTACAACCTGTACGTCTCAAAGTTGTTCTGTCTTGATTTTGGAGCCACATTAGTTCCAAATTATAATGAGAGCAGCAGCCCTGATGCTCGTCCATAGAACAAATAGCAGTGAGGGAACAGGAAGATTTGGGAGGAGAAGAAAAATGGCCGCGTCACAGACGCCGATATAGGAGGAGACAGATGGTGACGACCTATAAATAGAGGGAGCTGCAGCCTTTTAATCTTATCTTAATTTTTCTCAGTAAATAAACAGAATCTTAATGGCTACCGTTAGCTGGAGCTACTTCTCCTTGTAAAACACTGCCGTTCCCGGCCAGAGTCGCTCTCTCCCTCAGCTCAGAGAGCTTTAAACACACTCAACCTCACACACCTTATTGCCTGGACTTTTATAGCCAGCCAAACTGCTGCTCAAGCTCGGCTGTGACGGCTGTCAGTTTAAGATTTATTCTCCGAGCAACTTTGATGGATGAGCCAAGATCATGACTAACTGGCTGCCCACCAGCTCCTGAGTCCCATGACCTCATCATCAGCAGGCTGGCAGGGTCTCGACTTTCCGTCATGCCCAACCAATTATTCGGCCTCCGTGGCCAATGCCATCTTACCAGGCCCTCTGGTGCTGACTCTGATGGCTGAAAATTATTTCTCTGTCGCCCGCCTTTCTGTCCGTCTACATTTTGTGTCGCACATTCTGTCAGAGTGACAAAAGGCACAGCTGCTTTCGTCGCAAAGCTTTCTTCAGAGTGCTCTCCAAAAGCTGAAAAAAGGCTTCGGCTTCTCAGAAAAGTCCTGGGTGGACGATGCTTTTCTCTGCCAGGCAGTCATGATTAATGACTACAGCAAATATGGACAACGTGGCAGCGAGATACAGGTCATTCTTGTCTGTGAAATAATCTTGTTGAAAGGGAAACTACGCGTCAGATACAAGAGATAACAGCTTCTCACAAGAAGCACTTCAGGCAGCACACGCAACACGGCATGTGAACACAGTGTCCCACTTAAGAGAAGCACATTTTATTTTGAGAAGTGGAGAATTGCATTGACAGTTTTCTTTTTTTTTTTATTATTCTCATCTAGACCGGGAATAAGCCTTAATATTTCCTGAGATGCTATGTGTCGTGCTCCCTATTCGGGTAGTATACGTAGCTGAAATGCACTGTGATGCGTTCCATCGTCAGATTTTCTCCGCACGCTACTTTTCATGTCAAGGATCTAACCGTCACTGATCTTGTCGTCGTGCCGACACCGTATCACTGTACCTGACCCCCCCCGCCCTCCCCCCCTCTGCAGCAGTGATGACCTCCAACTGAGGATTTAGTTTGTAGTTTTTCATTACATATTTCAGATTTCCTTTATACCTTACCTTTTATCTTCATAATTTTCTTTCTTCTGTTTTATTATTGTTTTATTTCTTTACTTCACCTCTGTCCCTACCCTCCATACCGGCCTTTTGCCTGCTCACCCTTTCATTCGTCTCCCCCCCCCCCCCCCCCCCACACCCTACTGCCTGCCGCTCCCTGACAGCTTGGCGTGTGTGTGTGTGTATCATCCGCTGTCGGTCAGAGGCATCATCACATCACATGGCAGGCTGGGCGTCTGACCTTGCCCTGTACTTCCCGGGATCCGCTCTGCAGCCCGACTAATCCAGCTAACGTGGCTGGCTGTGGAAACGTGCTCTTTTAATTACCAAAACGATGTATTTTAATCCCACTAACTCAATCCAACGGTGGAAAGCAGTTGTAATTATTGTGCGCGGTTTTTTTTGTGCAGATTTGTGTGTTTCCCTCAAATGCAGAATTGTGTGTATTTTCTCCAGTCAAAGTTTTTTATATCTGAACATAAATGTGGGTGAATTCCCATTCAGAGGATGTGAGACCGAGCAGGAGAGCAGAACCGGCAAGGACGGAAGGCGTCCTGAGAGCTAAATTTGCTCTTTAACTGGATCCTGTGATCTAAATACACGCAGATGGGCACTAATACAGACACGAAACACACACACACACACACACACATGTGTCCACGACGGGCTCGGATGTTAAGATTTAAAGCGGGCCTGTTTGTGGTGTCTCCCAGTGAAGTCTTAAACTGAACCAAGAGAGAAGTAAACACAGGGAAACCAGATGGTCACTTCTTTCAGATCTGCCAGTGGCAGCCAGAAAAAGATCCGTACAGGGAGACAGAAATGATTTACGAACTGTATGTGTCTGCCTCTCTGACATGTTTTGTGCTCTATAGCAGGATAATGTTTGCCTTTGCCAGGTTCTATGGCGATTCAATTTTCCAAAGTTGATGAAACAGGAACAGGAATTTGGTGTCTACCAAAGTGTCATTGGTCAACAGCAAGGCTGACGGAGATGAGAAATGGAAATGTTGTGTTGTAAAACTATTATCTCGTGTTTTATGTGATGTCATAACCACTCTTGCTATGGTATGTAGGTGATGCTTTTTAATGCAACAGATAAACCTTGCTACCATGAGCAACCACCATCTGAGTTTGTGATGTTGACATGGTTTTCCATACGACGTGGCAGAGGGCCCTCAATGCGGGCCTCATTCCTACATCATTTCACAAGCACAGTGGTAACTTCAAGCTTTATCAAATTGAAAATAGAAATGAAAGACAGCCGCCCTATAGCCTTTGCTAAAGGCAAGTTTTATTTCACTTTGTGGCGTCTTTGAAAGGCCCTTGTTCTTCGAGTTCTCCATCACTATGGTTTGGTGTGCGCTCCAAGTCACAGTGTGAGGCCTGTTCTCTCAGCCCAGACGACATTTTGGCTCTGACAGGGGTCTGTGTTTTTCATCCAAGCGCTCTGTGACAGAGTGTAATCAAATCTTTGTCTCCTCCTACACGGGATGCCAGACATCACCCTCCGTCAGCCGCAGGAGATTTGTAGGCTCATCATGTTTTGGTCCAGGCAAGTTTTCTATATACCCGCTGCCAGAGGGGAGGCGGATTGGATGTGGATGGAAGAAGATGGTGTTGATGGTGGCGGAGAAAACGTATTAAATGCAACTCCCAGCAGTTTTCTTAGCCCCCTTGTTTAGTTTGGACAAATCCCAGAGTGGTTGGTACCTGCCATGGCGATATATATGTTGAATTCCTCCGTCAGGAGAATCCTCCAACAGCTTTATTTGTTATGTTTCCGATTACTTTCTGAGTTTTTTTTATTTAGTTATTTAGTTTTTTTTTTACTTTTTAAAAGGACCATATGGAAGGTGTCACCACTATAAAACTCTACCATCCATTCTCAAAGGGCAGGTCCATTATTTGGGTTTTTATATTAATCTGTAGCTTGTTCATTATGTATTCAAATCCTAACATAAACAGTGTGTTTTTTGCGTCAAAATGCTATTTTCACAAGCCCTACTAAAAATGTTTTCCCACGTGACCTGACGTAGGTTTCTGCATGATGAACTTCTCCACATATATACATATATCCGTATCCAGAGTCAGTGTATTACATACAATAACTTAGACGGTGGTCGGAATGCTCCTAGTTTGGAGACGCAGACAGGAGACAGGAGACAGGAAACCAGCTAACCGATCGAGGGAGCGGTAGGCGAGCAACTCCCATCTTCATCAAATCACCAGACTCCTTTAAAAAAAACAGTAATTTTACCAAACTTGGCACAGCTAACTTTGACTGAGCCAGTGCTAGCCTTCACATTATTCATACCTTGATTAGCTTACTTTGGCCACCCTGAGTCACTGCTCCTTGCTAATGGCTGAGTGGGCGTTTTCCCTTTGAAACAGAAAAGAACACAGATGGACCCACCTTTTGAATGGACAAAGTGCAGCATGAATTGGTGGCACCTTGGAAAAACACTCAGTAACGCTCAGATGTCAGTGGCCTGCCAAAAACCACCAAGACCGAGAGTAGTGTTGATCAATGAGTCTAAAGTGGCAGCAGCGGCCATGCAGTGATTACGCAGGGCCGAGTTGTCTGTGTTTACGTCTGCACTGTGTGGGCGGACCCACACCAGTTGCGCAAGTGTGACTGCACGGCATGCATCTCTTCGTATCGCACAATGTTTTCTTGTGCGTGTGTTTTCTTGCGTGGGTGAGCGAGCTTGTGTGTACGACTGGGTGAGTGTCGTAATGGTTGGGAGTACAAACTTGGCCGGCACATCAATAGCAGTGTGTCACGTTGGAGCGGCTTTACTCGGGGCAACGCTCGCTCTCTGAACTTCCCAGCATTTCAGCTTGTTTACAGTGGCACATGCCAAAGCCTCCCCTCCATTTGAAAAGCCTTCACCATGTCGTTAACTCCCTCCCAAAGGGAAACCTCCACCACCACCCCTCCCTCCCCTCCTCCTGGGTATACAGCCTGTCAGAAACACAAAAGAAGAAAATTGCCATTTCTTTGCTTCAGGAGCGGCTGTGTCTGATTCTGTTACTCTGTCTGTTGTTTGTTGTTTCTTTGCAGAAAATTGACAGACTTCCCGTGGTTTTCACCCTTTGTCTGCCGACTGTGTATAGTGTGCAGCGGGAGCAGTAGATGTAAGGTGGAGGGAAAAAAACAGAAGCTCAAGTAGTCTGAGCTTAAAATCAGATGTTAAGTCCCTGAGCATTAGAGTGAACATCCACATGGCTCAAATAACAGAGGAAGGCGAGAGCGCGAAAAGCAAAACAGGAAGAAAGGAAATTGTAAGAAAGTAGTTAAGTAAGAGAAAGAGAGCATAAATCCTTTTCAAGTGCTGGAGAGAGTTTCACAGGTTGGCGTCTCAAAGGCCTGGGAGAAAGACCAGTCCTCCATGGTGGGCTGTGCCCCCCTCCTGATGTTGGAGCCCTCCAGACCTCCACGGTTATCTCAGGCTTTCCAGGAAGTATCCAGGAAGCCAGGGACCGTGCTGGGGTCAAACCACCTCTGCCGGCACAGGAACTGTTAGAACAGGCAGGAGAAGTCATTATCTGTGTGGAGGTCATAGCTAGAAGAAGCCAAGTGGGGCGGGAGGGTTGGGAAAGAACAACGTATCGCTGGGATAGGTTTGGGGTTTAGGAAACTAAAGCAAACTGCTGACACGGGGTACTTTTAATTCCTGTTTGATAAACTCTCATTGTATTTAGAGGACATTGTCTCATTGTTTTCAATGCAAATAAAACAGTGAATTTTAAAAACAAAAGATGCATGCAAGGCCAGGAGGAGGTGGTCTGCTTCCCTCTAAATATATATGTGGAAATGGAGATATCTCTCTCTCTCACAAACACCATCCCACATATACACATACAGTCCCCCGTTGCGGTGAGCTTCCTCTGGTTGAAATGGGGCTCCCCTCGTTGGTGTTGCAACCTGGAGGGTGATGTTTACAGCGTGGGAGTGAGTGATGATTAGAAGAACAGAGGGAGACAGCCCCCCCCCCATGACAAAAATGAAACACAGAGGTCACACAGCATTATCATTGTAATTCTGTATCTCCGCATTGTAATTCTAATCCTGCTACGGTTACACCTACAGTGTTGCATGTCAGTTCATGATAAGTTGGGTCTCCGGATAAAGGATGTCATGTGCTGTACGGATCTTAAAGTCCTCCGAGATTTCTGGCTCTAAATATAAAACTGATTCGACTTGGCTTGGATTGAAGCAAAACATGATGCGATTGGACAGGACCCGAGTAGAACAAAGTGGATTAGAACAAAACTGAACCAAAAAACAAAACACAGACACATGGTTGCTTAGTTGCTTTTGTTTAAGTGCCTGTTCTGCATTTGACTTAGAGGACACGGAGACAAACAGTGCACCGAAAGCCTGACGAATGAAGTCACATTTTCTCTGATGAAAGGGTTCTCTTTCATCAGCCGAGGTGGCACACATGGATTTTTTATTTTATTTATTTTTTTATAATATAACTCTGGCCCCATCAAAAATAATTCACTGGAAAGTTGTCAGTGTTTTGCCTTATTTACAGCCTGCAATTACTTTGTTTTCTGGGAAGGGTTATGTGCCTTGTTTTATATTCTTTACTTTAATACCTTAACATATGCACATATAAATGACGGTTTGCAGACCTCACACACACACACACACACACACACACACACACACACACACACATACACACACACACACACACACGTGTACACAGATTGGCATGCATGCTTCACTGTCCCAAGTAATCCCCAACAGCTTCAGTTTATCTCAAAACAGCTTCCAGGTGCACTCAGCTGGCACACATTCCTGCAAGACGCAGAACATACACCAGCGCACTCATGTTCAAACACACAGGCAAACGCACACATGCACGCCGGCACACACACACACACACACACACACACACGTGTCATCCAGGAGAGAGGCCTCCCTCTTCCCTAGCAAGTCATTTCACCCTGCCGCTGTGTGTAATCCTCACCATATCTGACAGATGGATCCTATTGTCACCGAAAACTCTGAGCCTCTTTCATGGATGCCTAATGATGTTTTATCACGCTCTGGGCATCATGTTCGAATTTCCCTTCGTGTTAAAAAAAAGAAAAAAGAAAACGAAATAAAAAAAAACCCACCTCACTTCAGAATACTTGTGTCAGTTAAAGGGGCGATTGATACACTGTCTCCCCCCCATCCCCCTCTGTCTCTCTTCCCCTCTTCTCCTCATCTCTCCCTCTTTTCAAGATCTTACGTTTTCACTAAAGTCCCCTTCTCTCTGTTATCATTCCACCAGAGGCTCTCAAAAGGCGCTTTGATATTGAAAGCAGGCTTGGCTTGAAAGGCAAGGGTTTAGGGGAATGTAAATGCTGGGGGTCTTTTTAAAGGAAAAGATCTCCCAGTTAACGAACACCTCACGCTCTGGCACTTTCTGCACCGCCGACTTCTTTTCTTTTTTCATTTTTTTCTTCTTCTTCGTATGTGACAAAATGGAGATGAAAACCGGATTCATGAATGTCTTTTTATGCATTTGTATGGATTTGGGTCAATTGAAGTTGATGAAATATTCTGACACATACTAAGGCAAAAGAATATAAAAAAATCTATATTTATCAAGAGATTTTTGACGATGCTGAACTACACTCAAACTTAGGGCCGTTTGAAGTAGAGCGCTCAAATATCTTCAGTATGTTAAACTATTATTTGGAATTATCTTTTTGCGTGGGACATTTGTTTAGTACACAACGGTGGCCATCTTGGGGGATGTAGAAGTTTAGTATGTTAAAGAAGGGATTGTAAGGGGGGGTGAGCCTCTGGTTGTGGAATGTTCTCTCAAGGCACCGTATGATCGGTGATGAGTCTACCATGTTCCTGCCACTACTTTATGCATTATAGAGGAACCTTACCAGTGACTAAGATATTTCAAGATGTCCTCGTCCTCTCCAGGCAGGCAGGCAGGCAGGCAGCTCCCATCATGGTTCCGATGTCATCTCTAGTCAGATTGACGGAGCAGTAGTCAAAGTCTAATGTACTTGTCAGCCTGTGCAGACCTAGCTCATCGGTGATGGCGCCCTGCTGAGAATCCCACACGGAGCGTCTGCTGTAGCTAAGAGACGGCATCCTATGGTTATCCCCCGTCCCTCTCCCACTCTTTTCTCTCTCTCTCTCTCTCTCTCTCTCTCTCTCGCTCTCTCTCTTTGTCTCCTTTGCACCCTGCCAACACATCATATTCTTCCCATCCAGGCTTCCCCCCCTGTGGCTCATGTTGCTACTTCAGCTCTCTGCCGTCGCTGCCAACTACTGCTGCCCACAACAAGCGCAGTCGACCAGTTTGTCCCAGTCTGCTCTCTTACAGCTCCAAACTCTTGTGTATCTTTTTTTTTTATTATTTGGAGGGCAGGAAAACAGTAGTAAAAGAAAGAACATGTCCCTGAAAAAAAATAAAAACACACAGTGTTTTTTCCCTGCCCTCTCCCGTACACGGCCTTCTTCAAATAGCTCCGCTCCTCACTAATGAGCCCCTGGAGGGTTGCACCCAGCAATCGCTCTCTTCAGACGTCGTTACGGCCAGTGTGGCTTCAAAGAGTTGGGCGAAACCATCGCCATACCCGGGGACCGCTACCTGCCTGGATAGCTTTAGACATTAGCAGAACCTGCAGTCCGCTAATGGGACTGGACGGACCGGAGAACAGGAGTCGTGGGAGCTGTGGAAGTTCATATCCTGAAGTCTGGACTCCCTTTTTTTTTTTTCTTAGATATTTGCTTTGATGTCTCAGTTGATGTAGATTTAGATAATAGGCCGCGCTCTGAGTACATTGTTAAGCAGTGTTTACTTTCTGCTCCTCTACTCTGTTCTACTTAACTCGGCTTCATTTTTCAACTCTGTTATCAGCCTCTGCCCTTTCAAGGTCACCGTTCTTGATGCAGATAATTCTATGGCTAATTAAAAACTCATCATCTCTGTGATGAAAAGATAATATGATTTAAAAAAAAAAAAAAGAAGAAAAAAAATCATATAGACTATAAAAACTAAAGGCAAAACTCTGTGACGCTATGACGGTTCTGCTAATTTGCTGGTATTCTCTGCCAACTGACGTGATGTGCACCTGCAAATGTCAAGTTAATGCAGCCGGTCACCCGTCAAGCAGGTTAAATTAATGCTAGGCAGCGAGGTGGAAGTCCCAGTGGTAGCTGCCAGCCCCGGTGAGGTTTTTCTTACGGGGAAGGCTGAGGGGGGTACGAGGGCTCTGATACCCCGCTGTCACCCGCGCACCTCCCGCTGCATCTGGCAGGTGTAGGACCCACGGGAGCGCTGGCTGCACTCGTCTGGCCCGACAGCTCCACAGGAGCTGTCAGTCTGCCCGGCTACATCGCTGCTCTTTCTACCTCAACAGCACTGATGTAGACCTTAAAGTCATACCACACACAGGGCTGTCGTGCTGTACTAGTGCTGGGCTCCACTAGCGCTCAGGATCTACTTCTGACTTATACTGTAATCACAACATCGTTTTAAAGGCACTCATCTTAAGGTAGTCCTTGAAAGTGAAACTTTCTTTTATTTGCTGTAATTGTTATTGACAATATATCTTTGCGCACCTGCGTGTGTGACATGTTATATACCTTAAATAACGATGCTGTATGTACCTGATGATCATTTAGAAGAAACCTACATGAAATAAATTTGCATTCTTATTCAAATAAGATATTATTTTTCATACCTACAGCTTAACAAGGCGTAAGGCCTTTTTCACACCAATACCATGTTTAACTTTTTTTTTATCCGTTGCATTTTAGTATTCATTGTGGAAATTTGCAATATGGGACAACCCTAAATGAATTACGTCGGTGCAATAGACAGCGCCAGTCCCAAACAGGGTTAATGAATAAATGACATTAGCAAGAGGCTTTGGTTGTCTAGAGCACAATTACTGCTGTCTAATCTTTTGCACATCCTTTGTTTTGCGATCATCCCGATGTCAAGCTGTTCTGCAGTCACCTGCCCCGCTTTATCTTTAAATTCTGCAGCTCTGTAATATTTCGTTGTTCGTCGTGAAGAGCTTAGTGCTGGGAGACCATTGAATGAGGTGAATCGGTTTGAAGGTATTTGGTCAATTTTTTAACAAATTACCATGTTGTCCGGATAATGGCACCAGATGGAAGGTGAAAGGATCACCAAGGTTCCTACAGTTCATCCTGTGGAGGACATGGAGGTTTGTGCCAAATGGCATGACAATCTATCAAATAGTTTTCCCACACATTTCACTCAAATGGTCATAGTGGCACGAAAGGAAAAGTCGGGGTATAACTACACTCAGGAGAATTCATCATCTGGGAATCATCTGTACTGAATTTCATAGCAATCCAATTTAGTGGTTCTTGCGATACTTCAGTCCAAAGTGGTGGACCGAATGACAGACACTGTCATCCATAAAGCCAAACCGCTAGCGTGGCTAAAAGATACAAAAAATACTCGGTTAACAATGAAAGACAATACTTCACTGAACTGCACTGTGCTACATTGCAGTCTGCTGTCAGATCTGCTAAACAACATGCACTGTCGGAGGCTTATCTGAGACCAGCAGCAAGATATTTAATGCTGATGGAAAACTGGTAGTTCACCCTCCTTTCAAACTGATCTCTATTGGTGTATTTTAAAGTCAATCCAAAGTATGATGGTGCTAAATTGATACTGCCCTTTGCACCCTTGGCCAGATAAGTCATCAAGGATGCCCATCTCCAATCTGTCTTCAGCCCTCAAAGGCCAGCTTGTTGAACGAATGCACCCGTTTTTCAACAATGGTTTGTGTATTTTCCGCCGTACTGAAGAGGCAATTTCCTTTGCAGCTCAAGTGGCAGTTGTCTTTTGCCTCCTTGTTCAATTAGAGGGGAGAAGGGGGGGGGGGGGAGGAGGGGAGCTGGAGGGTTGCAGTAATACTTCTGGTCAAAATAAAAGCTTTTTGCGGAGACATCATGTCATCCATCTCCCAGTAAATGATACATCTTCCTCTTACAGCGGTCTGAATGACCTTGTTTGTGTGGCCCTGTTAGGAGCGAGGGAGACTGCAGGAGGGAGTCTGGAAATGAGGCTGGTCATTGTCTGGAGATGCAGGCGGAGAGATAGAGGCAAAGACGGAGAGAGAGAGAGTGCAGCGGCCTCATCTTCGACCTGCTGCACTCATCGGGGAGGCACCGTGGCACCTTGCATCTGATTAGCCAGACACTCATTAGACCTGACCTTGGATCACAACATTACAAAACAGCATTGAATTTAAGAGGAATAGTAACACTGTTATTGCATGTGGGGGCGGTAGCAGTTATTCCTCCCCATAAACATTTTCTCAGAGAATTAAAGTTTGGGTTGGAAGGAAGATTAATATGGGGCGAGGAGGAGGCCAGTGAAAAAAAGCAGGCTAGTGGAATTTAATGAGTTTTGTGCGTCGGCTGGGGAGCCCGCTCGCGCCACGCTAATTACGCTCTGTAACGAACTGAGATCTGGGGAGCATCGCGGGAAGACAAAGGCTCTGAGCAGTCCGGCAGCAAGCTGCAGACAAAAACAAAAGAGCTGCATTCACACATTTCAAGCCCACATGGACAGATAGAACTAATGTGAGAGACAGAGAGACGGAGGCATGCTCGCAGTTTTTCCTCCCAACCCTTCCCCGGTTGCCTCCCCCCACGTTAAGGGTAATGAGATGGAGCCGGAGATGGAGAGCTTGAACCTGACAAACGAGCCTCTCTATTAGGCTCGCCGGGCACGTGGCGCAGACTCCGGCGGCAGAAACTATAAGTTGTGCAGAGACGGCGGGATTGTGAGGATAATTAAATCCACCTCAGTTGACTTCATGCAGTTCCAGCTCTTTAACTAGATAAACAAAGAACAGATACACACACTCTGGCTCAGGAAAAAAAAATTAAAAAGCACACATTAGAGGCAACACTGCCCCCTTTGGACAAGGAGTCCAACTGCAGCGTTTGACGAGGAAGACCCAGCTCTTGTGTGTGTGTCTTTCCTTCATTAAGCTGCCGGTGCCTGCAGGGAATCTAATACTCTTCCCACGCCACAGCGCACAAACAGCAAACAATCAGGCTGACTTTCAACTGTGACTTTCAGCAGAATGAAACCAGCCTAGCGTCCTGCTTGCCAACTCTCTCTCTCTCTCTCTCTCTCTCTCTCTCTCTCTCTCTCTCTCTCTCTCTCACATTCCCTTTCAACTTGGAAGGAGAATTTGCTTCTGGCACAGTTTAAATGAAACTTGCCCTCTCACCGATGGATTCTAACCTTTAATATTCTGGCCCTTTGTTGGCAAGTGTCTATCCAACTTTCATCATGTGATGTGTATCGCTACCACCCTGTGGCTCCAACCTTCACTCTGAATTGTTGGTGTGTTGCTTTGCCCAAAGCCCAAGCTACTGTCAGATGAGGAGACTCATTACTGTGTATAAACCATAGCTCCAGTCATTTGAATGTTTCACCAAACTCTGCTCTCGCGTATTGCCTTACCTGACATCATACGTTCGGGTATTGCCAGCATGCGATGGCGCTCAGGCCTCATTATTTGTCTGTTAGTTCGCAACCCCAATTGCGTTAAAGCCGAAGCAACCGAATGCGTGACTGCAGAACTCGTCCTCAACCATGCCTCCCTACTCTCGAGTGGACTCTCTTCCAGCTGATTTTCCCCCCGCGGAAAAGCCCCGTAGCCCCGTCTGCATTCCTTTCCAATTAAGCCGGCATCATCTGATTCCAATTACTCTAATTATAGCAGCCAGGGCTGTTGAGCGAGAGGAGGGCGAGAGAGAGAGAGAGAGGCAGAGAAGTGGAGAAGTGGGGAAAGAGAGTAGAACGTGGCGAGTCTTCACACTTAAGAGAGCGGGAATGCATGTGTAGCCGAGCAGCCTCGAGGTAAATACAACAACACCGGTAACCAACAACAAAAAGGGCTTTGCGGCAACAGCTGCAAAGATTTTAGTCAAACACTGGCCGGTAATGGTGGAAACACATGACCGCGCAATCACGCGACACATACTCAACAACAAGGTCAGGCTAATGGAAGGACATGGGTGTTTGGTAATCCAGTAAAAGGACATATGACAAATCCCTCCCCCCTGTCTGAAGTCATGTTTGACACCTGCAGGCCCCCGTAGCAATCTCTGATATCAATACACAGAATGACACCATTCACACGCTAGCGAGCTGCCAGTGCTGCGGGTCATCTTGATTTGTTTTCACAGCCGACTGATGCCAGGCTGCCGGGCTGCCCTGTTTTTGAAGACTTGTTTGGGAGGGTAAACACATTTCTCTCTCCGCGAGTCTCTCTGATTCCCTCGGTGCCTGTCCGTGTCTCTTCACCGTCTTTCCACCCATTGCCTCAACACTCTACAGCTCGGAATCATTCGTTGCGTTTCACTTTTCTTTAATCTCCTCGAGCAGACGCATTTCTCACGTCCCACACGAACATCATGCAAATAAGTTCTTATAACACATGCGTGTACAAGTACACACACATGAACGCCACACATTTCCTGCCGTCATGTCAGGATGAAAGTCTTATTTGACAGCTGTGGCATCAAACGGCGGGCCCCGTTAGTGATGCAGACGCTCTCAAATTAAGAGCTCATTAGATGCCGTCCAGATAACACGCTGATGAGCCAAGGCGGTTTGTTGAAGGATTTATAGAGCAGGCTAGTGTCTCCTACTTTACAATGGTGTGTTTATTGTGCAGTCTTGTGCAATGGGCCTTAACATCGCTGCCTAGGGCGCTGTTTTCTTTTTTTTCAGCATCATTTAACTGAAGCCACAGACAAAACATGTTCACACGCTGACACGAGCAGGAAGACCCACGCGACTGTAATGACAGCGGCATTGACCACGATGAAGTCCTCTTGGATGGCAATGATTAATGATGGATTCATTATGGAAATGCTAAAACCTACAGGGACGCATGTGACAGTTAATTATCTGGAGACATAAAGCAGGTGTGGGCATCCACGGACTGATTCATTTAAAGTCACCTTGCAAGTGGTTTTTCTCTCACTCTCGACCTGCGATGGCCTCCGGATAAGGTGACCCTCTTCCATCTCGCAGGGTGCCTCTGTTTCCCTCTCTCCGTCCTCCAGAGTGTAGAGTTCAGTCACTCTGTCACGCTGTCATGTGGACACTGATGTCCCTGTCTCTGCTGCCAAGACCCATGACATCTGTCTAGACTCGTCTATGCTGTTGGCTTACAAACCAGGGACTTCCCTTCCTGATTACCCAGCAGCCATCCCTCATCCTTTCCTTTTGTCCTGCCTCCTGTTATCCTCAGTTTACACTCACACACAGATCCCTTCTTCTCTGGCGCAGTTGCATTGTGGTATAGTCGTCATTGTTATGATCAAAGTCAAAGGAGTCATAGGCTTGTGATGTACTTGTTTTTTTTTTTACCAACACATAGTACCTGCAAAAGCAGCCACGACTAGAGTGTCATTGTTCACATATTTGTCTGTATACCTGGATGACTTAAAGGTAGAAACACGAGTCGATAGATGAGGGCCTTTCATCCCTGGTTCACACCCGATCATCTTCCTTAAGAATTTTGTATTTTGCACGTAAACATGGCGACACTTAGGAGTTTTTTTTGTATTATCAATGTTGACATCACAGCAGGGGAAAAAAATCCGCCATTGTCTCTTCAAACCTTTCGTCTATTGTTGATGCTGTTTGTTCAGTCTGCTGCTGCCTTTGCTTTACATCCTTGCTTTTATCATTGATGATCCATATTGGCAGATACGGATCCCTTTATTGTTTGATTATAGCAGCTGGTCTACAAGGCTCCAGACTGTTTCTTTTTTTTGCCACCGTCCCAAAAATAATTTCAACCGCTGTAAAGTCAGTAAACCATGAAACATTCTAAATGTTATCCTCTTACTTAGTTATAGTCATTTATAGTGTTTTTTCCTTCATAAATACACACAATTAAAATGATATGGAAATAAAATATTGTATTTTTATTGATTAAAACTAATCTTGTCATTAGGAATTTTAATAATGTATTATTAGCTGCTAATAAAAACAGGTCATAATTTACTCTCTAATATCTATTTATGTTGTTTTGAAAATATCTCATTCAAAGAACTGGATTTATTCAAGTTACTCACCAACACACCATTTTACAATATTACATGTGAACACATCATGATAACATTATAATTGACCTTCGCCCAATACTCATTTTCACTGAACAGAGCCTGAACGCATCATAATGTAACTGAACTGAACCTTTGTTTGTTCGTTGGCCGTTAGCGGTGCTGCTGTCGTTACTAGTTCTCCTGTAAATTTAAACACGGATTGGTTGTTTACAATGTAACTTTACTGAATATTGGCAGATAATGATCGTCAGTAACACTTTTCAACTATTCAATGAGTAGTCCTATATCATAAGAAGTGCCCGCAAACTAAACTAAAACAATAAATACAAAATACAGAACCTTCTGGTGCAAAAAAAGGAATCACAAAAGGTTTCAAGATGTGTAAGAATGTGGACAATGGTTCTGTGATTGCAGCGTTCTCATTTGACACCTTTTGTACACCTTTTGTACATGCAATACTAATTATTTAGTAGCCTCTTCTATTTAGGAGCATAGACATTGTAGACAGTATGGCTTGGTACATACACCTAGGTAGATCAGAGCTATGTAACTGCAGTCATTAATTAAAGTAAGTAATAATTGTCACTGTCATTTGTAAGAAGTAATAACAGCATTGTGTTACCACTGCACTTTGGTGTTAACAGGCATGTTTACCCCCTTTCAAACTCCACCAGAGCATCAATAAAAGTGCTGGGGCAGTTGTTATTGTTTTTCACTGCGTTTTTATTGCTGCCCTCCCAGCTTCCATCTTTCCTCTCGCTCTTTCTGCACTCCTCCCCTGTGCCTCCTCCCTTCATGGCCTTGCTAACTTCTAGGCAAAAGAGCAGACTCCTCTTTCTTCCTCTTTTGCTCTGTTTCTCTCTCTTCCTCTCCCAATTGTGTCCCCTCCCTCCCTGCCTCCCTGTCCGGAAAGAGGAAGCCCGTGAGGAGAGCTTTTCCAAGTTTTCATAGAATGGGAGTGCTGAAGCCGCTGATCTCGGTGGGACACCCAGGGTGGGTCGTTAGTTTGCTTCCGATGTATCATTAGTGTCCATAACAAACACATTATCTCCCGCTCAACCAGCCCTCTTCCAGGCCATTTAGGGTGAGAATTAGACTGTAACAAGCAGCCGCCCCTCTATATAGGTCATCTACTGCTAATGACGCTCTGACTGAAATACACACCGAGGGGATTAGGTTTGGGTTCGGAAACGGACTCTTCTGTTTTTTGATGGGTCAACAGAATCACTTAGCAGTGGGAAATAACCACAGAGGATTTTTTTTTTTTGTGTGTGTGTAATAGTTGCAGGTTAGGAACAATTAAGCTTTTATCACCCTTTGGGGTTTTGGTAGTAGCAGCTGTATGGCACAAGAGGCATTCCCCATCACTGATTCTTAAGCCTGTAACAACACATGCCCCACAAGGAATTGTTGATAATATGAATTGAGTACATGTATTTTATATTAACTTCACCAGGGGATTATGTATTCAGTCGTGTGTGCGCGAGCGCAAATGTGCATCTCTGTGTCTGTCTGTCTTTCCTCGTCGATATGCTCACAAACAGCTGGAGCCATCAGCCTAATATTTTGTCATGACTTCATGCTGAAGGACCTCTCGTGGGTGCAGCGATTCACACTTCTTAAAACCAGGTTTTTTGGACTGTTTTGCACCGTCATTGACTCCTGAAACCTCACTTCAGTTTGGACTCTTGTTTCCACTACGCATTAAGAATTGTTCCTCGCTTGCCTAACAAACGACGAACTGAACCGAGCGCTGACTACTATGAAGCGCCTCTTCTCATGTCGGTAGGAAGGTAGTTGGCAAGTGGGGCAGCAGAGTCCTGCGGTGTCTTTGGCTAACAGAGCTAACAGCTAATGGGGCGAGTACAGCTAACGGACTAAACATAGCAGGACTGACAGTTTCTCTTCAGAGGAAGCGTTAGATTAGCTGCACAGATCAGGTGCAGACAGCTGTATGTCTGTGTATCTCGTGAATGATGCGTGAGACATGCAAGTGTATACGAATTGTGGTTCTTATACATTCATCATTAAACATCAACATTGAAGTAGTGGTCATTGCAGACATACCTGGCGGAGATCTGCACTCTACTGAGAGCACTTTTCCAGTTTTAAACTTAATTATGATATAAAAGATGAGCAATAATGCCAGAAGAAAAGTATGCAGGATATCCGCTTATTTCTAGTAACTGAATAGACACCAGCATAAATCAATTTTTATTTAAAAGGAATAAAGGCTGGAACACAGAGACACCACATTAAGGGTAAGAACACTGAGCAGTCTCACACTTTCTACCTCTACATAATACACGAAGGTCAAACAGATTTTGGCAATTCATTTATTTATTTATGCTAACTTTGACTTGTCTTATTGAAAATAAGTCTGTCATAGCCATATTGTGTCAAGGCCACTGCATAATAATGGAAGTATTTATGTTGAAGTCCAGAATGTAAATGAATGCATATTAACGAGGGCCTTGAGGCAGCTGTCAACAGACGGGAAGCAAAAGGGCTCCTTTGTACAATACATTGGTTGACGTGTAATTATGTGGTGGTCTGTCAACACTGTCTGGTTTTCTGTCATGTTTTCTATAACGTGTGCATTTTTGATTTTATTTTGTTACCATTTTTGCCACAATCATAAACACATATGGTAGAAGCCCATTTTATTGAGATTTAAGTGTGGGTATGCGTTATAAATAGTATTACTTTTCTTGTAATGTGATGTTATTATGTAGTTAGTATTGTCATGTTAACGCCTCATTAAACCAGTATTGATGACCCCTCTGTGACCTCTGATAAATGGACTTAAAGACAACATATCACATTGTTTCCAAAGAAATATATTCAACACACAACATGTTATTAAACATATTGTCCAGCTATCGGGCAGAAAGTGACATTAATGAGCATTTAATCTGTTCTGGTCAAAACAATTTCAGCAACTTGTGTTTAAATGTGTCTGAAAGAACACATTAAAAAAATGTCTCACTATTTATTTAAAAACCAGCGCCATCAATAACCTGTGTTTTGTGACAGACAGGGAGCTAATTCTTCACATCAGAGTTTTGTAATTGAAAATCATTGCATCAGTTCCACCACTGAACCTGACTGATGTCACATAAATGTTGATTTGTTCTGAGTGGCTTTCCCCGCACAACACTTCCATTATTGCTTTTTTTCTTCTTTTTTATTACTTTTGTTGTTGCTGTTTTCCATTGAGAAATAATTCTTTAATATATATTTCAATATTTCCCCGGCTCTCGCCTCCACCGTGTTGTCATTCCTCGGCGCGGATGTGACAGAGCTAAGGCGAGGTATTTCTGCTGCAGTTAGACATATGACGCTCACAGCGCACTGTAGTTTCCCATGGCAGCCTTAGTGTTCCCCGGTGAGCAGTGGCACATTAAGGAATAACAAATGAGCCCATGACCCAGGGTGGTTATTCAGGGTGTGTTTGTGGAGCAGCGCATGCCATTTGCTTTGCACGAGATTCATGAGTGAAAATTGCATTGTGCCTCCATTTGGAGAGCAGGTGATGTAGTGTGGAGGGAAACAAAGAGATTGTCACTCTCCTGGTTCGTGATGATGCTGCACCGCTTTAAGGAAGGACCCACACATCCTGCCTGTCATCTTAACACTGAATCCGGCTTGTCAACACACCGTATGTGTCTGCTCTTTTTAAACTAGATTGAGCTGCGAGTCGGCGCCACCATTTGTGTGCAGGCGCTCGTGTGTCAGAGAGCGTTTTGAGCGTGTGTGTGAAAGTGCTGAAGTGCACGCATGCGACTTCCTCCTTGTGCGTAAACCTCGATCCTCTGACCCAGCCGGTTTGGTTAACACATTCGTCACGCAGACGTGTGTGTGTGTGTGTGTGTGTGTGTGTGTGTGTGTGTGTGTGTGTGTGTGTGTGTGTGTGTGTGTGTGTGTGTGTGTGTCTGTGTGTGTGTGTGTGTGTGTGTGTGTGTGTGTGTGGGGAGACAGGAAGGGGGAGGGATCACTTAACATCCACAGCTACGGTTCATTTGACCCTTGCACCGCGGAGTTAACATGGGTGGCGATTTTATGATGTGGTGAACCCCGTGGAGGGCCGCTCTGGGGGTCGTGCGTGGTGACGCTCTGGTTGCAGCGTGCATCGAAGGAGACAGCCGCTCTGAAGTGGAGAGGAGAGCATGTTGGAGACACGTGGGCTTTTTAGGAGTTTGTGAGTTCATAGGTCACTGTGTAGCATATATGTGAACCTAGAGGAAGAGTTCCCAACCTTTTATGGTTGCTCGACAAGGAAGGTCCAAGTCTTTGTTTGTTTATTTGGTAGATTTGATTCAATTTGTGTTTAAACCTGCAAAAGATCAGCCTCACAATAATGTGTTATCCTATTTGTGTGTTTGTTTTCCACTTAAATGCAGATAGGTTGATAACAATTCAGTTTATTTCCCCCAAATCCTTTATGTCCAAGTTCCCCCTGTGGTACACAAACCCCCGGTTGGGAACCACTGACCTAGAGCACATGGGGTGCGGGGAGAGCCCTTTAAAGTCCACGGGTGTCCAGCTCCGATGACTATAACAACGCAGACCAATAGTTAAGGGTCCACCTCTTCCCAGTGTACAACCAAAAAGCAAAACGATAAAAATATTTTTTTGTGAAGCTGCTTATGCTTGTTTTTTTGTTTGTTCTGTTTGTAGAACCATTTTGAGTAGTTGAACTAGGTACTCACACATTTCACTCCATAGTCGAGAATCAAAGTGACCACTCCTCCGCATCCAGTAGCTGAATGGACTGGAAAGGCCTGACCCTGACATGAATGGCACTGCTGGGTGTGAAGTGGACATTCATCATGAGTGGTGAACACATAGCAGGAAGGCAAACAGTGCAAATGTTTGTGCACATTGCCCCTCGACGAAATCAACGCACCCTAACAAGAGTAGCCGGGCGAATTGTTCTTTTTAAGGCATTCATTTCCACAAAGCCACCATGGAATAGAACACGGCGTTAGAGTCCCACTGGCTCTCCGTGGACTTGAATTACGATTCTCGGGGGAAAATCCTCCACCAAATATCAAAGCCTCCTTTTGGCATACTGCCCCGTACAACAGCTACAGGATGCCGTGTGTTTGGTATTCTATCTCATCTCTTCCCAAAGCAAAGGACCGTGTGTTCTCGGCTATGTGGACGACACGGAAAGATGAAAACGAGTGTTATCGTGATTTGAAAAAGAGGGGTTGAGCGAAAGAACGAAAGAGGCTGGAGAAAAACGAGAGAGCGAAACGAGAGAGAGAAACGAGAGAGAGAAACGAGAGAGAGAAACGAGAGAGCGAAACGAGAGAGAGCGAAACGAGAGAGAGCTCTTTTCCAGAGCGAGAAGTGGTCGGTAACTTCCAGATGCAGTGCATCAGCCCACAGAGATCCTCATGATGGTCAACAGTGGAAATTAAACAGCTCGCCGCCATTTCCTTTTAACGCCCCCTTCCTCTCGTCCAAAACCATCACCTGCACCCTCCGCCTCCACGCCTCCACACGATGTCAGCCAGGAGGAATTCAATCTCAGAAATGATATCATGAAAGATGCATAAGACGGAAAAATGCATTTACCCCGGCGACAACACAATGAGCTGTTGTTGCAAACGCCTTAATGGAAAAATATGAAGGTTACGGTGATGAAAATGTATTATGAAACCGGGAAGACATTTGTGAATGCTGCCTGCTCATCAGCTGAGGGAGCGCGGCCGAGGACATAACCACAGCTTATGAGGACATTTTTTTATGTTTCTACAAAGGCGGGATGAATTTGACTTGGAGTCCTCGGGGGAAGCCTTACAAAGAGTATCTTTGTATGCATGTGTTCCGGCCCACTTATACTATGCATGCGTGAGTTTTGTCTCCTTTTGCTCGAGCACAGGGGTAAGGCGGTCGTGCCCGTCTTCCATGTTAATAATGAATTTTTGATATGAGCTCCACATGAAATTTTAATCTCTGGAATATTAGCTCACCGAGGGAGAGACAAAATCAAATCAGGGGGTCGTGATTAAGCGGGTGAAGCGCATATCGACCCATTTAAATTCACATTAACATGGCATCAAAATGTATGAGCCGTGACACTGATGGCAGATATAATTTAGTGGTGTTAAGTCTGTTTTGCAAAGCAAAGGTATGATCCCTCCATCACACCTTAAAAAGAAAAGAGGGGAAATTATGCTCCATATGGTCGATGATGCTCAGGAATATTAACGGATGGCTGTTTTTTTTTTCTTCTTATGAACAAATCCTTTGAAAACACCAAAAAGAATAATGAATCTCTCATATTACCAAGCCTTACCTCTGCAGCCAAAGACTAATGTAGCGTATTCCTCTGCTTAACACCGCCATTGCTGTCGGAATATTAATAAAAACACATCAGTGAGCCACGGTGTTGCACTCGGTGACCTTTTATCTCATTACAGTGAACATGGGCACTGGAATTAGGTTGATTGTGAGTCAATCTCGCATCCACCATCCTGGTGCTGTAAAAAATATAGCAGAGCACCAAATGTGTTTTAATCAGCTGCTGAAATAAATCCCCAACCAATGCACTATTTGCTAAAAAAAAAAATCACAGCATCCTGCTGTATGAGAAAAAAAAAAAAAACGTTTTTTACACACTTTTTAGAGATGAAAGACTTGGATAGGTACAGATATGAACTAACATGTTTTGGTCTTTTCAAACCACCTTGTGATGAGATCAAACTATAAACCCATCGCAAAAATGGGCCAGGGGTGTAAAGTGGGGGGCCAATGGCCCCTTCCCCAGTTCCTAACTCCCTACTTCCATCGCCCTTGCTCTGACCACACCCATCTTCGATCTCAACCTATATTTTGAGCTCAACTACACAACTGTAAAGTTTTGTGACTGCATCTTGCACGGTTGTGACACACTCTATATATAAAACGGCGTCTGTGGTAGTTCCCGCTACAGCAGGTGTCTCCAGGACCACATTTTGCCATGAAGACTGGCACGCCGACTTGAAAACATTACCAGCGTCACTGTGGGCCTAGCAAAGATCCAGAATAACATCAGCACTCTTTAACTTATTCAGTGTTCGAAGCTGAAGTGGTACTCCATATTTATTTTATGGTAGTGAGCCACCGAAAATAATCCTTCAGATTTCACACCCTATAAAAATTCATACGAAGGGTTTGACCTTGAATGTCCTTCATACAGCCCTAGATCCTGCCTGTGCCTTTGCTTGAATTGACATGCAACCGCGTGGTTAAATCACACATGAACATACCAAACACCGGTTTTGTGCCTTACGCTGGATGAATATTTCACCAGCGATGCCAGCAGAGAGTAGGCGCAGCTGAGAGAGTTAGTAAAACAAAGCCCCACCGCTGTGTTAGCAAACTCCGAGGCTCAATAATGTATCACCCACTTTTGTTCCTTACACAGCATCTATCATCTCAGCATAATACAGAGGAGCGAGAAAGCCGTTTTCCATGAGCAGTAAGAAGACAAAGATTGACTGCGTGTGTGTGTGTGTGTGTGTGTGTGCGTGCGTGCGTGCGCGCGCGTGCGTGTGTGTAAATCACATGTGTGCATGTAGGAGATGCAGTGCCGTGTAGGACCGGTGTGCGTAATTATGCGAGTGAATGAGTGTAGGTCTTAAAACCTACCTAAACACCTCAGTGCCTCAGGGCCGCTAGGACACACTTAGTTGTCATTGGCTTGGATTGCACTCATGGGAAGAATTCCATGGCTGAATAATGTGATGTATTAAGCTGTGCTCTGCAGCAACGTATGGTAATTTGTAAGATTTTTATTTAATCAGGTAACATTGTATTCCAGCCAAATGGAACGCTGCGTGAGCAAGGTGAACCTCTAATCTTGCTCCCGAGCTTCATATTCCTCTATTTTTATCTTCCGTATGTTGTGAAAAAAACATGTAAAAAAATAAAAAACAGGATGATGTTGTTGAGCATCCTAATGTGAATGAATGAATTGACTGATTAGTTTGGTAGCTTACAGTGAGGATGATGACAGATCAGGAAAGAATTGTCTTAGTCTGATCTAAATCGTCTTCTCTCCTGTGTTTATGACTTAAGAATAGGTGTAAGATGGTTTTGCCAGCATAATCTTTCCAAGTTCCTTTAGAACAGGTGGAGAACAGGATAATTTTTCTCACATTCCTCTCATGGCTTCCAAAATCCCCCCAAATAAACCATGAAAACAGTAGGGGTTCATTTAGCATACATCAGACGATCAAGGGAGGGAAATGAATTCATTTAAAAAACACAAATATCTTCTCTGGGAGTTGCAATGCTCTCCGTGTTCTATAACTTATCTCATCTTCTCACATCCTCTTGAACATATTTTCTTTGGTTTTTAATACTTGTACTCACATTTGAACAGAAACATAACTTCCTCTCAATTCACAACAGGTGCACATGCCAAGGTGATTACAGCAATGCCAGAAAAGATGTAATCTAAGAGGGAAAAAAATCAATTCCTACACAGTATGTCTTCATTCTGAATCTTTAACCCCTGCCAATACCCGTTTATCGCAGCACTATTAAAGCAATGTTGAAATGACGGTGATTTGGGCTGTTTGTTCAGACGTAATATGGTAATTGGATTGAAAATGGCTGCCCTGGGTGATGGCGCCAATCCTCCGCCTCACAGCAGCACTCTGTTTCCAGCAGAAGGATTGAATCAGGAATGTGGATTTCATCAGCCCCCGTCATCACGGGTTACCAGCTTGCGCTCTCGCCACCTTTCTTTTACTGCGTATCATGCTGTTCGGTGACTGAGCGCGCGAGACGTTTGTGCATATGTTGGATTGTATTGCGCGTTAGTATAACTCGCCGTGTTCGCAGCGTTGATCCATGTATCTAAATGTAAAATAAATATAAATGTATTTTTTACAATTTTTTCGGCAGAGGAATTGCCAATGAGCAAAAAAACCTGACCAATCACATTCGACGATGTACGTTCTTAGCCGTGGCCACCCCTGATTAATACAGGGTTGATCAAAATAAAAAATAAAAAAAGCTGCTCTTTGTGTGCAGCAACTTACAAAATGTAGTTCCCCCCAGCAAACTCCCACCATGAAGCCTTGTGTGCACTTGTATTATCAAGCGGTCGGCATCGGCGAACAGAGGCGGGCTGTGATGAGGACACGCTGTAATGTGAAGTCTCGGACGTGGATGGGGTTTTGAAGGCGGGCGTCACAGAGGGGCTCGAAAACCGACAGACTGGCAGAGTGTTGAGGGAGCGCTTCACAACAGCCTCTACAAAGTAGCGCGATCCTGCCATCCGCTCATCAGTGGCCACAGTAGATGTGGAAGCGCTCATCAAAGGGAAGTAAGCTGCCCCGCCTGACTACACCTGC
Organism: Ophiodon elongatus; assembly: GCA_016806645.1. Lineage (NCBI taxonomy): Eukaryota > Metazoa > Chordata > Actinopteri > Perciformes > Hexagrammidae > Ophiodon > Ophiodon elongatus. The sequence goes on along the minus strand of JACSYO010000476.1, from coordinate 8,463 downwards.
TGTTGTCTGACCAGCTGACCAGCCGGCATCCTGAGGCAGCCTTTGTGCTTGCTTACCTTTTTGACACCGAATTCTCCGGCTCCTCACAAATCACACTTTTGAAGTGAGCTGATGCGCTCATACGCTTCTCCAACTCCCCGATCCTGCGCCCCCCTCTTCTCCTTCCCTCAACTTGGTCGGCCCGCTTGTCTTCTGAAGGCTCCCACGGCCAGATCTGAGTGCAGATCCTCACCCTGTATACAAGAGGCCCAGGGAACGCGCCCTCTGGCATCTGCAAACCTTTCCTCACACCAGCAGTGACACAGCGACTACTGCTTCCACGCAGTTTATTCCTCCGACCAGACAACACGGAACCCCCGTTGTCTTCTTATTTAATTACGCTCCTTCGGGGGCTGCTGGTTACCTGTTGGAAGCGAATAGTGCGGTGTTAAACTAAGGATTGGCATTAGCCAATCTAACGTCTTGAGCCAGCTGAACGGATAGAGGAGAGGAGAAAGAAGGTTCAGGGGGAGATGGCAATGGCGGGGTAGGAAGGACAAGCAGGTATGAGGTAGTGGGAGGAACGGAAGAGAGACGGGCGGGAGGTTGCTGCTCAAGAAATGAAAATTGTTGACAAAAAGTTGGAGAAAGAAAGGCTATTGAGAGGTCATTGGTTTGAAAAGGGGAGAAAAGAAAGACAGAATGGGGTAACGGGAATGTGGCATGAGAAAAGAGAGTGAGGATAGCTCCAAGCCTCAGCGTGGCGTTAGATGGCGTGGCCCCCGGTCAAGACAACGTATCTCTCCATCGAACTTTTGTTGTCAGTTTAATGGATACAGCCCTGAGAGCCCCATCGGCGGAACCTGAGACTTCTAACGGCCGACGTCTCTTTTCCCTCAAGCGGTGTCAAAGGCAACACGGGCTCCCTTTAATGTGTTATATCTGCCTGTCATGTCAGCTGTCTTCCTCTGAGGCTTTCTCTTTCCTACCTTTTCACTCTTTCACCTTTTGCACTGTGATCTATAACTCCTATTTTCTCTTCTTCCTTTTACCTTTTTTTTTTTCTGCTGAACCCAGATCACCGCCATCTTTAAAAAAATATATATTTTCCTCTCTGCTAATACTCCCCCCTCCCCTGTAGCACAGTAATGTTCTCAGAAATTACAGTGAGGTAAACAGAGCAGGGTGTCGAAATGAAATAACAGCTACAGGGCTGTCAGCTCTAGCGAGTGGGCCATCCGTCAGCGCGAAATGACACGTCGCCCGCCTCCCCTCCCCCTCCTCTGTCACACACACAGTTGGGTTCCTCCTGTCCTCCTGGTGGCAAGGTGAAGGAATTATGCTCATGAATGGCGCTGCGCAGCCTGGAGCCTTTCCATTAGCCTTCTACGACACCGGTCAATGGCGAGGGGGCTGACACAAACGCCCTCACACACACAAGACACACACAAGGCAAAAAAGAAACGGGGACAACTTTACACTGTATAGATTCGATGGAATAAATGCACACGCATAATTACTGGAATATGTACACACACACACACACCTTAATTACCGTTTCGTTCATAGCCTGACAGCAGAGCGTGTGCGAAGGCTGACATTAAAGGAAATTAAATCTCCTTGTGGAATGGGGCGGCCCATCTCACCTCCCGTCAGAATGCTCCCATTTCCACTCCCCCACCGTAACCTTCTCATCTGGGTATTTAGGGCTTTGTGGTGCGGAACGTCATCAAAGAGGAAACTTAGCGAGGCGGCCGTGCGTAGATGAGGCCTCCCCGCGATAATCCTCCACCAAACGGAGCCCTCTACTATTAGGTCCACGCACACAAATTACCTCTTCGCGTCCCGTCGCACTCCTTCGCCGCGTGCACCGTCACATGCTTGTGGGAGATGGTGCTCTCATTCAAAAGCACGCGCTCGCACACACACACACACACACACAAACTCTCGAATCATTGGCTTAACCCAGTGACTGAGTCAGTCAGTTAACTCTTTGATCCAGACCTCCTGTCTGCACTGGAATACGAAGCCTGTTTGACATAATCCTGGAAAACATCGCCTCACATAACTGATGAAACTCAAAGGAAAGCACAGCTGCGCAGCTACATACACCAAAGGGACTTAGAGAGTGACACGTGTACAGTATTTCTTTTTTTTTTTACGGGCAGATTTAATTAACCCTCATTCACTACCAAATCCTGTGTTGTACAAACTCTTGTGAGCTCTTTCTGCAGCACGTAAATGTGACAAACCTGCAGAGGAGGGAGGAGTGCAGTTAGCCACAAAGTTGGGTAATTGAGTTCCTGGTTAAAGGAGAAAGAACTGCGGTTTTTCACATCGGGCATCGGCTTTCTCCCAAAGGCTTTAATCAGATCAAACATGTCCTGTCAGATAAGACGGCTAATTAATCAGGGGAGGGACCAGTCTTCTCCTCTGACAGATGGAGAGATGGAGGCAGGACGCTGGCGGAGGCACTTCCTCTCCTCTTCCTTAACCTCTTCCTCCGTCATCAACGGAGAGCAAAACGAGACGGAGTGAGGCGGTGTCGCCTCTGGCGAAGCACAGAGAGTCTGTAAAGATTCTCAAAGACAGTGTTTACATGCAGGCGGCAACTGAAGTATCTCCACAACCCCCGACTGAGAAGAAGACAGGCTTCTGTGCTGAAGTTGCTGTTTACAGTACTGCATATGCGAGGAAAGATCACTGAAAAATCTTGTTTCTGATCTTTTTTGAGGCATTTATTTGTAGCTGAATCAACTGAAATCAAAGTAGTGCTAAACAAGTATCCATGTGGCTTAGGAATCAAACACAATGTTATAGTTATGTACATATTGTTAATTTTCTTTGGGTAAAAGTTATCCAGTTACTTTGATTAATAGTGTGCCCACGCAAGCGTGAGACCTTTTAAGTGTTTTATGTAGTAAGATAGCAATGTGTTTGTGAAGGAGTGAGTATATAGCTGGTGAAAGGAGACTTTGATCATACTGCACAAGCTGTTTGTGGGCATGCAAGAAAAACTGTGTCTTTTTCAAGAATTCAAGACACCACGGGCTGATACTTGATATACAAATCATTCTGTGGTTGAAGTATTCCTTTAAAGATCATGAGACGATTGCCAGATCCACTTTATAATATGGATTATCATTCCGTAAATTTTAATAGATGTATGTCTTGCTCAATTATTCTTATATGCAATTGTTATTCAGGATAGATCTAGTAGCCTTTCTTCTTATTACATAACAAGGCCCAACCATCACATATTGCCTTTCTAAATGGCGATGTTCCTTTCAAAGGCCCCCCCGCTGCTCACATTATTGATGTAAAGTGGATTAACATTCTGGATGAGAGCACATTCTACTTTTCATTCAGTGCATTAAATACATAAATTTCCAGTGCAGTTCACAAAGGCCGCCTCCAGTCACCCATTCACAACTATCCAACAGATCCACATCTATTAATTATCTTTAAGTTGAATGCATTCTTTTGACTGACTCTTTAATTTATAAATAGATGATATAAGATGAATCCTCTGCAAATACCTGTGAAAGGAAGTGGATGTAAATCCATTAAAAATGTTGCCGTATTCACTCGTCATATTACGCTGACCACCAACCACAGCATGGATGCCTTTTTGTAATATTGCTTTTTGCCATTGTTAGCTTCAACCTACTGGTCCCGGCTGCTGTTTGATGAAAGGTTTGGAGATGTGGATGTTGGATAAAGAGGAGATGTGATGAATGAGAGCTGATGACAGATCGGAATCAGGCTGCCTGATTGGATAGTTTTCCTACTAGTTGGATGGATTCAATGCAATTTGATATGTTCGAAAAGAACGTGCTGACGTGCATACAGCATCATGAAGATACACGATTAGCGATAAGGATGACATAATGCAGTTTCATTTTTAATCTGGCTGACTTGCAGCATAGATGCATGGATAGATGGTTGTCTTTCGTGGTGGCTCCCTGGCACAGTGACTGATTGACTGGCGGTATTGGGGCTGCTGTTTCCAGCTGTTCTACTGTAGAGCTCACAGGGCCCTCTGATACCTCAGGCTCAACCCACCGACAGCTGTGCAGCTTCACCTAGCTAGCAGCAGCCCCTGGGCGCAACAAGGAAAACGCTGCTGTAGAATACGCACTACACAGCTTTTCACTCTCTATTCCTCGTTCGACATAAATGTACAAAGAGTAGAATTTTCCAACACGTTCTCACTCCCAACGTCAAATACCAATGCTTGGTTAGTGCCCCTTTGCGGCTGACACTGTCGAACCGAGGCACCCTTTAACGTCTGCATGATAACTTCATTTTAAACCTATATGCGTCTGCATTAAACAGTCAGAGAAACTGATGTAGTATAAAGAGCGAGAAGTCGGTGTACAGAGGAGGTCGGGGTCGATGGATGGGTCACACAGACAAAGACTTTGTCCCAGAAGGCCTCTGTTTGTGTCCGGTGTGAAACAAATTCAACACTGACATATTTTACCTTATTTTTACATACTTAACTAACCCCACGTAGATGGGTTATTTTAACCCAACCCACGATCTTTTCCTGAGCCTGACCAAGTGGTTTTGTTGCCTAAACCTAAAAACTGAGTAGACCTACATCTGAAGTTTATTTTGAAAAGACTGCCACGCCGTCCCTGACGCGGCCAAAACAGCTGCTGGAGGGGTACATTGGGCCGCTGACCAAGCTGCCGTGTTTGATGAGTTGGGAGTGAGGATTTTAAAGAATCATACAAAATTAGTCCCTCTCAATCATCACTTATGATAACCGACTAAAAGTGTGTGGCGGTGTCTGTATCTCCGGAGTCCCGGCCCTCTTGCCTATATTTTTTTCTTTTCATTTTGCTGTGTTCAGGATGTTTCTTTGCCCCTCGCTCTGCCTCTGCTTCCAGCTGTCACTCATTGGCCTCTTCCCCACCAGGGCCTCGTCCTGCTCTGGCTGGCACAGTAATCGGTGTCCCCTGAGTCAAAAGCTAGGACAAATTCTCACATTAGCTAGCTAGACTGAAGCTCGCTAATCTCTGTAGTGTCATTGAGCCGCGGAGGAGGAGCAACTTGTGATGTTGTGTTTGCAAACACTGTTGTTGTTAACACTTTAAATGAAGATGCCATACAAACTTTAACTACAACTACATCTAAATATGTACAGCAATATGTTGCTATAGACTTGCACTGTCATCATACTTTCTGCTCACACAAATCCATAAAGTAGCCAACACACTATCTGTCTCACACATGCAGCCAGAGGGACGGCGAACCATGAGTGTATTCATATGGCATGTGAGCAGGTCAATGTGTGAGCGTCAATAAGGCCAAACGTCATGTGAGTTCAGCCAGAGTTTGGTTCCACTGTTGGCAGCATTGCGACGTGTTACGTGACGGCCCACGACACAGAGCTCATGCATATTTCATGATTTCTACACTTGTTGGTGATACATTATTTCTCATCTTTTCCTCTCCCTCCCCCACCCCCTCTTCTCCTCTATCCGTCCTCCCCTACTATTCTAACTCCTGGCCCTGCAGCAACAGGAGCAGGACCCCACCAACCTGTACATCTCCAACCTGCCGGTGTCGATGGATGAGCAGGAGCTGGAGAACATGCTGAAGCCCCTGGGTCACGTCATCTCCACGAGGATACTGAGGGATGCCAACGGGGTCAGCAGAGGAGTCGGCTTCGCCAGGTACACAGAAGTGATGCTCTGGAAGCAACATTTTACTTTTAAGTAAAGGATTATAGGACATAAGCCCTCACAAATTTGCATTCCATACTTACTGGACATATTTGTTGTGGTTCTGTGTTCCCGCACTTCTGGTACTCTGTGGATGCTGCAGCAGTAACAATGAATAATTTGCAAATGGATTAGACCCATGGTAGTTGTGCAAACACTCTCACAAATGCACAGACTGAAGTGAACACAAATGAACCCATATAGTACATAATCATGCACTGGCATAAAGGCACACACTTGTACTTACTATGTGCATACACACATTCACTCTAAAAAGCCACTCAGACAAAGGTGATTTGTTTGACAGCGCGTCTGCCAGTGGATGAGTTTGTCTTTGTTCATGTCTGTGCATCAAAGTCTTTGTGCTTCTGTGTGTGAGCGCACATGAAATACAGGCCGTAGAAAAAAAAGGTGTTCATGAGAACCATACAGGGTTCCTCGGCTTGTCCCCATAGGAGAACCCCCTATGAGAGGTTCTACAGAAGACCCTTTTATTGTGTAATGATTCCACCCAGAACCTTCTCTAAGGGTGCTAACAAGAACCCATCCACTGAGAATATTTATTATCAACAAACCTTGATAAACAAGTTTTTCCAAAAAGGGTTCAGAAGCAAATAGTTCTGCATAGAACCTCAGCCCTTAAGGAAGAACCAATTCGGAACCCTTATGCAAAGGCCCAAGCATCCATTAGTATACCAATGGGTGCTTGGGCCTATACATTCTCACATCCCTGCAATTAACCCCTTGTCCAGAGTAGCCAGGGCTGCTATATTCTCACCACCAATCCAAACACTGTACGGTTTATTACTTTTTCTACTTAGAAAAGTTTCCACTTCAGCTTGTTAATCCCCCAAAGTCATAAACCGCTCTGTCCTTGTCCTCGGTGGCAGCCAACGGGCTCTCATTCCTCTCCACACATTCCTCCCTTGTTTACCCAGAGGAGGCCACAGAGCCGCCATCTTGCAGGGATTTTTCTTAATCACTTGCTCTGGCTGAACTCCTCTCCTATTCCCTGCTCTATTACCGAGTTTTACAGCAGGACAGACGAACACAAACGCACACAAACAGGCACTTATGCACAAATATGAGCATATGCACGGACTGGCCTCAGCGCACGTGCGTGCACGTGTGCACATTACACCAACACGCACATTAGTGAGCCGACTCTCACACGTACGCACACACAGACAGGCAGGCGGCCTCCTGCAGACCAACAAGCAGAGCGCAGCAACAACCTGCCACAGGCCACCTGTTCAAGCAGCCCTCAGTGGGGGAACCGAGACATGATGGAAAAGGGAGGAGACAGGGACAGGAGTGTGAAACAAGGGCCAGGTAAAAAAGAACTAATCATAGAGGTTATTATAAAGAGAAAGATAAGGTGATGGGAAGGAGAAGCCAGTATGAGACGGATAAAGATTGAGGAATAGAAAGTGAAACGAGCGAGTGTGGGCGTCTGGAAGAAAATGTGAACGAGTGGCTTTGGGTTAGATATAGAGTTTTAAAAAAAAAAGAGAGAGGTACAGAAGGTTTCATTGTGTAAGTACAGATCAGAACAAGAAGCCAGAAAGGGATTCGGGCACAAAATAAATCAATGTATTTTATGAATTGTGGAGCTCCCGTTAGCTGTGTCAACAGACAGACAGACAGACAGCTGCTGAGGGGTTGGGCCATGAGGGGCATTAGAGAGAGTAAACTGAGCTAAGTGTTTGTGGGCCGATCCATTACTGTTATCAGAGCCCATTACTCCAGCCCCAGCGCTAATCATTGCAGACAGCAGCACCTGATGCCATTAACCGGCAGCACACAGAGAAAAGCCGGCCTGCCCCACCGCCTACCTGACTGAACGGCTACCCCGAAGGTTGGTCGGCAGTCTGGCCGACCGCTTTGTTTCCCGGCGACCGCCTAACGGCCCCGTCTGCCTTATTTACTCCTCGTCTACCCACCTGTTTTCTGTCTGCCTATACCTACTTGAAAGAGTGAAGGAGAGATGACGTTGAGGAGGAGGCAAGCACTGAATAGCCAGAGGGCGTGTGAGGAGGACGATAAAGAGCGCTGGAGAATAGCGAGGGAGGGCTGAGCATCAACACGTCCAGTCAAGAGAATCACTTGAAACTCAGGAGGACGGGTGATGGGTTCAACCTGATTGTCAGCCACTTTCTAAAGATGGACGGCAAAAAAAAAAACGCCACGGCAAATAATCTCAAAGCAGCTTTTTTTTAGGGGAGGGAATATGCAGTACACGGCCACATAAATCAGTATTGCAGTAAGTGGAGTGTGCACTGTGTATGGGGTTGTTAGGCTTTAGTGAAAGACAACAAAAGCCATAAAGGAGTTCACTTTGCTCCATGCAGCTCCTCTCCCTGTCACTGGGCTGCCTCCTGAAGTGAAAGCATTATGGAAGGGTTATCGGCATGTTTGTGGAACTGTGTTGTGTGTGTGTGTGTGTGTGTGTGTGTGTGTGTGTGTGTGTGTGTGTGTGTGTGTGTGTGTGGATTAGGAGCTTTATTGGCATGATTCTGTCATCAAACAATGTTGCAATGGCACAGTGAAAAATATAATACACACACACACACACACACACAACAAGTTATAAGATACTGTACAATACATGGAATAAAATTAAAATAATCAAACTCTTAAATAAAGTGAGAAATAAAGAACACACAAAGCATTTTCTCAAGACTTGAGGTCAAGTATCATAATACTTAATAGTTGCCGGTCACTCACTGATATATTTTTGCAAGAATTA